>CAMRHE010000311.1:1200000-1800000 GCA_947044405.1 Leptodactylus fallax | reverse complement strand
ACTTCCCTATAGCATATTCTTGATAGGAGCAGTTATCGATGCTAAAACAGTATCCCACAGACTTTAAAGGTTTTATTACACAGAACCGCCATTATCAAGAATGTAGCGACTGAGCAGCACGGAACCAGCATGTTTACAATCTGAATTTGATGGCCTATTCGAAAGCGAGGCAACAACGCGTGACTGTTGAGATCCAATCGGCCTCAGCGGTCCCTGCATCAGCCAGCATTTTTTTTCTGGTGTATATATAGGTATAATGCCATCCATGAACTAAGGGGGCGTTCACACTACCGTTGGTGTCCGTCAGTAGTGTCCGTTGCTATTGTCCGTTACAAGATTTTAGCATCGGACACTAGCTGAACCGTCAGAAATCCGTTAAAAAAGACAAAAACAAAAATGGACAGTGTTAAAAAACGGACACTAACTGATGCTAATGTGTCCATTTTTTTAACTGATCCATTAATTGGATCAGTTAAAAAAACGGACACATTAACATCAGTTAGTGTCCGTTAATGTCTGTTATGATAGATGTCTGTTTTTGTTGTTGTTGTTGTTAACAGACACCTTCATAACGGAAGCCAACGGTAGTGTGAACCCTGCCTAACTTATAATATTTTGAACTCATTTTGGATTGTTTTGCATTTGCAAGTATACCTGTGTTATTCATTTTATTTTTGGAAATTTGGGAGCAATTTTTGCAAGTTTATAAAACATTTTTTGCTAATGTGAACTTGCGCCAGACAGCTTAGGGTGGGTTCACACCTGTGCTTCAGTCCGTACGCTACCAATCTGAGTGAAAATCTCGGGGAACAGGATCGGCATCAGATACTGACAGGTTAGCGATGCATTGGTTAAAAACCCATTCATTTGAATGGGTTTTTAAAGCAATGCGCGGGTGTCCGATTGCACCCTCTGCGCTGCGAATCCTTTTTTTCGTCGGAAACAAAGTCGGACATGCAGGACTTTGTGTCCGACGAAAAAAATCGGCTTTGCAGCGCAGAGGGTGTAAGCGCACACCCGCGCATTGCTTTAAAAACCCATTCAAATGAATGGGTTTTTAACCAATGCGTCGCTAACCTGTCGGTATCCAATGTCAATCCCGTTCCCCGAGATTTTCACTCGGATTGGCAGCGGACGGACTGAAGCGCAGGTGTGAACCCACCCTTATTTCTGCTATATGAAGAGATACACTGCTATTCACGGACTAAGTGACTTGTGAGGTTTTGAACCAGTTTTTTGGATTGTCTTGCACCTCTACACAAGAAACAAATAATAATCACACCATCTATGGGACTGTAGCTGTCTAAACTGAATGCACCTTGATTTGTATACCAACTTGTTTATCTTGTGGAGTCTCACTGTGATCTCAACACCTAGCCTGAATTGCTTACTTATACTAAACATACACATTGGATTGGGTATAAAAAAAAAAATAAAATAAAATAAAAATTATAATTAATATATATACATATATATAATTTTGACCTATTGTCCCCTGATGAACCCATGGTCTTTGAGGAAACGCGTCGGGGCAATTCTTCACTGGTTTTAATACTACCCTAGATATTGGGAGGTCAGTATTGGTACCATACTGTCTGCACAGGTATTTCTAATCTCTTATTAGGTTTCACTTTTTTGTTTGTGCCAACACAATTATCTGTGTTACTATGAAATTTTGGGGTTAAGGTTTTTTGACCTTTTTATGGGATTATTAAGAGTTATATTTTAATAGTGTTTGTTATCTTTAGATTTTTATCTCTTCTGCGATAAATGTGAGATCTACTTTCCAGTTCCTTTCAGTGAAATTGGGTTTTTATGCAAAAATTGGTAACTTTTTTTTTCTCTGTGCTGCCCTCATCACTTTCCACCAGATATATAATCTTATACGCCAGTTTACTGGAGTAAAATATCCCTTATAGCTATATTTCGGAGTAGGCGCCAGCCTGGTAACTTAGTGATGGGGATGATAAATGAACTGTATTCCCGATTAAATACAATATGGTTGGAGACAGGAATGTACCAAAAAAGGAAAGTCATGCATTAATTTGAAGGGATTTGGGCCCATGGCTTAATACACCCATCTTGCCACCTAGGTTGCTATTACTAGATGGTCTATTCTCACTGCCCCTAGCCCTGTCATAATGTGACCCCTTACAGGTCCCAAATGCTCATATTTTTCACAGCTAGCACACTGACCCATTCATTTTTATGGCTCCATATACACAATCGGGTATTATCTCAGGCCCCTATGTGGGGCCCTGGCCCCAGGAGAAAACTCAGGACAGGTCTTATTCCTGTTCGTTTTGTGGCCTGGGCTAACTGATATCAGTTGAATGGGGCCACACGAAGTCCCCCCATGTGCGGTTCAACCACAGATCCGGCTCATGCATATGATCATGTGCATGCTTACACCTGTCTGTCTTTCTTTTCTTTATCTACCGCACTTCCTGCTCACTCCTCCTCCTTTCCTCTCCATAGACTTCTATAGACATGAGTCATCTGAGTCACCTGCAGTATTTCACGAGACAGACAGTGCTGTGATTTTTACAAGGAAAGTCATTTTAAGAGAGAAAGGAGCAGCAGGAAACAGCCTGATAAGAGCAGAAATAGACAGTTCTCCCCGGAAAGATACATAACAAAACTTCTTATAATTTCCTGTACTTTTCATTTATGCAGAGTCTGTTGCCTTTGTATATATTGATGACCTATCCTCATGATAGGTCATCAATATCTGATTGGTGGGAGTCTGACACCCGGCCGCAATGGCACCCTAGTGAGCACTAATTTCGCTTTAACGGTCAGTGATGTCATGTTGATTCTTAATGTGGCCTCTGTGAAGCTCAGTCCTTTTCAAGTGAATGGGGTTGGGGTGCAATACCATACACAGCCATTATACAATGAATGGCGTTGTACTTGGTAAACAATGTAGACACGTGTCACTGGGCACCCCTAACAGGATAGGTCATCAATATTTTAAGTCTCGAAATACCTCCTTTAAGGGTGAAGAATTCACATTCCCCAAAAATTAGCAATTCAGTGGGTTCACATCTTCTATATCAGAAAAACATCACTCCGGCAACCAAAAAGACACATATTATTTTAGATTTGAAAACCAAAAAAATAAACAAAACTAAATAAATAAAAAGGAAAATATTTTTCCTTCAATTTAATGAAACTTGTAGGCAAACGTATTTTTTAATGTCTTTCATGAGTAATGTAGAAGCACCACAGCAACAATTTTGCTCAAGGAATATTTTTGTGTCTGAGCAACAAACATAGCGGCTGTGAAAAAATCCTTACCTAGAAAGCATCCCCAGGGGTGTAACATTGAGGGATCCCATTAGCATTGCCAGGGCCATTCCTGGGGCTTCCCGTTCTATTACTTCTTTTGTGGCCTATGGACAGAAATAATTTACATTAGTTTTGAGGACCATTTTGAAGATAAACAAATACTAGGTAAACTACCATTTTTATGAATTTTATGTTAAAAAGGACCTTTCACCACCTTCACCAACTCTTTGCATCTTTCAAAAGTTGCCGCTCCACTGATTCCAGCGCAGTTGGAATTTTTTCTCTAGCCCCCACCATTCCGGAGTAATCACTTTTGTTAGTTTCAGCACAATTTTGCTCTCTACAGTGAAGTGGGCGGTGCCTGTCTTTCTGTTCTATCCCAGAACCGCCCACTTCACAGCAGAGAGCACAACTGTGTTAAAACTAACAGCAATGATTGCTCGGGAATGGTGAAGGCTACAGAAAAAATACCAACTGCATTAAAGTCAATGGAGAAGCACCTACCAAAGGATACCAAGAGTTGGAGGTGGTGAAAAGTCCTCTTTAAATTTACAATTACTCTTTTAGTTAGTTAGCTATAGACCTATGATTACAACAGGTCAAAACGTGCATCAATGTATGAAAGTCATGAGTTTATTTTTCCTTTATTTTTGCACAGCTGTCATCCACGATTCAATAGTTTATATTTCAGATTATTTTGCCTTTTCTATACAATATTAATTCCTCATACAATATCATCTTGACAATTGACCCCCTTATACAACAAGCACACAACAGCTAGAACTCAATAAACTCAAAAATACAGTAAACTTTTACAAAAGAATGAAACTCTACAGATGACACCAAAACTCCAACCTTTTAGTTTACAAAGGCTTTATACTGTTAGTAAAAAAAAAAAAAAAAAAATCAGGGTTTAATGTTGAGTATTTCATTATTAACTACACAAACAAATCATTATGGTGAAGACAAAAGTCAGAATATGAACCCAACATGGTCATAAAGTACATTCTGTGCTTTGTCAGTTAAAATTGAACTCTACTTGTATCACTTTGCACCTCACCTTAAGTAAAGGTGACCAAGAGGGTAGTACGATCAGCTAAAACTGCAAGAGAAATTGCTAAAAAATTAGTCTACAGTGGTCAATTATTTCAATGGATGGCAGAGATCCTGCAGACTGGAGTCTTGTTTAATACTAGCACTCCAGTAGCTCTAAAAGGGTCAAGTGTAGAGAGTTTCTTAACACTAATCCTCCAGCAATCCTAAAAGGGTCTAGAATTGAGGGCTTCTTTATGCTAATCCTCCAGTAACCCTACAAAAGGGTCAAATATTGAAGGTTATTTAACGATAAACCTCCATTAACCCCCAAAAGAGTTGAGTATTGAGGGCTTTTTAAAGGTAATCCTCCAGTAACCTTAAAAGGTCAAATATTGAGGGTTTCTCAATCTCGCTACTAAATTCTGACATCAAGCTCTATGCGAAGCTTTTGGCAGCTCGACTGGCTCCCATTCTCCCAGACTTAGTTGGCACAGACCAAGTGGGCTTCGTAAAAGGCCGCCAAGCTCCAGACAACACCAGACGAGTTCTCCATCTGGTGGATTTACTGGAATGAAGGAAGATTCCATACCTCATGGTCGCCTTGGATGCTGAGAAGGCGTTTGACCGGATTAATTGGTCATTCGCCTTTTCCGTCCTGCAGAAATTACGATTCTCTGGCCCGATTCTCACTGCTATCTCAAACCTGTATTCCTCTCCATCAGCCAGAGTGTTCACCAATAGTACATTGTCGGATAGCTTTAACATCAGGAATGGAACAAGGCAAGGATGCCCTCTCTCTCCATTGATTTTTATACTTACCATTGAACCATTAGCACAGTCCCTGCGGCAAAATGAAAGAGTTCAAGGAGTGAAATTACCGGGCTCCTCTCATCTCATCTCCCTCTACGCGGACGACATCATATTATCCCTAACTCTTCCAGAAACCTCTCTGCCAGCTGCTATCGGCACCCTCAGAGAATACGGGGCTCTTTCTTTTTATAAAATCAATGAATCTAAAACACAAATTCTCCCCTTGAACGTTCCCATACCACTTCTAGAACATCTCAAGGAGAGATTTCCTTATGATTGGAGATCGACAGAGCTGGATTATCTGGGAATAAAGATCACTTCTTCTATTGCACAAGTGTCCAAAGCCAACTACATGCCTCGACTGATAGGGCTAGAGAAAGAATTCCAAAATTATTCAAAACTCACCTTGTCATGGCTAGGTAGGATTTCCGCCTTTCAAATGACGCTACTTCCAAAAATACTATACATATTCAGAACCATCCCTATGGCACCTCCTCCCACATTCCTCCAAAAGATCAACGCCATGCTCAACAAATTTATCTGGAACTCCAAAAAGCCAAGAATCCCATCTTCTATTCTACACAGAAAACAGGGAAGTGGGAGGTTTGGGAGTACCGAATATTTACGACTACTATATGGCCTCTCACCTTTCTACACTAAAGGACTGGTGGCACAATAACGCCCACAAATCCTGGATATGTATTGAGTCCCATATGATACCACACCACAATCTCAAATCCTGGCTCCTCTATTCCCTCTGGACTGAGGTGGTACCTTCTCTCAAGTCTCCAATTGTACAACACCTTACAAACAGCTGGCGACATATTCACCATTCTATAGGCAAAAAACAAACACTCAACATCACGCGGGCTCCGATTGAATTTCTGGAACTAGCAATCCTGGATCTCAACCTATCCGCATGGAAAGCATCAGGCATTACCTCCGTTTCACAGGTGTGGAGTGAGGAATCGATGACCTCATTCCAGTCTCTACAATCCACCTTCTCCCTACCCTCCAATAGCCTCTTTACGTACCTAAGAGTCAAGCATTTTCTCTCCTCCAACCACAACAAACAAGTCATGTACAATAAATCTCTGTTGGACCTTCCCAAGATTCCCAACCCGGCTACTAAAATCCTCAGCTCCATCTATAATACTATAGGCTCCAAATATCATATAGTCAAATCCACTCCATTACTTAGTTGGGAGACGCAACTTCATCAACAATACACTGTCATGCAATGGCAGAAAGCCATGGCCTTCACAAAGAAGACCTTCCGGTGCACGACCCACTACGAACCCACTGTCAAAATTCTCCTTCACTGGTACTACACTCCAGAGCGACTCCACCGAATGCACCCGCAGACCTCGAACTCTTGTTGGAGGGGATGTGGGGAAGAAGAATCCCTACTCCACTTACTATGGACATGTCCGCGAGTGGTGCCGTACTGGCAAGACGTCTTCCGATGGATTTCTTCTCTGGTGGGATTCACTATAACCCCCTCACCAGCTTTGGCACTACTATTCTTGCAGATCGATTCTCTCCCAGCACTTCACAGAGTGATGATTGGCCATGTCTTATTAACTGCATCACTGGCTCTTCTACGCAATTGGAAATCGGCTACTATCCCGTCTAAAGGAGACCTGGTGAAAATGGTGGAACTGACTTACCAATACGAGAGGATCCCATCCCATGGAGCTTTTGGAGATACCCAATTCCAAAAAAACTGGCTCCCATGGACACTAACTGCCCAAAAACACCTGCCGTAATTCCGGTTGCGTCACACGTGGAAGATCATACCTAATATTACTGTCATCTTTTGTTGTTCGCTATATGCATGAATCTCGTTCTTTATTCCTGAAACTTTCTAACCCTTAGAAATCTATAGATATCGTTATATGTATTAGTACACTGCTTAATATGTATTTATTGTGACTTATAGCTACTTTAACAGACCATATGATACCACTTTACTATATGTTGTTACTTGACCCTTTAAAAAATCCTAATAAAACTGATTGAAATGAAATATTGAGGGTTTCTTAACACTAATCTTTCAGTAATCCTAAAAGGGTCAAGTATTAGGGGCTTCTTAATGCTAATCCTCCAGTAGCCCCTAAATTGTATTGAAGTATTGAGATTACTTAATACCAGTCCTCTAACAACCCTAAAAGAGTCAAGCATTGAGAGTTTCTTAATGCTAATCCTACCAAAAATCCTAAAAGAGTCAGATATTGAGGGTTTCTTAATGCTAATTCCCCAGTCACCCCAAAAAGGCGTGAGTATTGAGGGTTTCTTAATACTAATCATCCAGTAACCCTAAAAGGGTCAAGTATTGAGGGTTTATTAAGGGAAATCCTCCAGTAACCCTAAATAAGTTAAGTATTTCAAGTATAATACTCACCTAACTGATCCTCAGCCATTACCATATTGACAATTCCTTGGCCCCACACTGGTCTCTGTTTCCCTGTCTCTATTGATGTTCTGTTGTATTGACATGTGATCACCTGAGCCATCACTGGACGCAATAGTGACCTGAGTGTCAGAGGCCCAGTAATAGGCTGCCATAGTCAATTGTCAACATGCCACATCATTGGTACAAAATAAAAGAAATTTTGATCTCAAATCATCCATACAGTAGGCCAAGAGTTCAAGAGTCAGATATGAACAGAAGTCCACAGTTATATTTCTTTTTCTTTTATTTTCCCACTTTTTGTTTTTTTTTCTAGAAGCCTTTTGTATAAATTTACCACTATTAATGTCTTAATGTCCAATACAATATCATCTTGACCAAAGACCCCCTTATACAACAAGTGCACAACAGCTAGAACTCAATAAACCCCATACAGTAATATTTTTAGAACTAAAAGAGACTATACACATGACGGCAAAACTCTAAACTTTCAGCTTACAACGGTTTTATAGTGTTAGTCTAACACAAATCAAGGCTTAATGTAGATTATTAATTATTAACTACACAAAGGAGTCATTATGGTGACGACAAGTGCCAAGAAAATGAACCCAACATGGTCAGAAAGTACATTCTATGTCAGTGGAATTTGACAATACTCTTCTCACTTCCCCTGAAGGTGACCATGAGGGTAGTACGATCAGCTGAGATTATGGGAGAAAATGTTAAAAAAAAAAAAAAAGTAGTCCACAGGTCAATTATTAAAGGAGTTGTCCAGTTTCAGACCAATATTGAGAGACAAATGTTATTGTTTGTATATTGAAAAGTTGTACAATTTACCAATGTACTTATTGTATCAATTCCATATGGTTTTCTAGATCTCTGCTTGCTGTTATTCATTGTTTACTTTCAGTGGACTGGCTAGGCCTTGACCTTGAAATGCTTCTTATGAAGCCACTCCTTCGTTGCCCTGGCAGTGTGCTTGTGATCATTGTCATGTTGAAAGACCCAGCCACGTTTCATCTTCAATGCCTTTGCTGATGGAAGGAGGTTTGCACTCAAAATCTCACGATACATGGCCCCATTCATTCTTTCAGTCCATGGTCATGTGACATACAGTCCATGGTCATGTGACATACAGTCCATGGTCATGTGATGAACACACAGGTGCACAACTCATTACCAGGCAGATGTCTGATTACTGTGCTGTGACTATAACGAGCTGTGCACCTGTGTGCTCATCACATGACCATGGACTGTATGTCACATGACCATGGACTGTATGTCACATGACCATGGACTGAAAGAATGAATGGGGCCATGTATTGTGAGATTTTGAGTGCAAACCTCCTTCCATCAGCAAAGGCATTGAAGATGAAACGTGGCTGGGTCTTTCAACATGACAATGATCACAAGCACACTGCCAGGGCAACGAAGGAGCGGCTTCATAAGAAGCATTTCAAGGTCAAGGCCTAGCCAGTCTCCAGATCTCAACCCCATAGAAAACCTTTGGAGGGAGTTGAAAGTCCATGTTGCCCAGCGACAGCCCCAAAACATCACTTCTCTAGAGGAGATCTGCATGGAGGAATGGACCAACATACCAGCAACAGTGTGTGCCAACCTTGTGAAGACTTACAGAAAACGTTTGACCTCTGTCATTGCCAACAAAGGATATATAACAAAGTATTGAGATGAACTTTTGTTATTGACCAAATACTTATTTTCCACCATAATTAGCAAATAAATTCGTTAAAAATCAGACAATGTGATTTTCTGGATTTGTTTTCTCATTTTGTCTCTCATAGTTGAGGTCTACCTATGATGACAATTACAGGCCGGCCTCATCTTTTTAAGTGGGAAAGCTTGCACAATTGGTGGCTGACTAAATACTTTTTTTTCTCCACTGTATATATATGTATGCTAGTATACTACAGCCAGTATATAGGAAATTGAATTGAAGTGAATACAGGTAAGTGCTAACCTTGTATCTGTTTGTTAGAGCTACCTTAGTCACCGTTCACATCTGCATCATAGTTTCCTTTCGGAGCCTTCACCACAGAGTGCGTCTAAAACCACAGACTAAAAAGTCCAGCTATGTCAGGTAGAAAACAACAAATACCCGACAGACCCCATTATAGTCACCAGAGTCCCTTAGGATCCATTTAATTTTGTCATAGAATGGATCCATCTTTATTGCTTATTCTGTTCTTCTGTTCCTACAATGGAACAGATGAAACAACGCTAGTCTGAACACACCCTTATAGTATTACCAGTCCATGGGCAGGGGTATCCACAATCTGCAGTCCGGCTGTGTGTAGCACACTATGCAGAGCTGATGGTTATTTTTTTTTGTCTCAATGCAAATTTCATACTCCTCCTTGGCTAAAAATACTCCTTAAAAATGATAGGAGGAAGATTTTTACTCTTCCGGAAAAAAAATGCAGTGCAACCACTGGCTGCAGCGGTCACGTGTCAACACGTCACATCATCGATACAATCCACTACACAACTGGTTCTGATCTATGGCTGGGCCATTGTGACCCACATCAAAATCACGGTTAATTGAACATTTTACCTGAATTACGATTAATTTTAGGACACTCCCATTTTTACATGTCACACCCCTATTTATATGCCATAGAGTTTTGTTTTTGGTTATTTATGTATCAGCAATCCTGATTCAATAGTGTACAGTTAGTTATCCAATGGCAAAGTGACACAGGATGGCATGGAGGCAAAAGAATTGACATAATCGACCTGAGCAAGTTCTTATCGATTCAGCTGACTTCTCATTTTTGTTAATTTTTTCGATTAATTGCCCGGCCCTATTCTGATCACAAATCCTCCATAAGGTAGGTCAAGAGCTACACATGAACACTGTGGGTTGTAAAAAAAAACAAGGTAATGTTGGAGGTGCCCCAAGCCGAACCGTACCTAGGTTTTTTTTTCCACGTGGGGCAAAGGTTCAGTTTGTTGCCCTAGTCCTGTATCTACATTTTCTAGATATATAATTTACGCAATTTTTCTTTTCTAGAAGCCTTTTGAATTTACCAATATTAATGTTCAAAGCAATATCGTCTTTGACCAATGACCCTTTATACAACAAGTGCACAACAGCTAGAACTCAATAAACCCCATACAGTAAACTTTTACAAAAGAGAGAGACTATACACATGATGTCAAAATTCCAAACTTTCAGCTTACAAAGGTTGGTCTAACACGAATCAAGGCTTGATGTTGAGTATTTCATTATTAACTACACAAAGGAATCATTATGGTAAGGACAAATGCCAGAAAATGAACCCAACATGATCATAAAAGGACAGAACTACATTAAAGTGGAAACTGACAATACTCTTCTCGCTTTGCAGGTCCCTTGGAGTAAAGATGATCATGCAGATAGTACGGTCAGCTGAAATTGTATGAGGAACTGCTAAAAAAGTAGTCCACGGTGGTCAATTGTTTCAATGGATGGCGGAGACCCTGCAGACTGGAGCCCTGTTTCTTAAATAGAGCCTGATCCCAGCCCCGCAGATTGATAGGTTAGGGTCACCTGAACCAATTGGTGTTTTTTTCCTGTAAATTGGGTCCTCTGTTGTCAAGAGTTCGCTGTTTTTGTCAAGACGCAAATGAGCTCTTTAGAGTAATGAGGGTGTTGTAATTGCTCCAAAGAGGTCATTTGCATATTCACAAAAACAGCGATACCTCAGCAACACCTATTCACAGGTGTTTGAGTCAGGTGACCATAAGCTATCTATCTGCGGGGTTGGATTGATATGCTGGGGTCTGTGGACAGACTCCCTTTAACGCTGATCCTCCAGTAATCCTAAAAAGGTCAAGTATTGAGGGTTTGTTATAGATAACCCTTCAGTAACAATAAAAGGGTCAAGTGGTAAGGGTTTCCTTTAGGTGGACTAATAGTCACCTAACCAATCCTCAGCCTTTCCCATACCAACATTTCCCTGGCCCCCTCTGGTCTCTATTTGCCTGGCTCCAATGATGATGTGTTTTATCGACATGTGACTGTCTGAGACATTACTAGACGTAATGGTGTGAACACATCCCCTCTATAGTCAGTAACAGGCTGCGGAGGTCATGTATTAACATGACGCCTAATTACTGGAACCCGCCCCACAAATTGTGTAAGAAAACAGGTTCTGATCGCAAATATGCCAAAGGTATGTGAAGGCACAACCAGAAGTCCACAGTTACCTTATGATCCTGAGCTGGCGCTTGAGATGGAGTGGACCCATATCTAGGTTTTTCTTCCACTTTGTTGCCCTGGCCCTGAACACCTTCCGGGCACCTATTGGCACCCCAGTTATCCTGATCTAGCCCTGTCTCTAAATACACTAGAAAAGGCAAAGTAGCTTCTTGTTGTCACTTCCTCAGAGACCCGCCCCAGAGAAACCAGTGTCCCGCCCACTTGGCTAGTAGATCATAACTTGAATCAATACTAAAAGGGCTTATATTTTTGGAAAAGCGGAACAGATTTGGATAAACAAAACACCAAAACGCTCAGGGTGACAGCGCCAATTGGATGATGTATGTCACTGGGCTCTTCAGACCTGGTGACAGGTCCTCTTTAAGTTAGCTGTATCATATAAGATTCACTAATGGGAAAATGGACACATATCTCAGACTACCAACACCATTTTTGTGCATTTCATAGACATTCACACTTCCTCCAACATAACTATATGCGTAGCTCCATTATCCTCAGCATGTTTAAAAATGGATTAACATCAGCAAAATGAGCAGGCCTTGCATCAGCAGAAGAAAAGAACACCGCCAATCCAGATGAATTAAATATACCGTGAGAAAAGAACGTCTTAACTGTGCATCAGAGACGGATCAAAGGAAAACAACTGTCACTGTGTTGTGCTGTTTGGCATATGAAAGAAAAGTTAGAAGACGGAACCATAAATGTGATGAGATCTTTTATTTTCTGCTACATACATACAGCATCAGGAGGTCACATTAGGATACAATAACCGTAGCATAAAAATATAAATGGAAAAGAAGCCTTCAATGGCATACAAAAGAGTAGCACAACACACAGATATATTGGTGTCTTCTAGAAAAATGTACACTGAAGGAACATTAAGCTCCACTGTCCCCTATTGGTGGTACGGAGGGGAATACGTAGCCAGAGGTTCATACTACCGAAAGCAGTGACCGAGCTTGCAGGTCTCAAGCCACAAGTAATGAAGAGAATAGATAAGTCTTCATGTCAGTTCTGGGCTAGCTCCAGGACCTGGTAAACTGAATATATGCAGGGGAGCAGTAGAAGAAAATGCTTCATGTTCCTTTACCTCCGGTGTGTTCACCTCTTATTTAGCAATGAGACTTAGATGAGTTTGGTCCAAGCTACAAAAAAGATTACTTTAATATGTGCTTAAAATAACACGTTTCGAGGCTGTGCCAGCCTCTTCATCAGAAATGACATGGAATGATTTGTGATAAAAACATACTTGCCAAGTCTCCCGAAACGTCTGGGTGGCTCCTGCAAAAAATGGGCGAACTCAGGAACTCCCAAAGAAGTCGGAAAATCTCACGGGCCCAGCAGAACGCTCCCACATCTGCCAGGTTCTTAGTTATATTCTATGTGACATGTGCAAGTTATGTACCGGTTCGGTTACATCATGGGGGAGCACTGTGCCTCCCAAAGAGGCGGGGCTTCCTTAAAAGGGTGCATTATTTTTTTCCGCTCTCTGATGCCATGTAAACTTATTGGCACTCCATGATGATGATGTGAGGGTGCCAATGGGGGGCCAAATAAGAAGTCACTTTAGCAGCCATTACTTGTATTGTAAGAGACTGTTCATCAATTCAATGTCTCGCTATGAATTCTCTGGTTATGTCAATAAAGCACTCTGGCCGTGGCTAGCCTAACATGGTGAAAAACAGAAGTGCCTTCCAAAAAAGCCTAAAATACAATTAAAGGGGTTAATTGATAGTGATATGTGGTAGATTTAGCTCACTATACCCACTGCAGTCTTCCAGTGCCCTTGGGAGAATTTCACATCTCAGATGCAGTGGTCATTTTTGGACATTAATACAATGTAAAAACACAAAAACTCTTTATACCCCAAGCGCTTAAGCACACTCGTAAATTCCTATCTTCCCTTCCCATTTTTTAAGAATCTTACTAAATCAGACCTCATGTTGATTTACCCTTCCATACCCAATGAAATATATTATTAGGCAGGGTTCACACTACCGTTGTATTCCATTATGAAGGTGTCCGTTACCAAAAAAAAAAAACAGCTATCATAAGAGATATTAACGGACACTAACTGATGTTAATGTGTCCGGTTTTTTAACTGATCCAATTAATGGATCAGTTAAAAAAACTGACATGTTAGTATCAGGTAGCATCAGTTAGTGTCCGTTTTTTAACTCTGTCCGTTTTTTTTCTGCTTTCTGAGCATGCGCAGAAAAAAAACGGACAAAAAATAACGGACAGTAACTTATGGCTATCAGTTACTGTCCGTTATAAGTCCGTTACCCATAGACTTCAATGTTAAAAAATAACGGACACTTGCTGTCCGTCAAGAATCCGTTTTTCCAAACGGACAAAAAAGTCCTGCATGTAGGAGTTTTTGTCCGCGGAAAAAAAATGGACTTCTGACAGATTGGGTGTAAACAGACACAAATGGACACTAACGGATACAATATAAAAACCCATTTAAAAGTATGGAAATTTTAACGGATTTCTGACGGTTCAGCTAGTGTCCGATGCTAAAATCTTGTCACGGACCATAGCTACGGACACTACTGACAGTCACCAACGGTAGTGTGAACGCTCCCTTAGCCATGTCAGAGCATCAGTCAGACTAAGAGTTAGCCTCACAAGGATTGCCAGATAAAGGTATTTATAAAATTGGATGTGTGGCAAGGTGTCTCCTATTTGTATGGATATATGGTGTACCACAACACCGCGCAGGTTGGAAACCAGTACTATAAATATGACACAAATATCAAGTAGCACAGAAGCAGAGGATCCTACACTATCCATTACACCCTTGCCATACATCAACATTCCAATATGTCAGAACAAAGGGTTAAGTCATAAAATAAGATTAGTACTCGGCTAAGAGACAAGGCAAAGAAGCGAGTTAAAGTCGGGTTTGATGATATCATCAGCAATAATTCTGATGGTTACCTACTGTATGGGGAAAGCAGCATGTGAAGTGGCCATATTCTGTGTGGGTAAAGGCCGGTAGACTTGAAGCAAAACCTAAGGCATAATGCCATTTCAGACTCGGTGGAGGAAATAATTATGCATTCTGATCAATACTTTGTCCTTGAGCAAAATGACACTTTAAAAATGTCAATAATGAAAATTCCAGAAATTCTTCAAACCAGAGAGTGCGCCTCCATTAACAATAAATCAGAGGCGGGATGAGCGTCCTCAAACACATCGGAAATAAAAATAAACATCCGGAGAGCACATTATTTTGATATATATTAAGTCTCTGGTGGAGGACCATGAACATCTGCAAGGTTGAAATAGCTCATCCACTTGGCCATTATTTACAGCACTTACCGCAGGTAAAGTCAAGAGAAAAATGCAATCTTACTGCTGGAGCCGAAATATTAGTATGGGGCAAAAATACAGAATGCAGGCAGTATAAATAAATCTTGGCACGAAGAAACACTTGTGTAGGGGAGGGACTTGTAGTACTCGATATCATGCCGTCTGTAGTACTACAGTATGTCCTAGCGGTTGAGGGAAGTTTATAGGTAGTGCGGTATAGAGTAGTGTACCACGCCAAGGGATTGGTGGTGGCCAACCAGCTACATTTGGGCCATATGAAACGTGGCCTAAAGATCTCATCTCAGAGGGGTATATTATGTTTTAAAGGGAGTCTGTCACCAGGGTTGACCACATGAAACCATTAGAGTTACATAGATTAAGGTCATCGTTTTTCCTCTACAAATCCGGGCCCAGTAAAATTGCCCAGCCCTACTATGGGCAATCCTCAAACTGTGGGTGGACAAACAAAAACTCAGAAATTGTGATAATATCCAAGCACGGATTAGACAATATTGAGTTGTCCATCCAGCATACCAGGGAGAATTGCAGAAGTCTTGAAAAATAAGGGTCAACGCTTTAAATATTGAATCTTTACCAAAACTTGATGTATTTGTCCTTAAAAGTGTAAAAACGTATGAAATGCTTGTAACTGTACTGCAGTAACCATAGAAACATGTCTTAAAGATCTAAAGGCGTTGAAGCAACAAACTTTGTGAAAAACTAAATTTGTGTAAATCAAAACTTTTGGCCATAACTGTATATTATGTTAAAATATTACTAATAAATATGAATTATTATACATGATCCATTTATGATGGAGTCAGAGTTAGAGTTGGAATCAGAGTGTAGAAAAATAGAGTAGTCGGCAGTCTGACTCCACAGTCCTGAAATCAGAAAAAAACCGTGATGAAAGTCTGATGGATCCCACTGTAAGCCAAAACTTGGGCGCCATTTAGATCCACCTGTACTGATAGTCTTTATTGCGTCAACGGAACAGTATAACGGTAGACCTGTATTTATGACGATAGGGTTCTGTTCAGATTTAGTTTTTTTGCTTCTACTGAAAAAAATAAGGGCCCTGTTCTTTCTACAGGCAGATTCCATCTGAGAACTCCCATTGAAATTAATGGGAGGCAGAAAATACACCTTATCCGTTGGCGCAAAATTTGCCAAAATTTGGAATTTGGCCCTGCCCAATAAAGACAAAACAGGCAAATAAGGGTATGGTGACGCAGAGTTTTTTGCAGGCTGATTTTGAGGTGGAATCTGTCTCTAAAAATTCCTCCCATTCATTTCAATGGGAGTCAGTAGCAGTTTTTTTTTCTCTAGCTGATTTTTTCAGTGACATGGCCTATCTTCAGGTGGATTCCGCGTAGAAAAACCCATTGAAATCAATGGGAGGCGTAAAAAACCACAATGCGGTTTCTTGACGGTTTTTGATGCGTTTTTTGACGCAGTTTTTGCAAAAACCCCAATGAAAACCACAAGCGTTTTTTTTTTAAAGGGAAGTTTCCAGATCCATACAGTTTGCTGGAGCAAGAAACCTCCAACAAAAACCCTAATAAAAAACGCATCATGTAAAAACGCATCAAAAAAATGTTTCCTAATTCCTGAAGCAGATTTTTTGAGGCTGCAAAAAAACTCTGAGTGTACATACCCTTACAGTGGAACTCTTCTCCAAATTCTGATTCAAATTCAGCGTCAAAATTTTTGTCAAGCTGAAAAAAATCTGCTTCGAGTTCCTATGTGTGAACACCCCCTTATTGTACACGTCAGGACCACTCATTGGCATTTACCTCCAATGCTATAGGATATAATGGCGTATGTTGACCACTGATTCTCAATGTTAACTCAAAAAAAAAAAAAGAAGACATAACCTATCTAAAAGTATACATGAAATCCCACTGTACAGTGGAACATAAGACACTATGCTATCCTGTATAGTAAGGATAAAGTATACCAACTCAACATATGCCAAAAAGGACACCCTTTTAGCGTAAAATGGGCACATGGAGGATTAGATGTCAGGAACGTACACTGAACATGAAGAGAAAGCCAGGTCTGAACAGAGCCCGACTACGCGAACATACAAACTTCCTCAAACAGATGTCGATGTCTAATAACAGTAGTCAACTATAGATTTCATTCATGTTTAGACAAGATGACAAAAAAAACCCAAGAACATTTGCAAAGGTTTAATTGCCTGTGACTAGCATGGTGTCATTCATCTCCCCGTCATGTGTTTATACACATCTATATGTAATTAGGTAGAATTATACAATAAGCATAGACATGTATTAACAATCTGCCAGATCTCGAGATGGGAGACGAATATTCCGCATGACTTGGCAATTAATATCTCATGTTCTCGCGAATCTTTACACATGTTCATGTAATCTCTGGCTGTGTACACACTTGTTATTCGTGAAATATGGAGCAGATGTATATAGTATCTATTCACGTACATTTATATCAATGCATTCAATGGGTTCTTGTACGGGGTAACAATAGGTAATGGGGGAACTTACTATCTGGTTAGTTATCTGGTCACGCCAGTTATATGGCAAAATGGTGCCTCTTTCTCCATTTTTTGACCTGCTTATCACTTCTGAAAAAAGTTGGCGGAGGAGGGAGGACACGCCTCAACCCAACAGATTTATTACAGCCCTGGTGTGAATTATACCTGAAATTTATACCAACTCCTGACTGGCAAAGATTTCATTTCTGGCACATGGGATCTCCCATGGGGAGCCAGAATTATTAAGGGGCCGGCGTTGCAGTTGCCTCCAGTACTCACTGTATTAGAAAGGGTGCATGATGTGCCAGACTTAATAGATTCCCCCTAATGACTTGAACACTTAAAGGGAACTAAACTACCCACAGGTCATTGTGGTCCTGGCTTGATGTCCCTATTGGCCCTGTTGCAAATCTGTGTCTGCACTAAAAATAAAAAAAACGCCTGGTGGCTGTACTTCCCTTGCTGGCGCAGTTTTTCACTGAAGCCCAAGGAATATTCCTCGGCATCATTGCGCATACACCAGACTGCGGGTACGTGCGCAGTGAAGCCAGGGTGTACTTCCCTGGTGAGAGATTCATCTCGATGTAAGTAAAAAGGATTGTTTTTTAAATCCAGGCACGTACAGCTTTAAAACTGGGCGATTTGGGACACTAAACCCCAGTCCATAGGCATCAGTAGGTGGTGTCCCAAACCAACCTAACAGGTTCCCTTAAATAAACATTTCATAGGACTGCATATGAAAGGGGATGTCTGAATCAGAAAAGCCATTATAGGTTAAGTTCATAGGGCCTGTATTTCATGTGTGATTTGCATTTGCGTTGTATCGGTTTGTCACTGACCCCATAGACCTGAGTCTATGAATGGTCTGTAAAAAGCATATCAGACTAGGAAATTTTTCTCAGCTTGGCTACATACTCCAATAATCCCATCCCATTTTTCTGTGTTTCAATATTTTTCTCCCCACCATCACAGAGCCATAACTTTTTATACTGTTCAATTCACACAGTTGAATCAGGTTTATTTTTTATGGGACACATTGTACTTCATAAGGGCGCCATTTAATATTTTGTATGGTGTACAAAAATTCACCAGTTTCTGACAGGCTACATATTTATGGCGTTCACCTGCAGTAAAAATGACACATTGCCTATATTCTGTGGGTCGGTACAATCACGGCGATATCAAATTTATATAGTTTTGTATCCATGTATAGAGCTGTGAAAGGGCTTTTTTTTTTTTTTTTTTTTTAGGTTGACCACTGAATAGTCTTCTCGCGCCCAGACTTTGTTTTACATTTTCAGTCACATCTACACAGGGAATTTGGGGCTATGTTTCAGAAAAACGGAGCTTTTATACATAAAACAACTGTAGACCACATATAAATAGATAATAAGTGATCACAACCTTGTAGCCGGGCCCAATACGTCCAAGGGTATGGAACCCCACCAACCTAATCAATACATATGTTATCTAAGCAATTGATCCATAAATATCACATGTGCACAATTCATAGCTTACGATATAGGGTGTTGTGACCAGACAGTGTGACCTCATAGCCATCTGTGGGATTCACGCTGTGGAAATTAGCAAACAAGCTGGTGTCGGGCATACTATCCCTAAAACATTCCTGGAAACAAAAGGACTCAAAGTATAAGGTTCTTCTGTCTTTTCTCCTTTTATTTTTAAAAACTGTTATGCTCATTTGTCACTATATGTATTAAATTGTTAAATTTAACGGTAATTTGTGCTGGCTCTGTGAAACCATAACATTTTGAAGTTTGTTTGCGTCTGACTGTTAGAAAGATGCGTGCAAATGTGAGTGAGGTTTCTGCTGAGCCTGGCAAGTCAGTTTTGGTGGTTGCGTGTAATTGGGGTGCATGGACAGTGTAGGGATATGATTTATGCTCAATTTGCAGCCTAAGTGAAGGGTGAGCGCAAGATTGAGTAAGTGGATTGAATTGACCCCTGACAGCTGTACCCATGTCACATGCTAGGACAGTCTGTATGTGACAGGATATAATACAGTAAATTAAAAAGACAATAACTCAAACAAATAATACATAGAAATATATAAATTTATACAGAGAAAGAGAGATCAATATATCTATTATATATAGATATTTGTATATGCCCCACCAGGCCGTACGCTAAATAGTATACATGTCTGGCGGCCTTGTTCACATTACACACTAAAGTTGTACTAATGAAAAGAGCAATGTTGATAACAATAACATATAATAATAATAATGATAATAATTAATTATTACTATTGTTATACAAAATTCTAAAGTGAATACAAATAAAGTGCAACAAAAAAGTGGGGTCTGGTAACCAAAAGAGTTAAATCAACGTTAGCTAGTGAAAATCCGAGTCTTCTGGTATCTTCCGTGCCCATATTTAACAGCATTTAGAAGCTGCAGATCTGACGTGTCACCTTTCCCCTTATCTGTAATTTCTTTCTATCCTTCTGAACTTTGATGGGATCTGGGTTCTGGTCGTCACGTCTATTTGGGTGTATTTCATGCTACAGAGAATCATCCTGGTGTGACATTTAGAAAGCGGAGAAGTGGATTTAAGTCCCCGGCGCACCAGCTTGCCGTACATGGCGAGGTACAGGAGATGCTACACTGAGTTTGTGATGCTAAACGGGGACAACAGCAATTAAACAGTCATATGGCATGATAGCCTTTACTACAACCATCATGCGGCAAGGCCATATGTGTATTCTGTTAAAAGCCAAACTCTTGTGCAATCTGTCAGCCCACACTGAAGTCTCACATTTACTGACTTGTTATTTACAATCTTGAAATAGCACAAGCTCTTTTCAACTCTAGCGATAAAGATAAGCAAGTGGCGAGGAAGGAAAATGACAAGATGGCATGCACGAAAAATGAAATCCAGCAGGGGACGTCTGAAGATTGGAAGGGAGGTTTCAATTTTTCTATCAAAAATAAATAGTCTCGATTAACAATATCCTTCCCTATGCGGACCAATGTATCACCATGGTTACAGACTACAAACAATCCTTTTGTAGTTGGATCCTGCTTCATTCATCTCCTCCTCCTCTATAGGTTTGTAAGAAGAGGGGGGAGAAGGAGCGAATTGATAGTGGTACTCAGGGAGTCTATTAACACTTATTTTCTCAGAGGGTTTTAGGCACTGTAACTAGGGGTTCTGGACTGGTTCTGACCTCTTGTCAAGTGATCGGAACCAGAACCCAAGTTGTTCCACCTCCTCCCTCATGTTCACTGTTAGTTACCTGTGTTGCAAGGGCTGGCTCTACTGGTACTGATCGGTGGAGATGTCAGTGGTTGCTCTCCACCAATCTTAGGCGATGTTCACATCTCCGTCAAGATTTCCATTTTCTGTTCTGCTATGGTAAGGCCCCCTTCACTCACCAGTATCTACCGCTGATTCTGCCTCTCTTTGTTTTCAATGGGAGGCAGAGATCGGAGAAGGATGCTAAAAAATAAGCGCCCTGCTCGAGCTTGCCACAGAATCTAGGGCCCAAGACTCTCCACCGACTAGGTAGATTCAGCAGAAGAAGCCACAACGGAATGAAGATGATCTGCATTGGCATTCAGCTGCAAGGAGCCAAGGGGCAGAAAATGAAGAGGAATCTGAAGATGTCCACCTTGAATTCCCCTTCAGTTTGTACCATGTGAACATACCCTAGCAGAAAAACATAAATCCTAATACCACCAGAACAGTAACATAACAGACACAAACACATCCTGATGGAGCCCATTAATTATAATAGGTAGACAGTTGGCGTTCTTAGAGAAAGATGTCCTGTGATCTCATAGATCAACCTAAGTACCTGGGTCCACAACAAGGTCACCACGTTGCATGACCGCTATATGCGATACATGGTCTCTCTAGTTTGGCATTGCTGAAAACGGAAAGGCGAGACTGAGGGAAAAATAGTATGAAGTATTGTAGGTACATAAGTTTCCATGAACGATGACCAACAACTCTTCTCCTATCTCTGGAGACAAAGTTAGGCCTGAAAGTCACCACTAACTCTACCTTCAGATCAACAGCCTCTTAGCAAATGTATGGACTTCGGCCCCATCCTCTGTATAAATAGATGCTCCCTCAGCTGAATCATGTAATATCTTACAAAGGATTATTGCGTGAAGCGCCATTAGACTAGTGTTTTGGTTAATGCTAACCTCAAGAGTAAATTTAGAGTTCCATTAAAGGGAAACCAGACCAATACTTTGAGAGACATTTCTTTTTTTGGCAAACATTAACAGTCAGATTTTTAAAGGATAGGATAGAGGATAAATACCTGATCGGTGGGGGGGTCTGACCGCTGATACCCCCACCGATACCGAGAATGGGGGAGTCCTTTTCCCCGCTGTGGTCAGGCTGAATGTAGACATGTCTGGTGGTGGACGGCGCTCCCATCCCAATGAGAATATTCACCAGTCATCATGCTGACTGAAGCCACTGGAGTTTCTTGTAGGTTACCGATAATACAATATCAAGTACAATGAGGCACAGGTACTAATAATGTCTAACACCTAGGATTAACTTTACCAGACCTAGGTCTGACTTTACACCACTTTTCTGTTGGCTTAGTTAAAGCCAAAAAATGTGCTAAAATTTTGGCACATCTTTTGATGCACAGTATTGGACATTAAGTCCCACGTTCTTTTAACCAACCACACCCTTTTATGTTAACCCCTCCCCTTTGTCAGTCAAGGTGCAAAAAGTGGTTAAAACTATTAATAAATGTGGAGTAAGTCATGTACAATGTAAAATTCAGGTGCAATTTTTAATAGTAAATCTATGGGGACAACTTCATGACCAGCGGGGTTCTAAACTGTTGCGATCTCACCGATCCAGAGAATGGCGCCCTGGTTCTCCTGTCCTTTTGAAGTGGAAGGCTGAGAATGCGTCCTGCTGCTCAATTCATTCTCTATGGAAGAGCCAGAGACAGCCGAGTACAGCGCTTGGGTATCTCCAACGTTCTAATTGAGAATGAATGGATCATCAGGATGGGAGAACCAGATCTCCATTCTTGTTATTGGTGAGAGTCCCAGCGGTTAGTCCTCCAGATCATCACTATCAATAGGGAGAACTTCACATCTTGGTAAAATACTAGACAAAGGGTTTCTCCCTCCATAACAGCAGTATGATGGTGTGTTACCATAATAGGACAGCCACATTTTCTTCTAAACACTTGCCAAACAAAATTTATAGAAGTAACTACTGACTACAGACTGTTCATAAACACATGAAACACATGAAATTCTTATCTCACCTCTGGCGTAACATCTCTTGGAGCAAACCCAGTTCCTCCTGTTGTTAGGATCAGGTTGAGTTCTTTTTCGTCGCACCAGTCTATTAATGATTCCTGGCAAAAAAGACATCAATGTCAGGAAGGGCATCTTATAGGACATGGCAAAACTTATGCCAATTGTGCATTTTTATGTACGTTTCAATCATAGTACATAACATCAGTAAGCCAGTTCAATGGCAGACCTGAGGCCAACCATTTTTTTTTTTAACCAAGGACCACAAGACTCCAGGACATGTGCTTCCTGGAAATTTGACAGTTTTGTTTACTCTTGAGGAAAACGGACTCTTTTTAGACTTCACCGAGGACCTAAGAACAAGTCTATATGAATCACTAAAGTACCAAGAAAGTGCTACAAAGGCAAGCAATGCCACTTGCAGACTTGTCCCCTCTGATTGCAAAAAGAGGAGGTCCCGATTCATAGAGAAAGTCCAACAAAGGCTGTTGTCAAGGGGTCACACTCAAAACACTTATGAACCCTTTAAAGGCTTTTGTTCACATCACCATCACGGTTTCTGCGATAATGTACACCATGATGGCAGTGCAGTATCCATCACATGAAGGACACCAGTGGCACCTGATAGACCTCACTGACTTACTGGGATAGTCAACATTTCGGCAGGAAGAACAGCAACGCATACTGAACTACTCTTCCCTGCTAAGTTGGCCAAAATGTAGACAGGATCCCTGCACGGTGACTATGAAGGTAGTGTGAACGCAGCATCACTTTCATCTAAGTCATAGTGGACAAGACCCAGCGGTGAATGGATATATGGCCCTGGCCCGTGGTTTTACTATACTACCCTTCAATGCTTTATCCTGTGTCAAATACATGAAGATCGATGCTGTCACCAACAGTGTCACGTTTTTACTCTCTGCAGAAGCGGTCACAGACTACTTCTGTCAGCCAGAGAAAGCTGGTGAATTCTACTCTTTCAGCATCAGTCCACGTACGTGTATCTACGTGAACACATCAGATTTAACATGAATTTCAACATGGCAAATCTAGTGATGACCCATATCCAGCGTATGTGGTGGACTTTTTGCAACCCCATTCACAGGCAGCCAACTAAAAAAAAAAAAAATCTGCCACAGAAATAAGTAGCATGCTAGTTTTTTCACATGGAAATGCTGAGAACCTTCCCCAAATAATAACAATTGGGTTAATCCTTGTGTGGATCTACTGCACGCACAATGGCACATCCACAGCAAACCTGGGGAAAATATCTTAGGGTTTATTATTTTAAATGTTCTAATCTTAGGATAGGCTATAAATATCTGATCGGTGGGGGCGGGTGATAGCCAGTCCCCGCACGGATCAGCTGTAGGGGCAGCTTCCAACACCCATACTATAAACAGCACAGCCTGAAGAAATTGGCCTTGTGGTATATATAGTGGCCAAGTGATGGTACTGCAGCTCAACTTCCATGAAGTCAATGCTACAGTAACAAAATGGTAACACAGAGGCAATGCTGCTGAATCTGCAGGTACTGTAAAAAACGGGGTTCACATTTGCATAGCCAACTATTAGAGACTACTTGCTATGTGACGGTATGCTGTGACTAGAATAGAAACTTGTAGGTCCTGTTCTGATAGCAGGAAAGTCAACTGGAGTATTCCTATGACCATTATAAGGGGGCACTGTTCTGATTTTTGACCACAGATAAACTGAATCTGAAGGTACTGTAAAAAGAGGGGGTCCAATTTACATAGCCAACTATCTGAGTCTACCGGCGATGTGAGGGTATGCTGTGACTAGAAGAGAAATGGGGAGCCCTGCTGTGACTACTGGGGTAGTAAAGGTCCTGTTTGTGATAACGGAAAATTCAAAGGGGGCACCATTCAGATTTTTAGCCACAGAAAAGTTGAATCTACTGGTAATTGTTAAAAAAAGGGGGGCTCCATTTACATAGCCAACAACTTGAGACTACCAGCGAAGTATGGGTGTGCTGTGACTAGAAGAGAAATGGGGAGCCCTGATGTGACTACTAGAGAAGTGTAAGTTCTATTCGGATAACTGGAAGAACTCCTATGTGGGGTACTATTTAGATTTTTCTGACTTTTTTTTTTTTTTTTGGGGGGGGGGGGCTGAAATATTAAATAAGGCCAGGCTTATCAATGCTTGCAGTGCTTTCAATAGACATTTTTTAGATTTTTTTTTTTTCTTCTTCAACATAAGCAATTGCTCCCAGGGGGTGAGAGGGCTTGGCCCTACGGCATGGCGCTGCTAGGTCCTAACCTTCACAAGGATTCTCCCATTACTGCAGAGTTATATATGGAATATACAGATGTAATAAAGATGATGTACGCGTGTTCTGCTACAACAAGGCAGAGGATACAACTACTTTATGATAAGCATTCATCAGTACAGTTTCATTAGGAGGATTAATAATACAATACAATACCTTAATATCTTCTATTTCATCTGGCACAATCTTATACGCTGATATAGTCCCACCCAATCTACAATTGGAAACATAAATCTTATTACATTCACAGTCAGGTAAAGCAGTAAAATATCTCGTACATAATCACACAATTTACATAAAGGAAAATTCCGCTCCTCGGGTATGATTGGACAACATGGAATATTTCTGCTACTGGATCATCATGTAGGGTATATGTTGGCGATCTGAAAATCTGCAGCATGCCCTAAAATCCATGCAGATTTTTTCATGGCAAGTAAATAGGGTTTTGTTAAATTTCATTTGGTTGGACGTTAGTGTAATATGTTGTGGATTGCGAAAAAATATGTATGAATCCACAGAGGAAATCTGCAACAAATCTCTGAACATATCCCAACGCTGGCCATACATATTTTATAACCTCCCCACTACTCTATGTACATGCATGCTCAGCATCACTCACATGACTACATGATTCAGCCAAGTGTGCATGTATTCTGAAAGGGGAGAGTGGCGCGAGTCGTTGTCAGACTTGGCATATTAAATTCCAACCGACCCAACACCTGCCATTAAGGGTGAGTCAGGAGGCCGACATGACCATTAGACAGAGGGTGGTCACAGGTAATAGTAATATGTTCGTCCAGCTTAAAGAAGACCTTTTGCCACCTCCAACTACTAATTTTATCTCCATCCCCACCATTTCTGAGCAATTATTTCTGGTGGTTTCAGCACCCAATATGCTAATTAGGCTATCTACTGTCAGGTGGGCGGTCCCAAACTATCTGCTCCAGCCAAGGACCACCCACCTGACAGTAGAGAGTCTAATTAGTACGCTAGGTGCTAAAATGAACAGAAATAATTACTCGGGAATGGTGGGGGCTAGAGAAAAAAAAATTTCAACTGCAACAGAATCGGTGGAAAGGAGCCTATTAAAGGAATCAAAGAGTTGGGAGTTGGTGGAGGTGGTGAAAGGTCCTCTAAGTTATCATGTGACATGTCTCAGACACATTTTAGAAAACAGTATATTTAAAAAAACAATGGGGTCACAATCCTTAGTAAAGCTCCTTATCATGGTTGAGTTATAATAGGGATAAAGTGTATATAGGAGGCAAAAGGACAAGATAATTGATAATACAAAGGAGTAACGGTTACCCGCCATGCATATCCACAGCTCTCTCCAATAAAGTAAAAGGGCTATTAATACAGTAATGTAATAAAAACAGTGAATACAGAACACAAGAGCAATTCCACACATAACACTATATAAAAACTGGCGAGAATCGAGAACGTTCTGCAAATCTTTAAAACAGTGAAAAATTATTTTGGTTTACAAAATGTACATCAATATCAAACATAAAAAGTGAGACAGAGCGATAACGCACACCAGCTAAAATAAACACTTATTAAACCACCAATGAAATAATAAGGGCTAATTCAGATGAATCTAAAGCCATTTTATACGGTCCACATTATAGCCACTGCTGGTCTACTGACAGGAATTTGCAGCACCATAGAATCCCTATGATGTCACTAGTTTGGGTCACCAGACGAACTTATTGGCAATAATATGAACCGTATAATAAAGTCGCCTTAAAGCTGCCCATATTATCCTTAGAGGTTTTCCAGTGTATTTTTTTTTTTTTTTTTTTTAAATAGGGCGGGGAGGTAGGAGAAAAAAAAACAAAAGCACACACACTCACCTGTCCCTGGTGCTTCATTGTCCTTCCAGCGCGGTCCGGTCCTGCTGCTGTGATGTCTTCTTTTGTCTGAAGTCCTCACTGGCTGTGACATCCCTTGTCCTTTTCACTGAGGCTGCTGATTGGCCCTAGTGGTCATGTGACCGCTGAGGCCAATCAACGACCTCAGGGGCCTAAGGAAAGAACCCGGGGTTGTCATGTGCTGCAGGGACTTCCACTGAAAGAAAGCAACGGAGCTGCAGGACTGCGCTGGGAGACACCACCGCATCGGGGACAGGTGAGTATGTTTTTTATCCCACCTCTCCTGGCCTAATTAAAAAAAATAAAAAATCCTGGACAACCCCTTTAAGACAAATGACTGCATTTTCATAACGTTTTTGAAATACAATTGGAAGGCGTAAAAGTGACTACTTATCATAAGGAAGGGTCATGTAATTAACCTACAATAATAATAGGCTTACAGGGTATGACCACTTTGGAAAATCCCTATTTATTAGAATGGTCTCACAACAATCCATTGATCACATGGTGTCCTGCTGCTAGAACCTCCAGTGAGCACATGTAATCTGCTGAGAAATACTGCAGTGTTTAATTTCTCTACAGTGCCTCCGCAGGTGAAACCAGGCATTACACAATCTCTAGTAAAATTAATAGTCTGTCTCAGCAATGCACAAACATGCCAGATCCTTCAGAGTTAAAGAGAGGGGCTATCGAAAAATGGATTTTCAAAACCAGACTATCCCCGTATGTGTGCATGCAAACGCATACACAGAGTACAGACTACTGTTTGCAGTAGTAGTTGCAGAGTTCAGTTAATTGACTCTTTAAATTAAAGCTTGTGTGTGTCCACTGTCAAAGACAAAGTCCTTTTTTTTTTATAATATGAGTAGGCCACCTTAGGGCTTTGTTATCAGTAGACAGAGGGACCAGTAAAATGGCAGTATCTGGAAACTCTGACCTCACCTACCATTGCCAACTCAAAATGGAGTGGAGCACAGTTTTGTAGGCCATGAAAAATGTCTTAGTAGCCAAAATATGTTTTTTTTTTTGCGCAGAGTCTTCAGCTACTGACCAGTCACTGTGTATGGATCAAGTGCTACATTCTAATGAGTTGGGACCTCAGTGGTCATACCCCCAACATCCACAAATCGGTTTGTCCTGTGCATGAACCTATACGCAAAGCCTGCTCTATAGGTTCACAACATGGAACCAAAGGCTCTCAGTGTGCCATTGTGTGGTGTCTTCACTACCAAGATAGCACAGCAAGCACTGAGACATGGAAACATTGTTAGTTTTATTGTAAATTAGTTATAAAAGGAAAAAAAAATGGACACTTATAGAGTACCCTACTCGGTACTGACAAGGGGCAAGAACCCCAAAGATGGGTGACTTTTCCTTTTAAAGGAGACTCTGTTTTTGTTGCTATCTTATATCATGTTTCACTTTTCATTTCTTTTTTTTTTTTTTTAAAGGATCCACCATTGACTTACAGCATAGTCACCTACAGGTGGCATTGGAAAGACAGTCGTCCTCCTTCTGGAGAGCTAATTTGCATACCTTTTCCCAAGGAACATTGCACGTAAGACACAACACACAAGCTGTCATCTCCATAAGATAAAACAGTATTCCTTGAGAACTACCAATGTTTTAATTCACAGAGGTACAACATAGTCACTAGCATTTTCTGGCTGTTGTAGTTGGGATCTACTGACCAGAAACCCTTCTAGTCCCATGGTGGATACATTTTAAAGCTCTAGTGGAACACCGGTTAGTTATCATGGTACTTATTTATTTTATATGATTTTTCACTGTGTGTCTGTAACATTTTGTCCATAGGATCTAGGGATGTGGCTCCTAGGGGGAGGAGCTATGTGGCCATATAGGATCACTCCCCTGCAATTCTGCCCCCTCTCTTCTTCTGTGGAGAGGGGGTTCAACCAGATGATGGCTCCTTGGTGGATACTTAAGTAAGATCCCAAGTGGGAGTCAGAATTAAGCATACGTCTCCCTGCACATTTTTATTGGCATTCCCTTGATTTTGTTTTTTTGCACACGGATGATCATACGAAAAAAGGGGGAAAAAAAGGGAGTGTAACAGAGGAGAGCTGAGGAAGAACTGGTCATACAAAAGAGAGGAGGAAGGCAAGAGTTGGCATTTATTATTATTATTAAAAAAAAAAAAAAAAAGCGGCCTATGCCAACCCTCCTCGAAGCTCCAGGAGGCTCCCAAAAAATGTATGATCTCCTGATTGGCCAAATCTCCTGTTCTGCTGGGGAGAAGTGACTTTATATTTGACTTGGGGCACTTTATGTGCTGGCCAGTACCCAAAGAGGGTATAGCAACATATAAAAGGAGGTATATTGATATGGCCAGGTCCACAGGGGGCCCAAAACTTCTGCGGTGCACAGCGCACCATTTCCCCCAAGGCAAAATGTTGGCAAGTATTATATATTATATTTTATGTGAAAAGTTTAGTTAGCATACAGGTTTTACGGACTAAAAATATAAAAACAAAATAAAATAAGAAAAAAAAAAATACACAATTTTAAGGGAGATCTGTACAAGTCCTTGGAAGTAGCCAAGACAATACAAATAATAATTGTTTATATATCAGATTGAATTTAGAAAACTGGAAAGAAGTGCAGAAAAATATTACAAAGTAATTTCTATTTCATGACTAAAGCGTTATCTAATAAAAGTATAGACCCCCCCCCCCCTTTAAATGATCTTTACTCTTAAATCAGTCCCCATTGAAGCCCTGCCAAACAGGAATGGATGAACCATTGAAAATCCTGAAAGGATCCTTTTTATTTTAAGACAGCAATACAGTGAATTGCAGGCGTCATGGCCGTCATGAGACAGAGCATTTCTGAAATTAAGCACCTAAAATTAGATGAAGCCGAAGGCCGTTTCAGGCAGACATACCGAAATGATAAACTTAAAAGATGTACTTCTAAAAGGTTAGATAAAAAAGCTTTGAGCTCTTTATGTTGCAGCAAGCACTGTGGGGGTCGCCGGGATCGTCTTTTGAAGCACTCGATGGCTGGAAATTGAGACGGTTCACTGTATTTTCCTGCCTGAAATCTTCTTAATTCTCAACTTTAGGCATTATATGTAGACTTTCCATCTGATCTACCATTTTCTGCTCTGCATAGAATCCAACTTTTTGAACAAAAAAAAAAAATACACCTGGAACTTGTTCATGACTCTCACAATTAAAAAGCGGCAGAAAAGAGGCTAACATAGCCATCGCGGTAAGCTGTCACATTATATGGGCCCTAAATGTGACCTGAGCTGTCTTATAGGTCCACACATTACTATCCATAAAGACAAGGGTAGGAAGTGAAAAGATTTGTCGGTTTATAAAACTCATACTAAAAAAACCCCTGAAGATTTGGGGCCTTCTTCATTTAGCCAAACTCGGCCACGAAGAGAATCCCTCTCTCTCTCTCTCTCTCTCTCTCTCTCTCCCCAGGTCCCTGCATTTAACTAAAAGCCCACTGTTTTCAACAGGCAGTATGCAATACTTTTTTCCACCTCTGGGGGTGCTGCAGGGAAAGTGAACAGGTTCAAATGCAGCTTACAGATAATCAGTGAAAGTCCCAGCAACAGGACAATATTTTATCATTTTATTTACACAAGAGCCTTGGACTGATGGAATTGTAAAAACTTGACAACTCCTTTAAAAGGCGCCGACATTGCTCCAAAGAGGTAAGCAGCAACACACTTGGTTGTTCCAAAAAGATCATTTGCATACTGACAAAAAACAGCAACAAAGGCAGCAATTCACAAGGAAAAAACAATGTTTAATTCAGGTGACCCTAACCCTATCTATCGGCAGGGCCAGGTTGATATGCTGTTATATGGTGACAGACTCCCTTTAAGGCGTTCCCTCACCCCCTTATTTGGTAATGGGATGTTCACTCCGGGAGTTCAGGCTAGAAAATTCCTGCGGTGGCATGCGGAAGATGACATACAGATGTTACATGTATTGCCAGGTTCACCGTTAGCCCGCTCTCCAGTTTACAGATGACTTCTCCTGACACTCCTCTTGACTGGTTAAAATATCTCAAAGTCTCTTCCTATGTCCGAACTCCCTCCCTTGACCTTGTCTTTCTCCCAAGATTGGTTGTCCCAACACGCCCCCTCTCGCTGCTTCATGGCCTCCTCCAGGAAGAGGCTACCATTGGTAGACCTCGCAATACCCTATGCTGGGACAAGGAGTTGTCTGAATCTCTCTGCTGCTGTTGACTGGCTCATAAGATGTCCGTGTACTGTAAGGCGCAAGAAATGAACTTTAGGCTCCTCAGTTGGTGGTATCGATGTCCAGTCCTCTTTCATAAGATCTATCCCACTGTGTCTGACCGATGTTGGCATTGTGGAACTGGTTTGGGGAGTTTCCTGCATATATGGTGGGAACGCCCACGAATCATACCCTTCTGGGACCAGGTATTCCGCATCTATTCTAAAGTGTTCAAACGTTAGACCCATCGCCACAATTGGATCTGTTATCTGCAGCCCATTAAATTCAGTCAAGAGGAGCCTTCTGAGACATTTTTTAGCTGTAGCATGGGCAGTTATCCCTGGACACTGGCATAGTCCCCACTGCCTGACTATTGTGGAGTGGATATAAGAACTTAAGTTCATTTATAAAATGGAAATTTTGGTCTCGGAGGACTCCTCAGACCCCAATAAATCTTCTGCTTTTTGGCAGATTTAGATTGCATTCTAGGAGTCCGCTGACTTCCAAATTCTAGTCTAGCCTGTCAGAGTTCCTCTCCCATATGCTGCTACCTCTGAATTCGAGTGAACCATAGTGTGAGACACTCTCCCTTTGGCCCTCACTCTTTTTATTTCCCCCTCTTTTTAATTTCCTTTTTCTCTGGCCCCTTTCAGTCTACCTTCCCCCCTCCCCATCCCACTCCCTTTCCTCCTTCTCCTGTTCTTCTCTTTCTTTTGGCTCCTTCTTCTTTCTGTTTCTCTGGTTTACCCCTTTCCTAATAGCTGGCCTCAACCCTTTCCTTTAGATAGGCACTGGGTTCTGGGTAATGGTCCATGCCTTCTTTCATTTGTGGCTTTGTCCCCTTCAACAATGCCTCATATTCTACTAATCTGGTCATATTCTCAAATCTGGTCTGTTTTTTTTCTTTTTGGATCTAACCTGGATGTATGTTTTGCTTTATTTGCCCTTTCATTTGTGCCTGTTTTTGTTTTATACTCACAAAAACCTTATTAATCAATCAAAAAAACTCCCTTCTGCAACGATCATTATGATAGAAATGTCCATGATTCATTTAGCCATTGCTAAAATGTGTAAGTATGGCGTGCCCAGCAACCAATGGCCCAGGGCAATAGTGAATCAGTCCACAAGGTTAACCTATGAGCCCTTCATCCACCCTGTGGACTGCCAACTGGTCTCCACCGATGGTCTTCAAAGAAACATGGGAATGTTTGGTTGTATTTAGCTGTAGAGTCAGCTGTACAGAAGCTCTCCTGTCATAAATATAGAACCAAAGGAGGGAAATATATATATAATATTACATTATTAGATAAATCTACCAAATAAAGCAAGGGGTCTTTGATGGTCCCAAGGCAACGCAGATGTCAGCGTATACTCATGTCCTACATTACATCGGAGGGATTCTTTAACTAAGCTGCACGTTACACCGGTTATAGCATCTTTCTATCATCCCTGAAATAGTTTAGTAAAGAAATGAACAGCCTGCGATAAGCATTGAGTTCAAGCCCCGCAGCATTAACCAGTGACAGAGACAAACTGCAAGATGGTTGGTATGGAAACCATAGTGAAGAGCCTCTTACTAACCTGCCCGTGTGCTACACGCTGCCCAGATGCTCCAGTTGAGCTATGGTGTTTAAAGACATATTTAATGTAATACTAAAATACTGCTAAAAATAAAAATAGAAAAATATACTAAAAAGATTATTATCAGTCATTTTCACCAAATGGTATGGGTATAACCAGACTAACAACATTTTATGCAAGAAGAATGGATGGAAACTGTTTATTATCCTACAATCTTTTAGCAAGGCAAGCAATACAAATCTTATTCTAAATAAATGTATGAAAAAAATAGGAAAGAAAGCGTTGGCTGTTTTCAGTGTGGCTGGGAGGCAGCTTGCTGCAGCAGAAACCTACTCAGTCTGAAAAACTTGCAAGCAAAAACCTCCCGTTAGTTAAGGTTAAAGGGATTTCTTGGGACAACAATATTAATCACCTGTCCTTAGTATAAGGATCTGACTACGGGTGTGAGTAGGGGGGGCAAGAACTGGAACTCCCACCAATTAGTTGACTGAATGGCATATACATATATAGACAAGTGTTGCGGCCTCGTCATTACTTACCAGGTATGGTGCCATAGATTGTTTAGCTTAGCGTCATATACTGTTGAATGGGACTGAGCTGCAGCAAGGCCATATAACCAGTGGACGTGATGTCGCTGGCTTCACAAGAGGAAGTACAGCTCACCGGCAAGCTCTTCATACAGTTGGGTGTCCAGAGTCTGAGGCGATGAACTTTACAGTCCTAAGAATCCTAATCAGTATCCTAGTCCCAGAAAACCCCTTTAATCCTCTTTCCCAGCCAAAGATGGACATCAGAAGACCCAATAGATCCACATAAGTAGCCAAAAAAAAAAAAAATTCTGGTAGCACAAGCATAATTATTAGTAAAAATGATGTAAAATTGGGGCATGAATTATATCAGAGCATCGGGGGGGCTTTATGGGGAAAATTATTTTATTTTTGTGTCTTAGTTTTATGGATAGCAAGGAACAGGATAATAACCTTCAATTAAGGCTCTTTACACACTACTGTTACGGCTTCCTTTTATAACAGAACTATGCTGCTGACTATAATGGGGTCAGTCAGGACTCCATTGGGGTTCTGGTATTTTTTAAGGCATGAACAACACTGCACTGCATCTTCTGTAATAAAAACATTTTACAAGGTTTATCTATGCTTGAACTGTTAAAGGGGTTTTCCAGTCCCGACAGAATTGTCTATACTGACAACCTATCCAGGAGATAGGCCATTAGTATATGATCAGTGGAGGTCCAACACCCAGAGCCAGCACCGATGAGCTGATTTGGCTGTCTCCGGGTATTAGAAGCTACTGTCGTGGTTGGGGTCGGAAGCAGCTATGCTCCTATTCAGATAATAGGAGGGGGCAGCAGTACCCAGTGTAGAGCAGATGGTGATGCAGCTTTGTTCCTACTACTTGAATAGGTGTAGAGCTACTTCCGACCCCGTATCAGCTGAATAGTGTGAGGTCCGGGTGTCAGACCCCCATTAATCAGATGTTCTAAAGCCATGTAAAGTTGAAAACTCTTCAGAATGAGTACTTTATTATTAAAAAGTTGTCCGGATTTTTAAAAATGTATTTTTTTTTTTTTTTTTTTGCCACACCGTTGTCAATGATCTGAATACGGTCTTGCAGTTCACGTTGATTCAAGCAAATGAGACTGAGTTGTAACATTAGTCTCATCCCCCCAAAAAAACACAAAAACTTTTTTTCTAACCCTGAAGAACCCCTCTCGGTATAATGAAATTGAGTCTGTAATAGAACAGTAAGCATTTCCAGAGCTTACGGTATCTCAGACACTGTTTAGAAGTCCAGAATGAAAAGAGCATCTCCGAATTTCCTAAAACAGTTATCTAGCTGTGCATGCTAAGCTCTTTATGGTAAGCTGCAATTTCCCTAAACTCAATTGAAGAGCCAGAAAAGCCAAGTTTACTTTGAAATGAATCAAATATCTCACAGATTTGCAAAGGATTACCAGCCGAAGAACCATCTGCTTCTTTTCAACATATCATTAGATTCCCTTATTTTCAATGTTATACAGTTACCACCGATTGCATATGATCCATTTATCATCCCGGATGGGGTCTCGAGCGGTCACACTGGTTGAATGAATAGGAAGGGGGGGTGGGGGTACACTTTTTTATGAGGACGAGTACAGTCCATAGACCAGGTTTGGCTACTCGACCACACACCATACATCGCTAACTCTGTGAAATTATTATTATTTTTTTTTTTTTTTGGAGGAGGAGGCTAGACATATCGAGGAGAAACAAAAATTGTTAAACTAACAGTCGTGCCTCTAAGTTGCCTAAATTTGCTTCAGTATGACTTCACGACAGGACCTCTTAAACCCTCAGACATGTTCTTCTGGTGTGTCCCGAGCCCTTACCATATAATGCTATAGAAATCTCGATTTAGGAATTACAGTGCAATCCCACCAGACATCAACTATGTTGCAAAGGAAAGTGAAGCCCATGAGTGTGAGTATCCTCTCAAGAGATGACCAAATATCCACGAGCTGACTTCTTTCTGTGGGCTGTTCTTCGATACAGGAATCCTGTGACGCACTCCTGTGGTACTACATGGGTTTTATGCTATCAGGCACCCACTTCGAATAGTTTTCGTCCATGTTTTATCTCTGACCTTTCCTGATGGACTTCCTGGGCTTGAGGTTCTGAACCACCTTCTTGACCAGACTGCTCTGTCACTCCAATTATGTGGGTGACTTTATCCACTTTGAAGTCAATGAGGCAATTGGTGCACTGGGGGCAAAACTTCAGCTCTCAGGAGCACTGCTCTTGCTGCTGAGACCCCTACCATTTCCTGCCTACCCCCCATGCAGTGAGGGTTGAATCTCCCACTGCTATGACATCGCTCATCCTACCTGAACAGCAAGAGCAGTGCTCCAAGGAGCTGAAAGCCCACCCCCAGTGCACCAACTAATTTGCATATCACTTCAAAGTTGTTTTTCTCCAAATCTACAATATAAGTGACATACACAACAAAGGAATGATGGTTATCAGTGTAATGTGCTCTATTACAAGGAGGCGGTGGTTGAATATACTTGGGCGAGGTGATAGACTTCCTCTAAGGAGAACAGTAAGCCAAACCAGCATAAAGCTGAGGTTTTTCTTTCTAGCTTTATGAAGTCTTATTGCAAACACCTCTCCTACAATATCTCCGATACTCTGCTGCCATAATAAAACTATCAATGAAGTATAAAGCAAAGATGTCAAAGGTGCCAGAAAAGTCAACTTTAGTACTTACAATGAAGGATCTTGGACTAAATCCTTAAGGTTTATGCCACTCCGATCTTCTGCGAGGTTCCTGAAACAACTGTCGCTCACTGCCAATAAAACATAGAAGAGGTGATCAATACAGTCCTTCAGCTTGGGGTCACCTTGTAGTATATACTCAGTTCATCAGTTAAAATGACAAAATTGACATTATGCGTCGTGATGGGTCAATCACTGATGCTGCAGCATTGATGGACACAAGGAAGAAACATCATGAGTCAATAGCAACTGATGAAAATGTGTCTAGAGCCCAGGATCTTCTAGAGCCTGACTACATCCCTGTCACTTACAGTCGACGTGCTGGTGGCACGCAAGTATGTTTGCACTCACTGACAGAACTCAAAAAAGTAAGGAACTGGAAACGCAAAAATTGGAGAACTTTTTGTTATCCAGTGCTTAACATATGGCTGCTGCAGCACTATCGCTCTGATGGTCTCTGGTTACTTTCTGCAGCAATCATTAGACTCAGTGGTGATGCTGGAATATATGGCACGTGATTGCCGAGGTCAGTGATTGGCTGCTGAAGATGCAAGCAACAGGAAGGAAGTAGGGACCAAAAGAGAGTACCGGAGCTGTGGGAGATTGAAGAGGTGAGTATAAGGATGTACGGGCGTGGCTGGAACAACTGTACAGTCTTTGATGGAAGAGAGATCAGGTTATTGAGGCTACATGTTATAGCACCAAACAGGTGCCTTCTTCAGGCCGGGTAGAAGCCTATATAACATACTCGCCTGTCCCCAGCGCTCCATTGCCTGCTACCAAGGTCCATGTAGTCTCAAACTGTGCTTTTTCTGACAGAAGCCCTGTGCCCCACGTGACCACTGAGACCAATCAGTGGCCTCAGCAGTTTCTAGAAAAGAGCCAGTGATGTATGTGTGATGTCATCAGCTCCTTTCCAGTGACCGCTGATGCTACTAATTGGTTTTAGTGGTCACACTGGGCGCAGGACTTCCAGCAGTAAGGGCAAACCACCTGCCCTGGCTATCTCCATGGTTTGTTCTATTTCTAGACAACCCCTTTAAGGAAACTGCAAGTTGATATACAGGAACGTTGGTCACAACCCTAATCCATTTGCCAATGCGGAGTACTGTATGTCTACTGTAGATATAGCGTCTCATGTTCTGGAGGACCAAGCATGCCCTTGTAAAGGCAAAGAAAGCAAGTGATTTCAATGGGAAGGTCAGGGGTTCATTAAGGTTAAGTGCAGACTATAGTAGTTTTTATATTTCCCCCATTTCACAATTTAAATGGAACTACAGTATGTAATCCTTCCATTCTCCTGTGGAGGCACTGTAGGAGAACTGAACACTTACTGTTAGCTTGCCCCAGTGTATTATAGCTTGTTCCTGGTAATCCAAGTAGTATGATATCCACTTATCATCAATGAGGATTTGCCCATATTTTATGGTGCAAAAAAAATAAAAATTGTGATCTCTCTCATGCCAATTTTCTGTTCCTAACTGGTGTAGATCTTCATTCTAGCGTAGGGACGTTCCCTGTGCCAGTCCGGGCCTTTATTAAGACTCACGTACGATACGTCAGCCTTCATAAAATTTGCCCAATTGTCATTTCTAGGTGGAAATTTACTTTGATAAGAAAAACATGGCTGCTTTTGTCAACTGTGGGCACTGTGGTATTGTAGGTCAGCGTCACTGAGTGTCACTGCTAAGTCGTTTTACAACACACTATGGACAGAGGTGGAACTACGGGAAGAAAGTAATGTTTTTTCTAATTCTGGACAATTCCTTTAAGGCTAAAAAATTCAATCCTCCCCATCTTCAAAGTCAGGCTGCTAAAGTATAAAATGTCTCTTGTTGCATCACGAGATAACAAGTAATTTCCCCATTGGTTGCAGGTATAATTCTGAAAGGACCGGATGGATGAGTCATTGTTTTCTGCTCCGACATACACAGCGGGGACTTTATTAAATTTAACCCATCACTGGAAACGTCCTTACTAACAACCATACTTTTCAATTAAGGGGGATACATTTGTTCCCGTGCTCTGGACACACATCCAAAACAACCTTTTGCATCTGGATTTTCTCTTGTTCTTGGCATCCAAATGTCTTCTTGATGGTATTGATTTCTTTTTCCAGAAAGGTTAAGGTCTTAATTTCTGCGGGGAAACAACCTTCTAATGTTGGCATGCTAAATTTTCTCATGCTGCAATATATTTTCTAACCTGACATGAAACAGAGAAAAATTCTGATATTCCGGCACACTTGGGACCAAAAATGTTGGCATTCTGGAGGCGGTTTTGTATACTCACTGCCCTATCCCGATACTACCTATAATCCCTGTGCACTCCTCATATATAGACAACAAAAATCCCAGCGGGAGAGACCTCGACCAGTTTGATGTCGTATTTATATAGGGTTTAATCAGATTTTGTCTCGAAAGTGGCAGCCTCACAATGACCTCTTCCGTCCATATGTCCTCAGGTCATCATATGCCAATTTGGAGCACCTCATTGACCAATGTCAAGTTGATGGCCATCATGTAATGGCTACATTTGCCCTGTGGCAGCTATAAATAAATAGTCAGGAGTTTTCCAGCAATACCAGGTGATCATCTCTCTATGCGAGAAACCTATTTAAAGGGGTATTACGAGACTAGGCTATTGATGACCTATTCTTGGGACAGGTCACCCATATCATCTGAAAACTGGTTCCCCATCGATCGGCTGTTTGAAGAGATTGAAGGCTTTGGACGAGCGCTGCAGCCTCTTCACTACTCACCAAGTACTGCCCCCATACATTGTGCTTGGTATTGCAACTCAGACCTATTCACTTGAATGGAACTGAGCTGCACACAGGTCACATGACAAATCAATGTGAAGTCACAGGCATTTCACCAGAGTGCCCCATTCCCCTAATCGCTGGAGAATCGGCATTCAGACCCCATGCGATGTGACAAATGCCGATAATGGGGTAACCCCTTTAAACTATATTTTCAACATTTGTGCATTATATGTAAAATTAATCTATATAAAAAGTGGAGTGTAAGCCTAACAATTTGTCGGGTTTCAGAGCTGAAATGTCCTCGTATTCCTTACTAGCCTAATGTTGATAACTTGTTTTACATTCTGAGAGTTATCACCATTATAAATTGCATTATAGAAGCTTAAAGTGACTGTCCAGTTAATGGCTAAAATATAATCTATACGTCAGTACATACAGGGGATGATTACCTGCTATTTATTTTCCACAGATATTGCTCCCTTGACATCTGCAATCTGTGACTACAGCTTAGCTACAATGTTTACAGGGAGTCTGAGGTACTCTGGGACACAGCTCCTGTCTCCTCATTGGTTAGAGGTGCTGCTCTGGCTCTTCAGGTAGGCTTCAGAAGAGAACAATTATCGGATAAATGCCGCACAAGAGGAGGGAATTCTAGAGGGTTGCTTTAACAGTTATGGGAATTTCTGACAAAGAGTTTGTTCAGTATTTCCAATTTCTCAATTTTTAACGTAGAATTGTGCTGGGAGTAGAACTGGCCTGGCTTCAAATTTATGATCTAGTAGTCATGGTTTCCAACCCAGAGATCTTACATTACCAGATAAATCTGCCCTAAAAGGGTGTGTAACAATGGGTTTAAAGGGAGTCTGTCACCAGACCTCAGCATATCTGCCCTAGATAGGTTAGGGTCGTCTGAATCTGACGGTGTCTTCCCCTTGTACATCGGTGCCTCCGTTGGCGAGATGACCCTAATCTATCTTTCTGTGGAGCTGGGATCTGGTGACAGACTCCCTTTAAAGGGGGTTATCAAATCCCAAAAGACAACCCCAATGGCTCCAAACTAGTTAAAAGTACAGTAGAAATCCTTACAATTTGTATTCACAATGGCAGTGGTGTGATGTATCATACACAGCTTGTGACCACAGAATCACCAATGTGCACAAGGTGATACGAACAATATCGTCTGGCCTGTTTGAGGCCTTTTGGGGGACTCTTAAGAGTTAGAAACTATCTTCAATTTGGAAATATAAAAATCCTTAAATTTTAAATATTCAAGAAAAAAAAAATCTTCAGTCTGGCACGTGCACATATGGCACGGAGTGAATCAGAAAGTATATTATTAATATTAGTATTGTAATTTACAGTTCCTTTTTGTTTCAGACCTAAAGGTTTCTATTAAGCGAGAAGGATGCCGACATACAGTTACAGCTGAATTATGACACATAAATAAATCCTGAAAGCTAGATTAACTATCGCTCCATATAAAAATAAAACCGCGAGCCGCGCCACGCTATCCTAGCAATTAATCAAGCTGACTAACAGAAATTTCCGTTCCTGTCTAGATATGGGCAAAAACAAAACCCCTGTAATGCCACCTAAACAAGTATTGCTTTGCGGTGCTATAATTAGAAGAGGTAAAAATGCAAGTAATCAGCAGGATTTCTAATGGAAACGAAGCCAAATTACATGAAAATGAGAGCTCCACTTAAAGACGGGGGGGTAAAAAAAAAAAAAATCTGACGGCCTTACTGTACTCGTGGGATTTCATTTAACACATGCATGGACTTTACGTTTAGAAAACGTAATAAAAAAAAAAAAAATTGTACGAAATTTAGAAAATTATTAAGACACCCTTCACCAAATAGATGGCAATCTAATGTGGCCCCAATCGGAGGACCCATTTTTATGACGTCCATATGGCCGTAGGCTAGAGGTGCACAGCAGCAAAAAGTCACGGGACAAAAATTACATCTCTATGGTGTCACACTGCAAGCTGTGACAGAAGCAGAAAATACAAATTTGTTGGAGTTTGGTCAGAGGTCTTGTGCAAATTTTTTTTTGACTGACTTCAACAAAAGTCACATGTGACATGTCTGTTTTTTTTTTTACAACTCTAAAAAAGGCAAGCAACGGTATGTTGCCATGTCGCCGTGTAACTCTAAGCCTTACAGCCAAATCGCAGCAATAAAAAGTCGCTTTTTGTCATGTGACACAAGCCACAGAGTAGACCTTGCCTTATAAGACATATCTACAACGGGTGATGACAGTGATTAGAAAGATGGCTATGACACCTTGGTGAGAACCAAGACTGTGGGTAGCAGACATATAGGTTAATAGAGATGTGTCCTTCGAGAAAACCCAAGACAATTGGCACAAGATGACCAGCTTTGGAAAAAAAAAAGCTAATTAAAAAATTTTTTTTCCCCAAAACTGATCATCTCATCCTGCCCATCTTGGGCTGTTGCAAAGAAAAGACACCTGCGTCCTGAGAAAAAAATGCAGAATTGGGGCCCACTCTTAGTATAGCAGAGGCAGTGTTGGTTCCCCATGACCATGCACATACTGCATCTTTATAGCAGTCTATACTGACCAAGTCAACAATGGAGGTAACTTCCCAGCACCGTATGGATCCAATAACATCATGGTTATCAGAACTACCTCCTTCTTAATGAGAACATTAAACAATGACTTGTGGTTCATGTACATGACACCAAAGACACCATAGACATGACTATCCTCTATCTTCCTCTCCCCAAATGACTTGCCAGACAGTTGAGTTGTTCACACACTTGAGCTGGCCATACACATTAGATATTAGGGGACAGCGGGTCAACTAATGCGTATAGGGGCATCCCAATATGCTGGGGGAGATAAGGATTGGGCATGTTGGATTTTAACTGCATTAACCTTCTGATCTTTACATAGTTTACATAGTAGATGAGGTTGGATAAAGACATCAGTCCATCAAGTCCAACCTATAACCCTACAGTCCCCTACAGTGTTGATCCAGAGGAAGGCAAAAAACCCCATGAGGCTTATGCCAATTGCCCCATTTCATGGAAAGAGGTATCTGGCAATGACTTGTGCATGCTCTATAATCCTTAAAATGGAGCATCAGAACTCTCCCTGGACTGCACACTCGGTCATGTGCATGAAGCCTTAGAGTCTCAAGGCACCAAAAGCCATCTTTCACAGAAGCAATGTCTAGGCCCACCATTACTCACCACCATTACAATGAGTCTTGTGGTAGACCATCTTTAATATGTTGGCTGATACTGGAATAATCCACATTAATCACACACCCACGTTATACTAATAATCCTGGACGTGTAAAACTAATTAACTCAAGCAATTAATGATCCAGCATTTCAAGATCAAGAACTATTTTAATCATCCAAAATAATGTTCCACCAGCTTACTGCTATACTACATAGCCATAAATGACTCATATTTCACTACGTACCATTATATAAAGAATTATCACAATAAAAACACATCATAAGTAAAGCACTGACCATCGATATCATCCCTACATACAGTAGAAACACCACCAAGCCCAGGTACAGCGGACAAGAAGGACCCTGTGCTTCATTAAGGAGATCAAGCTGATGTATGGAGTCTTACAAGGACCACTCCACAGGAAAAAAATGTTTGCAAATTAGATGTTCTCCAGAAGAAGGAACGATCTCTGTAAAAGTAGAGATCCTGTACATCAAAGTTCAGACCACAGAAGAACCTTGAAATGCGACTAGGGATATTAGCCAAATCAGATACCCAAAGACGGCTGTTTAGGGTTCCTGGCCCTCGACAGAGCGGGGTACTAGTTGACTAGATGAGGTGCCTGGTTAAGGTTAAGTTTCCACCATTCCAAACAATACTGTTCACTAGAGAACCAGAGATCTTAGGTGTTCACCTAACAGGGTTCCTGCAGAATAGGACCCCATCAGCAGCTGGATCCAGGTCCCCCACTCAAATCATTTAGGTTAAAGGTTTGTAGTCATTTTTTCCACTACAGAAAGTAACCGCTTCATATACAGTAGATGGTTGTCATTTGAGTTGCGACCAATCAGCTAAGTAGTGTTTGGACACATGAGCTTCTAATACTGCTTTTACTCACTTGGTACCTTGCCTAAAACAGGTTCTAAAAAAGTACCCAACACTCACTCTGAAAAAAAAAAAAAAAAAAAAAAGACTAAAGCTGTTAAAGAGGAAATGAGGTATCTGGTATCATGCAGTGGAAAAGGGGCTTACCCCCTCTTCCTGGCCCTCAGTACAGTATAGAGCACAGTACTAGTTGACTAGATAAGGTGCCTGGTTAAAGAGGACCTTTCACGTCTTGACCCCATCTTGGGAGTTGAGTGCATTTCTTCCTCTCCTTATTTCCTCCTAGATTGAGTGAGGAGTCCTAGTAACTAGGACGAAATGCATTAAGATGGTATAGGGAGTAATAGGATTCACACAGAGATGAGTTTTGTGGTGCTGCCCTTGTAAAGGTGGGAGTTATAAGGATGAGGTTCAGGGCACAATAGGATGAGTCTGCCTGTCCCAGATGGTGTCCTCTGACAAGGGTACATTGCCTTAAACCCAAGCCTGCTCCATGTTTTTTCACTTCTGATACTGATAAGACCTTTGCTCTTTTTTGTTGTATTGCTTCACAAATATAAAAGTTTAAGCCTGGACACAGGACAATCCTCTTTATATGTAGGCCATGTTTGTATACTTCAGGGTCTCTAAAAGACGGTGACCAGTGTTATGTTCATGTATTATATTACTAGTTTTTATATTGGATGTTTATTCATCTTTTAGATAAAGATTTATTAAAAGTTAGGTTTTATATAGGTTCTATTTGCTGGATTTTCTCTATTGGATTTCTGAACCTAGTTCTATACCTTTTGGTTATTATTTAGCTACCTACATATTTTTGCTTATATTTCTTATGTCTGTAGCCCACCCAGATCTTAAGGTATCACTGGTTAAAGCGAAGCAGCATATACTCGCAGCTTCACTTCATACTGTGTATAGGAGAACATGCACAGCAGACACTGAAGGGAGAGGAGTAAATGATTTTATTATTCTCCTGCTCCAAGTCACTTCAGATAATACCAGGGGAGGGAGTTCCATGGACTTTTGTTCATATCACCACTCCCCCTTCCATTATCAATCAGAAAGCATACTTGCCATTTAACCCCTTATATGCTGCGGTCAATGCTCAACCAAAATAAAAATAAATCGTAAAAACGCCATAAACCTTAAAATTCCGATGCCAGATCTGATCATCTCTGAAAAACAAGAAGTAATAAAACTGATCAAGAAGTTACAGGTCTGTGAGAGCCAGAAATCTTGCTTCTTTGTAGGTGACCAAATACTTATTTTCCACCATAATTTGCAAATAAATTCTTTAAAAATCAGACAATGTGATTTTCTGGATTTGTTTTCTCATTTTGTCTCTCATAGTTGAGGTCTACCTATGATGTCAATTACAGGCCGCGCCTCATCTTTTTAAGTGGGAGAACTTGCACAATTGGTGGCTGACTAAATACTTTTTTCCCCCACTGTAACTTCAGCTGTGCTTGCCTTAGAGAGTTAGAAATTGGATAGATAGGTTCCTAGGAGCCCTAAGAGTATTCTACACTATGTTTTATAGATAGGTTCCTAGGAGCCCTAAGAGTATTCTACACTATGTTTTATGGATAGGTTCCTAGGAGCCCTAAGAGTGTTCTACACTATATTTTATAGAAAGGTTCCTAGGAGCCCTAAGAGTATTCTACACTATGTTTTATGGATAGGTTCCTAGGAGCCCTAAGAGTATTCTACGTTGTTTTTTTGTTGGTTGGGGGCGGGGGTCCACTTTTTTTTTTGGTTAGTTCCTAGGAGGCCTAAGAGTATTCTACACTATATTTTATAGATAGGTTCCTAGGAGCCCTAAGAGTGTTCTACACTATATTTTATAGATAGGTTCCTAGGAGTCCTAAGAGTGTTCTACACTATGTTTTATGGATAGGTTCCTAGGAGTACTAAGAGTGTTGTACGCTATGTTTTAAGCAACTTTAAGGTGTGGTTCGTCCCAAAACAAATCTTGGACCCTAGCCACCTGAATCCCCGAACCAAATTCTGAGAGGTTCACCAATCTCTACACGTAACATGTCCATAAGCACATAATGTACGCCAGGCCGCATCCTCATCCCGTACTCCGTCTAAATCTTAAGAAGGGCTCTCCCCCAGTGTACTGGTGCTCTCAGCGCTGCTCTTACACCCGTGTAATAAATCATCACATCATTAACTTCCCTGACACAATGTCACGTTTCCCTTTTGTGGCATGTTAAACACCCGCTGACACACATACAATAAAATGCATTTCTAAGGCGCTTCCCTTTGTTCTTCCCAAGGCAGCGCCATGAAAAGGCCTATTCAGCCCGGCATAGATAAACAAGTTGCAAGAACTACTATCACAGAACAAACGGATTCCAAAAATATCACAAAAATAAAAGTGCATTACTATGGAAAATGAAAATCTTTGTATCTTAGCAACTCTAATGATGTGTTGAGTTATTTCATTGTGCCGTGCCGCCTACTCAAGACAGTGCTGCTACTGCAGAGCTGTCCACTCGCCGCTACAGCGTGAGAAACAAAGCGGCTCGCTGCACTGGGGATTTTTTTCTATTTCCACGTTATTTCATGTTTGATTAATGTACTAAGCTCCAGCATTGGTTACCGCTGGCCTTAAAGCTCCGAGACACAGATATAGCAGCTTTTCAACTACCTCTATACACAGCACACAGAAAAAGGGATTGGTACCAGACAAAAAGAATCTAATGTTAACCCCAAAAAGGCCAAAATCCTTTCGGTGATGGAACCAGAATCGCCGCGTCTTATCGGAACATAAAAGGCTGTAAACCGGGGATGATCTTGTCCCCACGGTTTGTCATTTTGCATGTTCCTGAAGAAAAAAAAATTGCGTAGAAATCCTGCAGAGAACACAGGGGTTAATTTCCTGCTGTTCTCTTCTACTGTCATTAAAATGGGGCGGACATAACTGAGGGGCGGAGTTTAACAATCTGGGAGGGGGAGGCTCCTGCTGCAGACACTTGTCTTACAGGTAGATACAGGATAGTGAGGAGGAAGAGGGAGAATATGACTGATCTCATGACACACAAAAGATATTTTATGTGTGTGTGTGTGTGTGTGTGTAAATATATATATATATATATATATATATAACATACATACATACACACACACAATGTACACAAACACATATATATTTGTTGGTTTTAAATGGAATGTATCACCATCTTTTATTAATATCAGACATATAGTGAAATATATCAATTTGTTCTCATCTGCTTTTGCTTTCTGATTGTAGATTTTGTGTTCTATTTTCTGCACATGATTATAGGGGCGGCCATCTTGCCTGAGCTTCTCCTCTGATCTGTTAACAGCATTTAGTGATATGCTTTACAACACATTAATGGTAATAGGCAGTAACAGACCGGAGCAGACTGATTGAGGTCTATGAGGGAGTTTTGTTGACATGCTCTGTGCAGAGAGGGAGAGAAGATAAACTGTGACATCATCAGGGGGGGGGATTGGGGATCAGGCAGGCTGAGTGCAAGTGGGCGGAGACAACACAAGTAGGCGGAGACAACACAAGTAGGCGGGCCAGCTCCTTTACATGGAGGGAAAAGCAGCAGTCCTATGTAAGTTACCATAGGACTGCTGCCTCTTCCTCCATGTAAAGCAGCCCTGGGTAAAATTACAGTACGCAGGACTGCTTTACATGAAGGAAAAGGCAAGCAGCCCTATGTATAATACCATAGCATGTAAGCTATTATTGTACTCTGGGATCTCCTCAGACGCCATAGTATAATAAGTGGAGGCCCAGGGGAAGTAAAGAAAAACAACAAATAGTTATACTCACCTGTCCTGGTTGTCTGATGTTCCCCTGGCATCCTCTACTGGCCTCACCGGGCCTCTGGCTAGCATCACGCTCCACAGGGTCATCATCGATATGTCTCAGTAGGGGCCCTCGGGAAACAGGTATCTTGCCTGCCGAGTGGGCCATATGCAGCATCCAGCCAGTCAGTATATATTGCTAATTGGTGTTACCTATAGAGAAGTTATCTGCTATTGTAATCCTGCATGATCCCGATGTGCTTCCATCACTAGATAAGATCACATTTTTTAATGATATAAGCAAACCAGCCTGTAAGTGCAATAGGGGCGGGGTCTTATTTACCAGGTCATCCTACAGACAGCTCCGACTAACCTCTACAATGCCCATGCAGGCTCATTTGCGTATCCATTCTTCATTCGTTTGTGGCCACAAAATTATGTTTCTGTTACTTATGCTTAGGATTGGTCATAAATATTAGATCTGACATCCATAACCCCCGCAGATATGCTGCCCCAGGACAGTGCGGCTCCTGATATTGTTCACATGCAGAAAGCCATGCTGCTTACTCGCTGTACCGTATACAGGGTTGGATTTTGATATTGCAGCGCTGCCCTATAGACTTCAATGCATTAAAACCCTGCCACTACAAATCGGATAACCCTTTTAAAACCAAACCAGAGGGATGAGATGCCCTTCCACAGATAGCTGTTTCAGGGTTATTTCCCAATGGGGCACAGCAGGGTACTGGTTGGCTGGGTGAGTGGCCATAGACATGGGTCAGAATGGGTGTTGCGTCTCCTTAAGGAAATATAGAACCCCTTCTGACCTACAAAAAGCTTTGACATGCATAAATGATATCCAGTTTATGGAAATGCCCTTTAAGGACATAGTTCATTTTTAGGTTTGTTTGGTAGATTTGCTAGACCAAGAAAACTTTAAAAAGTATAGTTGAGAAAAACACTAAGTTGCACCGACACTACGTGGTCAGACACATAACTTATTTATCACTTATGCCTATTGCAAAGCATAAAAGGATATAAAGCTTTGGGGTCGGTAACCAGGATAACCTGAACGGAGCCATCATGGAGGCACAGGTATTGGAGGAAAGTATTTTGCTTCTTAAATTCCCTGGTACACAGCTCCTTTCCATAGTAACACCAGCGTAGTAACCTACAATGATAACCGTGGTCCATCGCTACCTTTCAGAGTTCCCTAGGACTCGTGAGGCCTTGCTACGGTTGCCATAGCTACAGCATTTGATGGCGTTCGCGCTTGTTCACAGCCTCCTGCTAACTAAGCACTGTGTGTATCTCTATGATCAGAAACAAACAGCTCCTCGGTATACAATGGCCTGAAAACTCCGTACTGTCAAAAGGGAGGTTTTTGGGAAAAATGGATCTCACATTTATCACCTGCTCTACCTTGCCTGGCACTTCACCTGAAAGCAATCAATAAAGGGCACAGATGCCCGGCAGATACAGCGCGGCATAAAATAGAGAGTTTCGGCTAGACAGACATGACTAGCCTTTCTACTCCAAGTCCAGCTGCACTTCGCAAAAATAATGTAAAAAATCAGATTTAAGGGACTTTAAAGGGGTTGACCAGGATATACAGTTTTTTCGCAAGAGGCCGGTGCCCTGCTGTCTCCCACTGCGGTCCGATCCTTCTGCTAACGGGGTCTTATTCTGGCGTAAGTCTTCGACCACCTCAGCTATGGACACGGGAAGTCACAGGTGACGTATGTGAGTGATGTCCCGCTTCCGTTCATTAGGCCGCTGTTTGGTCTCAGCATTCACATGAGGCGAGTACTTCCACTGGAAGAAGCACCAGGACGCCGCTAGACTGGACAGCGGCGGGGAACACTGGAGCACCGGGGACAGGTGAGTATTTTGTTTGGTTTTTTTTCACCTGCACAGGCCTCCTTGCGAAAAATTGTATAACCTGGAAAACCCCATTAAGTTTAGATGATAGGTAAAATTGCTGCAGGGCATAGTGAACCGGCATGATCCATGTGCAGGGTGACTTAGTGGCTCACATGGCTGTCTTACAAAACCTTCAGAACAGTAAAAAAGTTAGTAAAATAAAAACATCAAATTTAGCTTATTGCCTGGCAGTGTTAATCCAAAGACAGAAAACTAAACAACCCTCATGGGCAAAACCAATTTCACCATTTTCCATATCTTCTGTATACCAAGGAGCTTCTTGTTCTATATTCTCACTGCTCTTACAGTAAAGAATCCTCATATATGATCTTAGTATGATCTTCTTTCCTCTACACAAGGTGGATACCCGTGCTATGGTTACCAACCTAGGCATATAAAGATCACTGGATCACAATGATCTTATCTTAGATGTTTAAAGGGAGTCTGTCAGCAGGGCTGAGCAGGCAGTAACAGAAACCACCGACTCAGACTCCTCTATTTTTCCACAGTCCCACTCCGACTCCTTCACAAATGAGCCACGGTCAGTCAGTGATCTGAAGAAAGTAAAAATCTTCTAATGTATTAAAAAATAGTAGTTATTGAATTCCTATGAAAGTCAGTATGTAACAAATTATAAATCTAATTCATTATACAATATTAAAAATTGCAAATAAAAACTTACAAATCAGGTCCGCCCCAGAAGCACTTGAGGCTGATTTGCATATCCATGAAAAGATGATTATCTCTGATTTGCTCCATTGGTTTGTGGACACAAAGATATGTTTCTGTTCATATTAAAGGCTCCCACGTGGCATTATTATTGGTATGGGAGACATTTTGGACCTGACAGACTCCCTTTAAGACAGGGACCCCATGGTTTATTTAGTCTTGGAGCATAACTGCATCACTCCCACCAATGTTACCAATGACACGATCACAGATATATCATAAAATCATTGATAGGGTTGTCCTACAAAAGACATTGATAGCATAGGTCTATGATATGCCACCAATCGCTGAGGATTACTGACCCTGTTGTGACTATATGCCACCAGGATTTGTGACCCTGTTGTAACCATAAGCCACCTGGATTTGTGGCCAAATGCCACCAGGATTCGTGACCCTGTTCATGGAATGAAAAGGTAGCCACATGCTAGAATATTATAGTCAACACCAAAGATGTAGCCACCCAGACCAAAACCTCAATTAGAGCAAAACACTCGGGTGCACCAAAGTTGTAGTTAAAGTTTTTGCAAAAAAGTCACTTTTGGCTAAAGTTGTACTGTGCTTTTCCATTCCATTAATCTCTATGGGATGGCTAACAAAATTGTGCTCCTTTCAGACCGGGGCTGTGGAGTCAGTAGACCAACTCCGACTCCTTCATAAATGGTCGATGGTCATTGTCAGACAGAAGCAGTAGAGATCCTTTAACTCACAAAAAAAAAAGCCAGTGGCTGAATTCCTATGGAAGTAAATATGTAGCAAACTATACATTTAACTAATTATACAATGCCAAAAATTGTATAATATAGTTAAAGATAATTAAAGGGGTTATCCAGTTTCTAACATTGATGGCCTTAGGATAGGTCATCGATATTAGACCTGCAGGGGTCTGAGACCCGTGACACCCGCCAATTACCAGTACCGAGACTGCAGCTCTCGGTATTGTTTAGATATAGTTCAGGTTTAGGTATAGATTTCAATGGGACAGCGCTGCAGACCCCACACTTGCCATTAGTTTGTACCGAGAGTGAGCAGTGCGACAAAAACAATACCAAGAGCCGCACTGTCTCGGTACTAATGATCTGCGGGGGTCACGGGTGTCAGACCCCTGCAGGTCTACTATTGATGGCCTATCCTATTTTTTTTGGATAGGCCATCAATGTTAGAAAACGAATAACCCCTTTCATAATTTTATTTTGAAGCCGGAGTCAGGGTGGGTTGGTCATTTTTTTCAGACTCTACCCTGAATCCAACTTCACAGCCCTCATTGGGACACGAGTACAAGTTGATAGGGGATGGGGATAAGTGGACAAGGAATAAGATTAATCTATTGACAAGGGATATATTTTAGCCACTGATGTCCAGACTGAAACAACCCCTTTCATAAACTGAACTGATATTATACTCTGGGTTCTGAAGAGAATACACTAAGCAGAGGCTCAGGGGACGTGAGCAAACATAAAAAAGTCTTACTCACCTCTCATGAGCTCCAGCGTGACTCCCTGTTGTCTTTGAATTCTGCCTGCCGTCAGGGATTGGGCTTCAGCAGGTCACACACAGTGTGTCATGACACTTGCGTTTATGTGTCACGATGCTGTGTGATCCTTGTCCCTGATGTTCGTCTGCCTGCCATCAGGGACATGGGTCACACAGTGTCGTGACGCATAGACGCAAGTGTCATGACACTGTGTGACACGCTGAGGTCCAATCCCTGACGGCAAGCAGAAGACCCGAAGACAGCAGGGAGCCGCACAGGAGCCTTTGATCATTATACTCCAGGGTCTGAAGAGACATCAGCATATAATAGCCGTTCCATTCAGCCGTGTTCAGCCCGAATGAAACCAATGAGCGAACCTTGCGAGACAAATCGAATCTCCCAACACATAATCATGCTGTAAAATGGGCGTGGTTTAAAAGGGGTGTGAGCTAAATAATCGCCATTAAACGTAATTGAGGTAAAATGCCTAAAGAATCGCCTAAGGTTATAATCGCCTAGCCTTATATATTGCCCTCTGACGATGAAAGAGGATGGTCTCCACTACGGCCTAGGTTGCCGCTGCAAAAGAACCCGTATTAATGAATAAGTGGATCTGACGCATTGACATGGCAGTCGGACTGCACACAAAGGTCTTCTACTTGCATAAAAGCCATAAATATATATATTGCACATCTGTTCTGACTGTGCGCAGACATAAAATGTAATTAGTGATTAGAGACGAGAGATGGAATAAGCCATAGACCAGCAATTCTGGCTCCCAGGAAGGGACCAGCTCAGCTTCATTTCAGCTGTTTTGCTGAATGCATTTTCTCAAAGGTTTAATCTACAACAAAACAGTATTATTGTTGTGTGCGCAATATATTTTACTACACTGGGCAGCGGCTCAAACAATCATGTGCTCGAGCCGCAGAGAAAATATGGAGCTGTGCTGATGATGAAGCGGGTGGCATTAAACAAACTTCTCCCAGTGATTTATCCTCCTCTCCCTACACAATGTCAACGCTCATCAAATCCCCAAACCACTGCGCTGGATGGCCGGGTTTTTTTTTTTTTTTTCCATTGACCGGGAAGAAATGACTGAATTTTACAAATGAAGGGAAAAAAAAAAAAGCGAATTATTGTATTAGAAATTAGGTGACAGGTGCACGGTGGTGACGGGCAAAATAAGCCTTTCAGACTGTAAAAATGACATCTGTGGATGGTAGAAGAACGGGACCGGAAAATTACGGAAAGAAAAATGTAACCGAAATGTTTAATAATATATAAAAGTGATATAATACGTCAACTTTCACTGATAAGGGTGGGTTCACAATTGCACCGTCCGCCGTGAATCCGACTGAAAATCTAGGAAAACTGTATAGGGATTGGATAGGGAAAGGTTTGCGACACATTGCTTAAAAACCCATTCATTTGAATGGGTTTTTAAAGCAGTGCTTGTGGTGTGCGCTTACACCCTCCGTGCCGCAAGGACGTTTTTTTTCACTGGAAACAAAGTCGGACATGCAGGACTTTGTTTCCAGCAAAAAATAAATGGCTTTGCGGCGCAGAGGGTGTAAGCGCACACCCGCGCATTGCTTTAAAAACCCATTCAATGGGTTTTTAAGCAATGCGTCGCATACCTTTCCCTATCCAGTCCCTGTACAGTTTTCCGAGATTTTCAGTCAGATTCGCGGCGGACGGACTTCAGCGCAAGTGTGAACCCACCCTAAGAAAAAGTAAGATATACTAAGTGAAGCAAAAAAAAGTCGTCTAAAGGGAAGTTCCGAATTTAGAGAGAACCTTTCACCACCTCCACCAATTCAAGTTCTTGTCATCCGTTAATAGTCACCGCTCCGCTGATTCCAGCACAATTGGAATTTTCTCTCTAGCCTGAACCATTCCTGAGCAAAAAGTACAGGTAGTTTTGGTGTCTGATGTGCTATGGCTAGGTTCATACTTGTGCTGGGCTCTCCGTCATTCGGGTCCCCTAGTGGAGAGCCCATCTGCTAAAATAGCAGTTACCCGCGGACCCCATACACAATAATGGGGTCCACCAGGTTTATACTGAAACCGATGGAGAGAAAAGTCATCCATGCAGGACTGGATGGATTTTAATAAATAAATAAATTCTGGCGATACATTTCCTTAAAATAAGGAACAGCTTCTCACCATCAGTGTCCGACATTACATATGTTCTTTCTTTGCAGCAGCGGGTACTGCTGCACTGTCCCATTGAAGTCAATGGGGCAAAACTGCAGTACCTACACTCACCACTACAGTTTGTAAGACAAGTGAGCAGCGTGGTTCAGTAGATCTGCGGGGGTCCTGGGTGTCGGACTGCCACACTGATCACTGTAGCAGTGGGGACAGCGATGCTCTCCCATTGAAGTCTATGAGGCAACACTGCAGTACCTACTCCCACCGCTACAGTTTGTCCGGCGAGTGAGCGTCGTGGTACAGCTGATCTGTGGGGGACCTGGGTGTCGGACCCCCACAGATCTAATATTGATGGCCTATCCTAAACATATTTAGTTGACTTTAGGAATTCAATCACTGGCTTTTTTCGTGAATTGGGGTATGTTCACACAGTGGAAAATGAAGAGGAATTTGAGGCGGACATCTGCCTCCGATTCTTCTTCATTTTCCACCCCTCCTACTGCCCTTTACTGCTTCTCACTGCCCATGTCTGAGCAGGAGTCGGAGTCAGGCTGTGAAAAATAGAGTCTGAGCTTTTGTCTATTGACTCCACAGCCCTGGACAGAAGATCAAGTTGATTTGGGAAACACGGTACACATGGTACGCTGCTTCTCCACCTCCACGCAGAGGTAACACACATACACCAACTGTTCTCAGAGTGGAGATGTTGCAATCCACGGAATGTGAGTTTTTGAGGTCCGTCCAAGTCATTATGTAAAGCATATGCACACACACTTTTGTGCATGGCAGTAATTATTAATTTCCAGAGGCCCCTGCTTGGCTGCGAGATACTGTAACGCTTGTGTATCATCTGCCGCCATAATCAATTTATCTAAAAATAAATGCCATAGGGAGCACCTAGGAATTCCTGCCATTTCATGAAAATGTGTGGTTCTTCACTGCTTATTAAAACCTGTTACCTGTCACGCACATCTGTTCTACGCGACTAAAAATTAATCATAATTTAGTGGTTTATTGCATTTTAAGGTCACTTTTGGCACCATCATACAGCTATTAAACTGATGGGAACACAATGTAAGCTCAACACGTTCATTAGGGTAAAGGATTTGGGAAATAAATAGAAACTGCACACCATGGTTTGTCCCGTTGTCAAAACTAAGCGTCACGGAGCTTGGTGGTGACCCAGCATGAAACGTCTCCAAAAGTTCTTGACGGCAAGCAGACAGAATTTTTCACATTGAGATACAGATTTACATACTGTACACGATGTACTGTGAGCAGAAGTCGCAATAACACCTGTATGGGAGTCAGAGACGCCTGCAAGAGAATTTTTACGCATTAACTTTTTTCAGCATTTCAACATCCCCGTTGCAACCCATGGCTGACATCCTCTCTGATCGCGGGCAGTTAGGGCATCCTCCCTCCTTGCCCCCCTCCATCCGGTGTGTATGGCAACCAGGAGCTTTCTGAAGGCTCCCAGGCCTGTCATAGGAAATTAAAGGGGTTTTCCAGGCAAAAAAATATATATATTTTTTTTTTTAAAAAGGTCTGTTAGTGCTATTAATGGGTTAATAAGTGTACATAAAATACCTTTAGCAGTGTTTTGAATGATTTCTGGGTGTCTCTGGGAGCTCCTGGCATCTTCTGCATTTGTTTACATGGTGTAGCTCCCTGCTGTCTTAGTTCATGCAATGCATCATGGTAGTTGCAGGCTGACTCACACTATCTCCCTCTCACTCTCTCCTCCTCTCTCTCTCACACCCATTCCCTGCCTCCCTAGCTATCCTGCCCACTACTAGCCCTTCCCAACTAACTCAGCCCACCTCCCCACCCCATCATACTTACCTGTTTTCCTGTGCAGACTTCCTTCTGCGGGGACGGCTCCACCACTTGCTTGACTCTGCCAGCGAGTGCGCAATAGTCCTGACACTGCGCTGCAGCCGGCAATCCATTTCTACTGTGCAGGCATGGGAGGTTCCTCCAGCCTGTAGACGCGCCGGCAGACGTCAAAATAAGAGGAGGAGCCGTCCCCACAGAAGGAAGTCTGGACAGGACAACAGTTAAGTATGATGGGGTGGGGGGTAGTAGTGCGGATGTTCCATTTCCGGAAACGTGAAAATGACCGTCCCAGGGATATGGATAAATATACATTTTTGCTAAAGTATGTAATTTAGAAAGTAGGCGGGGGGGGGGGGGTGTTTAGATTAGTGTAGAAATTCCATTTTATCTAAGACAACCCCCTTAACTATTGGAGCTTGTCTGTGGCCTGTATCAATAGCTACAGTCATTCTATCATAGACCGTAATACAATTGTATTGCAGTCTATGGTACAAGCGATTTAATGTTGCAGGTTGAAGCTCCTGCAACATTACCTGCTCCTACCTGACACTGCTCTCCTGACAGTACAGAGTCTAACTAGCATATCAGGCACCAAAACTAAAAGTATAGATTGCTCGGGAATGGTGGGGACTAGAGAAAAAAAATTCCAAATATGCTGGAATCAGTGGAGCATTACCTATTAACAGATGCAAAGAGCTGGACTTGTTGGAGGTGGTGAAAGATCCTCTTTAAATAGCACATCAGGCACCAAAACTAACTGCACTATTTCCTTGGGAATGGTGGAGACTAGAGAGAAAATTCCAACTACACCAGAATCAGTGAATTGGTGAAGGTGGTGAAAGGTCCTCTTTGAGGCTAGTTTAGTACCTCCAGTAGGTCATGATTTAGGGATATGACTAGAGAAAGACAATCTGTGTCCATTACAGCTTACATGGAGGTCAGTGAATGCTTCCCTGGTAGTCTTGTGTAGAGGAAGGGGTTAAAACCAGGTGTCCAGGGGTGTGTGTCCCACTTTAGTGCTGGAAACGAGGTCTGTATTAGGAAGTAGGTTTTCTGTAACATAACCTTACTAGTACTTCTATGACACGGAGGACACAAGCAGGTCAGTAAAGGAGTGTGTGGTCTGGGAGGGTTTCTAGGAAGCACCCGGGCAAGCCAGACTCATGCAAAGATCAATCATTACCGCTTATTCTAAAGGGATGCCTGCTAAATAATTAACACAAAAATATCAGTCTCCTTATTTTGCCAGAGTCTCCCTCCCACAAACATCGCAAAATGCTAATTATTCCGTTTATCACTGTCTGAACGCGTCTCTACTGGAGAATGGAGAAGTCACCTTTATGGTGTTCATTTCACAATAGACCATGTATCAATTTCCCCCAAGTGAAGCCGCTGTTCTCAATCGGTACAGTTTGCTTTGTGAAGCTTTTCTTCCATGCAGAACATTTACACAGATTGATATGGGCCTACAATAATGCAAAACAAAATGTTCCTAAACGTGAGAAGTGCGCAAAGCCCAAAAATACTTTAGCATTGTTCAGATACTGATAAGTTATATAGGACGGACATATTCCGCTGCACAATAAAGAGAATGCGTTCAGTCCCTGGTCTTATTTACCAACCAAATGTAGTAGAAGCCCCCCATCCTCCCTATTCTGTGCCTGCTTGTGAGACAAGGGGCTGCAGCAGCATCCCCCCCCTCCCCTCAGTCTGCTGTAGGAGAAAAATATTGTTAACCCCCAACCCCCTCAACTGACCATCAGTTGAAGTTAGGTTGTGATCGCTGTTGGTCCTCCACCGAACAAACATTGACGGACTATCCTCCATCGAACAAACATTGATGGACTATCCTCCACCGAGCAAACATTGACAGACTATCCTCCACCGAACAAACATTGATGGACCATCCTCCACCGAGCAAACATTGAAGGACCATCCTCTGCCGAGCAAACATTGACGGAGCATCCTCCGCCGAGCAAACATTGACGGACTATACTAAGAACAGGCCATTGATGTTTCTATGAACACACAAGAGGGAAGATGGAGTTTTTTTAAGACTAGTGTTTTCTACACCAATTTTCCCATTGGTGTGACATACTCCAGAATTATTTTGAGATTCCGGCCTCTAGGAATTCTGACAAATCTTAGGAAGTCCTGTGCGCCAGAATAGAAATATATGCCAACCAGGATCTGGCGTAGATTTCAGCTATAAGTTACACCAGTTTTATGGTAAATAGTAAATCTCACCCATGTCCACTGGGTTTACTGTCTTAAAAAGTAGCAAGTGGAATCAACCACTTTGGGAACAGAAAATGATGGCATGAAGGATTGTGAAACCAAGTGAATGGTTGGAGGGCAGCTTCTGCGAGACAAGGAAAGTCTTCTAGACTTCACAGAAGAGGGAACATATTGATGTTTTTATTTTATATACTGTAAGCTATGGACGAATCCCCGATGACAATAGTTAATTGCATCATAATTTAGTGATTTAGTTAACTTCATTGCCGCTGTACATGGGAGCTACTTTTAGACCAGCTGCAGTATTGCCTACACCTGCAAAATGCAGCTATTCTCCTGATACAGTTAATGGTTGTATACTTTAAGCATACGCTGCTTTTCCAGAGCATATGTCATCATGACAGGCCTCTTTATACTACGGAGACTATAGCAATCCCTAAAACTGCTAAGTGGGTGCAGCTGTACCCACTAAATGGACCGCCAAGGTACCGTAGTAGTTGCACGTACGAACACACACACACACACACCAATTATATGCACATGATTACATAAAATAAAACAAATATGTAAGTTAAAAATGTCCTATATATATATATTTTTTTTTATACCTGTATATACACGTCTATCCATCTCATATCTATCTACCAGTATCTACACACGTGGACAAAATTGTTGGCACCCCTCATTTAATGAAAGAAAAACCCACAATGGTCACAGAAATAACTTGAATCTGACAAAAGTAATAATATATAAAAATTCTATGAAAATGAACAAATGAAAGTCAGACATTGCTTTTCAACCATGTTTCAACAGAATTGTTTAAAAAAAGAAAAGTCATGAAACAGGCCTGGACAGAAATGATGGTTCCCTTAACTTGATATTTTGTTGCACAACCTTTTGAGGCAATCACTGCAATCAAACGATTCCTGTAACTGTCAATGAGACTTCTGCAACTCTCAGCAGGTATTTTGGCCACTTCTCATGAGCAAACTGCTCCAGTTGTCTCGGGTTTGAAGGGTGCCTTTTCCAGACGGCATGTTTCAGCTCCTTCATGCTCAATAGGATTTAGGTCAGGGCTCATAGAAGGCCACTTCAGAATAGTCCAATGTTTTCCTCTTAGCCATTCTTGGGTGTTTTTAGCTGTGTGTTTTGGGTCATTATCCTGTTGCAAGACCCATGACCTGCGACTGAGACCAAGCTTTCTGACACTGGGCAGCACATTTCTCTCTAGAATCCCTTGATAGTCTTGAGATTTCATTGTACCCTGCACAGATTCAAGACACCCTGTGCCAGATGCAGCAAAGCAGCCCCAGAACATAACAGAGCCTCCTCCATGTTTCACAGTAGGGACAGTGTTCTTTTCAAGATATGCATCATTTTTCCGTCTGTGAACATAGAGCTGATGTGCCTTGCCAAAAATTTCGATTTTTGTCTCATCTATCCATAGGACATTCTCCCAGAAGCTTTGTGGCTTGTCAACATGTAGTTTGGCAAATTACTTTTGTCAGATTCAAGTTATTTCTGTGACCATTGTGGGTTTTTCTTTCATTAAACGAGGGGTAACAACAATTTTGTCCACGTGTGTATCTACCAATATCTATCTATCAATATCTATCTATCTACCAATATCTATCTCTGTCTATTTATCCAAGTCTAACTCTACCAACCTATGTACCTATCCATCCACGGGTCTATCTATTTATCTATCTACCAGTATATCTTTGTCTATCTATCCATCAGTGTAACTCTATCTACTCAAGTCTAACTCTACCGATCTATCTATCTATCTATCTATCTATCTATCTATCTATGTACCTATCTACCAGTATATCTCTGTCTGTCTATCCATCAGTATAGCTCTATCTATCCAAGTCTAACTCTACTGATTTATCTACTGTAAGTATCTATTCATCTACCAGTCTATCTATCTATCTATCTATCTATCTATCTATCTATCAATCAATCATCCTTCTACCAGCATATCTCTATCTATCTACCAGTATATCTATATTTCCATCTATCCATCAGTATAACTCTATATATACAGTATATCTAATTTTGCTTTTAGAATAGTAATTAAGCAATAATTAGTAATAAGTAAAATTGGGAGGTTCAGGTAATTGTCATTACTATGGATGACTTTCAAAGAAATTTGGAATAGTAAAATCTATGATCAGATGATGCCATGCTAATGTGGAGTATGAGCTACCAACAATCTCTAACACAGTGCCATCAAGTGTGACCTTCAAGGGAACGTGTCATCAGTAAAGGACCTATTTTTGAAACCAGGTTTTTAGGTTAAATATATATTTAAGAATTTTTGGAAAATTTTCCATGTCACTAGCTATACCTTTAAAAAGTACTATATCCTGCAATTTTCCCTCTATCCATTAAGCCTAATACCCTGACACTTGTCAATTCCATAGGAGAGTTCTTTGCAGCATTCACCTCATTTACATTACAGACAGGATTAGAATACAAGTTAAAGTCTCTATAGATAACAACACAAGCCCATTATTGCATCCTTCCTTAAGAAGTCTGCCCCAGATTGCTGCAGGTATGTCGTAAAGCATATCACTAAATGCTGTTAACAGAGCAGAGGAGAAGCTCAGGCAAGATGGCCGCCCCCATGATCATGTACAGAAAATGGAATTAAAAAAATCTACAATCAGAAAATAAAACCAGAAAAACAAAGTCATAGATTTCGCTTATTTTAAAGGGGTGTGATCTGGCTTTAAAGGGGTTTTCCGGCCCTAATCTGATTTTTCATACTGATGACCTATTCTATATTAATGATGGCCAGGGTGTGAAACATTTTGCTGATCGATACAGTTGCACTATATGCTGGCGAGTAGAAGTATATTTCTGTAAATTTGTAACCCACAACTTTAGTTAGCGACTAGTAGGAATTCCACATTCAGTTAGCTTTTAACCTGCCAATGAGACAATGATAGAAGAGAAAACTCCCAGCAATTCACACATCAGTCAGACTGGAATAATCCCATTCATACTGTACTCTTACCATGTACTGTGTCCTAGAAAAATATGAAACAGTGTAGTAAACTATACTATTCCATACAATGGTATCCAGAAAAAAAAAAAAAAACGTTTCCATCGAACATATGCTTTATTTACAAACCAACCCTCGAAGAGATTGATGCCTCTAAGTTAGAGAAATCCAATTCATGTATGTGTCCCTACACAAAACAGTGGTCAAAATCAGGCCAATAATTCAAATTTACCCATTCTACGTCAGATATTCCAAGGGTCTATTCACACTGTGTTATACAATGCACATTTAGAATGTTGAAACTGAAGGAAGCCAAGAGTAATTTTTTGCCTCAGCCAATATACATTGGTATATTTCCTCCACTGTACAAAAAATCTAAGCCTTTGGGTAGTGTACCTCCTGGTAAGAGATCGCTGACTGATAGACATGTCTCTATGATGCACTCGAAGACATTTGGCCCAGTTGGAAGACTATGAGAGGGGGCGCACTATCAGACTTCAAGAAGCTGAGTGGTCAATTTGGTGAAATGTCCGCCCTTTAGTCCTTTCCGACCTAGCTGTTAGAAGTTGTTGAGGGCATGAGGACACGCACACACTGAAGAGGCTCCAAAGGGTTCACTGCCAGCTTTGGCAACCTACAAGTGTGCAGGATCTACTGACCCAGCTACAACATCTATGGGTAGGATACCATATGAAACTTGTATGCCTCCATGCCCAACCCTATCTTATCTTGTATCTAGGCTAGAAGAGACCAAAACAGAGAACTAGAGCCTCTTTTCAGTTGGACAGTCTTCCCCAATAATAATCTCCTTTCGTTCTATATCACTTACATACATCATCATTACATTCACACATAGGAAGTTTCATTCCATTCCAACAACTCTGTCCCGCTGCGTTATTTTCTTGGTCAATGTGTGTACACCAAAATAGATCCCTCTGACCTCAAGAAATGTAGTAATTGTAATCTGTAATATCGTTTCAGTCAAGAAAGACATCCAGACCCCCATAAACACTATTAAAGAATCACCCAAGACAACATCCTTTGACAAAGTTCCATAGCCTCTCTGCTCTTACAGTAAAGAACCCACTTCTATGTTGGTGTAGAAACCTTCTTACTCTAGACGCCAAGGATTCTCCATTGTGACAGTAGTCCACTTTTCCTTTGCACCAGTTCTGACAAACCTTGTTTCATATCGGTCACGTACAGGTATACAAAAATCTGCTCACATAATCAAATATATATAATAGACACAAAATGAGCAGTAATTACCAATCTTCTTTAATCTCTCGTCCATGATAGTTCAAAGTTATTTCGATTAAAAGAAGTTACATTTCATATCTTTCTGCTGATAAAGTGGAACACTAGGACAATAGTGAAGCTTTGCCCCAAAGTGTTATTTTAATGAATCATTTTGTGTTCCTCTGATCTCATTGACTTCAGCAATTTCGACTCATATTATTTCAGCATAGGCTATTTCGGCAAAATGTCTGTTCTCAGGATGAGTCTATTGGTTGCCAGCATTAATCAAGATTAAATGGAAAGCTGCGTTATCTTTCCATTGAGATACATTTTGATTACTTTAACAAGTTAATGAAATCGCACAAATCTTGGTTGCCGGGAAAAGAAAAAAAAAAACTTAATTAAACTGTGAAATAGAGGAGAAAAATTAAAACATGACAAATATAAGGCCTATTTTTATAGTTACATGATGAGAAATAGCTTGATCGTTAAAAGAAAAAATTGAAAAGCAAAAACAAATGCGAAGAGTACAGACGGCGCCCCTCGATTAGTCATCATGGAACGTGAGGAACTTCAGAAGGCTCAACTCTGTGACTGATTTAAGGGAGGAAGATAATCTCTTTCCTTATGGATTCTGATAGATTTCATAAAGAAGAGGTCAAGTCCTCGAGACTTTCCTTACATCCTCGAGCAGAGAGTGGCTATTGCTACGACAAAACTGGTCTACCCATGTACCACAAAACATGGGTCAACATGTAATCTGACATTTTCCTCTTCAACAAGATCATCATAGAAAATGACTTAAGACAAAAGCTAAAATTTCACATAGGTAAAGTTAATAAAAAACTCTCTAGTTCTCTATTTTTAGAAGCCAGGGTGTTCTTGCATAGCCTTACTCTACTTCCTCTTTCTTAGCCTCTCTATAAGTCTTCATGGATCGTGAAGAACTTCAGTAAGCTCAACGTGCAACAGATATAAAGGTGGAAGATAATTTTGTTCCATATGACTCCTGATGCTAGAGAGAGTGGATTTTTTGGTATGGACGAAATATTTTATCCATATTCCACATGATTAACCAAGTATTTGGATGGTCAAGATGGTAGCCAACATTTCCCTCGGCACTAAAATGAACTAATAAAGAGTAAAGCTTAAATTTAAGATATGTACAATTCCAAAATTTTTACTATTTTTTTATCTTTTAAGAAACAAGGTTGTTCTTGCATAGTCTTACGCTACTTCCTCTTTCTAAAGTTAACGCTTCTATTAGTCTTCATGGATTGTGAGGCACTTCAGTAGGCTCAACAGTGAGACTGATATAAGGGTGGAAGATGATCTCTTTCTATATGGATTCTGATAGATTTCATAAAGAACGGGTCAAGTCCTTGAGACTTCCTTTACAACCTTGAGCAGAGAGCAGATTTTGCTATGTTAAAAATTTTAGATGAGTTCAGTTCTAAAAATCTTCTCAATTCTTTTCATTTAGGATCGGAGGTGTTCTTGCACAACCTTACTCTACTTCCTCTTTCCAAAGCTGGTCATACACATTAAACAAAAGTCACTCGAACCTACTGTTTTTGTTAGGACTGGCTGACCATCTAAGGCTAGGTTCACATCTGTGTCGGAGTCCGCGACGAAGTGATGATAGTCACTGGAAGTTATGATATGGCCCCCAGAGAGTCCTGATCTCGACCTCATCCAGTCTGTCTGGGATTACATCAAGAGACAGAAGGATTTGAGCAAGCCTACATCTACAGAAGATCTGTAGTTAGTTCTCCACGTTGTCTGGAAAAACCTCACTTTCTCCCTCTTCCAACCAAAAAAAAAGGCAGAAAAGGAAATATGAAGGATGAACGGGTCACTAGACTTGAATCTTGAATATGTTTCAATGATAGCACCGGGGTAAAAAAAAAAAAACAAGGTAAAAAGCTATCATGATCATAGATCAATAAAGAAAAGCTATAAATCCTCAGTAAATTCTAAATATTAGCTGTGTCAGAGTATCATTCATTCCAGTCATTAGAAAGTCGCCTGGTTTGGAGTATATCAAAATTCTTTCAGCCATGAGCTATATCCATGCCAGAAATAAGCCGCTCTAATCCAAGATCAGCCCAGATATTTCTAAACATACATCTTCACAAATCAAAAATCATACTGCATAACAAAAATGCAGATATTTATGACCTTGTGAACGTAGTACAAAGCCAACCTCTTCTCTCCAACTTTAGTGAAGAAATCCAGGATTTAAGGCCTGTTTAAATTCCTCTCACGGCTTGTTCCCTTTCATCAAGTACATAGAAGTGTGCATGTGAGGCAGAAATATGGAGCGCCTTGCAAATAAAGAAGAAAAGAATATCTTTACCTTCATGCAAGAGCATTTCATGAGTGTGACGGTAATGAAATGGGAAAGGGGGCATGAACGTGAATGTAAAAATAGAAAAAAGGCATCTAGGGTTCTGAAGAACTTCCATTACATGTGCAAGTGTCACTTTAGTGTAAATGCTGCTGACATTTCCCTATTATCAAGGCTTGAAATATGCACTCATCCAAGATGAGTGAAGAATTAAAGACGACAAGAAGGGCCGGGACATTTATGGATGTAGGAGTACCCAATCGGAGGTGGAACACTTCGGCAATTAACCTCAGGGTCCAAGATATAGTGGAACTGGGCCAAGAACAACTCAAAGGTCACTTCTATACCTGCCAAAAAATTCATATCGAGTCAAGAGTGAGGAGAAATTGGACCTTGTACATCAAAAATATCTTGGCGTGAAAGTACTGTATCACCAACGTCCTGGAACATGGAAAGGACAGCAAAAGAACTTTTCTTAACTTTGTATGGTTGCAAGAGGTCAAGATTGAAAACAAACAATATAGTATGGCTGAAATGGACATTTTGCAAATACAGTGAAACCTTTCCAAAAGACCACCTCTTGAGAAGACCACCTCCTTACCCTCACTAGATTTTCTGTGATTTTCAGTTTTCCAATTTACCCATCTTCTTTGAGAAGACTGCCTTTCTAGAAGACAACTTTATCATGTAATTTTGGGTTGTCCAAGACATAATATTGATAGCCTATCCCACGTTTTGAATGGAGTAGTGGTCGGCCAGCCATTCATTTCAATGGGAGCGCTAGAGCTAGTCGAGCGAGGTACTTTGGCTATTTCCGGCACCACATAGAAATCTTAGTACATGTTGCTTTCAAAGATGTAACAGGAGTTTTCTAAGCACACATGATAAGACCCATAGATGAAAGAACGTTTGCCAAAAGAAATATTTGAAACAATTTGAAATAAAACAGCATGCTATATATTTTTCAATATGCACGGCACATGCCACGTCAGTGGTATATGTCACAGCCTTCCATCAGAGGCACAGATCAGGGAATACTCCTGACTTACAGTATGCATCCAACAGAAGGAGAAATTAATGTGTGAAGCCAACAAACTTATGTTTGAAAATCTTGGCCTAAGGCCCCTTGCAGACAACCGTGTGTATTTTGCGGTCCACAAAATACTATTCAGTGTTCAGTTTTTGTGGACAGTGTGTCATCAGTGTGTCTTCAGCATCAGTGGCATATGTCAGCAAAAACGGACAGTATTGCTTCAGTGTGTCATACGGATTTGTGGGTCCGCAAATACAGATGACACAATGAAGCAAACAAAACCCAGTGGGTAGCTAGGTAACTGTTCCGCAAATACTCTTGTGCCGTCCGTGGTGTTTACTCTCCCATAGGTTTCTACGTGCGTGTCTGTGCCGCAAAACTCAGAGCAGGTTCTATTTGTTTGGACTCTCAACCCGCACATGGATCTGTGGAATACATAGTAGTGTACTTGGGTCCATAGGAAATGAATGGGTAAGGCTGGGTTCGCACTAACACTCAGTCTCCATTGGGGGTTTCGGTCCCCCATTCCGCGGAGAAAAAAGTCCTGCAAGTCCGTCTCCGTATTTTTCGGGCAGAAATCAGGCGGAAGCTCGGCGGACCCCATTATAGTCTATGGGGTCCACGGGTTTCCGCAGGTAACTGCTTTTTAAGCAGATTAGGTTTCCGTTCTTCGGGTCCCCAAGTGGACCCGAAGAACGGAAAGCCGAACGCTAGTGTGAACCTAGCGTCAGTGTGCTATCCGGGAAAAACACGGATAGCACACCGAAATAGCGCACGCTCGTCTACAAAGGGCCTAACTGGCTAACAGAAACCAGATGGTTGCGGCCAAGGCACACCAACAGTGAAAGGGGTCAAGGGCATTTCTCCACAGGTTTATGTTGCCCTCAGAGACCGTGTTTACAGCTAAAATTGTCTCAAGTGGCATTTTTGCACTGGTCTCGCCATTTCAGCCTGCACATATTTATTATAATTTACGCCACAAAAGTAGCGTAAACGACGTTAGAATCTATGGCAGCCCAGGGGCTAGCGTACATTTACACCTAGGCCCAAGGGCACCGAAGGGAAGCCCCTACAATGGCGCAGTAGACATGAAGACTGGCGTTGAAGAATCCCCCCAAAGTCTATAACAAAGTGATGTAATGCCGGTATATGCCAAGGCCAAAGTCATCAGATTAAAAAAAAGAAGATATATATACACATGCAAGTCTACTTTACAAAGGGGAAAGTAATAAGTCAGCAAAATTGTAAAATCACTAGCTGGAGATGAATGAGGTAAAAGCTCAAGCGTAAGAACAGCGGCAGCACATCCAACTCTAACCACAAATAAAATCTAAGCTAATCTGAAATTCTGATTTCTCGTGTTAAAACTATTACAAAAAATTGCCAAAGACATCTACAAAAATTAAATAAACTCCCACATCTAATCTAAAAAGAGTTGGGCAAGTATGGTAGAACAACAAAAGTACCTCCGTTCATTGCACACTACTAGACACATCATGATCAAAGTCCGGCCATCAGATCGGCTTCTCGACTTTCCTGGCGTGGCTGAACATGCATGTGTTTTGAATTAAGAGTGGGGAATAAAACACTACCAGACACCTCTGACAATGGTTAGTCTCCCACGAGAGCAAAGGATGAGGCATGTTGAGATTCAACATCATCTGTCGGGAGAGTCGGCACAACTCCTACACATAAGATAGGTGGTTGACGCTTCTGCAATTTGCTCAAAGGTTTTGGCCAGATATGGCAAATAATGCAGCAAAGTAAGAATGCTTTCAGAAATAGAATTTTTAATAGTTAAATTTTGTCAATTAACAAAATTATGTGAATAAAGAAAATAGAAATCTAAATCCCATCAATATTTAGTGTGACCTTTGCCCTTTAGAGGAGGAGTCCTGGAAGTGACGATAAGGCCCCTACAAAGACCTGATCTCACCATCATCCAGTCTGTCTGGGATTATGTGAAGAGACAGAAGGATTGGAGCAAGCCTACATCTACAGAAGATCTGTGCTTAGTTCTCCAAGATGGCGGGAACAACCTCCCTGCCGAGTTCCTTCAAAACTATCTACAAGTGTATATAGAAGAACTGATGGAAGGCAAAGGGCAAAGGTCACACCAAATATTGATGGGATTTAGATTTTTCTTTTCTTAATTCACTTAACTTTGTTAATTAACAAAAATAAAGTATTAACCCTATTTCTGAAAATATTCTTATTTTGCAGCATTTCTTTTACACCCGCCTAAACCTTTTGCACAGTACTGTATGTATGGGCACCTAGAGTGTCCTTACAGCGGCCTATGAACTAAGAAGGTAGTTAGTGACCAAACAGACTTGACTATGCCCTGGACCACTCTGATGTGACTAGTCCTCCATTATTTAGGCAATAAGTTATAAGGACATGAGACTCTCCATCAGCACAAAGTACCGCTACAATAAGCATGCAGATTTAACAAAAATTTATAGGAACGACCCTGGTGAGAATGTATGATAAAATCCTTTCTCGCATAAAAACGTGGCAAACTTTCACTATTTCTATTTGTGAAGCCATATTAGTAAAAATTACATTCGCAGAAGAACATCTGTCACCGATTGTAACATGACTTAGAGAAGCCGAAGTCATGAATGAGTGGATCGGCATAAAAAAAAAAAAATCTCACATTATAATTGAACACATTTTAACTAAAACATGAAAAAATGGTCTAAAAAGCACAAAAAATAAAAATAACCTAATGACACCATCAACAGCGTAAAGCAACTAGGTACCTCGAGGAGGTGATTTACAACTTCTCGAAGAGATTTTGATTTCTGGTGATGACACATAATAGAACATGCTAAGTTCCCAGTAACAAAGTAAAAATTATACTCTGAATAGACAGAAAAAATAATGAACCAGCAAGGTGGTTTTGTGCATCAGTGACTAGTTGTGGAACGACTGCCAGCCCTCTGGATAGCGAGCATGATTCAATTCTCAGCGCCTGACAGTCGAGCAGAAAATCAATGAGGCAGACAGACTCGGCAGCCTTCCAGATCCTTTCTGCCAGGCCAAGGCTCATTTTCTTGCACATTAGTTTGCTCGGGCAGCCAAGAAGAAATGATTTCAATGGCCTACATCGCAACATTGAATAATAAGGATGTACGGTAATATAGTTGTCATCGCGATTATAGAAATAAGAGCTACAATGAAAAAGAAAGACATCTGAACGATGTACCAATACAGTTTCAACAGCCTTGCGTGTAGGGCAGGACAAATTATGCAACGATTTAGGAGCCAGTTAATTTTTTTTTTTTTAGTACCGGACAAGAAGAACTTCCAAAGACGTCAAGTTGAAATAACTCAAAAAGTTGGGTGCAAGCAAAAATTAAAAATTGTAGCTGCATTGGCTAGGTGGCTCCTGGCAATAGTTCAGCCCTTGGTGGTAATTCAAGAGAGTGGTCACTTGCCTAAAAAGTCAGGTCTACTTCATAGAAAAAATAAAAATAGGTAAATTTCAAGGGTGGGAGGAAGAGCAAAATTTATAAAAGTTGGTAATTTTAACCTTCAACTTACACTCAATTTTTTAAAAAAGTCCACAAACGGGCTACTGTTACCAGCCTCAAATTTTTAGGTTGTATATGTCTACAGGTCTGAGGATGCCCCATTAGACAACAACCCAACCGGGGCTATGGAGTTGAAGTTAAAGCCAGTTTTGGATGGAGTCAGAAAAAAAAAATTACTCCAACTTTAAAATTATCTTAAATTATATTATTCAATTATTAATATTGTACAATTAATTTGATTGAATTTCTATGTTACAAACTATCAATCACTGGCTTTTTTTTTCCTGAATTAGGGAACCTTTACTGCTTCTGACGGATCATGGCTAGCAGTCATTTTTGACGAAACCGGAGTCGGGTGTGGAAAAATAAAGGAGGTGGAGTCAGTGATTCGGCATACAGAGTCCACGGCTCTGTAATCGACAATTCATCCCTCAGGCTACATTCACACGAAAGAGATGCCAGATGGCTGTGAAAAACATCCATTTTTTACGGCTGTCTTGCTCCCGAGGGACACCCATTTTCATGCATTTCAGTGTATGGAGGGATCCGAGAAAACAAACAAAAATAGGACGTGACCTATATTGTGACGGTCAGTGACAACGAATAGCCCAAACCCACTGACCGCGAAATTAATGGTGCCATACGACATCCATTACAAAAAAAAATGGATGTCACTCGGCCAGTAATCTAGCGTTACTCCTTGTCATGAGTCAGCAAAAATGTAAAAATTCTGAATGCAAATGTACCCAAGAGCAAATTTTATAGCAACCTCAATACCAAAATTTTTTGATACAAGCCTATAGCGCAACAGGGAAACTTCAGAAAATCAAAAACAATACAAGACATGGTAAAATGCATTCCGTTATTACATTTCCTATTTTAGGCAAAAAAAAAATCTGAAAAACTACGATCAAAAATAGACATAATTTACAGCTGGTCCAAATATATATACTAACTATAAAAAAAACCTTTTCTGTTCATAGAAACTAGTGGTCAACGTTCTTAATCCGCAAGTGACGGTAATATTTTGCGTGAATTTTTCTTCTTCTTTGGTCTAAGACACTTCTAATACAACACGACAAACCCTGCAGAAGCAGTGAGCGCACACTTCCAGAAGGAACTATTAATTATGTAACACCATTTGCCTGCCAAATGAAGATGCCACGTTCTGCAAAGTTAGCACTCAAATACTGCTGAAATATGTGAAAGCCCTTGCACTGGGTACTCGGGATGTGATATCTGCTACCAAGATATGTGTCACATGTACTAAAAACATGTAAAGCAAAACAGGTCACCCTGCAAAATCCTGGCACGAAGGAGGAATTACTATTACTACAATGACGGAGACAACTTCATATAGGAGGTCACAATATACAGTGGCCTCTAGAGGCACCTATACCGACAATTTAAGACTAGGGTTATATGGCCATTTTGGTCGAGACTTCCTTCACGAGAACAAAGATGGCGGTGCATCCCAAGAGTAATCTATGTGACTCAATTCACTAATATGAGTGAAAGTGTCACAGGGCAAAACAGTGATTTTTGGTCACGCAACGGGAGTCACAGCCAAAGATGCCCGTGTGGCCCTACCTGAATGCTTTGAAAAAGTCTTGTGTACACAAGACTTTACCTTGCACTTCCCAACACCTGGCATACATGTACAGTGGATACTGACACTCCAGTTAAACATGGCGCGTTCTCAGGAGCGACTAGATCACAGCAGCAGTTTGGCTGCTATGTCAGATAACAGCCTTCTAAAAAGTTCCTGTGGCAGATCTCAATTGTTATAAAGGGATTTTACCATAAACTGCAATACATTAGTATTGTAGTCTATGGTATTAGATAATCTAATGGTCACCAGTTCAAGTTCCCTATGGGGGGAAAGAAAAAAATATATATATTTTTTAAAATGTAGAAAAAAAAAAAAAATGAAATGCCTACGTCTGAAAATACTTGAAAACGATTAAAAAATAAAATATTTTTCCCACATGGTGACTGCTTTTGTAGAATAATGGAGAACTGCTTAAATTAAAGGGGCTGTTCAGGAATTACAGTACTTGAGCAAGAGGCCAGTGCAGGTGAAACATTAAAAAAAACAAAACAAAACAAAAAAAAAAAAAAACACATCATACTCACTACCAGGGCTTGTGCCAGCAGAAGTCCTCGCTGCATGTAACCGCTGAGGCCAGGTCACAGGAACCAGTGACGTCACTCACACATCACTCACTTTCCTTAGGCCACAGCGGTCATGTGCGGTGAGGACTTCTGCCAGGGGCAGGAGAGTATGTTTTTTTTTTTTTTCTTGTTTTTATTTTTTTTTTGTAAATGTTTCCCCTTTCCCGGCCTCATGCCCTAGTACTGTAATTACTGAACAACCCTTTTAATGTTCTATTTATGCATGGAACACTGTTCTAGTAATGATTAACCGGCATAACTAGCGTCCTCTTGGCATTATGTATGCCTACATATTATTTACTTGCGTTACTGTAAATTTTTGGACTCCTACAAAGCTAAACATACTCCTCAAAAATGGTAAAGAGTATTTTTCTCTGCAGTAAAAATTTTGTTTGACCTTTGTACAAGCTGAAATGGCTGACTTGTGAAACACTTAGGCTCTGTTCGCGCTACTGTTTCGGCTTCAAACTCTGAAGACACAAACTCAACACTGGTCTTCTAAGAAGATGGCCCTCTGACAGAGGATGGCAGACCTTAAAAACACAGGAAATTTGGTTTGAGTAAGGCTACACGCACATTTTTTTTTTATTGTCCAAAATTGGATGTTAAAAATGGATCCATATGTGTGTCACATATTTTTGATCTATTTTCTGGCCGTGTGTCCGATTTAAAAATTCATTTTGCATCAGTTTGTCATCCATTTTTATTTGATAGCTAAAGAAATGGATAAACTTCATTACTTTTGATTTTTTTTTTTTGACCCAACCCACTCAACCTCTTTTAAACATCAATGAAACAGATACATTTGCCAAAAAACGGACATTAAAAACAGACCTGCAGACTTGAATTGGGTTTGTCAGGCCGGAAAAAACGGCAAAAATAGGACAAAGCAGACGAGTATACACTCACTGACTTCCACTGTTCTAAAAATGAAAAAAAATTTAATGACCACCATATGTCGAAAAATGGAAATGAAAAAAAAAAAGCTCATTTTTCATTGTCATGTGCATGGGGGCTAAGGTGGTGACCCATTAAGGACACTGTGACTAGGGAATAAGTGTCAGATCGTTGGGAGCCCGATCTGCAGAGATGAGGAGAATGGGGGACTGAAAGTCCTTGTGGTTGGAGCGCCAATGTACTTGCATGACCAGTGCTTGGTTCACCACTATGGGGGCTGCCTAAGATTGCAATTCCGGCAGCCCCATAGTGGTGAATTGAGCACCGGTCGTGCAAGTATACTAAACACTCCATTCAAATGGAGGGTTTAGAGGGACTTTCCATCTTGCATGATACTCATCTGTTGATCTGACACTAATACCCTATGCACAGGATGAGTGTCCTAGAATGGTTTCCTTGTAATTATACAAAAATGGTAAAACTCAGGACTGGAGATGGGTGGTGACGACACTAGACAACCATGTCCCATTGAGTCAACTGCGTTCCTAAAGGTTCAAGCCATGAGTTGCTACAACACAGAATCCACAATAAACGCTATGCCGTAGCCAAGTTTTCATGTTTGACTGGAGTTCCCCTTTAAATTTCCAACATCGAAAGTAAGAGTTAACTGGAAGATTTCCAAACAAATTTGCCTATTTCCCATACAAAATGGTGAACTATTTTGAGTTGTTCTTTTCTTGCACACGATGAAGCTCAAAGCCACTTAATAATGTGCATTACACCAAAGCATCAAACGTAGCGCATTATCAAATGCCTTGTTGTAAGTAATTAATGGACTTAAGCTGGCTTTCTTGAAGTCACAAGTGCTTCGGTGAAATGTCTTCATATATTTTAAGCTAATTAGACACTTGTGGTTTGATGTAGAAGAAACAAGCAATAAAATGGGATGAGAAGGGGGGAATTAAAATATTGTTAAATAGCATTAATATCGCATGTGGACGGGAAGGAATATAAGATACGTGATACGTAGAAGATTCCTACCAAGAACATTGGATGAAATTTGGAGGCCATCAGCAATATCCTCAGAGAAAAACCTATAAGTCCCTGTTCACACTTTCAGAATTTGATTAGAATTTAGGCAAAAATTTTCTACTTTATCCACAGGCACAAAATTGTGTGCTATAGAAAAACAAGCAATGGTGGGATCTAATAAGAATGTACAAATACATGAAGGGACTCCGAGGCCGGTGACAGTGACAAGGGGACATCCTCTACGTCTGGAGGAGAGAACATTCACCAGCCACATAGACAGGGATTCTTTACTGTAAGAGCAGTGAGACTATGGAAGTCTCTGCCACAGGATGTGGTGTTGGAGAGTTCATTGTACAAGCTCATAAAGGGCCTGGACTCCTTTCTTCACCGGAGAAATATTTCAGGTTACAGGTCTTAGATTTTGGTAAAGACAAGCTGATCCAGGGTTTTATACCGAATTTGGAGTCGGGAAGGATTTTTTTCCCCCCTGACGTGGGGCAACTGGCATCAGCTTCATGGAGTTTTCTTTGCCTTCCTCTGGATCAACACTGTAGGGTTATAGTGAATGATAATGGGGCTTATCATATTAATGAGGATTTCCAGGAGTCAAATATTGATGACCAGTTCCTGAGATCCAATATGTGGGATCCAATATCCAGGACCCCAATGATCAGCTATTCGGATGACCAATGCTTTAGCTTCACAGGCCAGTGACATCATGTTCATTCAACACATGACCTGTTTACAGCCCAGTCCCGTTCAAGTGTATAGGGCTGAACTATAGTACCAAGCACAGCCACCCTACACCGTCCTTCACACAGGTTGCTCCAATTCCTAGACAACCCCTTTAAGAATCCACTTGCATGTTGTCAGTAGAAATTTGAGTTTTCCGCCCCCGATTTTTCACAGATCCTCTTGTGAATACACGTTAAACATAGGTGCACACCCTAACAGTGTAGTCCAATCCCACACTACAATGCAGATTTGCACAGTATACTACGTAACAAGTAGTTCTTAATACACTGCACTGCTACCAATCTCTAAAAAAATTCTATACCATAGCAAACTCTATACAGACACTGAACAAGCAGGAAATGGGACAAATTAAAATAAATTTTTATTTGTCACAGAGACAGTGATACAGCCATTGTACATTTCTGACAAGTAAGAAAAGATGATGATGATGTTTTCTTCAAATAAAGAAGTTCTCCTGGACATAATCAAGTCTACTTTAACAAAAAAAAAAAAAAAATTCAGCATAAAAAATCCTCCACCGCTCGTATGCCAGCACTTCCTGGGCCCCCTGCTGGTCTCTGCTCTTTCTACTCCAGCAATGACGCATCAACATGACAGGTGACCACTGTAGTCAATAATGGGTCACAGTGGTGACGACACTGTAAACCAGCATTGGGCCTGGAAAACATCAGCACAAGAGCGACAGGGGAAACAAAGTACTTTTGATATTTTTTTGGCATTGTAAATAGTTTTAGGCTGAGGCCCCACATTGTGGAAAAGCTGCTTGATTTGTTATAGATTTTGCTGCGGTTTTTTGAGCCAAAGCCAGGAGTGGATTAAGCAGAAGTGAGAAGTGTAAAAGCTTGCTATAGATCTCCCATTCCTATTGTAGCCACTCTTGACCTTGGCTCAAAATAAAACCAAAAAACCAGCAAAATCTGCAACAGAAAAAACAGCTTTTCCGCAACGTGGGGCCTTAGCCTTAAAAAGTTTTTTTTTTTTTTTTTTTTTATGGTGAACCCATTTTGCAGATTGCTCAATTTCACCTTGTGGAATGTGGTCTTCTAAAAGTGAATTTTCTTTTGATATCTCAAAATTACATCAAAATTTTCTGATGTTCATAAAACTCAATAACCTTAAATGAATCCCACCTGGCTCTGGCTTCAAAAACTGTATTAATAAACCAGACTGTTACTTATAAGGTAGTTTTTTCAGTAAATAATATTTACTCCAGATCATCAATCGTACACTGATGGCCTTAAAGGGGTTTTCCGGGCAAAAAAACTATTTTCAGTAAAGGTCAGGTAGTGCTATTAATAGGTTAATAAGTGAAACCAAATACCTTTAACAGTGTTTTGAGTGATTTCTGGGTTTCTCTGTGAGCTCCTGGCATCTTCTGCACTTGTTTACATGGGTAGCTTCCTGTTCTTTTTTCCTACACCTACCATGATGCATTGTACTTCACTCAGAGCTGACTCATACCATCTCCCTCTCTCCCCCTCCCTTTCTGACACACCCTCCCTGTCTCCCTAACTAGCCCGCCCACTACTAGCCGCTCCTAACTAACTCAACCCCCTCACCCCATCATACTTACCTGTTTTCCTGTCCGGATCTCATGGGCACGGGACATCACTTCCTTCTGTGGAGCCGGCTGCTCCTCTTCTTGACACATGCCGGCACTCCGGCTCTATTGCACAGGCAGGCATGTAGAAGAGGAGGAGCTGCCCCCCTGAAGGAAGTTATGCCCCGTGCCCAGAAGACCCAGGCAGGAAGACAGGTAAGTATGATGGAGGGGGGGTGGGGGGTTGTATAGGTGACGTTCCATTTCCAGAAACGGAACTTCACCGGAAAATCTGAAAATGTGCTGATCACATGATTTTCTGGGTAAATATACATTTTATGTAAACTAAGTAAGTTAGAAGGTAGGCGGGAGCAGGATGTTTAGCTTAGTGTAGAAACATCATTTTATCCCGGATAAAAATACTTATGTCCAAAAAAAAAAAAAAAACTTCAAAATTATGTTTACATGGTAGAAAATACATGTTGGCAAAATCCAATATATATTTTTTCTGTAGAGCAAACCCAAGACTGGACCTAGGATTACTGCCACGGTTTGCAGGTCTCTGGTGACCACCTGCCAAGATTTTCAGTGTTGTATCAGGTACTAAAAATATGAGGAGAGAAGGCAAAATGCTTCATTATCAGACAGATTAAATCAATGGGAGTTTAGTATGAGCGTTTTTGACAAGGACGGAGTCAAAAATTCTTCAAAAACGCTGCATGAACATACACTTGATTGACCATATTTATGAAGCTACGGTAACAGCTAACCCCCATGACTTCCGCAAAAACATGTGCACTCATGTTGTCAGGGCCGGCGTTAGGGGGGGGCAAACTGGGCAATTGCCCAGGGCCCCGTCCCCAAAGGGGCCACCGGGATCCAGAACCTGATGACTCCGAACCCCAGAGTTTGGCCCGGCCAAATCAATAACAGAAAGGGATCGCAGGGCCCCTTTCCGAGGTGAGTAAAAATAACAAACATTTTTACTCACCTGTCCTTGGCGTCCGACGTCATCTTCTGGTGTTCCGGACATTACCGCAGAGGCCTGGCCTCAGCCGTAGCGATCACGTGGGGCGTGCTGACAGCGTGCCTCACGTAATCGCTGAGGCCCAGGCCCAATCACAGGCCTCAGCGGTGACGTCCACAACGCGTGACGTCAGCCGCAGAGAAGAAGAAGCCAGCGCCAGCGGGTATAGCGGAGCAGCGCGAAGAGGCCCAGGAGAGGTAAGGCAAGGTGAGTTTGTTATTTTCTCTCACCTCCCCTGGGCCTTCGATTATTATACTCTGGGGTCTGAAGAGACCCTAGAATATAATATAATAATAGCACTGTAGGGTCCCTGTGGAGCATTATACTGGGGGGCCCCTCTGGATAGCATAATATACTGTGTGGGGCCACTGTGGAGCATTATACTGGGAAAGGGGCCCTCTGGATAGCATGTTATATTCTGTGGGGCCTCTGTGGAAAATTATAATGTGGGGGGGGGGGCTCTGGAGATAATGTTATATTATGTGGGGCCACTTTGGAGCATTATGCTCTCCAGAGGGGCCCCCCAGTATAATGCTCCACAGTGGCCCCACACAGTTTAATATGCTCTCCAGAGGGGCCCCCCAGTATAATGCTCCAAAGTGGCCCCACAGAATATAACATGCTCTCCAGAGCCCCCCCCCCCACCTTTATAATACTCCATAGAGGCCCCACAGAATATAACATGTTCTCCAGAGGGCCCTCTCCCCAGTATAATGCTCCACAGTGGCCCCACACAGTAAAATATGCTCTCCAGAGCCCCCCCCCCCAGTATAATGGTCCACTGTTTCTCCACACAGTATAATATGCTATATTATACTGTGCGGGGCCACTGTGGAGTATTATACTGGGGGGGCTCTGGAGAGCATGTTATACTGTTTTGGACCACTGTAGAGCATTATACTGGGGGGGGCTCTGGAGAGCATATTATACTGTTTTGGGCCGCTGTGGAGTATTATACTAGGGAAACCTCTCTGGGCAGTATATTATACTGTGTGGAGGCCATTTCTGGAGCATGTTATACTGAGTGGGGTCACTGTGGAGCATTATTCTGGGGGGGGCCATCAGCAGAGCACATTATATTGCGTGGCGCCATTGTGGGGCATTATTCGGGGGGGGACTAATGAGCATGATACTAGGGGGCCCTCTGGGGAGCATATTATACTGCGTGGGGCCTACTGTGGAACATTATACTGGGGGGACGCTCTGGGGAGCATAATATATTGTGTGGGGCCACTGTGGAGCAAAATACTAGAGGGGGCACTGTGGAGCATTATACTAGCGGGGGCCCTCTGGAGAGCATATTATACTATGGGCCACTATGGAGCTTTATACTGGGGGAAGGGACAGTGTGGGGAGCCTGTCATACTGTGTGGAGCCACTGTGGAGTGTGGATTATATTGTGTGGGGCTTTTCGAGAGCATATGATACTCTGTGGGGCCATTGTAGGGCATTATACTGGGGGGGACTGTGGGGAACATATTATACTGTGGGGAACCACTGTGGAGCATTATACTGGGGGAATCCCTCTGGGGAGTATATTATACTGTGTGGAGGTCATTATGGAGCATGTTATACTGTGTTAGGCCACTGGAGCATTATACTGGGGGGCATTGTGGGGTGCATATTATACTGTATGGAGCATATTATATTGTGTGGGGCTGCTGGGGAGCATATTGCACTGTCTGGGGCCACTAAGGGATAGTATACTGTGTGGGCCACTGTGGAGTATTATACTGTGTGGAGCCTTACATACCATGTGGGGCCACTATGGGGGGCTCAGGGGAGCATTTTATACTGTGTGGGGTCACTGTGGAGCATTATATACCATGTGGGGAAACTGGAGGGCTCAGGAGAGCGTTTTATACTGTGGAGCATTATATACCATGCGGAGCATTATACTGTGGGGGGGGGGCTCACAATTCCTGCTGGCAGCCCTGTGTGCTATGTCTGCATCACAGCTCCCTCACTATAATCTTGCACATACGTGTAGTGCCCCATGGCCATGTCATTCCCCATACAGTACTGTGCATGAGCTGGCCATGGAGTTATTGGGACCTGCACAGTACAATAGGGGCTGTCTATACTGGGAACATACTCAGTAACACCAGATAGTCAGCACATATGTAAGACTTCAGTGAAGGAGCCGTGGTGAAGGCTATTAGCAGGAAGCTGTTGGGTGGGGCCTCAGAACAAGATCCTCTGGTGGGCCTAAGGCCCTTCAGTCCGACACTGTATAATGGAGAACTATTATATATAAGGGTGGGTTACTATATATAATTGGGAAACTTAAGTATGAGGGGGCTATTATAAGGGGGAACTATTATTTATAAGATGGGCTATTATTTATAAGGGGGGAACTATTATATATAAGGCATCCATTATAAGGGGGAGCTATTATTTATAAGAGGGGAACTTTTTATAAGGGGGGTATAATTGTTAAGTGGGGCTTATTTATAAAGGGGGCTATTAGTAATAATGGGGACTATTATTTATAAGGGTAATTATTTATGAGGGGGCTATTATTTATAAGGGAGCAGTATTATTTTTAAGGGGTTACTGTTACTGATAAGGGGGAATATTACTGATACAGGGCACTATTTATCATTTATAAGGGCGCTATTACTGATAAAGGTGTAATATTATTTATAAGGAGGCGCTATAATAACTGATGACTGGGTGCAAAAATAACAGAATTGTGTGTGGTAAAATGGGGCTTGTTATTACTTTTTTTGGCAGAAAGGAGGCGTTATTATAGGGGTTGTCACTGGAAGACGATGGTGTTGTTTGCATATCAGCATTTGGGGCCCCCGCTTTTAATTTTGCCCAGGGCCCCACTTTGTCTAAAACCGGCCCTGCATGTTGTTAAGTGGGAGAAAAGTTAATGCCACACATATCTGGTGTCTGCATGTCTCTTATTGGAATAAAGGATTGATTCTATACGCTTTGCACATGAGCTTTGCATATACAAAATTGTAGCAAGTATTTGAGATGCACTGGGATAAAAAAAATTCTTCGCAAAGGTAGCGCGTCCTTCAAGCTTCTCAAGGCACATATACTGTATAATGCTAGAGCTACAGAACCAGACACAGATTACGCAGCCAGAGCACTGGGGGCAGAAATGAAGGCCTCACACACACACAAATGTTGAAAAAAAAATGGATATGAAGAAAAAAGTTTTTTTCATCTATGTGTCACATAATCACATAATTTTCCTCCATTTTTCAGCAAATATTTGATCTTAATTTATCAGTTTTTAACTTTTTGTTAAAAAACTGATGAATTTAAAAAAGTCTTTTTGTTTTTTTGACCCAACCTACGGATCTGTTAATGGATGTTAAAACTGGAGCCACAGACTTGTACTGGGTCCGTCTGGCCGTGAAGAAAGTCCTATTTTTTATCGGACATGATTCATGGTCCATTAAAAAAAAAAAAAAAAAAAAGACGTGTGAATATACACAATAAATTCCACTGTTCTAAAAACTTATGTATGACGGACATTAAAAAGAAACGTTAGTCGCATGTCTGTCGCGTGCATGAGGCCTAAAGGATATCTGGGGATTGTGGCAGTGCCACTCCATATCTCTTTAGACATGAGGCCTAAAGGGGCAGACAAAAAAAAACTGAAAAAAAAAAATTCAGGTTAGCTGAATACATACAAAATAGACCCAAAAGCTTCATTTTTGGCATGTTTAGCCAAACTATTCTAATGATCAGCTATGAAATATTCCATCCTCTCCAGTTTTTCATTGAGCCCCGAGAGCTAAGTGAAATACACGATAACCACTGGTCAAAGGCCTGGAGGAAAAATATCTAAACTATCATATCCTAATAACTCTCATGTAGAGACCCAACACACTACCTCTAAAACAACCTACCTTAATAAATCAAAGAGCGCCCCCTACTCCCCCCCCATGTAAAAAAAAACTGCTGGAAATTTGTGATAATTCCACCAGGTGTGAACATGGCCTCTCAGTTACACTAACCCCTTGCTCACATGCCTAGTGTTCAGATATTACATTGCAGTTTTTTTTATTACTTATTTTTATTATTCTGTGTATTGCACTAAAGGAAATTTATAGCTATTTTTTTATTTCTATTATTTCTGGTTTTATCGCATTTTTTGAGGCACTCAGAACTATTACTTTCTTTACGACCCCTCTTGGCATTAAAGGAATCAATGGAAAAAATAAATAAAATCAACAAATATTTTTAGGGGTCCTTTGCCATCATTTTCAAGAAAATCTAGAGCGGATACCCTGTCACACAGCAGGCCGTCACTAGAGAAGAAAAAGAAGTAAGGCTCCCTTCACTGGGAAAAAAACAGCAACAAAAACAGACAAAAAAAAAATGAATGAAAATAAAAAATCATTTTGTCACTTGGCTCAGAACAAGCTGAAGAAATTGTGTACTTGGAATCAATTCATAAAAAAATATTTTTTAATCAGTTCTAATAAGGGCTGGAATAATTTCTTATGAAGGCGAGACAGATTACACTCTCACAATGCCATAGAAACAAGTCACGGAAAAAGATAATTTCTTCCCTTTGTAAAGTATAGAAGGTCAGTCCAAGGATATCTTCAAGGACTTTGATGAATTCTCTGGTATTACGAGTTGGAATCTCTTGGGATTATAAATAAGCCGAGTTCAACTTATGGCTTTTATTAGCGGTTGTAAACCAGCAAGAGGAAGCGAATGCTAACCTAACCAGTCTCGAAAAATCTACTAAAAGTTTTACGACAGTCGTACATATTAGGCTTCATGCACAAGACCGTAGGGTCAGTGAAAAACAGAACGGACGAAACATGGATGGCACCCATGAGTCATCCGTTTTGTTTCTTTTTCACAGACCCAAACATTTCAATGAATTTGCCCAGACCTCAAAATGGACAGGAGTTGGAAATGCTGCATATTTTGCGGCCAGGGTTTACGGGCCCCACAAATTCCATGGGGTCGCGAGATGAATGGCTCTGTATACTAGCTGTAATGAAGGATAATATATAGAAAATAAATATACAGTTGTAGTTGTGTGTATGGAGGCTTAGGTGGCCAAACCTGATGGTTTTGGCAGGCCGGGCCAACTACCTTCTGTGTATAGGGGCCTACCAATTCCCCTGACAGATTAAGTAAGAGAAAAGTAAGATAGGGCATGTTGAAATTCACTCTGACCAATCCTTGTGCTCTCAGGAGAGATTAGCGGTCACCAAGCTGTGAGTGCCTATATATGTGAGGAACGGGGGTCAGGAGGGATAGCCATCAGCCCAACATGTACATGACCTTTCTGTGTGCTTGGATCTGTATGGTAGAGTGTTAAGCATACTGAGAATCTGCAACTTCCCATATGCCTCTTCAAGTCACCAAGTCGGAAAAGCCCAATGACATACACCATCTGAAAAGATAATTTTGGCATTTAACTTATCGAAATCAGTTCAGCCTTTCCAAAGATATAAATCCTGTAAATGTTGATACAAATTAGAATCTACTAGCCAAGTGGGCGGTAACACTGTGGTGAGCCTCTGTGTGCTGTATGTCATGCAGTGTTACCACCCACTTGGCTTGTAGACCTTAATTTGCCACCACTTGTATGGGGGGGTGGGGGGGTTGGGCTGTATTACCACCACCCACCAGACTCCTGTGCGTGTTGAATGGGAGGAGGACCGGCTGCGGGGGAAGAAGGGAGAAAAAAAATAAAATATTATATGAGCCACCCCCGTTAGAGCATCTGGGTTTAAGGCAGGGTGTCTTCGTGGGTGTGACTCCAGGGAGCCGCCTTAGTGGCCTACTTAACAAGGATCACTGTACTACTCTAATCTGCAGAAAAACTAAAAAAAATTACAACACAAGAAAAAAAAAAACAAAAGAAAAAAAAAAAAAAAAAAAAAAAAAAAAAAAAAAAAAAAAAAAACACAAAAAACAAACAAACACCAACCCCCCCCACCTCCTCAACCGTATTACACAAAAAAAAATATAAAAAAAAAAAAAAAAAAAACAGCACAACACCACCACACCAAAAAACAAGAGAACCGGGGCCCCCCCGGAGGACCGGGGAGCCCCGCGCACCCCCCGGAGAAAACAAAACACCCCACCGGAGAAGATGATAAAGAAGGAGAAATTCCTCACAGGCAGCAAACAGGGCGACGGTGATGGCAGTAGATGCAGGCCTGACTACCCTAACACTGAGTCCTTAACCTGCCAGCTAAACTACTAGTGCCACCGGGCCTCTAACTAGCTAATTGGCCTTCGGAAGCCTAACCTATCACTGCCCTGAACTATATATATATATGGATCCCTAACTACGGTTACTAGCTAGGTCCTGTGAGTATATAGGGGGTAACACATACCTAACTATATACTGTGAAGTAAAGAGGAACAAGTGGCTCTTAGACTCCCCCCAGACATAACATGTCTTTCTCAGCAGCTCTGCTCACATCTCTCCCCCCAGCAGCTCTGCCTCACATGTGTCTGACTCACTGTATTTACAAAACAAAACTTGCACTAAATGCCTGGGGTCTCTGAAGCCAAACTGCAGGGGCAAAGAAGCCAGATACATTATATACTAGTAGAAATGGCAGTTCCCTACACTCTCCCTCTGGTGAAATCTTTACGTCACGTCAAAGACATACAAAGTCATAGTATACAGTCAACATTACCAATGACAATATCAATATGGTTGCTTTTGCATTTACAGAGTCACAACAGGTTAATAGGTATACATGCCAGCAGGAGCGAAAATTGGTAACATATTGACCAAAGTGGACACTGCACCCACCCAAGCATGGTATAAATGAGGCTGAGTAGTAAATCTGGGGTCCCCCAAACTATCATATGTCAGCATAGGTGGAGGGTGTCTAATTCTCTCTCCTCTCCGTACCTCTCTCTGAGGTAAACTAGCATGTCCAGGCCCTAAACTAGGGTTGTCTGCCATGGGAGGGGATGGTGCTGGTGGCGTAGGAGAGCTAGATCCCTGCTCATCTGTAGACACAGATCTAGGTACGAATTCTGGAGTTTGAGGGTTCATAGGTCTCCCTGAAGAAGAAGATACTGGTGATCTAGGAACTTCAGGAGCCACAGTCCAATCACTCTCAGGAGTTTCAGGAAGGTCAGGTGGAATATCGGCTAAGGACTGTGGAGAATCGCAGGCCGAGCCATCATTGGAGATATCCATACCATCAATCTGAGGTACAGGCAACAAATGATTTCTATGCCAAGTCTTGATCCTCCCGTCCCGTCCTTTTATCTTGTAGACTGGTATTCCAGGCAACCGATCTACCACTGTAAAGAGTTCACTCCGCCATCGATCAGCCAGCTTATGTTTTGCAGATGCTCCCAAATTCCGTAGCAGAACATGGTCCCCAGGGTTCAATTCTCGGTATCTTACTCGAAGATCAAATCTCCTTTTATTTCCTTCATTCACTTTGGCCGCATTTTCCTCAGCCAGCTGATAAGCACTCTTAAGCGTTTCTTTCAAACGTGCCACGTATCGGTAATGATCTCGATGACTGATACCATCGGTAGAGACTCCCAACAAGATGTCAATAGGTAGCCTAGGCTCTCTTCCAAACATCAGAAAGTATGGTGAATATCCTGTGCTCTCGTGCCTTGTACTATTATAGGCATGCACCATAGCCTCCACTTTTCTACTCCAGGATCGCTTATCCTCAATTCGTAAGGTACCAAGCATATCAAGTAAAGTCCTGTTAAATCTTTCAGGAAGGGCATCTCCCTCTGGATGGTAAGGCGTCGTCCGACTTTTGCGGATGTTCAACAACTGAAGTAACTCTTTGATCAGGTTACTCTCAAAATCCCGGCCTTGATCAGAATGCAACCGGTGTGGTAAGCCATAATGGATAAAATACTTTTCCCAAAGCACTCTTGCAACAGTGACTGCTTTTTGATCCTTAGTCGGAAAGGCTTGAGCATATCGTGTGAAGTGATCAGTCACCACCAATACATTTCCAAATCCTCTGGAGTCGTTGTCAATACAAAGGAAGTCTATGCAGACAAGATCCATGGGGCCCGAACTCTTCAAGTGTCCCATGAAGGCCGCTCGAACCGGGACAGTCTTCCTCTGCAAACATCTGCGACAGCACCTACACAGACGAGTCACGGTATCTCTCATTTTGGGCCAGTAGAATCGGTCTTGTATTAGGCCATAAGTCTTCTCAGGTCCCAAATGACCATGATAATCATGCAGACTTCGGAAAATCATCTTCTGAAAGCAGCTTGGAATAACTAGTTGGCGCCTTCCAGGGTGATCATGATACAGCACCACACGATAAAGTAGGCCATTGTCTATTTCAAACTTCTCCCAATCTCGTAGAAGTTGACTGCATTCAGAGGGTAGGGATGTCTTTAACATTTCTCTGTCTTGAGAACTCACTGCTTGATAAAGAGGTCCAATTAAAGGATCAGTCTTTTGACTCCAGATCATTCGCTTTGAAGATATAGAACAACTCTCAAAGGATCCTAAAGCGGCAGGGTAGGCAAACATGTCTGGTACAGCTTCGGGACCTCCCCCAATAGAGTCAATAAGCCGAGTTTCAGAAAAGGCTACTCGGTCTTCAACTACAGCAGCCATGGCACACAAAGCTCCTACTCCAGGACTTGGCACTTCTTCCCATTCATCCACTACTTCTGGACTAGGTAATCCAGGCCATCTTGATAGAGCATCTGCCCCAATGTTCTTAGGCCCCGATTTATACTTGAGTGTGAATTGGTAGTTGGATAAAGCTGCCAACCAGCGATGTCCTGTAGCATCGAGTTTAGCGGTTGACAAAACGTATGTCAGTGGATTGTTGTCTGTTCTTACTTCAAACGTGGCTCCGTATAAATAGTCATGTAATTTATCAACAATGGCCCACTTGAGCGCCAAAAACTCCAATTTATGTACTGGATAATTTTTCTCGCTGGGAGAAAGACTTCGACTTATGAAAGCTATGGGCCGTAACCCGGCCGGGTATTCTTGGTGCAGCACGCCACCTAATCCTTCAAAGCTGGCATCTACATGTAGCACATATGGCTTATGTGCATCAGCATAAGCCAGAACGGGAGCTTCTGTCAATTTCTTCTTCAACAACTTAAATGCTTCTTCACAATCCGCAGTCCACCTATCGCCAAAAAGGCTTTTGGAAGACCCTTTCTTCTTTCCCGGATCTCCTGCATCACTCTTCAACAGGTCGAGGAGGGCTCGAGCAATTTTTGAATATCCTTCCACAAATCGTCGATAGAATCCACAAAACCCCAAGAAAGATTGCAACTCCGTAATATTTTGCGGTCGGGGCCAATTCACCACAGCTTCAGTCTTACCAGGATCGGTAGCAACTCCTTCAGCAGAAACAATATGACCTACATAAGTGACCGAAGATCTACAAAATTTGCATTTGTCAGCCGACAACTTCAGCCCCTCTTCTTTTAAGCGATGGAGTACTCTCATGAGTCGTTCTTCATGTTCTTCCAGCGTCTTTCCAAACACAATAATGTCATCAAGATATACAAGGCATTCCCGGGGCACTAAATCACCTAACACTCTTTCCATCAACCTTTGGAACGTTGCTGGCGCACCTTTTGTACCTTGCGGCATACGAGTGAACTGAAAGAAACCCAAGGGGCATATGAAGGCTGTCTTTTCCTGATCCTCAGGTGCCATTGGGACTTGATAGTATCCCGATCTTAGGTCCAGCACTGTGAACCAACAGTTTCCATTCAGAGCTTCCAGAGCTTCTTCAATTCTCGGCAGTGTATACTGATCAGGTAAGGTTCTCCGGTTCAGAGTTCTGTAATCCACACATAGGCGAATTGCTCCAGATTTTTTTTTTTACCACCACAATAGGTGAGGCATAGGGGCTCTTACTGTCCACAATGATCCCCTGACCTTTCATTTGCTGTAGAGTCTGTCTTAACTCATCAACATCCTTTGGAGCAACTCTCCGTGGTCGCTGCCGGAAGGGAGTAGAATCGGTCAATCGGAAAGTGTGTTGAGCACTTTTAGCACAACCTACATCCATATCATCCATGGAGAACACTTCCGATAATTCAGACAACTTCTGTGTCAGTCGCTGATTCCAGGCCTCTGGTAAATGTGGATCACTCAAGTCAAGATTGAGATTAGGGATTGCATCTCGGATTTGAATCCTGCACACTTCAGCGTATGGATTTACTCCAAGCACAGGGTAGCAGTGGGCCACATTCTGGTATGGTCCAATTACAATCGGATGCGGTGAACAGTTCCTCACTGTCACACAGGTAGATAACTCCACTTTATTTCTCCAGTCCTTTCTCTCTGGGATCACCATCCAGCCATTCTGGTTAATCATTTCTTCAGGGGTTTCCATAAGGACATAACTCCCCCCTTCAAGCAAATCGGGAGCAATGCTGGAGGCTACTCTCAGAATTCTCTCCCCGCCGGCAGGAACTTCCACGGTTCTCTCACCGATATGATATACCATTCCATGTCGATAGCCAGTAGACAGGGCATCACAGAGTTCTCTAAGATCAGAAGATATATTCACCGGCTGAGCTGCAGGGTTCCAATCTCTTCCAAGAAACTTCTGAAAAGCATAATGCACTGCGGGACAATTAGTGCCAAGTATCACAGGAGCTGCACAAGAATCCCCTGTATCAGGACAGACAAGAGCCGTAATCTTCATGGGAGCGACACTCTGATCTTCTAATTCAGGGACAGCTATAACTACTTGTAGGCTGCCATCTACAGGATATGATCCTGAATTAAGCCCCCACAATTTCATTTGTCCTGTAGACTGAAGAGGTATATCCCTCAGATACTTTTGGTAGAACGAGCGATAAATCAGGGTCACTTGAGATCCTGTATCAAACAGGGCAGGAGCGGCATGACCATTGACAGTGACTTTGACAACGGACCTGGAGCCCGCGATAGCGCCTCTGGTATTTACTCGGCCCGCCTTCCTTCGGTGTCTTTGATTCTGAATAGAGAAGACAGCACTGTGTCTCAATCCCTCACTGTCCTCCGTACACTGTCTGGCAGTATGGCCCGTCTGACCACATTTATAACAGGTTCTAGCATCCTTCCTCCATTGAGTGGCAGTGGGTGTAGTGGCGGACTGTCTAAGTTCTGACCGCTCCGCTGGTTTGTCCTTGTTTGAATTAGGAACAACATCTTCTTTAGAGATGCTTTTCGCTTTCTTAGGGGTACTAAAACTAATGTCAGCTTCTTGTTTCTTCACTAACTTCATTAAGTCAGGAAATGGAAGGACTCTATCAGAGAGTAAGACCTTGAGTACTTGAGCAAGAGGATGATGAGGTTGTAACCCTCTCACCAACTGACTGGTTCTCATAGCGTCTACCTCTGAAGTAGATATAGCTGCGTGGTACACCAGACGTGAAAGAAGTAGCTGTAAACGGTTAATAAAAGTAGAGACATTTTCCCCTTCTTTTTGACGAACCATTCGGTAATCAGTAACCATCTGGGCAAGGTCATAGTATGGCTCAAAGTGATCAGACAGTACTTGTATATAGTCCAATGCACTCACTCCTTCATGAGAGTCTCTGTACAAGCGGATCAATTCTGCAGCAGGAGACCGCAAACTTTCACTGATACGCTGCCGCTTGCCTTCTTCAGAGCAAGACCATTCCTTCAGGCATTGGAGAGTATGTTCTTTCCATATCTCAAAGTTTTCCTCCCCTTGTGGTACTGGGACATTACCAGAGAATACTTTTAGTTTCTTGTAGTGAGTGGCCTGCAGGCCCTGAGCTAACATCTCAGTCAGCCTGGCTAAAGTGCTAATAGCACTGTCACTAGAGGAACTGCTAGCGACGGCCATACTGGGGGGGTAACTGGCTGAGCGGGGTTCTTCCTTTACCTGAACCAGGGGAGGAACAGGAGGTCGGTAATCCCATGTAGTAGCTAGTGGGAGGTTCCCCTCTGAGCTATATCGCTTCTCCATATCAATGACTATTCCCACTTCTAAATCTCAGCAGTGCCTCCAAATGTAGCCCTATTTGGGGGGGGGGTATGAGTATTATCCCTCCCGCAACAGACTCTGGCGCTGACCTGTGTGTATAATGGGACCTGAAGCCTTCGCTGAAGGGAAGAGTGGGAACATATATGAAATATATCAGTGCCTCCACCCAGGATAGAGCCTCTGTATTACAGGGAGGATCTCTTCCTGGGACTTACCCATGAGGTACAGTTAGTAGCCTTAACAAGGATCACTGTACTAATCTCACAGTCTGAAGAATACATACAGATACCACATAAGGTTATAACAGTAGCTTTATAAGAATCAACAGGGTAATAATACATACATAAAATATACTCAGAACACAGCAATACTACAACAACCAGCAAGTCCTCAACCGTCTTAGGTTATATACCCGGGTATATATATATAGATATATAGCAAGAGTCCAGTGCACAATACCTCCAGGCAACAGAAGAGATGCAGGGGCCCCTGTGGATGACTGTGGATCCTCGGATTCTTCCAGGAGATGACAGACAGCCGATCAGGAGATGATGATGATGATGGTGAGATTCTTCACAGGCAGCAAACAGGGCGACGGTGATGGCAGTAGATGCAGGCCTGACTACCCTAACACTGAGTCCTTAACCTGCCAGCTAAACTACTAGTGCCACCGGGCCTCTAACTAGCTAATTGGCCTTCGGAAGCCTAACCTATCACTGCCCTGAACTATATATATATATGGATCCCTAACTACGGTTACTAGCTAGGTCCTGTGAGTATATAGGGGGTAACACATACCTAACTATATACTGTGAAGTAAAGAGGAACAAGTGGCTCTTAGACTCCCCCAGACATAACATGTCTTTCTCAGCAGCTCTGCTCACAAGGGGGGGGGGGGGGGGAAGGGCCTGGGGGACAGAAAGGGGGAACCCCCATTTACCCCCCCTTCATGGGGCCCTCCAATGTATTACTTACACATAAAATATTATAATTTCTCTTAACACAATCTGAGACTATCAAAAATAAAAATACACCCTGCCGCTGTACTCCAAGCACCGGCGCAGTTCTTTAGAGAAGCCAGAGGAGTACACCACGGCTTTTGTGCGCATGTGTCGGCCCGCAGGTGCATGCGCAGTGAAGCCGGGCTGTACATTTCCAGTTTCACTGAAGAACTGCGCAGCAACCAGGAGCACCAAACAGGACTCTCTAGGTAAGTCTAAAGATTTACGTCATAACAGGGCGATTTGGGATACTAAACCCCAGGTCCATAAGGATTTGTGAAGGTTTAGTATCCCAAATGACCCTAACAGGTCTCCTTTAAGGCAGAAGTAGACAAGTATTATACAGCAAAAAATGGTTTATTTATCCTACATTTTTGGTTCTTTTTCCTTCCTCACTCCATGTCCATGTAGAGGACAACTCTTAGTGCCATACTTAGCAGTCAGCTGTGTCCCCATTTCTGCTCCGCCTCCCTTTTAATACAGAAATAGCTGCAGCTGCATACCCCTTTCTCTTCTACAGGGTGCCCCACTTGCTGGAGGCCCAGAAAAATCGTCTACAACTTCAAGAATAATGAACACATTTTAATTAAATTTGGTGAAAAACATACATTACTCAATGAACTCATTGTTCTGATATGGATGTCTGGCGTCACTGCAGCAATTTCTTGCACAATGTTCCTTTACAATTCCTGGATAGTTTGTGGTTTATTACAGTAAATTTATGCCTTTAGGAGGCCCCACAAGAAAAAGTCCGGTAGGGTCAGATCAGGTGACTGCGGTGGCCAAAATCCCTTACAAATGATTCAATCCAGGCACAAACTAGGCCGGATTAATCTGGGTAATCCGATTAATAAGCAGTTAGAGGGGTTGTCAAGGAATTGTTTATTTATGGTCTATCCTTAGGATAGGCCATAAATATCTGATGAGTAGGAGGCCCTCATACGGATCAGTGTTCGGGCCACTTCCGACACCAGTACCCTGCACTGTGTGGAATCGGATGACTGGTCCCTGAGTAGCAGTCGGGCATTGTTTCTGCAGCTCAGGTCCCACAGACTTCAATGCGATGAGCTGCAGTACCCGTGCCTGGCCACTATACAAGGCACGGAGCAAACTGCTTCTAGCTTCAAGCACTGTATAGCATGGACGTCGGAAGTGACCGATCAATTGATCCGTGTGGGCCACCAACTAACTGATATTTATGGATTATCCTTAGGATCGGCCATAAATAAAAATTCCTGGACAAACCCTTTAAAGAACAAAAATTAAAGGGTTGATATCACAGGAGTAAGACCTGGGTCCTGTTCATTGTTATATACTTATTAATGGGGCCTGTCCGACTCCTACAAAAATCTAAGATCAAAACAAAAACGTATCCTTCCGTTCCAGCGCCATCACCCAGTAGGCACTGCTGCCGCTCAGTTGATGTTATCTTATGACGCACCATTTGAAGACAGGTCACCACAAGCCTCAGCAGTAACCTCTACACCAGTGTTTCCAAACCTTTTCAGACTCAGGGCACCCATGGGGAAAAAAAAAATTCCTCGAGGCACCCGTACCATATAATCTTTACCAAAGTACATAAAACGACCTAAAAAGGCATGCGGTTATCCTCCCGAGTGTTGCGGTTTCCAAGGTATCCTTCTTGGGAATCGCTGCTCTATATAAACAGAATGTGTCCTCAGTCGTGGTGTACTGCTTGTGTAGAGGTCACCACTGAGGCCTGTGATCGGCTACAGCCCTGACCTGCCCTCAAACACCCAATATCATTGGAGTGGCAGCAACTCTTTATGGCTGACCAGTGCAGGACTGCATTTATGCAGCTTTTTATAGAAGTCAGGCAATGAATAGGCTTACAAAAAATGTGATATTGGCAAAAAATCCTAAGCCGTGTAGGGTTACTGACACAGACAAATCAATATTATATTGAGCAAGGGTTCAGGAAAGTTGCAGACTTTGGCAGAGAAGCGGCAAATTAAGCTCAATGCAGATAATTGTAAGGTTGTGCACTTCAGATAAGGAACAAACTTCACCACTCCACATTCAATCCAAAAACACTGAAAAAACAATTCATTCGGCAAGACTAATGAATGGCAAAAGGAACTTTAGCAGCCAGTGCCAGGTAGCTGCTTTAAAGGGATGCTTCCATACAGTTATTCCCTATTCACAGAATAGGGGATAACTAAGATTGCTGGATGTCCAACCAATGAGACTGCCAGTGATCAGGAGAAGAGAGTTCTGAAAGTCCTCCTGAACCGTCCACGTGCTTGGGTGACCTGCGTGCCATTAACTTCTTTGGGGCTACCAGTAGATTGCAGTCTGGGAAGCCCCAAAGAAGTGAATGGAGCGCCGGCCACTTAAGCACACTGGTGCCTCATTCAGAGGGAGCCACCAAGACTTTCTTGCCACTGTTCTCCAGATCACCGGGGATCTCAGCAGTTGGACCCCCCAGGGATCTGATAGTTATCCCTTGTCCTGTGGATAAGGAATAGGTATCTGTAATGGCAAAACATCTTTAAGGCATGATGTGATGCCACCGGTCAGGGCCTCCATTAGATAATGTATTCCCACCTAGAAGAAATGCTTGCATTTGATATTATAGCATGTAATGGACCTCACCTCAAGTTTTTTCTTGGAATCTCAAGGAACATAAAATAAAGAGCTATTGCGATATAGTATGGGGTCCATAACAAGTTACAATTGAAGAGTCATGGATGCACATAGATGTATTATACAGCAATGGGCTGCTATATTTGGCTAACACCCATATCACGTGTATTAAAACTAATTGGTTTATATGGGCCAACCATCAAAAGGTGTCAAATCTTTAAAGCAGGACTGGAGAGATCCCAGAAGTTATCCCAATACCTAGATAAGATAATCTTTTTTTAATATAATGTATCACAACCCAATATTCAATAAGCGTAAAAGTAAACCATGGCAGGCACTTACAGTATTTCTGCTGAAAAAAACAGACTTGAAGGGGTTTTTTGGTTTTTCATACTGATGATCTAACCACAGGTTGTGATCTGTCCAGGTCCGACACGAAGTTGCTAGTAGATGGGCAGCCCCGCTCTTATTCAGGTAACAGGAACGACGCAACACCCCATCCATTGCACAGGGTGAAATTAAAACGCCACTCCAATTACTTGAATCTATCCAGGCGTCGGACCCTCACAAATCAAAAACTGATGACCTATCTTGGTTTGTATTTGGTACTGCAAGTCTGCTCTATTTACAAAAACAAAATTTAGGCTGGCACTAGGTTCACACCTGCGCTCGGGTTTCCGTTCTTCAGGTACGCTTGGGGACCTGAAAAATGGAAACCCAATCTGTTTAAAAAGTAGTTACCCGCGTAAACCTGCGGACCCCATTGACTATAATGGGGTCCACTGGGGTTCCGCCCAAAAAATGTGGAGAGAAAAGTCCTGCTTGCAGGCGGAATAGGGGACAGAATCCCCAAACGGTCATCGAGCACAGATATGAACCCAGACTGAGCTGTAATACTCATACTATGTACATAGGTGGTGCTGTTTCTGGAGTTAGTAGGCTAAACCACCGACTGACTTCTCTATTTTTCGACAGTCGGACGCCAATTTCGACCTCTGCTCCAGCTCTTTCATAAGTGGCATAGCCATGATCAGTTGGAAACAGTAAAGATCCTCTAAATCATTACAAGGTTAATGAAAGTAGATATGTAACATACTATACATCTAATCAATAATACAATATGTATAATATAACCAAAAATAATTAATCCTTTTATTTTGGGACCCAAACCTATCCCAGACTATTGCTTTGTGGCTACAGTAAACAGACACATGGCCGCACATGCACGGTTTCTCCATTCACTTGTATGAGGCTTCCAAAAATAGGAGATCAGGGACCCCCATTCTCAAGGAAGATGCGGGTTCCAGAGATGTTGGACATAGTTTATCCTGTGGATATGACTACAAGTTCCAGACAAGAATGTATCACGGGTTTTTTTTTTGTTTTGTTTTTTAGTGAAATATATCATTTTTCAAATTTTTTTTTTTTTTACTTAATTATTGTAGATTATATTCTACCGTCTGTGTTATCTGTGATGTAAATGAGGTGACTGCTGCAAAAAAAATCCTTACGGAATTGGCAATTGTCAGTCTATTATTAGTCTTGGTGGGCAGAGGGCAAATTCCAGTATTTAGTACTTACATTTAAACAAAGTGACATGGAGAATTTTTAAAAATATATAAAAAAATATTTAAAAATATGTTTAACACAATAACTTGGTTTGCAAAATATGTGATTTTCTGGTGATACATTCTATTTAAAGAGTTACACTAGGTTCACACTAGAGTTCGGGCTTCCGAAAAACAGAAACCCTATCCGCTTAAAAAGACTATAATGGCGTCCGCCGGGTTTCCGCCCAAAATCGGTGGAGAGAAAAATCCTGCTTGCAGAACTTTTCTCTCCGGAAATTTTACGGTTTGACTGCAGCATTAATTGGGGGGAATGTCATCAATCTAAACGCTAGGTTCACACCTGCGATAAAAAAAGCGGTTGCCTTCAGAAACCCACGGACCTCATAGAATATAATGGGGTCCACCGGGTTTCCGCCCGAAAAGGGCATATAATGCGGAGAGAAAAGCACTGCTTGCAGGAGTTTTCTCTCTGCATTTTTAATGCGGAATGGGCAACAGAATCCCCAGGCGGAGACCGGGCGCAGGTGTGAATCTAGCCTTAGCCCCACTCAATCACCATGACATGCTGTCCATGTACACTGTAGTTACGAGTATTACTGCCGATGACATATGTGACATTTATGGCATTAAATAGTTTATTTGCTTTAGGCCGGGGCCCCACATGGTGTAAATGCATAAATGCGATTTACAGTCAGAGCAAAGCAAATCCCATGCCCACTGCCAACCGCACTGCGCACACACGGCGATTTCCAAAACTGGCATGGTTTTGGAAATCGCAGCATGTCAATTATACCCATGGAAACGCCGGGCGGTTTCCCCGCAGCACTTTTTTTGCTGCGGGACGCCACGTGGGGCCTTAGCCTTAGACATTACCTTGAGTAAGAAGGGTCTATGATGATAAGTTGATCACATAATGCCCGATTGCTGGGACCCTCCCTGTGATCAGCTGTGATCTACTGGGGAAACCTTCTTTCACATGTTTAAATCCCCTACAGCACCACCACAGGAGAAATGGGGAACTGCACAAATCAATATGCTTTCAATATCATACATAGATGTGTCAGGTCCTCCAGAGATCAAGACGCTCTTTATGGCCATTCTGCTCTGATAAAGGGAGGAATGTCCTATAGATGGCAGTACACTAAGCTGAAACAATACTATAAAACATGTTACCAGCCTAGAAAAATGACCAAACCAACAATATAGCAGAACATGATTGAAGGTGTGAACACTTGGAAAACTCACTCAAACTTTCAGATTAGAACAAGTTCCAGCGAAATGTCAATGCTATTTATTGATGGAGAAGACTGATGGGACCATACAATACAAGACTGATGAAAGTGTTGTGTGTGCCTCATGTATTAATAGAGCATTGTACCACAACCCACAGATTTCTAAAGTTAAATGCTGCATTACTGGATGACATCAATAACTAGATGTATTTTAAGACTCAGAAAAATAAGTTAAACTTCATAAAATAAACCAAGGATGAGTAAGAACAAATCCAGACGATGACGTCAAGTCATTCATGAAATCTATGGAGTGCTCACTTATCTTTAATGCATCAAACCTTCAAGAGAAGACAAGTCCTGTCCATATGGCCTACTGGGGAAAATGGATGTGACCGAAGGGAAGAAGGTTTATCGGCTCCATTTGTCGCACAGACATTTGGAGCCCCTCTCCGTAGATTCCCAACCTGGACACAGAACAGAGGAGTGGGTCCCAAAGGTGTGAGTATCCTTTGGCTATGCCATAAATGTCGAAATACCCTTCACACGCACAGCCATGAGGCTTGTACCGTTCAACAAAAAGAAACTGGAAAGTTTCCAGTGCAATGTGTGCAGTCTATAGCGCTGGTATGGCGGTATACATAAGGCCTAATACTTACTGACAGAAGTCAGAGGCCACTAAAAAAAGAAAATTGGGGAATTTATTAAATAAGCAATTCCTATGTCTTCTGTAGACACAATTCTCACCACCCACCATTGGTTCTTCCCATACTACTGTATAACATCATCCGATTATTCTACCCGTCTCTGGACCAATGCCTGATGAAGGGACAAGTTCCCAGTGATCGTGCACTCAAATTAATTTTGAGTCTTTCGGAGTCGGGTGCCGCCCTGTACCCCATTTTCCACAAGTTATTATAAATACAGTGGGGGAAAAAAGTATTTAGTCAGTCACCAATTGTGCAAGTTCTCCCACTTAAAAAGATGAGGCCGGCCTGTAATTGACATCATAGGTAGACCTCAACTATGAGAGACAAAATGAGAAAACATATCTAGAAAATCACATTGTCTGATTTTTTAAGAATTTATTTGCAAATTATGGTGGAAAATAAGTATTTGGTCACCTACAAACAAGCAAGATTTCTGGCTCTCACAGATCTGTAACTTCTTCTTTAAGAGGCTCCTCTGTCCTCCACTCATTACCTGTAGTAATGGCTCCTGTTTGACATTGTTATCAGTATAAAAGACACCTGTCCACAACCTCAAACACACACTCGTGAATGACGTAACAAAGGCTACCGTCAGTAACACACTACGCCGCCAGGGACTCAGATCCTGCAGTGCCAGACGTGTCCCCCTGCTTAAGCCAGTACATATCCGGGCCCGTCTGAAGTTTGCTAGAGAGCATTTGGATGTTCCAGAAGAGTATTGGGAGAATGCCATATGGTCAGATGAAACCAAAGTAGAACTGTTTGGTAGAAATACAACTCGTTGTGTTTGGAGAAGAGTGAATGTTGAGCTGCATCCAAAGAACACCATACCTACTGTGAAGCATGGGGGTGGCAACATCATGCTTTGGGGCTGTTTCTCTGCAAAGGGACCAGGATGACTGATCCGCTTACATGAAAGAATGAATGAGATTTTGAGGGCAAACCTCCTTCCATCAGCAAGGGCATTGAAGATGAAACGTGGCTGGGTCTTTCAGCATGACAATGATCCCAAGCACACTGCCAGGGCAACGAAGGAGCGGCTTCGTAAGAAGCATTTCAAGGTCCTGGAGTGGCCTAGCCTGTCTCCAGATCTCAACCCCATAGAAAACCTTTGGAGGGAGTTGAAAGTCCGTGTTGCCCAGCGACAGCCCCAAAACATCACTGCTCTAGAGGAGATCTGCATGGAGGAATGGGCCAACATACCAGCAACAGTGTGTGCCAACCTTGTAAAGACTTACAGAAAACGTTTGACCTCTGTCATTGCCAACAAAGGATATATAACAAAGTATTGAGATGAACTTTTGTTACTGACCAAATACTTATTTTCCACCATAATTTGCAAATGAATTCTTTAAAAATCAGACAATGTGATTTTCTGGATTTGTTTTCTCATTTTGTCTCTCATAGTTGAGGTCTACCTATGATGACAATTACAGGCCGGCCTCATCTTTTTAAGTGGGAGAACTTGCACAATTGGTGGCTGACTAAATACTTTTTCTCCCCACCATATGTCAGGCTGAGACATCTCCGTCTCGTTCCGCCCACATTGCAGAAAGTGGCAAAGGAGCCTCAGAGAGGGGTGCCTTTCTAGTGCAAGAAATCTGGCATACTGGAGTAAATAAATTCCCACCATTGCATCTACAAAGCCATATTTTGAGGAATTTTTTGGTTCAGTACAATTGACAGTCTACCCATAGAAGTGGCCGACAATATCACATCAGTCAGTCCGGATCTTATTTTCAGTGCACCAGACAACTATCTGACTAATGGGACGACAGAGCTTAACTCTTGTTTATGTTGCTCCTTATACCACCATGTCGACCACTTAGTAGTGGCTGTGCTGAGTATTGCAGGTTTGTCTTATTCACTTAAAGGGAGTCTGTCACCAGGGTGAACTGTAATAAACCGGTAAGACAGATAGGTCAGGCTCACCTGAATGTAACGCCTTTTTCCCCATTGCCAAGATATATCATTTATTTCACAATACACAAATGAGTAGTCTGGAGCACTGAGGGCTGCTCTGAGGCTCCAAACTGCTATACCTCATACTGCTCTAAGATGCCCTCTTTCCCTTCTTTAAGTGACAAGGCCAGGGCACTATGCTGAAATCACGCCTGGCCATGTGTTCTCGTGTTCACGCCATCACATTAGAGCAGTTTAGTTTAGTAGTTTGGAGCAATGGTGCCGCCCTTCAGTGCTCCAGACTTTTCATTTGCATATTGTGAAATAAATGAATATCTCGGCAACGGAGGCACGAATTATCATGGGGGAAAGGCCACTGTGCTGTTATTATGCTTCACCCTGGTGACAGACTCCCTTTATACAGGACCACCATCAACCTGATATGGATAATCTTAAAGGGGTATTCCCACGAACATAAACATTTTAAAATTTGTAGATAATTAAAAGTTAAACATTTTTGTAAATATAAGTCATTAAACATTTTGCAGAATTTTAAAGATTTTTTTCTAAATGTCTTGTGGTCACAGTCTTGTTGTCTTGATCGGTTGCCAATGGATACGCCCATGAATGCAAGAACTTTCTAAGGTCAGAAAATCAGCCATGATTTCCTTATTGTGGCTGGGATATCTTCTCATACATGTAGTGTCCCTGCCTGATAACCCACCTACAATAAGAAAATCATGGCTGGGTTCCTGACAAGTCCCAGACCATAGAAAGTTTAAGTGGTCGTATCCATTGGCAACCGATCAAGGTACTACTAAGATGGGTAGAGAAAATCTTTAAAACGCTGCTGAATTTTTAACTATTTATATTTGCAAAAATGTTTAACTTTTAATTATCTACAAATATAGATATGGTTATGTTCATGGGAATACCCCTTTAAAGATAAGTTATGAATTTTATAGAAGTCGAAAATCCCTTTAAGGACAAGTGGTCTCCTGTCCTGTCCTGCCTATTTTAGTAAATTCTTGTAACCCCCATCAAATATTGTAGAACAACTAACTAATAACTTGGGATTTTTTCACCTTATGGTTCTGAGACTTTCAGGTATGATGACTTCAGTCATATCAGGTCGGCCTCACAGTCTGAGAAACACTAGAGAGTCAATATGAGAGCACCAGTCACAATCCTGAAATCTCATCTGAAATGTTAGAAATGGGTTGACTTAATGCTATTTCTTGAAGTCATTGACTCGGTTTACGAGTCCTGAAAACAACATGTTCCTCACTCTTACAACCAGGTTGCGCATCATCTTTTTCCTGGGAAAGTTGACATGTCAATGACCGCAGGTTCAAAACTTTTTCATCAATGAAAGGTTAAACATTAACAATGACTGAACAGCATGTGTAATATGACTTAACATACACCCAGCTAAGCTCTTGCTTCATTCACAAGGTCCATTTTCTAACCTAAGGTCGGTTTTACATGGCCAACTTTGGCCCAGCAAAATAGGTCCATGTATCGACCGGATTTTCTGGCCTGAACACAGCTCAGCTAAGAAGAACTCAACGTATCAGTTCACTAAGCCAGGTTTGGGCCAGTAAATCCAACTAATATGGACCAAATTTCTCTGCCCTAACTCAGTTGTGTGAATTGGCCTTAGTCATGTTTCACATTTATGATGTGTTGGCCATTAGACCGGCTGTCAGACCCGGATTAGCCGATGTAAAAAAGTTGTAAAAATTAAACCAGCCGGCCGTGCAAAAGCGAGATAGAACGGCAATTCATTGCCGTTCAACCTCCTGTTCAGTCTCATTCCAAGCATTTCACCTGAATGTCAGGATACGGCAAGAGAATTCGGGGTCATCTAAGGTGCACTTTGTCCATACAGAACATTTGCGCTGGGTGTACTAAAGGGCACTGGCATTTGTGCAAACCGCAGCCTGAAAACCTTCACATTTATGATAACTACATGTGTATGGTATATGGTTAATATTCAACCCACATCTCTATGCTTGCAGGCATCCACCGATATATATAGTTGTGGTGTTAACCAGTTAAAGGAATGAATAAAGATCATCTCTGGGAACAAAAAAAAAAAAAAAAACCCAAGGGGGCAATGGTGGGGTCAGGGACAGGGTCTTAATACTGTTCATTTCTGTTCAATGAGACCGGATTTTTGAGAGACTGATCACAGTTGCAGTATCAGCAAAAACTCTCTTCTCAGCCCCCCAACTCTGCCCCAGCCTCACCCACCCCCCCAACGCAGGCCATGAGCTATACAGGACTTGTCCAATCCACATTATAGGACAAGTTTCTGACAGAGGACAGCGACGTTTTTATTCAAATTCCCCTGTATAGGTGTTGTCCAGCTTATTTTTATTGATGATCTATAATAGTCGTGAATAGGGTAGACACCTGAGACCCCTGCCCGTGTGACTGCTGTGACCCCTTCTCTGTTCACATTGCACATTGTCTGTATTATAGCAGTGGTGCAATGTAATAAGAGATTCACCCTAGAGAAGAAATTAGGATAAAGCCGTAATGACATCGCATGGCCACTATGAAACAGGGGTCACAGCTCTCACGGGAGCACCGTGGCCCCTTTAAACAATGGATCAACAGTGGTCCAAGGTGTTGGACCCTCACTGAGAATAGGTCATCAATAAAAATTAGCTGAACAACCCCTTTAAGGACATTATTAACCAAGTGAATAGGGGCAGCTGCAGCCAAGTGGCAGGAACCCAGTTGTACAGGGAAACTTAACAGGGGACCCAGGGTGAGACCCCAAGGTCGAACCCCCACCAATCATAAAGTGACTTTATAAGATGGGAGTAACCCTTTGAAATATTTCTTTTCTTAGAATATGCTATCCCTGTCAGGAGCACTGGTCTGACTCCAGAAACTCATTGCCCCACATGCACACACTTGCTGGGACACAAAATCTTCCTATTCATTTTAATGTGGATGACCAGCAGTACTGCCTAGTCATGTAGTCTGGAACTACAATGACTGGACCACTGGGCAGGCCATCAATGAAAATTCCTGGAAAATCCCTTTAAGTGCTGCAGTCAAGTCCAACTCCTGCTTTCTATATGCCTAATGGTTCTCCATTATATCTCCTTTTGGATCATGGTGTTACCTCTTCTTGGCTGTGGCGTGACTCCCTGCTGTCTTCGGTGCTTCTGACTGACGTCAGGGACGCTTGCGTCTATGTGTCACGATGCCATGTGACCAGCTGTGGCCCAATCACAGTTCACGTCAGTCAGAAACACTGACGCCAGCAGGGAGTTGAGCCGGAGCTCCGGACAGGTGAGTAACACAGTTTTTTTTATGTTTAATCAGCTCGCCTGATCACCTCTGGTTATTATATTCTGGGGTCTCTAGCAGTTTCGGTCCAGCTGTGTTCGGTCCAAACAAAACCACCAGGCAAACACTGCGTGATGAATCTCAACCCAACACATCGTTCGCCCAACACATACAATACAATAAGGAGAAGGGAAGAATCCTCAGCCACTTTCCTTCAATATACCAAATTCTTCTTGCAATACCACCATAAGTATTCAATGGTTGAGCAGGCTCAGCTGATATTTATTTATGGATCCCTTTAGGGCTATCCAATCTCATTCACAACACTTGGAAAGCTCTTAAAGGGGTTTTCCCTATGGATAAGGGATAACTTGCAGATTAGTGGGGGTCCAACAAGGGGAGTAGCTACAGGAGGTGCAGAGGTAGCAGTTGCTTCTAGGCCCTCAACTTGGGCCCTTAAGGTCCCTCTGCCACAAAGTACACAGTTGTTATAAATGCTACATGGTAAGTAGGGGCCCTATTACAGATTTGGCATTGGGGTCCAGGAGCTTCACAATACACCTCTAGCTCCATCTGCTCACGACTGGAGTGGTGGTTGGGAAGCACATGCCGCTCCATTCATTTCAATACCGAAAAGAGAAAAAAAAGATGTCATTTTTATACACTTGAAAAGGGGCTTTTTGCTGCCCGAAACGCGTAGTATGCCTGATCTCAATAAAAGTACTTAACTGGACCAACGCTGGAACGCCCATGTTTTTTGGAGTACATCACCCTGCTACGTTTTGGACCATTCATTTCAATGGGAGTGACAAAGATGACGGAAGTATATAGTACTACCTCTAACACGCCTTTTGAAATGAACTGCACACTGCACTGTCCAACCACCACTCCATTACTGCTCACAGGTCAACTGTTCTCCTGATCAGTGGGGGTCTTAGCGGTCGGACCCCCCTACGAGATAACCCCTTTCATGATGTGTTTACGCCTAGTTATGTCCTTAATAATAAACTAAATCTATTGAAAAATGAAATAAAATAACCAATAATATATTATATATTAGGTTACTGACTGATGTTTGTCCAAGAGTAATGGATCGAGGACATTGAATCTTAACTTGCCTGACCCTATGTTCTCAAGGAACCACAGCACCATACATTTTGTTGGGTTGTGCTTGGTATTGCGGCTCAGCCCCTTTCACAGACTATGTGATTGATAATCATGGAAATGGTGCTCACCTGAATGTCATAGCCCCTCCGAGCTGCTTATCTGTGAGGGTCTCAAATGAGGGACCCCAGAGATCAGATATTGATGTCCTATCCTAAGGATAAGTTATCAACTCTCAGTAATATCCCATTAAGGGACGGATCTTCTGTACCAAGGACAGCCAAGAACATGGACAATGAAGTGGCTACAGCGCTCCTTCGTCCTGTTTGGTGGAGGTCCCAGGGGTTGAGCCCTTACTTCTTACAAGTTTCATCAGAATAATATCCTATATATCTGTTGCATCCCTCTGATATGTACCAACATTTTAGAAAGGTGTTTGTATGTATCCTGTAACCTTACCATGAAGCTTTTGTACTACTTGCATTCACTGCTACAGTAAGGTTTCTACACTAAAGCAGTTCTCGGCTGATTTCTATGCAACACATTTTTCCACATGTCTGCATATCTAGGACATGGTTGTCCACTGTCAGAAGTACAAACTAATCTTCAAGGCGAGCAACACCCTCTTAGATACTTGCTGGTGGTTTAGTGTCCCAAATTTTCTTGACAGGTTCCCTTTAATACTTTTGTCAGTCTTAGGCTAAGGCCTCACTTTGCGGAAAAACGCAGCTAAAAAACTCTTCAGGTTTTTTCCACAGCATTTTTCATTGTATTTCTTGCTGCGTTTTTCTTCCCTTATTAAATCTATAGGGTAAACATGTTTCCTCAAGTAAAACTGACATGCTGCGTTTTTGAAAACGTCGTTTTTCTGGAGCGTTTTTTTTTTTTCCCCCACAATGGATGGGATTATCCAGAATAATTTTTTTTCTGCTGCATTTCAGCAACGTGGAGCCTTACACTTATGCTGTGGTCTCACATTGCAAAAAAGCAGCGTTTTACGGCACCTGTAAAAATTCTGGCTAATCCCATCCACACATTGCAAAAAAAAATCTGCAGCGGAAAAGCTGCGTTTTCAAAAACGTGAATATTTTTGAAAATCGCAGCAGGAAACCTCTGTAGACGTTTTGTTAAAAACGCTGCAGAAAAAAAAGCAATGTTTTTCCGCCGCATATTTTTTTGCAGCGTTTTTTTTGGGGGGGGGGGGGGGTTTTTTTTTTTGCTGTGCTTCACTACGTGGGGCCTTAGCCTAAAGGGATTTTCCAGGACTTCTCAATTGAAAACCAAACCTTAGGATAGGTCATCAATAATGTGATTTAAGGGGATCCAACACCTGGGACCTCCACAGATCAGCTGGTGGTGAGTTCTGCAGCCTCCTCATTGAATAGCAAGCACAGTGCCATACACTGCATAGTCACCATGCTTCATATTCACTTAAATGGGACTGAGTTGCTGCTGTACGACGTGACGTCATCGGTACAGGAAAGTGGCCTCTGCCTCTCACTGCTGCTGCCTCTTCCAACAGCTGAACGGTGAGGGTCCTAGGTGTTGGACCATAACCAAACACATATTGATGACCTTACCGAAGGATTGTCCATCAGTAAATCATGGTGAATGGCTGACTTCTCCGACCCTGCATTGCCGACTGAGTTTCTTGGACTGTTAGCATTTATATTGCTTGCCCTAGGCATTACCTTGTATTTCTGAGACCACAAGCCTCCGCTTGTTATGTTGTGATTTTTCCTTTCCTGTTATTTCGGGAAATCTTAAGGGGGCGTTCACTCTACCATTGGTGACCGTCAGTAGTGTCCGTTGCTATTGTCCGTTACAAGATTTTAGCATCGGACACTAGCTGAATCGTCAGAAATCCGTTAAAATTTACATTCATTTCAATGGGTTTTTATATTGAGTCCGTTTACACCAAATCCATCAGAAGTCCGGTTTTTTTTCGCGGACAAAAAATCCTACTTGCAGGACTTTTTGTCCGTTTGAAAAAAACGGATTCTTGACGGACAGCAAGTGTCCGTTTTTTTTTTAACACTGAAGTCTATGGGTAACGGACTAGCCATCAGTTACTGTCCGTTATTTTATGTCCATTTTTTTCCTGCGCATGCTCAGAAAGGAGAAACAAACACAAAAAAAACGGACAGTGTTAAAAAACGGACACTAACTGATGCTAATGTGTCCATTAATTGGATCAGTTAAAAAAACGGACACGTTAACATCAGTTAGTGTCCGTTATGATAGGTGTCCGTTTTTGTTTTTTTTTTAACGGACACCTTCATAACGGACTCCAATGGTAGTGTGAACCCTGCCTAATAAAAGTTGATTACACAACTATCACTTCAGATACGGTACAATAACTCCTTCCTCCTCCTCTCCTCGTTCCATACACACATACAGCTAGTCAAGTGTACATCTACACCAAGCTGGGAGGCCCCTACACATTACATGGTTAGTAGATCCTGGCAGAAATCGGTGGGCTCGGCCAACATTAATCGAATGTGAAGGACCGCCTTATAAGAACTTTTCTGATCTTCAGGATAGGTCATCAATGTCAGATTGGTGGGGGTCCGACACCCAGACCCTGAACGACAGCCTATATACCGAAGAAGGCGGCTCCTTCCATCACTATCAGAATTGGCCTGGGGACCAGAAAACTCATTTACGCAAACGTGAGCCATTGTCTCCGAACTTCCTAGAGTGTTCTTTTAACCTACAGCCACACCGACCATGACGATGGTGACATCTGCTTGACTCTTGTGTACCTTAACTAAAGGATAATGTATGTACAAGGAACTGAAATCAATAAAACATCTAAAATTGATATCTACGATATAACACATCACTTATAATATAATGCACGAAATGTAAAGCTACACATATGAATAATGGATGGCGTATTGAACCTAACAATCCAATTCTGTACTGGCAAACTACTGTCATTTGCATGTTTGCATACATCGCTAAAATGACAAGCAATATAGACACGACCCATTAATCTTCTGCGCTGGGGTCAGTCATGTCCTATTGCAGTCAGTGCTCGATGGCAGGTCACTGTATGGACTTTCATGTGGAAAAAAAAAAATTTGAAGGATATTCACGAAAAAGGAATACTATATATTGGGAATTAGAGTGCTGTGTATGAACAGAGGCTCAGGGCTTAGCATTGCGGACCTGGGTTAGAATCTGACAAAACAAAATCCCTATGGCGCTCATATGTTCTCTCCATGTTTGTGAGGCTTTCCTTAGGTACTCTACAACACTGAGGGGTCTCTACAACCTGATAGGAAGTTACCCAGCTTCCTATAAGATTGGTCCTAATGTCCATTTGGCTGAAATTAAAGGGACCGTCCCGTTATGGCCACTTGTCCGCTATCCACAGTAAAGGGGATAAGTGTCCGATCGCTGGGGAGGGGTCCCAATCGCCGGGTCCACCGTGATCAGGAGGACGGGGGAACAAAAGTCCCCCTTAGGGTATGTTCATACGGAGTTTTATGCAAGTGAAAAAAAACTGCTTCAGGAATTACGCTACTGGTTTTTCATGCGGTTTTTGCGAAAACCGCGTCAAAAACGCTAGCCTGTTTTTCCGCCTCCCATTGATTTCAATAGGTTTTTCAAGGCGGAATCCATCTGGAGATAGGTTATGTCTCTTTTTTTTTCCTCTAGCTGAAAAAAATCAGCTAGAGGAAAAAAACTGCAACTGATTCGCATTTTAAGGCGAATTCCGCCTCAAAATCAGCCTGCAAAAAAACTCTGTGTGAACATACCCTAAGGCCTCCATGCCAATGGAGCACGAGTTCACTTGTGTGATCGGCGCTCTATTCACTTCTATAGGGTTGCAGGACTGTAATCTCTGGCAACACGCGCAGCCCCATAGAAGAGGATGGAGCGCTGGTCTAGAACTCCATTTACAAGGAGGCCTTACAGGAACTTTCAGTCTCCCGTCCTTCTGATTACCAGGGGATCTGGCGATCAGGCCCCCAGCGATTGGACACTTATCTCCTGTCCTGTGGAAAAGTCCATAACTGGATGACCACTTTAAGATTGTGACCAGGGACTAATGCGGCAGATTACAATCTCTGTACCGCGCTGCGGAATAACTTTAAACAAAAAATTTGTTACTAATGTACTCAGTTCTACCATCTATTCTTTCCATATGGAGACCATCAGTATACGTAGGTAGGGTTGTTCCACAAGGCCAGATTTGGGATGGCGTATCAGCTGAATACAATACAACTCAACTGAACTGGACTTAACATGGCGGATCGGTTCAGCTGAGCCAAGTTAGGGCTAGTAAATCCAGCCAATACATCAGCAAATTTCCCTGCCCTAACTCAACTGTGTGAAGTGCCATAAAAGGAGTTGTCCAACCCCCTGAAATTTCTAACTAAATGTCTAGACTGCTAAAAAAACATCAAACTGAGTTAAATTCACCTTACCAATTCACCACCACCCTGCTGGTCAGAGTCCTGGCCTCCAAAGGTGATGTTTCGATAGATGTAGTAGACATCTCTGAGGTCTCCGCTCTGAGGTCACATGTCCCTGAATGTCACCATTGCAAGCCTGGGTACAGAGATTGGCGAGGGAACACGGCAACACAGACATGGTGGGAGATCGGTAAAGCTTCCTCATAATGGCAGCGCAGATCCGTCCATGACACCAACGACACCTCATGGAACCCACCGACTATAATGTGCTCCATTGGGTTTCCAGCATGGTGCCCCTCATTTCACCAGAGGCACCACTAGAGGGAACTGTTATTTTTTTTTTTTTTTTTTACATTTGCTCACAATATAGACATTTTGTTATTGTCCTCTATAAACAGCCTATCAGGATAATGGGGGATGAAACTTCCCCAGAATGTGCCATGTGACTGTGCCCTGCACTCCATTCACTTATATGAGGTTGTTGGGATGAGAACACAGAGGAATATTTGGATCCTGCTCTCCCAATTCATGGGACCTGCAACTGCCACTAGAGGGAGCTTATGTATACTGTTTTTACACTAAACTCAATAACAGTAAGCTCCCTCTACTGGTGGCTGCAGGTAGCCAGAATTTTATTATTTAACTCTATGTCTACACAAGGATATTTGGTGATCGGTATCAGATAAATTGAGCTCATTATACAAGTACGGCCCGCCACTAGGAATGTAAGAAGGTGACAAAGTACACCTCTGTTCTGTGCAGATATACACTCTATTACATAACCATATTATTTTACTAATCCCAATGTAAAATGAGCAGTTCTCCTCTCTGGTTCCAAATACTAAGAGATTACACAACATGGGCAGGGCGGCCCCAGGCATGGAAACTGAATACACCCTGTTTAGACCTCAAAAATGATCACAAATTTATAGAAATGAAGGAACATACATATAGTACACTTACCATATACCTACGCAGGCACACACACGGTACACTTACTATATACATACACACGGTACACTTACCATATACCTACGCAGGCACACACACGGTACACTTATTATATACATACTCAGGCACACACACATGGTACACTTACCATATACATACACAGGCGCACACACGGTATACTTACCATATGCATACACAGGTACACACGATACACTTACTATATACACACATGGACAAAATTGTTGGTACGCCTCGTTTAATGAAAGAAAAACCCACAATGGTCACAGAGATAACTTGAATCTGACAAAAGTAATTTGCCAAACTACATGTTGACAAGCCACAAAGCTTCTGGGAGAATGTCCTATGGACAGATGAGATAAAAATCAAAATTTTTGGCAAGGCACATCAGCTCTATGTTCACAGACGGAAAAATGAAGCATATCTTGAAAAGAACACTGTCCCTACTGTGAAACATGGAGGAGGCTCTGTTATGTTCTGGGGCTGCTTTGCTGCATCTGGCACTGGGTGTCTTGAATCTGTGCAGGGTACAATGAAATCTCAAGACTATCAAGGGATTCTAGAGAGAAATGTGCTGCCCAGTGTCAGAAAGCTTGGTCTCAGTCGCAGGTCATGGGTCTTGCAACAGGATAATGACCCAAAACACACAGCTAAAAATACCCAAGAGGAAAACATTGGACTATTCTGAAGTGGCCTTCTATGAGCCCTGACCTAAATCCTATTGAGCATCTTTGGAAGGAGCTGAAACATGCCGTCTGGAAAAGGCACCCTTCAAACCCAAGACAACTGGAGCAGTTTGCTCATGAGGAGTGGCCAAAATACCTGTTGAGAGGTGCAGAAGTCTCATTGACAGTTACAGGAATCGTTTGATTGCAGCGATTGCCTCAAAAGGTCGTGCAACAAAATATTAAGTTAAAGGAATCATCATTTCTGTCCTGGCCTGTTTCATGAGTTTTCTTTTTTTAAAAATTCTATGAAGCATGGTTGAAAAGCAATGTCTGACTTTCATTTGTTCATTTTCATAGAATTTTTATATATTATTACTTTTGTCAGATTCAAGTTATTTCTGTGACCATTGTGGGTTTTTCTTTCAATTAAATGAGGGGTACCAACAATTTTGTCCACGTGTGTACATACACATGGTACTACATACATACACAGGCACACACATGGTACACTTACTATATACAGTACATACACAGGCACACTCACGGCACACTTACTATATACACAGGCGAACACACATGGTACACTTACTAAATTCATACACAGGCACACAAACAGCACACTTACTATATACATACACATGGCACACACACATACACATGGCACACTTACTATATACATACACATGGCACACTTACTATATACATACACAGGCATACACTCGTACACTTACTATATACACAGGGGCGCACACATGATACACTTACTATACACATACAGAGACACACAAACATGCACATGGATTTATCACAAGTATACTCACAACGTAGAGGTGCACATGTACATTCATGGCATAAACAGGCACACATGGAAATCACTTACTAGGTACATACACAGTCACACACAAACATCATAGGTACACTCACAACACAGTATACTCGCTAGATACACACACAGGCATACACTCGCTACAAACAGGCACAAACAAATTTACTAAATGCAGCTAGGCATGCTCATAGAGGCACGCGTGTACATTCATAGCATAAACAGGCACACACACACACAGGCACACTTACTAGGTACACATTTATTACAAACATGTACACACAGGTTTACTAAATGTAGGTATACACACTCAACATATAGGCTGACATGTATGTTCATGGCATAACAAGCACACACAAATAGTACACTTACTAGATACAGGAAAGCACAAAAACACACTGAGGGGCAACATTCACTACATACAGGCACATCACACTCACAGTGTATAGGTACACACATGCAAATTTGCTATATACACATTTCCTACTAGGACACACACACATGCATACTCACTCTATACAGACAAACACACATGCACACTCAGTACAACATACCTGTACCTATGCACAAACATGTTTATCACTTGCACACAAATAGCCTTGTACCCATTTACAAGGTAAAATCCTAAAGAAGCACTATGATGAAAATATTGAAAGCACAGATAGCAATTTTGGAGGAGCATTGACCTGCACACTTGGTCATGTGCATTAGGCCTGAACACTGTATTAGATGTAGTTTTATCATAGGAGGTATGAGCATCGCCCACTAGTAGTCACAGGAGCTGCTTTCAAAAGGTAAATTAAAAGACATTTAAGGGGGTTTTACGGCCCCCAGGTGATCCCACACCAGTCAACCAATCTGGCCACCTCCTGGCACTGAAACCTAGTGCACAAGACGGGGGCGGAAGCAGCTCTGCAGAACCCCACCACCACTACTGCAGCTTCAATAGGAGCAAAGCTGCTTCAGGGTGGATCAGGTGATAGGTGCGCGGTCCGGTTGTCAGACCCACACCAACCAGACCTATCAACATAATATTTACAAAAAAAATAAATAAATCACACCTGGGGCCAAAAAACCCTTTAGGCCGAGGCCCCACGTGGCATACAGTCACAGCAAAGTAGATGGGATTCTAGCAAATCCCATTCCCACTTTGCGTTAAAATATGTACTGCGGACAAGCAGTGATTTCCAAAACCGTTGTGGTTTTTGGAAATCACAGCATGTCAATTATACCTACAGAAAGGCTGGCGGTTTCTCTATAGGTATAACTAAAACAGAAAGTCCACAGAGGAAACCTCTGCAGACTTTCTGTGCAAAGCACTGCGGGTAGAACCGCGATGTGGTGCCGCCGCAGTCTTTTCCGCTGCAGTTTGCTATGTGGGGCCTTAGCCTTACACAATGATGCACCATCCCTTAATTTTGCCACGCTAGACCTCATCCCATGTATGAAGTATGGAGAAAAATAGCATACAGAAAAAAACCTTAAACAAAAACTCTGCTCATAGCCTTACATACAGGATTACAATGCTATTTTCATGGAATTAGTTCTAAGACAAAAAAAATGTGGGTCACTGGAAAACTCCATGTGTCAAATATGAACAACCATTTTTTATCGCTGTTACATCTGTAAAATAATCCTGATTTTAAATATATTGCAAAAATATTGTAGTGAAGACCAGAAATGACAAAAATACTCAGGTAAAGACCTAAGATCGTCATGGTTACAGACTACAAATAAAACCTGTGTAGTCAGATTACGCAGTTGTGCGTGCCACCGCCTCCTTTCCTGCTAAAGGCTAGAGAATAGCAATGTAGGCAGATAAAAAAAATTTACATTGGACTACACGATCAGACTACAAACATGGTTTATTTGTAGTCTGTAACCATAGAGACACATAAATATACACTGGAGCTGTGCAAACAAAACAACAGAAGAATTTTACATAATTTTATTAGCCGGTGGCTTCATTGTTTTTTTATTTTTTTCTTATTATAGATGCTTTGGAGTAACTGATACAATAAGTAGCCAAAATGACTTGTAAAATTCAAGAATTCAATTATGTAAATGTGTTACGTTGTTGACAACCACAATGAAAACATATCTGGGCCAAATCACAATACATGATAATGGCGGTGAAAAAGGAGGAGCAACCTAAAGGTCATCTTACAAGATGCAATTATAGGCCACAGCAAACGATAATTGGCCAATGTAAATGAGCCATCAAACTAGGCGTTGTTCTTGGAATACTAGGGGCCTAGGTTAGAATCTGACCAGAGCAACATCTGCACTGAGTCGGTATAGTCACTCTCCAATTTCCATTCTAACAATTTTATATGACAAGATAAGAGGGCATCTTAAATGGTGTGTACCTCTGGATACTGGGACTTGTGTTACTGAATATATTTTTGGGCAAAGCTGCAGAGTATGATGGTGCTATATAAATAGTGAGAAAAAATTTTTGGAACTCTATTATGGGTGACCTATCTTTAGGTCATGAATATCAGATCGGTGGAGGTCCAATTCCGACAACCCCACCAGTCAGTTGTGATATGTGGCCAGGGAACGGTAACAAATACTTCTGTGGCTGATTTTGAGGCAGATTCCATTGTGCTCGATCTTGCTGCGGATTCTGTGGTTTATTATCAATGAGGAGAGGGGAGTAATTCTTGGCAATAGGGTGTCTGCAACAAGATCAAAGGATCTCAGTCCCTTATTCTACTGATATCTGCAGAGAGCCGACGGGACCCAAAACTCATGAGATCGATGACCAACCGTTATCTTACACTTATGGCCACTATATAAATATAGAACATTATTCTACCCACCCGCTCAGCTTCTAAGAGACTGCCTGGACAGTGACCCCCGACAGCTCCATAGAAGTGAATAAAGTGGTTGCAGGCCACTGTCCTATTCACATGGGGCACATATAGGAATTGGTGGGCTTCCATTCTCCTTAGCACTGGAGTTCCCAGCAGTCAGATCTTAAGAGATCACATACTTTCCCCAATCTCATGAATAGGGCATGAGCGTTTACAGAGAGAAAAAAATTTTTTAAAATGGAACTGTTCACATTGAAAATATAGTCCGATCTGCAGGTAGCATGTTATAGAGCAGGAGGAGCGGAGCAGATTGATATATAGGTTTGTGGGTAAAGATTCAGTATAAATTGTATTTTATTCATTGCATTCCCTGCTTTTTCTGAGCTTGGGAGTCAAGTGGGCGGTCCCACTGACTAGGACCACCCATGAACATCTAAGCCCAGAAAGTACAGGGATTTCAATGAATACAATACAAGTTATACTGAATCTTTACCCACAAACCTATATATCAATCCGCTCAGCTCTTCATGCTCTATAACATGCCGCCTGCAGATCAGACATATTGTACAATGGGGCAGATTCCATTTAAAATAGAGGTCAAGCACTAGGAGGTCAGGACGGGAGTCATAATGTAGCACTACTAATGCAGCAAAAGTTTTAGGCAAAAATGCTGCAATGTAGGATTAGAAGTGGTAATTTATTTTCGTCAAATAACATAATAGAAATCTAAATGAACTTTGCCCTTAACCAGCCTTTGCTTTCCATCAGTTCTTCTCGATACTTGCACACAGTTTTTGAAGGAACTCTGCAAGTTGGTTGTCCCGCCATCTTGGAGAACTAAGCACAGATCTTCTGTAGATGTAGGCCTGCTCCAATCCTTCTGTTTATTCATGTAATCCCAGACAGACTGGATGATGATGAGATCAGGGCTATATCTATGGGGGCCATATCGTCACTTCCAGGACTCCTCCTTCAAAGGACAAAGGTCACACCAAATATTGATGGGATTTACATTTTTTCTTTACTTTATTCGCTCCAGAAAAAAGAAGTGTTAATAGTTTATTTTTGTTAATGGAAAAAAATAAACTATTACCACTTCTTTTTCTAAAAGAATTTTTAGGCTGGATTCACACTAGCGTTGAAGTCTCCGTAGGAGAGTCCACTGCTGAATCCACCTAAAATCAGCCGAGAGAAAAGTCCCGCAAGGAGGACTTTTCTGTCCGCGTGTTTCAGTTTAAAATTGGGGGAAACTGGGCTGAAACCCAGTGGAACCCATTATAGTCTATGGAGTCCGCGAATTTCTATATCTAACTGCTTTTTAAGCGGACAGGGTTTACATCTTTCAGGTCCCTATGCGGACCCAAAGGATGGAAACCTGAACACTAGTGTGAACCCAGTATCACTTTGCAGCATTTTTTCCCCATTCCTGCCTAAAACTTTTGCACAGTAGTGTATATGGATGGATGGATGGATGGAAGATAAATAGATAGATAGAGAGCGTGATAGACAAATAGATAGAGAACGAGAGCGAGAGTGAGATAGCTAAATAGATAGAGAGCGTGATAGATAGATAGATAGACAGATAGTAACAGAAGTTCAAAGCAGCACAGAAAATACAAAGTGGGGGTGCAAAATCCAAAAGAAGGCGGCTACCTCCAAGAAATATAGAGTAGCAAAAACGTAGAGTGGAGTGCTGCCATTTTTTGCTCTTCTAGATAGACACACACGTGGACAAAATTGTTGGTACCCCTCGTTTAATGAAAGAAAAACCCACAATAGTCACAGAAATAACTTGAATCTTACTATATACATACACAGGCGCACACACGGTATACTTACCATATGCATACACAGGTACACACGATACACTTACTATATACACACATGGACAAAATTGTTGGTACCCCTCGTTTAATGAAAGAAAAAACCACAATGGTCAGAGTGGGTTCACACCTGCGTTCCAGTCCGTCCGTTGCCAATCCGAGTGAAAATCTCGGCGAACAGGATAGGCATCGGATACAGACCGGTCAGCGACGCATTGGTTAAAAATCCATTCATTTGAATGGGTTTTTAAAGCAATGCGAGGGTGTCCCATTGTACCCTCTGCGCTGCTAAGCCGTTTTTTTTTCCTCGGACACGAAGTCCTGCATGTCCGACTTTGTTTCCGACGAAAAAAAAGGATTGCAGCGCAGAGGGTGTAAGCGCACACCCGCGTATTGCTTTAAAAACCCATTCAAATGAATGGGTTTTTAACCAATACGTCGCTGACCGGTCTGTATCCGATGCCAATCCCGTTCGCCGAGATTTTCACTCGGATTGGCAACGGACGAACTGGAACGCAGGTGTGAACTCAGCCTCACAGAGATAACTTGAATCTGACAAACGTAATTTTCCAAACTACATGTTGACAAGCCACAAAGCTTCTGGGAGAATGTCCTATGGACAGATGAGACAAAAATCAAAATTTTTAACAAGGCACATCAGCTCTATGTTCACAGACGGAAAAATGAAGCATATCTTGAAAAGAACACTGTCCCTACTGTGAAACATGGAGGAGGCTCTGTTATATTCTGGGGCTGCTTTGCTGCATCTGGCACAGGGTGTCTTGAATCTGTGCAGGGTACAATGAAATCTCAAGACTATCAAGGGATTCTAGAGAGAAATGTGCTGCCCAGTGTCAGAAAGCTTGGTCTCAGTCGCAGGTCATGGGTCTTGCAACAGGATAATGACCCAAAACACAGCTAAAAACACCCAAGAATGGCTAAGAGGAAAACATTGGACTATTCTGAAGTGGCCTTCTATGAGCCCTGACCTAAATCCTATTGAGCATCTTTGGAAGGAGCTGAAACATGCCGTCTGGAAAAGGCACCCTTCAAACCCGAGACAACTGGAGCAGTTTGCTCATGAGGAGGGGCCAAAATACCTGCTGAGAGGTGCAGAAGTCTGATTGACAGTTACAGGAATCGTGTGATTGCAGGGATTGCCTCAAAAGGTTGTGCAACCCAAAACCTATCACAGAAAATCTGATCTTCTTCAAGAGGTGGTCTGATAATATATAATAATACAATTCTATATATATTTATCTATATGTATATTTTGTTTAATGGATTTTCTTTTAACTAAAATTACAGACATGGATAACTCATAGGTATTAAATAAGTGGTGAGAAAATCTCATTTGATGTTGTATTCTAGGAAACCAAAGGGCAATACAAATAACTAGTATAAATCCTAATAGAATAGAAGATACAGTAAATACAACATATATAATAAAAAATAAAGAAGTGAAAATAACCAGCCTGTATATGATACAAGTGTGAGGAGGACATAAATACAGCGGATAACAGCCCATAGTAAAGAGATCATGTATATGGGAGCATATGGGACCCACACAACTATTCTATTAGCAGAGTTCTCCTCGATCAATACTCCGACTGCAACATAGGATATCCAATGCAATGCAAATCAAGGCAGAGCCGAGCAGAAGACAAACCCCCATCCTACCCTATGCCGAAATAAAATACAGGTATCCTCCATTCCTCAATACTATAAACCACTAAAATACACAAGCCTGCCTATGTACTGTCACCGGTTGTGTTTCATGGCTACACACACGCTCTATCACACTGTATCATTTGCCATTAGGATGGTGGGATACAAGCTATGGATTTTTCAGCACCAGCGTATGTGAACAGCTCCATATCAGAAATGCAGGAGGGGAGAGGGAGGGAGAGAAGGGGGGATTCCCATAATATATAGATATTTCTATCCCTCTACAACTGTTTTCTGTATACACACTGTGACACTTGCAAATAACTCAAAAAATATATATATCTCTATAATAAAAAATACATTGCTTTATGGCACTGCCTTCTGCTCAGCAAGGAGGCAGGGACCACCATCAGGGAAACCGGGTCAGCTGCAATATCTGCATTGTACCTCGTAAAAAAAAAAAAAAAAAAAAAACTGCATTTCCGAGCCTCTTATAGCACATCGATTTATTATCATCGTTAACCCCTCGCTGCTTGCACGATATTCCTTTCCATAACAACAGCATAGCCTATTTGGAAAGGGATCCCCCCTTACATTGCAGATTTTCTGCCATCGGCTCCCTCAATAATACATCCAAATCGTTCATTTCAGGCTCTCTGCCTTCGTACGTCACTGAGCTCGAAACTCCAATACCTCCCCATTTCAGAAATAAATAAATAAATCACGAAGAGAGCGGAAAAAAAAAAAAAAAGAAAAGAAAATGAGATCTAGAGGCAGCGATGGAGGAAGGGAGGCATTCGCTTCTGATCTCTATTAAAGGGACAATCATTCCCAACACACACACACACGGCTGCTATACCGTTACATACACTGACACGAGCTGGATGGATACAGCTACATGTCAGAGGATGATGCCAGTGCACAAGGCACCCCAAAAGCAAGCCAAAGAGACTGATGTCGCAGGGCCTGGGTGTCCTCGACAAATGCCTGGTCCTCCCTACGGACAAAAATAGCTGCTTTTTTTTGCACAATATCTAAGATTTGCAGCCGTACGTCCCCACTGCAGCGTCCGCCACCACCACCACGTTGTGCTTGCAGCACTGAGAGCTCAGGATCACGCTTTTTGCAAATGACTGCAATCCTTATCTAGTCTCCATGGGTGGATTTCCCAATTTCTTCCCTCCCCCTAGTCACGGAGAGTGGATATAGATGGATGTGTGTGTGTATGGTCTATTGACAAATCACATATGGCTATGTCACCTAAACACAACACGACGTGCATTATTATTAGCAGGCAGAATATTAGGCAATACACAGATTCACGGCGGGGAAATGGGGGGAGGTATTGATTATTTGCAATAATAAAGGGTTAATCATGGGGGGGAGAATCAGATTATGGGGAGTCTAGGGGAAGCGTATATAGGTCAGCATCAGGGGGAGGCAGTGGGATTTCCTTGCATCGAGGTGATCGGCCGTGTATTGGGGTCTATTCTATAGGTGGGGGGGCAGATATGATATAATATAGCAGTGCAGTGACACAGGCATGGGCTGTATGGCAATAGGCATGTCAATGCAGCCGGGCTGTCATGTCTGTGGCTGCAGATCCTATGGATAGAGCATCCTATAGATAGCAGCCTATGTGCAGGTATGTATTCCCAGGGATATGCACCGTGCAGCACACACATATAATGCTAATCTTGCAGATGCACACATCAGGGGGTGCAATGGGGTCGCTGTTGTTGGGAGATAGTCTCTTTTATCAGCCAGGTGCCATTTTGTAGCGGCAGGTTGCCGGCTGGAGCCCCCTTCACAGCCGCTGTCATGTCAGTGTAGAGGGAGATGGGGGGGTGCAGGGCACATACACACACATCACAACCGGCACCGCTGCGTTATTACCTGTCAACACCCCGACGCGTATTTGGTGGTCGTGATTAGTAAGGATCATGCCCTCGGCCGCCATCTTCCTTCCGCCGGAGCCGCTGTCACCGGCCGTTCAGTGAGCAGGAGAAGCCTGGGCTGGGAGAGCGGGGAGGCAGGCGGGCGAGCCGAGCGACGAGCACATCCAACCCGGCCGAGGGGAAGACGGAGACTCTGAAGGGGGAGGAGGCAGCCAGGCGTGAGCAGCGCACAGCCGATGGCATCGAGCAGCAGCTCCTTCACTGAAGGAATTCTTGTGTCAGGGAGACGGAGAAGTGGCTGGCTCATCATTGTCATGTACAGGAGGGGGGAAGCTGAAGGCTAGTGCGGGCTGGTGTCCTCTGGTATCAGCCAGTGCTGCAATGGGATGATGGACAAGAAGTCCTGATAACAATATAGGATGTGATCATTACACAACTTCACTTATCTGCAGTGTAAGGAAACCAATGTAGTCTCCTGAGCACACCATCTACTCCTGACCAGTGTGTGCTTGACCCTGTGTTACCCAAGCATCACAAATACTCCTTATATCTATCACAGCCCTTTAAGAAGCTTTGCCCTAAGGGGAGTTTGGAATATAGTTATCTCTCTGCTGTGACAACACAGTGTACCTTATCTCCATGCTGTGACAACAATGTGTGTATTATTCCTGTATTGTGACATCACTGTGTGCATTATCCCTGTACTGTGACATCACTATGTGTATTATCCCTGTACTGTGACATCACTGTGTGCATTATCCCTGTACTGTGACATCACAGTGTACCTTATCTTCATGCTGTGACACCAATTTGTGTATTATCCCTGTACTGTGACATCACTGTGTGCATTATCCCTTTACTGTGACATCACAATGTACCTTATCTCCATGCTGTGACAACAATGTGTCTATTATTCCTGTTCTGTGACATCACAGTGTACATTATCCCTGTACTGTGACATCACTGTGTGCATTATCTCTGTACTGTGACATCACAGTGTACCTTATCTTCATGCTGTGACACCAATTTGTGTATTATTCCTGTACTGTTACATTACTGTGTACATTGTCCCTGTACTGTTACATCACTGTGTACATTATCTCCATGCTGTTACACCAATGTGTGCATTATCTCTGTATTGTGATTTCACTGTGTGCATTATCTCTGACTGTGACATCACTGCGTGTATTATACATGTACTGTGACATCAATGTGTATATTATCCCTGTACTGTGATATTACTGAATGTATTATCCCTGTACTGTGACATCACTGTTTATTATCCCTGTACTGTGACATCACTGCGTGTATTATCCCTGTACTGTGACTCACAGTGTACATTATCTCTATACTGTGACATCACTGTTTATTATCCCTGTACTGTGACATCGCTGTTTATTATCCCTGTACTTTGGCATCACTGTGTACATTACCCCTGTACTGTGACATCACTGTGCATATTATCCCTGTATTGTGACATCACAGTGTACCTTATCTCCATGCTGTGACACCACTGTGTGCATTATTCCTGTACTATGACATCACTGTTTATATTATTCCTGTACTTTGACATCACAGTGTGCATTATCTCTATACTGTGACATCACTGTTTATTATAGTTGTACTGTGACATCACTGTGTATATTATCCCTCCTGTACTGTGACATCACTGTGTACATTACTCCTGTACTGTGACATCACTTTGTGCATTATCTGTATACTGTGACATCACTGTTTTTTATCCCTGTACTGTGACATCACTATGTACATTACCCCTGTACTGTGACATCACTGTGTACATTATCCCTGTACTGTGACATCACTGGGTATATTATCCCTGTACTGTGACATCACTGCATGTATTATCCCTGTACTGTGACATCACTGTGAATGTTATTATTCCTGTACTGTGACATCACTGTATATTTTTAGACATCACTATGTGCATTTTATCTGTATGGTGATATCACTGACCAGATTATCAGTGCACAAAGACATCACTGTATGTATCATCACTATCAGTTTGTGTCCCTAATTTTTCAAAATAGTCCAGGCAAATTTCGGGCATTTCCAACTGAGAGTGGGTGTGGCTTGCAAAACTCCACCACAAAATGGGCCAGTCCACCTATTTCAGAGTGGGTCTTCTGCATGACCAGGATCCGTCCTGGGGTGGGGCTTAAATATCTATATTCTACCAACTTCAGAGTTAGTAGGTATTAGAGTGTCCCTATATACTGCACCTGACAGAGAGACAGAAGGGAGAAGTATAAGAACTTCCTTTATATTTTCTATTCCTTTTCAAGCCACTCCTGACTTTGGTGCAAAAAAAACGCCGCAAAATCTGCAACAACAAAAAATTGCGTTCCCACAATATTGGGCCTTAGCCTAAAATAGGTTTTCCTCTCCCTTATGGTAAACTTTACGAAGGTGACACATATTGTAGTGTTGCTAGAACCTTTGACTTGGGCATGGTAATGGCTTTTTTTTGTCCATGTATTTTTTATATATATTGTGCCCCCCCTCCATAAATCATAATAGACCTTTTAACAATTTTTTTTTTTTATACATTATCCCCAGTTACAAGAGAGATTCTGAAGGACCCAGCAGCTCATACAGTTTCCAGCCCCTGGTGTGATGTCAGTCTTAAAGAGGACCTTTCATGTCCTTGGAGAGTTATTATATACTGCTAGAAAGCTGACAGTGCTCCGATATCCCTCCATTGTCAGAAGGGCGGGCCCTACAGCTTAAAGAAGACCTTGCATGTCCTCATCATTGTGTAGTTTTATATACCGCTAGAAAGCTGACAGTGCACTGAATTCAGAACATTATCAGCTTTGCCGGTATGCCCCAGGTGCCCAAGATATTAGTGCCGTTAGTTTTGGCACCTGTCAGTAGAGGTCAGTGTCATCGCTAGACTGCGAGGAACCTCCCCCCGAGAGTATTCTTCAATAGACACGAGTACTGTTGAGGGAGTGTTCCTCACATTCGAACAATGATGTTAAAGGAAACCCTTCATGTCCTCATCAATATGCAGTTTTATATACCGCTAGAAAGCCGACAGTGCATTGACTTCCTGTATGTGCCCCGGTGGTGGAGATATCTCCCCACTGTCAGAGGGGCGGGCCTTACAGCCTAGCAACATCGATGGGCTGTGAGGAACACTCCCCTGACTATACTCTAACATAGCCTTGTACAGTCAGAGGGAGCATTCCTTACCGCCCTGTGATGACACTAGGCTGTAAGGCCCGCCCCTCTGACAGCGGGGAGATATGAGTGCCGAAATTAACAGCACCGATATCTCCAGCACCGGGCACATACTGGAAAAGCCGACAGTGCACTGAAGTTAGCGCAGTGTTGGCTTTCTAGCAGTATATAAAACCGCACGTTGATGAGGACATAAAGGGTCTACTTTAACATCATTGTCAGGATGTGAGGAACACTCCCCCGACAGTACTCTTGGCTATGGAAGAATACTGTCAAGGGGGAGGTTCCTCACAGTCCAGCGATGACACTGAGCTGTACTGACAGTGGAGCGATATCAGTGCCGAAACTAACGGCACTAATATCTCCGGCACCCAGGTGCATAGTGTTCTGAATTCAGTGCACTGTCAGATTTCTAGGGACTGCCATAGATTTCCGTTATAACTCAGGCCAGAAAACTAGTTATAATGAATATGTTGGGCATCCCTGCAAGGTCCTGCAGCACTCCTCCCACATTCGCATGATGCAGCGACCAAGCAGAACAGGGGTTGTGGCGCACATTTGGCACACAAAAGAGCCTTGCCCTATTGTGCATAACAATATCGTCTCAGAAAACTGGCATAGAGGGATTGATAAATTCCCCCCAGTGAGTGTAATGTTTGGTCGAGGAGTTGCATCATCTTTGCAGTAACCAGCTCTTAAAAAGACCTACAGGCATCCCCACTAAAAAGAGCAGCTCTTCCCTGAGAGGGCCTGGCATACCAGTGCTAATATTTCTTTGGGTACTTTGTAATACAGTGCGGAAGATTCACCAAGTCCCTACACCATGTAGCGTAAAAACCCCCAAACCGCAAAGCTGTGACTTTATGTGTCGCAAGTGCCGGTTTTCCACCGCCCTGGTCACTTTCAAAAAGAGGGAATAGTGTGGGCGGTGCCATCAATCAGCCCACCAGATTCAGTGGCATATACCATGTACACACACAAACAATTGCCCTGCAGTTTTTTTACATTAAGTTTGTACTCTTATTCCTTTTTTCTGGTGTACAAGAGTCTCAAATTTTGGGGAAAGCCACATTTACGCAAAAAATTTCAGTTTGAGCAAAATTTGTACTTTCTGCGTCATATAATAATGCTTCAACCCCTAGATGTGGCTAATCTGGCTATGTACGTGGCTTTATCTGGAGTCACCTTAATTAAAGTCGCACACCTGTAATTTACAACTGCTCCTGTAGGAGTGATAAGAGCGGTATCTCCATACTGAAGGTACTTTCTGGAGTTATACTGTGATAAGGGAAGCTTTTATGACTTTTTTCATCACTTTTATCTACAAAATTTAACTCTTTATAGTGATGATAGTAAAGTGAAAGATCCTTCCCATTTACATTGTGCTTGCTCCCCTGCCAGCCCCTCCTTCACCTTCTTCCCCTAGGTCTCCAATCTCAGCAGGGAGCCTAGTTAGAGATAACACAAACAGTTTACAGCTCTTTACTATACTAAACTACTGGTTAATTTACACATGGACCTGGGGTCCAGAAAATAAGCCATGCTGAATATAACACCGTATAAAACCTAATTTTTTGTTGAAAAACTGTATAAATGTGTAGCTCCTGTGATCAGAACTGCAGTCTTGCAGTGGTGGAGTCCTGGGTTCGAATCCTGCCAAGGACATCATCTGCAAGGAGTTTGTATGTTCTCCCCGTGTTTGCGTGGGTTTCCTCCGGGTACTCCGGTTTCCTCTCACACTCCAAAGACATACTGATAGGGAATGTAGATTGTGAGCCCTATATGGGACAATAACTACAATGTCTGTAAAGCGCTGCGGAATATGATGGAGCTATACAAGTAAGCATAATAAATAAATAGAAGAACTAGGAAAGCAAATTTTAATACGTGTATGTGCAATAGATATAAAAACAAAAAACATTTTTTTCACATTTTATACTATTCTACTTCTAGTTAAAAAAATATTCAACTTTTTTAACAAATAAGCCTATTTATTTCAAGCCCTATGTGTTGGGATACGCAAAGCCATTAAAAAGATATTGCTGTGTAAAGCAGTGCATACAAAAGGGCTAAATTTGGCCTGAGCATTGGGGCATCAATGATGTTTGGTCCTGAAAGGGTTAAACTGTCCCCACAAAATTGGCGTGCATTGATAAAATAATAGGACATTGATTTTGATGGAACCCTGCTCGAGGCTTGAACAAAGTACATTACAGTCTACCCCGAGCAGGATACTTTTAGAGAGACTGCAGAGATGGCAGTCACTTTAACCACTTCCAGACCGCCCATTGGGTTTTTACGTCCAGAAGGTGGTTGTGTAGTTCTACAAGGACATAATGGTATGTCCAAGCAGAACTCAGCAGCTGCTTGAAATCATGCAGCTGCTGGAATGGGGAGCCGGCTGTAACTTCAGCCGGAGCTCCCAGAGAGAAGGCAGGGAAGGTTTATTACCTTCCCTGCCTTCTCGATTGCTGTGTATACAGCACTCAATGAGTGCTGTATACAGCACTATGGGCGCCGCCATCTTGCGGCTCCCCTCTGACCCGGCGGTCACGTGATCCGCCAGGATCAGCATCTGTAAGAGCTGCTGGGTCCTACAGGACCCAGATCAGCTCTATAGTAATGGGCAGGAGGCTGTATTCCTCCTGCAACTGGGGATAAATGTAAATCAGGATAAATCGGCCTCCCCCACAAAAAAAAAAAAAATAGTGATCAGATGTCCTCAAAGGTCTATTATGACCTTATGGGGACACAATGTAAAAAAAAATTAATAGAAAAGTTAAAAAAAAAAAAATGTAAATAAAATAATTTAAAATATAAATTAAATAATACGCCAATAAAACGCCTTATTAAAGGTTATAAAAATTACTGTAACGGAGAGTAAAAACTATTTTATAAAGTTTTTTAGTAGTACTTTGTGTTATTAAATAAAAGAAACGTGAAAAAGTCACATTTTCCCTCCTCTTTTGTTTATATTTTCCCGGATATAAAAAAATTAAAACACATGCAAAAATAAAAACAACACAAAAGTAAAGCCCTATGTCTCACCAAAAAAGACGCAGAAATTAGTTGAATAACCCAAATTATAAAAATGTTATAGCCCTCAAAACCTCACATACAAAAATGTGTCTGGTCTGGAAGTGGTTAAACGGTTCTAACGTCAATCCATAAAATAAAATTAATATGTTATTTATTCTACATGATAAACACCATCAACCTTAAAAATCAGATGCCAGAATTAATGTTTTCTGATCATCTCACCTCTCAAAAACAAAAAGTAATAAAAACTGATCAGAAAGTCCTATGTACCCACAAAATACAAGGGAGGTAACGCTACACTGAAACAAAATATAAAAAAAATATGAATGCGGGAATGCAGAGAGGGATAAAATGTTACTGGTGTAGGGTTAAAATGTGTTAGAACATTAACCCCTTCAGGTCTGAGCCCAAAAGTGCGTTAAAGACCAGGCCTCATTTTTCAAAACTGACATACAGTCATATGAAAAAGTTTGGGCACCCCTATTAATCTTAATCATTTTTAGTTCTAAATATTTGGGTGTTTGCAACAGCCATTTCAATTTGATATATCTAATAACTGATGGACACAGTAATATTTCAGGATTGAAATGAGGTTTATTGTACTAACAGAAAATGTGCAATATGCATTAAACCAAAATTTGACCGGTGCAAAAATTTGGGTACCCTTATCATTTTATTGATTTGAATACTCCTAACTACTTTTTACTGACTTACTGAAGCACAAAATTGGTTTTGTAACCTCGCTGAGCTTTGAACTTCATAGCCAGGTGTATCCAATCATGAGAAAAGGTATTTAAGGTGGCCAATTGCAAGTTGTTCTCCTATTTGAATCTCCTCTGAAGAGTGGCATCATGGGCTCCTCAAAACAACTCTCAAATGATCTGAAAACAAAGATTGTTCAACATAGTTGTTCAGGGGAAGGATATAAAAGTTGTCTCAGAGATTTAACCTGTCAGTTTCCACTGTGAGGAACATAGTAAGCAAATGGAAGACAACAGGGACAGTTCTTGTTAAGCCCAGAAGTGGCAGGCCAAGAAAAATATCAGAAAGGCAGAGAAGAAGAATGGTGAGAACAGTCAAGGACAATCCACAGACCACCTCCAAAGAGCTGCAGCATCATCTTGCTGCAGATGGTGTCACTGTGCATCGGTCAACAATACAGCACACTTTGCACAAGGAGAAGCTGTATGGGAGAGTGATGCGAAAGAGCCGTTTCTGAAAGCACGCCACAAACAGAGTCGCCTGAGGTATGCAAAAGCACATTTGGACAAGCCAGCTTCATTTTGGAAGAAGGTCCTGTGGACTGATGAAACAAAGATTGAGTTGTTTGGTCATACAAAAAGGCGTTATGCATGGCGTCAAAAAAACACAGCATTCCAAGAAAAACACTTGCTACCCACTGTAAAATTTGGTGGAGGTTCCATCATGCTTTGGTGCTGTGTGGCCAATGCCGGCACCGGGAATCTTGTTAAAGTTGAGGGTCGCATGGATTCAACTCAGTATCAGCAGATTCTTGAGAATAATGTACAAGAATCAGTGACGAATTTGAAGTTACGCCGGGGATGGATATTTCAGCAAGACAATGATCCAAAACACAGCTCCAAATCTACTCAGGCATTCATGCAGAGGAACAATTACAATGTTCTGGAATGGCCATCCCAGTCCCCAGACCTGAATATCATTGAACATCTGTGGGATAATTTGAAGCGGGCTGTCCATGCTCGGCGACCATCAAACTTAACTGAACTGGAATTGTTTTGTAAAGAGGAATGGTCAAAAATACCTTCATCCAGGATCCAGGAACTGATTAAAAGCTACAGGAAGCGACTAGAGGCTGTTATTTTTGCAAAAGGAGGATCTACTAAATATTAATGTCACTTTTCTGTTGAGGTGCCCATACTTTTGCACCGGTCAAATTTTGGTTTAATGCATATTGCACATTTTCTGTTAGTACAATAAACCTCATTTCAATCCTGAAATATTACTGTGTCCATCAGTTATTAGATATATCAAATTGAAATGGCTGTTGCAAACACCCAAATATTTAGAACTAAAAATGATTAAGATTAATAGGGGTGCCCAAACTTTTTCATATGACTGTATGTCACTTTATATGGCAATAACTTTAAGACGCTTTAACTTGCACAAGTGATTTTGAGACTGTTTTTTCGTGAGACATTGTACTTCATGTTAGTGGTAAACATTGATCAATAGGAAATTTGATGGAAATCTGGAAAAAAATCGCAATTTTCAAAATGTGAAATGCTCTGCTTTTCAAACAGATAGTCATACCACCCAAATAAGTTAATACATATTATCTTTTTTTTATATGTCCCACTAGGACACCTGAATCGCTGATTCAGCACTATAGACTACAATACACGTGTATTGCAGTCTATACAGGAATTCAGCCTAGACATAGGCTGATTTCCAGAGGTCCCGGCAGGATCAACCAGGTAGTGGGGGCTTCAGGCAGCCTGGGGTCAGTGGCCAGACCCCGGGCTGCATATTATAGATATCGGCACCCCCCGATCTCGCCGCAGGGGGTGCCGGGGGCGGCAAAATGGTGGAACCCCTTGGATGCCGCGGTCATGTTTGACTGCGGCATCCAAGGGGTTAAAAGCCTCGATCGGCGCGCTGATCAGAGGTTAAGGAGCAGGGTGTTAGCTGTCATTTACAGCTAACACCCTCTCCCGATGCCGCCCGCGGCACTCAATGCCGGTAGCAAACACTTAAAATGTTGCGGTCGCTATTGACCACGGCATCTTAAGGGTTAAACAGCGGGGATCGGTGTTATCACTGGTACCTACTGTTGCAGCGGGAGCCTGGCTGTCAAATACAGCCGGGCTCCCGCGGTGATCGCACGAGCTCTGCTTCTGAGCCCGCTCGATCACTGTCATGTACCTGTACGTGGGGATGCGGTAACTAACCACATTCTCCCACGTACATGTATGTGAGAATGCGTGAAGGGGTTAAAGGGTTAAAATATTCCTGGAGTTATGTGCCAGGAATATTTATCTGAGCCATAATTTCAAAATCTGCAATAAAAAAGTGACATTTTCAGAGTTTTTGCAATTTTAACCAGTTCCGGACTGCCCATAGACTTTATACCAAATTGTGCAGATGCTGAACTGGGTTGCTGGCTGTAATTACAGCCGGAGCTCCCCTAGAGAAGGCAGGGATAATTTATTACCGTCCCTGCTTTCCTGATCGCTGTATAAACAGCTCTTGATGAGGGCTGTGTATAAAGCTATGGGAGCCGCCATGATGCAGCTCCCATCTGACCTGGTGGTCACGTGATCTGCCAGGGATCAGATACTGTAAGAGCTGCTGGATCCTAGAGGACCCAGATCAGCTCTGCAATTATGGACAGAAGGCTGCATTCCTCCTGTAAGTGGGGCTAAATGTATCAGGGAAATCAGCCCCCCCCCCAAAAAAAAAAAAAAAAAAAAAATACTGTTCAAATGCTCCCCAAAGGACTATTATGACCTTATGGGGACACTATGTAAAATAAATAGATAAGTAAAAAATAGAAATTAAAGTAAAATAATTTAAAAAATAATATGCCAATACCACATCACAGATTCTAGCCCCACCTCTGATGACACAATATCAAATAAAAATTACCATAACGGAAAGGGGAAACTACTGGCACGGTACTGAAGTGGTTAATGTGACTGTTAGGGGGTTAATTATATTTTATAAAAAATTGGAGGGGGTTGTAAAAAAAAAAAAAACCTCTGCCATTTCTCTTAACACCTCTGAGTGTGAGGTTTAAACTACATGCTCAGTTTATTCTATGTTAGTTCAATTATGATTATTGCAAATGTTTTTATTTTTATATGTTTTAGGACAAAAGCAAAAAAATGTATCACCACATTCCAAGACCCATGAGATTTCTATATTTCCTTTGATGTAGTCATTTGGGGACTTGGTTTGTGTTGGATGGGTTGTATTTTTGGAGTACATATAAGTTATTGTTTGACTTTAAATCATTTTTTGCACCATGAATGGGAAGAAAATGGTCACTGTTTTTGCATTTCTTTCATACAATGTTATACAATGCTTTACATACAGTAATGTGTTATTTTTTTTTTTTTTTTACAGGTTGTTACATTTTGTAGAGGTTTGCAAAAATACAGTCATGTTCATGGGGCTTTGATATAGATTTCTCAACCACATCTGCTGGAAGTTTGTTTCAGGCTTCAACAACTCTTTCAGGGAGTTCTGATCACCCCCCAACTAGTTTCAGATTGGGCCTCCTTGTACTTGTGTTTAGTTTTTTAAAAAACATTTCCCTCCTGAAGCTTCTAGACAAATGGAATCCTTCTATTTGGCACGGTTAAGACTATCCAGTCCTCTTTTCTGGACTTTGGGTACATGCTGTAGAATCCCCAGGTTAGTTGTAACAGCAAACACCACATGGGGGTAGTACAGGACGCCACTTATCGTCTTGCACTCTGTCCACGCTTACAATAAGTGGACAGACGTGAAAAAAACTTTGGATATCCCCTATTGATTTGTGGTCCCCTATTGATATTTCCTCTCGGCACTTACTAAGCCCCATGGCATATACTATGGATATATGGCTCCAGGGTATTTTTTAAAACCAGTTGCCCACCCTTAGGTTCCCTCTAATGCCTTTTGTGTTCATCTCATACCTTCCCTTTAGCACTTGTCTAATGCCAGTCAAAGTGCCTAATGGCCCAGTTGTGGCACAAGATAGCCCCTCCGACTCTTCATCTTATCGTTGGTCCTTTGTGTTATTCCTCATACACGTTCTGTTGTTAAATTTTCTATGGTGTTCAGTTTTTAATACATATAATTCACACTTTTATGCGCCCTCAGCATCCCTATTTTTATTGTATATCACAATGTTTAGAAAATGATCCAGTTTTTATTTAAGAAATGTATTATTTGGAAAAAAAATAGCAAAAAGGGAATTATAATAGAGGAAAGCTGAATGGGACCTGGGCATCTACCACTGATCTCTATGACCTTGCTCAGTTCCTGCACATAACATTGACGACAAATTAAATTCAATCACAGTCCCATAACAACCTTCCCCTCCTCTTCCATGATCCCAGTTTTGACCCCGCAGAAGAGTCTGCTTTACCGTCTTCTCACTTCTATACTCTGCCCTTGTGATCAATTCCTTTGCACTAGTTATCATTCTTCATCTGGCAGAAATCTTAAACCTCTCTCATTTAGAACTTTCTACTCTTCTTCTACGATTGTGCCGATTACATCCTAATCTCAAATTCCTGACCCATCCTGATCTACCACCAGTCACCCTGCCTTTCTCCTTCCTATTTCCTAGTTTTTGGCTCCAAAGACACTTCTACCCTGTTTTGTTATTTTCTCTGAATGCTTAGTATCTGTATTGCTAGATACCATAGTCTTTTCCAGTCTCTCTTAACTTTGTCAGGAATCGGAAACTTTATGAGCCGGTTTGGACCTCAATAACATGTTGATGATGTCCAACCGTGCTCTTCTTCTTGAGAAGTTTCTCCATGTCCTTCTCAAAAATAATCCTAATTGACAGCTGTTTCTTTAGTCATGTCTTCCCTTGACTTTAGCCTGAACCTTTCCCAATCAAAGCTCCATCTGTGCTTTCTTTCTATGAATATTCCAACATCTGATGTTTCTACACCTTACCTTTAGTCCTACATCACAAACCTGGTGTCTTTGGGTCATGATAATGGACACCGTCCTTTGGTCTTCAATTATTAGTTAAATCAATGTAATACTAATTGTTATGATCATTGTTAGTCATCTTACCCAGATCCAATGGTGAGACTGGAGAAGAGGTCACATCTTCAGCCGACGACCACTTCTAGTTGCTAGTTAAGAGGACATTTCCTCTCCTCATCCTGATGCTAGTTGCTGCCTTGCTACATTCTCTTCCTCACGCTAACCATGGGACATTCTGGTGATTGCTTACGACATCAGGGCAAATTACATATTTAAAGTGGTATTCCGGATAGGTGATAACTACTATATTGGTGGGAGTCTAAGCTCTGCTCTGGGACCCCCACTGATCTCTAGAACTGCTCCATCAACATTACTGCAACCAATTGGTGATCATCAACCAGGGAATCCAATTTGGAATGTCCATACCTTCTTGCTGGAATGAAGGGTAAAAAATGAGGAAATTTCTTACATTTCGCACCCCAGTCTAGCCAGTCTAGTCTTATTAAATGGTAGTTTGTGATGCAAAATATTTCTTGGTTGCTAGTGGTAAAGATAGTGGACCCCCATGTTGTTGTTTATTAGCCACTGGCTTGCTACTGCCAGTCAGCGGCCATGATGCCCGTACAGCATGTCATTTCTGAGCCACTGATGGGCTGCAGAAGTCACCTATCAGCCATTAGTATACAAAGGCTGGAGTGAATGTCACAGCTTCTGCACTGGATCTCTAGGGGATCGGAAAGGTGAGTATAGTTTTTTGTTATTTTATTACATTTGCTATGTTTATTATTAGAATTATTTTGCTAAAATTGGCTATCCCCTTTAAGCTAGCTTTTTTCCTACAGCACAGTTTCCTACAGTTCCTACTTACAGTAGGGTACATAGTACAGAGGGGTTCTCGAAGCATACATAAAATGAGCTCCCATTATGGTCCTGGCTCTTTCTGGCCAGAACAGGAGGGTCTATATTTCCATTTTTTTTTTTTTGCACTCTTTCCATGGCCCTCAGAATTCCTCTTTTCGAAATGTTTTTTTAATCATTTATAGCCTACTTAATGCCGTATATACATGTGGCTAGTGTATCTTCTTTTTGGCTAAATGTTGACTACAAGGTATTATTTTGTATGTACAGTCATGGCCAAAAGTTTTGAGAATGATACAAATATTAATTTTTACAAAGTCTACTGCTTCAGTTTTTCTAATGGCAATTTGCATATACTCCAGAATGTTATAAAGAGTGATCAGCTTAACAGCAATTACTTGCAAAGTCAATATTTGCCTAGAAAATGAACTTTATCCCCCAAAACACATTTCAACATCATTGCAGCCCTGCCTTAAAAGGACCACCTAACATCGTTTCAGTGATTGCTCCATTAACACAGGTGTGGGTGTTGATGAGGACAGGGCTGGAGATCAATCTGTCATGATTAAGTAAGAATGACACCACTGGACACTTTAAAAGGAGGCTGGTGCTTGCCATCATTGTTTCTCTTCTGTTAACCATGGTTATCTCTAAAGAAACACGTGCAGTCATCATTGCACTGCACAAAAATGGCCTAACTGGGAAGAGTATTGCAGCTAGAAAGATTGCACCTCAGTCAACAATCTATCGCATCATCAAGAACTTCAAGGAGAGACGTTCCATTGGTGCCAAAAAGGCTCCAGGGCGCCCAAGAAAGACCAGCAAGCGCAGGACCGTCTCTTAAAAGTGTTTCAGCTGCGGGATCGGGCTACCAGCAGTGCAGAGCTTGCTGAGGAATGGCAGCAGGCAGGTGTGAGTGCATCTGCACGCACTGTGAGGCGGAGACTCTTGGAGCAAGGCCTGGTCTCAAGGAGGGCAGCAAAGAAGCCACTTCTCTCCAGAAAAAACATCAGGGACAGACTGATATTCTGCAAAAGGTACAGGGAGTGGACTGCTGAGGACTGGGGTAAAGTCATTTTCTCTGATGAATCCCCTTTTCGATTGTTTGGAACATCTGGAAAACAGCTTATTCGGAGAAGAAGAGGTGAGCGCTACCACCAGTCTTGTCTCATGCCAACTGTAAAGCATCCTGAAACCATTCATGTGTGGGGTTGCTTCTCAGTCAAGGGAATCGGCTCTCTCACAGTCTTGCCTAAAAACACAGCCATGAATAAAGAATGGTACCAGAATGTCCTCCAAGAGCAACTTCTCCCAACCGTCCAAGAGCAGTTTGGCGCTCAACAATGCCTTTTCCAGCATGATGGAGCACCTTGCCATAAAGCAAAGGTGATAACTAAATGGCTCAGGGAACAAAACATAGAGATTTTGGGTCCATGGCCTGGTATCTCCCCAGATCTTAATCCCATTGAGAACTTGTGGTCAATCATCAAGAGACGGGTGGACAAACAAAAACCAACAAATTCAGACAAAATTAAAGCATTGATTCTGCAAGAATGGACTGCTATCAGTCAGGATTTGGTCCAGAAGTTGATTGAGAGCATGCCAGGGAGAATTGCAGAGGTCCTGAAGAAGAAGGGTCAACACTGCAAATATTGACTTGCTGCATTAACTCATTCTAACTGTCAATATAAGCTTGTTACTCATAATATGAATGCAATTCTATTTCTGTATGTGATAAAAACATCTGACAAACACACATAAAAACCAGAGGGTGGCAGATCATGTGAAAATAGAATATTTGTGTCATTCTCAAAACTTTTGGCCATGACTGTAGAGTACCTTATAACCCTGACTGTAAAATTATATGATGAGTTCTATACAAAAAACAATAATTGACATAATAAATGGTTATATAAATGTGACTGAAGGTCCTCAGAACTGAAATGTGTGACAATTTTCTATATGTCTGTCAAGTCATCCCATTGGAGAACTCTACAATCTTCTTTTCCCTGCCCCAGGACGCAAGCTGTCAGTATTCTGTAGCTTCGGGTAGGTAATTGTGGTAGTAGTGAAGTGTTGTACATGGGCAGCCATGTGGCCATCAAACTATGGACACCTCCTCTGCTCTTTAACAACATTTACTAATATGCTTTACAGCACAGTCCTGACCATACGCAGCAATAGTCTGGAACTGACTCATTGAGGTCTATGGGAGAGTTTCTCAGCATGCTCTGTGCTGGGAGGGAGAGTAAATAAGCTTTGACACTTCTTATCACTTATTTTCAGTAGTGGAGGAAATGGGGTGTTATCTAGAGAGGTGTTTTATTCTATTGTAATCCTGTCTGTAATGTATAAATGAGATGACTACTGCAAAGAAAACCCCTACAGAATCCCTACAGTGACATGGAACATAAAAAAATATATGTTTAAACATTTCTTAAATATACTTAAATTTTTCCTGACATCTGCCATACTATTAGGGTGGATGTTGGGTGTTAAAATATGGTGGACGCTCAGGAACTGATCATGGGCATTAACACTCTCGATGCCTTAGTCAAAGCTGACCAAGGCACCATTTTTCTGGCAGCAGCATTTTGCCGCGGATCGTCCATCCCCGCAATGAGATCAGGGGGCGGCGATCCACTACAGCTTGTCTCCTGTATATTTCTATTACAGGCTGCCCTACGCTGCCTGTATGGAAGTATAGTGAATTTACAGTTAGCATTTCAGTTTACTATATTAGTAATCAGATCCCCTGGGGTTCAAGACCCCTAGGGGGTCTAAAAATAGTAAAAAAAAAAATAGGAAAGTAAGCACTGTAGCAGGAAAAAAGTAAAAAGAGCAGAACTGAACAGAAAATAAAGATGCCTTATGCAGCTCTGTACATGAAAATATTAAAAAGTTACGGGTGTCAGAAGATGGCGACTTCAAAATTTGGGATTTTTTTAAGGCGTTAACATGTAAAAAAAACTATATAGATTTGGTATATCTATAATCATACTAACACAAAGAATACAGGTGACATGTCATTTTGGCTGCACAGTAAATACCATAAAAATGAAGCCCATAAGAAAGTAGTGTAAACGCAGTTTTTCTCTAATTTCACCCCATTCTGAATTTTTTCCAGCTTCCCAGTAAATCGTACAGAATATTAAATGGTACCATTACAAAGTAAAGTTTGTCCTGCAAAAATTAAGACCATGTACGACTCGGTGAATAGGAAAATAAAAAAGTTATGGCTTTTGGATGGAGGAAAGTAAAAAAATAAATAAATAAAAATCAAAAAATGGCTGCAGTAGGAAGCAGTTAAAGGGAGTCTGCCAGCAGGCAAATTGATATCAAGCTAATAACAGTAAGAATAAAGCACCAATTTGCATGAAAATAGAGCTGCAATGCAGAATAAGAAAGGCATTTTGGAAAGTATAGAAGTCTCCCTACAAGGTGCTATGATTAGATGGATATCAATTTTCCTGCTGACAGACAACCCTTTTACATAAACAACTTGTTTAAAAATTGGGTAATTACTGTACATAACACAGTCCCTTTAAGATATTGCACTGACTTTCTAAATAGTTCTTTCTATCTTGGGGTAAATACATGCTGAGTTCTGATTGATTTACCGCCCCCTTTTTGGTCATACCGTGTTTCCTCCCATGTAAATGTCCTGTAAAAGGTCACACAAGGCTTTAGCTCGGGGTCATGTCCTATAGTCATGTGAATGGGCTTGTGTGCAAGTAATTTAATGCACTGCCTCACCCTACAGATGGCTTTCACACTACAGATTTACAATACCTATAAGAAGTATTCACCCCCTTAGGTTGGATAGCTCAGCAAATTGAAAGCCATGGGTTTTTTATGTTAATCAACAGAAAAAGACTCAAAGTGTAAAAAACACTTCTTACAGTTATTCACTGCATGAGAATTCACATCTGTTCAGGGGCGTAACTTGAGGGTGTGCAGAGGGTACAGTCGCACGGGGGCCCAGGAGCCTTAGGGGGCCCTTAAGCACTGGCATCAGTATTGAGATTGCAGCTTCCATCTGGCCCATAAGCCAAGGAGACCCACAGATTACCCTAACCACACTAAGGGTGATTAAACTCCTTAGCACCCGTAACCATCACTATCAAGAATTCACTGTAGGGATGAGGTAGGGACCTCACACCGGGACCCACAAGACTTTAGTTACGCCACTGCATCTGTTATTATAACATGTAAAGGAATACTGGAAGACTTGACCGTAACCATCTTCAGCAGCAAGTTCACTTTTTTATTATGTTGTTATCCTTTATTCACAAGGAAAATGTTCAAAGTGATGTCATAGTAGTGAAATATAGTACACAGTGAAGTTACAGCAAAGACACTTTATAATCTGCACAGTGATGTCAGTACAGGAATAATATGCACAGTGATGTCGCAGTACATGGATAATGCACACAGTGATGTCACAGTCCATGGATAATGTACACAGTGATGTCACAGTACATGGATAATGCACACAGTGATGTCACAGTCCATGGATAATGCACACAATGATGTCACAGTAAAGTGGTAATAAAGAGTGATGTCACACTATTGGGATCATAATCAGTGATGTTACAGTCTAGGGATAATAAACAGTGATGTCACAGCATGGGGACAATGTACACATTGATGTCACAGTACAGAGATAATAAACATGTCACAGTCTAGAGATAATGCATACAATTGATGTTACAGTACAGAGATAATAAACATGGTGATGTCACTGTATATATATATATATATATATATATATATATATACATATAGAGGAATAATTTAACTGCAGAGTGCTCCCTTAACATTTTTCTTACCTCCCAAGAACAAAATTTGTAAGCCACTGGGAACCCTATTAATCACGAGAATGGGAATCCTGAGTTTGGAGGTCCCTTATTTCCTAATTTGAATGGAGGGGCGCATATGTACTACTGCTGCATTCATCTCTATGGCACTGCTGGGGATAGCAGTCTCATAAAGGTGAATATGGAGTTGCATAGAAAATGTACAGCCATTACATTTTAGGTAGGGCGAAGACGCGTTGAATAAAGGCGGCTTTGCACCTTTTTGGAGGTGAGTGGAGAGTGTAGTTGAGCCAAGAATTCATACCATCTGTTTAATGGATTGGTTCATTTCACCCCAGGAAGCAGCCACCATGTCAGAAAAGCTGGAGGCCTTATCACTAAATGCAGATGATTGCATTAACGTGACACCGATCACCTCGGGGAAATCCAGGAAGCTTGTGAAGAGCATCGTAATGTTGTATAATCTCAATCTCATTTTGTATTACTACAATGAAGCCCAATAAAATGTAGGTTTTTGTATATGAGCATCTGGCGGTTTCATGTCTTCAGTAAACCACCAGTTCAGTAGGGCTGTACTAGCAGGAGCGCTGCTGGTATTCTTACTGAATGAGGTACCCCCATTAATAATAATAATAATAATAGTCCTTTAATAGTCCCACAATGGGGAAATTCAGTGTGTTACAGCAGCAAAGATAAGATAAGCAGATACAAATACAACATGTACAGGAATGTTCCAAGGTAAGAGGCATTACATTGATAGCAGACAGACAGATAGGAAGTAGCAGAGGAGGGGGGGGGGATTTAACAGGCAGAGAGATATTTCAGTTCTCTGTGTGTATTGATCTCCGTTTAGGTCGGTGTTGGTTGTACAGCCTAACCGTGGTGGGGAGGAAAGACTTCCGATAGCGCTCCTTCTCACACTTAGGGTGGAGCAGTCGGTCACTGACAGTACTGCTCAGCGCGATCACAGTCTCATGCATGGGATGGGACTTCTTCTTCTGCATGGAGCTCACCACGGACAGTATCGTTTTGTCACTCACCACCTGCACTGGGTCCAGTGGGCTCCCCAGGACAGAGCTGGCCCTTCTAATCAGCTTGTCAAGTTTATTTCTGTCCCTGGTTGATATACTGCTCCCCCAGCAGGCCACTCCAAAGAAGATGGCTGATGCCACTACAGAGTTGAAGAAAATCCTAAGACGTGCCCCCCGGATTCCAAAGGCTCTCAGCTTCCTAAGCAGGTAGAGCCTGCTGTGGCCCTTCCTGTACAGGGCCTCCATATGATCTGCCCAGTCCAGCTTATTATTAAGGAGCAAAACCAGGTACTTATAGGTGTTCACAATCTCGATGCCCGTCCCCAGGATGTCCACTGGTTTAGGAGGGCATCTGCCTTTACGGAAGTCCACCACCATCTCCTTGGTCTTCCCCGCGTTAATCTTCAGGTGGTTCCGGTGGCACCAGTCCACAAAATCCCGGTTCAGTTCTCTGTACTCCCTGTCATCATCGTCTGTGATGAGGCCTACTATTGCAGAGTCGTCAGAATACTCCTGTAGGTAGCAGCTAGATGATTTGCACCTAAAATCAGCAGTGTACAGTGTGAAGAGGAAAGGGGTGAGAACCGTACCCTGAGGTGCCCCCGTATTACAGATCACGGTGTCTGACACACAGTCTTGGGCTCTCACGTATTGCGGTCGATTTGTGAGGTAGTCTAGGATCCAGTTAGAGAGGTGGTGGTCCACTCCAGCAAGGCCCAGCTTGTCTCTCAGTAACCTGGGCTGTATGGTGTTAAAAGCACTGGAGAAATCAAAGAACATTATTCTCACTGTGTTCCCTGGTTTCTCCAGGTGAGACAGAGCCCTGTGCAGAAGGTGGATGATGGCATCATCTACCCCAATGCCCGGCCGATAAGCAAACTGGAGAGGGTCCATAGCGGGGCTCACTAGAGGGTGGAGATGTGTGAGAACCAATCTCTCTAAGATCTTCATCAGGTGGGATGTCAGTGCTACAGGTCTGTAGTCGTTCAGGTCCATAGGGTGAGGTTTCTTTGGAACTGGTACCACACAAGAAGATTTCCATAATTCAGGGACTATTTCCTGCCTCAGGCTCATATTATACATATATGTAATTATACCACACAGCTGGTCCCCACAAGTCTTAATTAGCCTTGCACTGATGTCATCTGGCCCTGCGGCTTTCCTCGCCTTGATCTTTTTCATCTCCTTCCTCACCTGGGCTCGTGTGAAGATCAGACTGTGGTCAGATAAAGACGGATTTCTGGATTTACTGGTCTGTTGGGAAGTAGCCGCATGGGGTGAAGTCATTGTGGTGGGGGGAGCTGGTGTGTGATCAAATCTGTTGAAGAATAGGTTTAGTTCATTAAGCCAATTAACATCTGCCTCAATCTGGCAGACAGACTGTTTATGACCCGAAATTGACTTAAGCCCCTCCCAGACTCCCCTTATGTCTTTTCTTTCCATTTGCTTTTCCATCTTTTCCTTATAACTGGCTTTTCCCTGCCTGATTTGATGCCTCAGCTCCTTTTGTACTTCCCTCAACCCCTTATCTCTTGTCCTGAATGCCATCTTTTTCTCCTTAACCTTCGTCAGGCTGCATAATTTTACAACATTAACAGGCTGCATAGGAATAGGTACAATTGTACCTACTCAGCCGGACGAGGGTTAAGTAGTGTTTTATTGTGAATACTCGAGGTCACAGCAATCAAACCCCAGCATTTGGACACTATCCCCTATCCTGTAGATAGAAGAAATGTTTCTTTAGCAGGTACTCTACAGAGCCTTAGAAATACCATGTTATGGTAATTTTTATGTAGTTGACAATTATTGTTGTGTCGCCAGGGATGGCCTGTGATGTGGGCACGATAGTGGCGTTTTTTTTTTTTTTTACTTCCTTTATTTATTTTTTTGCTGATATATTATCCCCAATTACAGAAGGGATTCACCATCCTAGCTCTTACTGCAGAGCTTATCTGCATCATAGCAGCTCCCATAGCCATATACACAGCACTCATTGAGTACTGTTTACACAGTGATTGGGACGACGGGGTGGTAATAAACCATGCCTGCATTCACTATAGGTGCTCCGGCGGTAATAACACCTGGCCTCCTGCATCTGCAGTTACACGATTTCAATTGCTTATCACTACATGGACATATGTATTTATACATCTTTGCAGTGTTAAGAGTGGACTATCCAGATGTAAAAAGTCAACAATCCAGAAATAGTTAAAGGATAGGAGATTACTTGCTGAGATGGCACAACACCTTTAACTTGCAGATTAGTTGGGGTCCAACTGCTTTGGCCCCCACAATTAAGGAAAATAAAGGATCTTTGTACCCCACACTTAATGGAGTGTTGGTCACATGGTGATCGGGCAGTGAGTGCACTGCTCCATTCATTTCACTAGGAGTTCCAGAAATAGCCAAAGTACAACTTTCGGCTATTTCCAGCACTCCCAACGCACAACCACTGCTTCATTCCAGTGCTAATCAGTGGGAGCCTGAGAGGTTGTGCCACACCTATCAGCAAGTTATCCCCTATCTATATTTTCCGATATGGCACAACCCTTATAAGATGACCACCCAAAATTGCATTCTAAAAATGGTCTTTTGGGGGAGGTTTCACTGAAACGATCCATTGATGTTTCCATTCATTTGAAATGTGCAGGGACTGATGGATACAGATAGGGACATCCAGTTATGCTTTTCTGATGGAGAACTTAAAAGGGTTGTGACATTATGGACAATTATTCACAGGACAGAGGATATGTGTCCAATAGCTGGAGGCCTGACCCCCTAGTCCTCCAGTGATTAGGAGAATGGGGGACCGAAAGTTCTCCTAAGGCCTCCTTGTGAATCGTGCACCAGTGCGCTCGCATGGTTGGTGTTCCAGTTACTGCTATGGGGCTGCAATTTCCAGTGTCCAGTCACTGGTCATGCAAGTGCACTGGCAATCCATTTAAAGGAAACTTTAGGGTGACTTTTTGCCCCTTCTTTCTGATCACTGGGGGAACCGGGGGTCAGGCCCCCCCAGCGATAGGATATTTAGCCCCTGTCGTAGGGCTAGGGAATACGTGTAGGTCCAGAAATATTTGTACAGTGACACACGTTATGGCATAATAGCTGTTTACCAAAACATATTCAAGGTAGTTATATAATCAATATGGGCTTAAAGTGCAGACTCTCAACTTTAATTTGAGGGTATTCACATCCTAACTGGAGGAAGGATTTAGGAATTTTATCTCTGTAATATGCAGCTGCCTCTTTTTCAAGGGACCAAAGGTAATTAGGCAATTATCTCAAAAGCTAATTAATGGGCTGCCTGGAATATTCACTCATTAATACAACATCAGTTAATCAGGTAAAAGGTCTGCAGTTGATTCCATGTGTGACATTTGCATTTGGAAACTGTTGTTGTGAACCCACAACATGTGGTCAAAGGAGCTCTCAATGGAAGTGAAACAGACTATCATTAGGCAGAAAAAAAATAAGAAATCCATAAGAAAGAGGAAATGTTAAGAGCGGCCAAATCAAAAGTTTAGTACATCCTAGTAAAAAAAAAAAAAAGAGTACATGAGTGAGCTTGGGATCGCAAAAAGACCTGGACGTCTATGGTAAACAACAACAGTGGATGATCGCAGAATCCTTTCCATGGTGAAGAAAAACCCCTACACAACATCTACCCAAGTAAAGAGGTAGTTGTATCAGTTTCTAAGTCTACCATAAAGCAAAGACTCCATGAAAGCAAACACAGAGGGTTTACCACAAGGTGCAAACCATTAATCAGACTCAAAAATAGAAAATCCAGATTAGACTTTCCAAAAAACATCTAAAGAAGCCAGCCCAGTTCTGGAACAGCATTCTTTGGACAGATGAAACGAAGATCAACCTGTACCAGAATGATAGGAAGAAAGTATGGAGAAGGTTTGGAATGGCTCATGATCCAGAGCACGCCACATCCTCTGTAAAAGATGGTGGAGGGAGTGTAATAGCATGGGCGTGCATGGTTTCCAATGGCACTGGGTCACTAGTGTTTCTTGATGATGTGACAGAAGCAGCTGGATAAATTGTGAAGTGTACATGATAAACTTTCTGCTCAGATTCAACCAAATGCAGCAAGGTTGGATAGACGACGCTTCACAGTACATATGGACAATGACCCAGAAGATACTGCGAGAACAACTAGGAGTTTTTTAAGGCAAAGAAGTGGAATATTCTGCAATGGCCAAGTCAGTCACCAGATCTCAACATGATTGGTCTTGCCTTTCACTTGCTTAAGACAAAACCTAAGGCAGAAAGACCCAAAAACAACAATAAGACAGCTACAGTAAAGGCCTGGCAAAGTATCACAACGGAAGAAACCCATTGTTTGGGGATGTCCATGGGTTCTAGATTTCAGACAGTCGTTGCCTGTAAATGATTCTCTACAAACTATTAAAAAATGAACATTTTATTTATGATAATGTTAATTTGTCAAATTACTCAAATTACTTTTGATCCCCTGAAATGAGGAGGATTTGTAGAAAAATGGTTGCAATTCCTAAATCTATCTATATTTTTGTTCAACTCCTTGCATTAAACCTGAAAGTCTATACTTCAATTGTATCTCAGCTGTTTCCTCTCATATCCAATGTGGTGGCTGCAGAGTCTATTCATGAAGATTGTGTCACTGTCCAAATATTTCTGGACCTAACTGTATGTGTCCATGATGGCACATGCCCTTTGAATGGGTTATCCAGGATTAGAAAACATATCTGCTTTCTTCTTCTCAGGAAGTCACTTCTGTTGGTCATATGACCTTGCCGCAGCTTAGTCCCATTCAGGATGTCACTTCCTGTGAAGAAGAAAGCAGCCACGTTTTCTAGTCCTGGATTACCCCTTTATGAATATAGTGAAAAAAGAAATGAATATTTACTACAGTTTCTATAAGCGAGTGCACCTTCTGGGATTCTCTCACCTGCATGGCTCTCCAAACTAACCTGCCTCAGTCGGCCTCTTTGGAAGCTCCTAGGTCGTCTTCCGTGCGCCAACTCCTGCATCCGACATCCCCTCAGGTGTCTCCGCCTTTAGTGCCTTTGCGTACTTTGTCCTCTACCAGCGCTGATATGGCCGTCGCCTCTTAGTGGGTTGGCTGCTGACTACACTTTTACATGTTTTGCTATAATTTATACTAACATCGAGGCTTAATATATCTTCTAAATTCAGCTCTGCTCCAGCCTTCGGGTCATCTAGGTGGTAGTAAATTCCAAGGTTGTGAGTGACAAAGCCTATAATAAAATTCTGTGACCCTATAGATGTGGTGAGCAGCTGGAGGATTATGTCATGTTTATTGGCATGTATTACTACTGTGAATCTATTATATTTAGAAGTTTTATCTCTATCTCATCTGCAGGTATTAGATATATTGTCTATCTCATGACTTTTGCCTATTTGTCAGATTAAAACTCTCTCTGGTGTATTATATGTAAATCCTATCCCCATGTGTATCAGACAAAGCTTGTTTTAGTGCATTCTATTGCTTATTGCCATATATGTGCAGATTTCTTGTTGCAAATTCTCTTACTTATCCCTTTTAGTCCCATCAACATGTTTGGATATATATATATTTATATATATATATATATATATATATATATATATATATATATATATAGTTAAATACTATAATAATACATACTATAATATATATATATATATTATATTAATCAAAGAAAAAAAAATATATATATATTATACTGAATGAGGTATATAGATAGGTTTGCATCTTGTCAGATTAATATTATATATATATATATATATATATATATATATATATATATATATACACCGTATATATATATATATATTTATTTATATATATATATATATATATATATATATAAGATATACTATATATACTCTATATATATTATACTAATTAGAAAAAAATATATATATGTATATATATATATATATGCTATACTGAATGATGTATATAGGTAAGTTTGCGTCTTTTCAGACTAATAATATAGCTATACTATATATACTACACTATAATATATATATATATATATATATATATATATATATATATACAGTGGGGAAAAAAGTATTTAGTCAGCCACCAATTGTGCAAGTTCTCCCACTTAAAAACATGAGGCCGGCCTGTAATTGTCATCATAGGTAGACCTCAACTATGAGAGACAAAATGAGAAAACAAATCCAGAAAATCACATTGTCTGATTTTTTAAGAATTTATTTGCAAATTATGGTGGAAAATAAGTATTTGGTCACCTACAAATAAGCAAGATTTCTGGCTCTCACAGACCTGTAACTTCTTCTTTAAGAGGCTCCTCTGTCCTCCACTCATTACCTGTAGTAATCAGGGGCGCACCGCTAATGAGGCGAGGTGAGGCGGCCGCCTCGGGCGGCACTGTCCGGGGGGCGGCATTTTTACTATTTAATGTAAACCAGACCAGGACAGGCCGCTTTAAAAAAAAAAAAAAAAAAACAGAGCTGAGCGCGGCCTGTCCTGGGCTGGTTTACAAGACGTCGCATCTCAGTGCAGGCGGCGATACAATGACGTCATCACGCCGCCTACGCTGAGACACAGACGTCGCGGACAAGAAGAGGAGGCGGCGGCGGCTGCATCAAGGCATCGCAGGTGAGTATAGCTTTTTTTTTATCTATATAAATAGGCCGTAACCTGTTGGAGCATCCCCGGCAGGTAACGGCCTATTTATTTACCTACCCCGCGTCTGCTCGCGGGCATTGGTAAGTTAGGCCGCGGGCCGCAAATACTACTATTATTATACTCCGGGGTCTGAATAGATAATAATCGGAGGCCTAGGGTTGGTGAGGGAACATAAAAACCAGTGTTACTCACCTCCTGCGATCCGATGTAACTCCGAGCAGGCTTGAGGCCTGTGGTGACGTCATCAGGTCGCGTCGCCGGCCTGATCACGTGACGTGTGTGCACAATTAAACAGGGCCAAAAGCTGCAAGGAGTGCACCGGTGTCCAGGATAGGTAAGTAACTCTGGTTTTTATGTTTGTATTCTCCCCTGGGTCTCCAATCATTATACTCTGGGGTCTGAAAAGACCCCAGAGTATAATAATAGTTCATGGGTCGGCCACTATGGGGCATAATACCCTGTGCAGGGACCACTGTAGAGCATAATACCCTGTACAGGGGCCACTCTGGAGCATAATACAAGTGCAGGGGCCACTATAGAGCATAATACCGGGTGCAGGGGTCACTATGGAGCATAATACAAGTGCAAGGGCCACTATGGAGGATAATACCAGTGCAGGGGCCACTATGGAGCATAATACCAGTGCAAGGGCCACTATAGAGCATAATACCCTGTGCAGGGGCCACTCTGGAGCATAATACCGTGTGCAGGGGTCACTATGGAGCATAATACAAGTGCAAGGGCCACTATGGAGGATAATACCAGTGCAGGGGCCACTATGGAGCATAATACCAGTGCAAGGGCCACTATAGAGCATAATACCAGTGCAGGGGCCACTATGGAGCATAATACCGTGTGCAGGGACCACTGTAGAGCATAATACCCTGTGCAGGGGCCACTCTGGAGCATAATACAAGTGCAGGGGCCACTATAGAGCATAATACCGAGTGCAGGGGCCACTATAGAGCATAATACAAGTGCAGGGGCCACTATAGAGCATAATACCAGTGCAAGGGCCACTATGGAGCATAATACCCTGTGCAGGGGCCACTATGGAGCATAATACCGTGTGCTGGGGCCACTATAGAGCATAATACAAGTGCAGGGGCCACTATGGAGCATAATACCAGTGCAGGGGCCAATATGGGGCATAAAACTGTGTGCAGGAGTTGCTGCGGAACATAATACCGTGTGCAGTGGCCAATGCGGGGCATAATACCATGAGCAGGGGCCACTATGGAGCATAATACCGTGTGCAGGGGCCGCTGAGTGGCATAATACAGTGTGCAGGGGCCGCTGCGGGCCATAACACTGTGTAATACTGTGTGCAGGGGCTGCTGTGGAACTTTATAGTGTGTGTAAATGGGGCGCTATAAACATGGGCTATGGCACCTGTTTATATTATACGCTGTCTGTTTATAGTGACCGTGTGATGTAATTGTAGCCTTGTCACATACTGTAGACATGTACAGGACGAGGCTGTAGTTACATGACATGGCCGCTATGAGATGAATTACACTATGTAAACAGAGAAGCGGTCACAGCGCTTACACAGGTACCATTCAAACAGCTGATCAGTGGGGGTCCTTGGTTTTTGAACGCCACTGATTAGTTTATTAATGACCTGGAAAACCTTTTAATTAGTTAACACCTGGGGCATTATTAATAAGGGGCACTATTTATACAGGGTACACACGGACATTATTAATAAGGGGCACTATTTATACAGGGTACACACAGACATTATTAATATAAAGATGCACTTGGGGGTATTATTCATTATGGGGGGTTATATCATATATTATATAATTGGGGTAGCAGCAGGATGGGGGCTTTGTGTAGGTGAGGACAATGTGGGTCGGTGCCTGGAAAAGTGAGGAGCCAAAGATGTCTGTGTTGCAACCTTTACAGAGACAAGTCACAGCTGGAAGAAGTGGTCATGGCGGTCCAGAGGGAAGAGAAGGGAAATGTGACCGATTAGTCAGAGACGTCACCTGTAAGTCACAGAATGTTACTGCCCTGTATTCACCTAAATGATAGAGGATAAATACCTGATTGATGGGGGCCTGTCTGCTGAGACCCCCACTGAGCCTGAGAATTGGGTTTTTTCCCCCCACTGGGTGGGAATCCAGCCTGACCGCAGCCATATATATAGGTGTGTCACTTGGTGGATGGACGAACCCGCGTGGCTCTCATTCACTTCGATGGGAGTGCCAAAGATACCCGAAGTCCAGTACTCAGCTATATGCGGCGCTCCTATTATAGAGAATGGGGGCCACGTGGGCTCGTCCATCCACCAAGCAGAAGATGTGTGAAGTTATTGTCATTGTTAATGCCGTGTTGTTGATCTGATACTGAAATAATACAGGAAGAAGAATTCTTAAAAGCTGTTTTATAACTTTGTGTATTGTGTATATTGTGCGACGATAACAGTGTGCTAAACTAGTAGCATGGAAACTCAGTTTGTTTGTTTTTTTTTGTTTTTTTTTGGGGGTGGCGTCTTTCTATAGTCCGCCTCAGGCAGCAAAGAGGCTAGGTTCACCACTGGTAGTAATGGCTCCTGTTTGACATTGTTATCAGTATAAAAGACACCTGTCCACAACCTCAAACAGTCACACTCCAAACTCCACTATGGTGAAGACCAAAGAGCTGTGGAAGGACACCAGAAACAAAATGGTAGCCCTGCACCAGGCTGGGAAGACTGAATCTGCAATAGACAAGCAGCTTGGTGTGAAGAAATCATCTGTGGGAGCAATAATTAGAAAATGGAAGACATACAAGACCACTGATAATCTCCCTCCATCAGGGGCTCCACGCAAGATCTGACCCCGTGGGGTCAAAATGATCACAAGTACGGTGAGCAAAAATCCCAGAACCACACAGGGGGATCTAGTGAATGACCTGCAGAAAGCTGGGACTAACGTAACAAAGGCTACCGTCAGTAACACACTACGCCGCCAGGGACTCAGATCCTGCAGTGCCAGATGTGTCCCCCTGCTTAAGCCAGTATATATCCGCAGTGGTGAACCTAGCCTCTTTGCTGCCTGAGGCGGACTATTAAAAGATGACCCCCCCCAAAAAAAAAAAAATATATAAAATTGCGTTTACATGCTGTTAGCGTCACACTCTGTTATTGTCGCACAATATACACAATACACAAACTTATGAAGCAGTTTTTAAGAATTCTTCTTCCTGTATTACTTCAGTATCAGATCAACAACACGGCATTAACAATGACAATAACTTCACACATCTTCTGCTTGGTGGATGGACGAGCCCACGTGGCCCCCATTCTCTATAATAGGAGCCCCGCAGATAGCTGAGTACTGGACTTCGGGTATCTTTGGCGCTCCCATTGAAGTGAATGAGAGCCACGCGGGTTCGTCCATCCACCAAGCGACACACCTATATATATGGCTGCAGTCAGGCTGAATTCCCACCCAGTGGGGGGAAAAAATCCAATTCTCAGGCTCAGTGGGGGTCTCAGCAGACAGACCCCCATCAATCAGGTATTTATCCTCTATCATTTAGGTGAATACAGGGCAGTAACATTCTGTGACTTACAGGTGACGTCTCTGACTAATCCTTCACATTTCCCTTCTCTTCCCTTTGGACTGCCATGACCACTTCTTCCAGCTGTGACTTGTCTCTGTAAAGTTTACAACACAGACATCTTTGGCTCCTCAATTTTCCAGGCACCGACCCACATTGTCCTCACCTGCACCCCCATCCTGCTGCTACCCCAATTATACAATATATGATATAACCCCCCATAATGAATAACTCCCAAGTGCATCTTTATATTAATAATGTCCGTGTGTACCCTGTATAAATAGTGCCCGTTATTAATAATGCCCATGTGTACCCTGTATAAATAGTGCCCGTTATTAATAATACCCCAGGTGTTAACTAATTAAAAGGTTTTTCAGGTCATTAATAAACTAATCAGTGGGGCTCAAAAACCAGGACCCCTACTGATCAGCTGTTTGAATGAACCGTTGTACCTATGTAAGTGATGTGACCGCTTCTCTGTTTACATAGTGTCATTCATCTCATAGCGGCCATGTCATGTAACTACAGCCTCGTCCTATACATGTCTATGTGAGAAGGCTGTAATTACATCACACGGTCATTATAAACAGACAGCGTGTGATATAAACAGGCACCATAGCCCCCCATACAACTCATCAGAGGTGGGGTCCACTGATCTCTTATTGATCTGTCCTAAGGATAAAACATCAATTAAGGACCACAGCGGCCCCTGCACACAGTATTACATGGTATTATGCCCCGCAGCGGCCCCTGCACAAGGTATTATGCCCCGCAGCGGCCCCTGCAGAGGGTATTATGCCCCGCAGAGGCCCCTGCACACAATATTATGCCCCGCAGTGGCCTCTGCACACGGTATTATGCTCCATAGTGGCCCCTGCACACGGTATTATGCCCCGCAGTGGCCCCTGAACACGGTATTATGCTCCATAGTGGCCCCTGCACTCAGTATTATGCTCCATAGTGGCCCCTGCACTTGGTATTATGCTCCATAGTGGCCCCTGCACACAATATTACGCCCCGCAGTGGCCCCTGCACATAGTATTATGCTCCATAGTGGCCCATGCACATGGTATTATTCCTTATAGTGGTCCCTGCACTCGGTATTATGCTCCATAGTGGCCCCTGCACACAGTATTATGCTCCATAGTGGCCCCTGCACTCGGTATTATGCTCCATAGTGGCCCCTGCACTCAGTATTATGCCCCATAGTGGCCCCTGCACTCGGTATTATGCTCCATAGTGGCCCCTGCACACAATATTACGCCCCGCAGTGGCCCCTGCACACAGTATTATGCTCCATAGTGGCCCATGCACATGGTATTATTCCTTATAGTGGTCCCTGCACTTGGTATGATGCTCCATAGTGGCCCCTGCACACAGTATTATGCTCCATAGTGGCCCCTTTACTCGGTATTATGCTCCATAGTGGTCCCTGCACTTGGTATTATGTTCCATAGTGGCCCCTGCACTCAGTATTATGCTCCATAGTGGCCCCTGCACTCGGTATTATGCTCCATAGTAACCCACCCATGAACTATTATTATACTCTGAGGTGTTTTCAGACCCCAGAGTATAATAATCGGAGACCAAAGCGGTGACAAACATAAAAACCAGTGTTACTTACCTGGGCTCTGCTTCGTTCCCTGCTTTCGGCCCTCTTCAATATCGCACAGACCGGCGTCGCAACATAATGACGTCGATCTGGCTCACATGACGCCTTGGACATCACCAAAGAAGGCCAAAGCCTGCTGGGAGTAACAATGGTTTTTATGTTTACCACCTCCCCTGGGTCTCTGATTATTATACTCCGGGGTCTGAAAAGACCCCGGAATATAATAATAGTAGAATTTGGCCTCACTTACCGATTGCTGCTGCCGCTCACAGCCGCTTCTGCTCCCCCCCTTCTGCGTCCGATAGCAGAAGGGGAAGCGGAGGCGGCCACAGCAGGCGCGGGGATCGATAAGTAAATAGGCCATTACCTGCTGGAGTTGTTACGGCCTATTTATATATATAAAAAAAATTTATTGTCAAATACCTGCGATGCCTTGAAGCAGCCGCCTCCTCTTCTTGTGCGCGACGTCAGGGTGTATCGCCGCCTGCGCTGACATGCAGAGGTCTCGTAAACCAGCCCAGGACAGGTATCGCGCAGCTTTGTTTTTTTTTAAAGCGGCCTGTCCTGGGCTATTTTACATTAAATAAATAGTAAAAATGCCGCCCCCCAGACAGTGACGGACAGTGCCGCCTCACTTCGCCTCATTAGCGAAGCGGTTTGAGCAGCAGTGTACTATGGTTATATGGGCCTGGCATGAGCTACCCTTACAGTGCTGGGCACATAATCCCTGCTCCGTATCACAGAGGATATTCTTTGCTTGGAGGCTTTTTCTGCCAACACCCATCCCCCCCCCCGCGACACCCAACATCCACCGCACCCCAAACCTTGTCTCACCTGTCCCCGCCCTGCGAAACCCAACATCCACTGTTCCCCAAACTTTGCCTCACCTGCCCCCCCTGCGACACCCAACATCCACCGCACCCCAAACCTTGTCTCACCTGTCCCCCCTGCGACACCCAACATCCACCGCACCCCAAACCTTGTCTCACCTGTCCCCCCTGTGACACCCAACATCCACTGTTCCCCAAACTTTGCCTCACCTGCCCCCCCTGCGAAACCCAACATCCACTGTTCCCCAAACTTTGCCTCACCTGCCCCCCCTGCGACACCCAACATCCACCGCACCCCAAACCTTGTCTCACCTGTCCCCCCTGTGACACCCAACATCTACTGTTCCCCAAACCTTGTCTCACCTGTCCCCCCTGTGACACCCAACATCCACTGTTCCCCAAACCTTGTCTCACCTGTCCCCCCTGCGACACCCAACATCCACCACACCCCAAACCTTGCCTCACCTGCCCCCCCTGTGACACCCAACATCCACTGTTCCCCAAACTTTGCCTCACCTGCCCCCCCGCGACACCCAACATCCACCGCACCCCAAACCTTGCCTCACCTGTCCCCCCTGCGACACCCAACATCCACCGCACCCCAAACCTTGTCTCACCTGTCCCCCCTGTGACACCCAACATCCACTGTTCCCCAAACCTTGTCTCACCTGTCCCCCCTGCGACACCCAACATCCACCGCACCCCAAACCTTGCCTCACCTGCCCCCCCTGCGACACCCAACATCCACTGTTCCCCAAACTTTGCCTCACCTGCCCCCCCGCGACACCCAACATCCACTGTTCCCCAAACCTTGCCTCACCTGTCCCCCGCTGCGACACCCAACATCCACCGCACCCCAAACCTTGCCTCACCCACCCACCCTGCGACACCCAACATCCACCGCACCCCAAACCTTGTCTCACCTGTCCCCCCTGCGACACCCAACATCCACCGCACCCCAAACCTTGTCTCACCTGTCCCCCCTGCGACACCCAACATCCACTGTTCCCCAAACTTTGCCTCACCTGCCCCCCCTGCGACACCCAACATCCACCGCACCCCAAACCTTGTCTCACCTGTCCCCCCTGTGACACCCAACATCCAATGTTCCCCAAACCTTGTCTCACCTGTCCCCCCTGTGACACCCAACATCCACCGCACCCCAAACCTTGCCTCACCTGCCCCCCCCTGCGTCACCCAACCCGCCATCATCATCAATCTGGTATTTATCCTCTATCCTATGGATAGGGGATAAATACTTAGAAAAGCAATATTTATCTAATATGAAACACTTACCTCAGTAGTGCTTTTGAGAGCAGGGACACCTTAGGAGACCGCGCAGGAGCCACTGTGTGTCCTATCACGTCAGGTCATGTCACGTCACGTGATGCACGCAGCCAAGCGTGGGTGTGGGCGGGGGCGGAGAGCAAGGAGCAGGCTAAGTGAACGGGGGCGGAGAGCTAGGAGCAGGCTAAGTGAACGCTTGAGGATGGACCGCTGGAGCAGCGCTGCTGCCAATAGGTGAGTGTTGAAGCAGCGCTGTCTCTGCACGGCCGCCCCGAGCTACCGCTCTCCTCCCCTGCCTAAAATGCTAAACCAGCCCAGAACAGGTCCCGCTCAGCATGTTTTTTTAAAGCGGCCTGTCTTGGGATGATTTAGGTCAATCAAAATGCCGCCCCCCGAAACTGACAAGATAGCGCCGCCTGAGGAGGCCGCCTCATTTTGCCTCATTAGCGGTGCGCCCCTGCATATCCGAGCCCGTCTGAAGTTTGCTAGAGAGCATTTGGATGTTCCAGAAGAGTATTGGGAGAATGTTATATGGTCAGATGAAACCAAAGTAGAACTGTTTGGTAGAAACACAACTCATCGTGTTTGGAGGAGAGTGAATGCTGAGTTGCATCCAAAGAACACCATACCTACTGTGAAGCATGGGGGTGGCAACATCATGCTTTGGGGCTGTTTCTCTGCAAAGGGACCAGGACGACTGATCCGTGTACATGAAAGAATGAATGGGGCCATGTATCGTGAGATTTTGAGTGCAAACCTCCTTCCATCAGCAAGGGCATTGAAGATGAAACGTGGCTGGGTCTTTCAGCATGACAATGATCCCAAGCACACCGCCAGGGCAACGAAGGAGTGGCTTTGTAAAAAGCATTTCAAGGTCCTGGAGTGGCCTAGACAGTCTCCAGATCTCAACCCCATAGAAAACCTTTGGAGGGAGTTGAAAGTCCGTGTTGCCCAGCGACAGCCCCAAAACATCCCTGCTCTAGAGGAGATCTGCGTGGAGGAATGGGCCAACATACCAGCAACAGTGTGTGCCAATCTTGTGAAGACTTACAGAAAACATTTGACCTCTGTCAGTGCCAACAAAGGATATATAACAAAGTATTGAGATGAACTTTTGTTATTGACCAAATACTTATTTTCCACCATAATTTGCAAATAAATTCTTTAAAAATCAGACAATGTGATTTTCTGGATTTGTTTTCTTATTTTGTCTCTCAAAGTTGAGGTCTACCTATGATGACAATTACAGGCCGGCCTCATGTTTTTAAGTGGTAGAACTTGCACAATTGATGACTGAATAAATACTTTTTTCCCTACTATATATATATATATATATATATATATATATATATATATACAGTACAGACCAAATGTTTGAACACACCTTCTCATTCCAAGAGTTTTCTGTATTTTCATGACTATAAAAATTGTATATTCACACTGAAGGCATCAAAACTCTGAATTAACACATGTGGAATTATATACTTAACAAAAAAGTGTGAAACAACTGAAAATATGTCTTCTATTCTAGGTTCTTCAAAGTAGCCACCTTTTGCTTTGATTACTGCTTTGCATACTCTTGGCATTCTCTTGAGGAGCTTCAAGAGGTAGTCACCAGAAATGGTCTCCCAACAGTCTTGAAGGAGTTCCCAGAGATGCTTAGCACTTGTTGGCCCTTTTGCCTTCACTCTGCGGTCCATCTCACCCCAAACCATCTCGATTGGGTTCAACTAAACGCAAACCGGATGGAATAGCATGCCGCTGCAAGATGCTGTGGTAACCATGCTGGTTCAGTATTCCTTCAATTTTGAATAAATCCCCAACAGTGTCACCAGCAAAGCACCCCCACACCATCACACCTTCTCCTCCATGCTTCACGGTGGGAACCAGGCATGTAGAGTCCATTCGTTCGCCTTTTCTGCGTCGCACAAAGACACGGTGGTTGGAACCAAAGATCTCAAATTTGGACTCATCAGACCAAAGCACAGATTTCCACAGGTCTAATGTCCATTCCTTGTGTTCTTTAGCCCAAACAAGTCTCTTCTGCTTGTTGCCTGTCCTTAGCAGTGGTTTCCTAGCAGCTATTTTGCCATGAAGGCCTGCTGCACACAGTCTCCTCTTAACAGTTGTTGTAGAGATGTGTCTGCTGCTAGAACTTTGTGTGGCATTGACCTGGTCTCTTATCTGAGCTGCTGTTAACCTGCGATTTCTGAGGCTGGTGACTCTGATGAACTTATCCTCCGCAGCAGAGGTGACTCTTGGTCTTCCTTTCCTGGGGCGGTCCTCATGTGAGCCAGTTTCTTTGAAGCGCTTGATGGTTTTGGCCACTGCACTTGGGGACACTTTGAGTGTTTTCCCAATTTTTCGGACTGACTGACCTTCATTTCTTAAAGTAATGATGGCCACTCGTTTTTCTTTACTTAGCTGCTTTTTTCTTGCCATAATACAAATTCTAACACTCCATTCAGTAGCACTATCAGCTGTGTATCCACCTGACTTCTGAACAACACAACTGATGGTCCCAACCCCATTTATAAGGCAAGAAATCCCACTTATTAAACCTGACAGGGCACACCTGTGAAGTGAAAACCATTTCAGGTGACTACCTCTTGAAGCTCATCAAGAGAATGCCAAGAGCGTGCAAAGCAGTAATCAAAGCAAAAGGTGGCTACTTTGAAGAACCTAGAATATAAGACATATTTTCAGTTGTTTCACACTTTTTTGTTAAGTATATAATTCCACATGTGTTAATTCATAGTTTTGATGCCTTCAGTGTGAATCTACAATTTTTATAGTCATGAAAATACAGAAAACTCTTGGAATGAGAAGGTGTGTCCAAACTTTTGGTCTGTACTGTATATATATGCTATAGTGAATGAGGTATATGGATAGGTTCTTGTCAATGACAGGGCGCTTACATTATGCATACAGACTCTTCTGATTAAACCTAAGCCTTTTCTGTAGCTCTCACACTGACCCTTACACAAAGGTCACAAATCTGGTAGACAGCTATGTTAGTGATAGTGTCTGGGGGAGGTGACAAACAAAAAGACTGATGGGAGTTTTCTCATTCCTGTGTCAGAAAGTGAATGCGTTAGCAACTGCTCACGTTCATACATGTTTGTAATGCAGAAAGTGCTATAGGTCGCTGCAGATGTCTCATTGCTAAATCCACCCAGGAGTACCATTTTAATATATTAATGTCTTAATATAACATTGCAGCATTTGGCGCTCGTCTTCTGATACAAAGCTCCAAATCCCCTGTATTGAATAGATAAATTAAAAATCTTTGGTATAAATGTAGAGAACCTGATGGCGTACAGCCACCACTAGAGGGACCTTAGGTGCTTACTGTATACTCTGCATACATAGGGGCTAATTTATTATGTCTCTTACACCAGTTTTCTTGTGTACAAGGTATTAAAAAAATATATTTTTTTTTATTTTATAAATATTTTATAAATATTTTTTTATTCTATATAAATTTTGCGCAAATCAATTTTTTTTCATAAAAACATGAGTTCTTATTTTCATCCTTGCTACCAAAATTTGGAGTAAATGATGGGGGAAATGTATGCCATCATTTCCCTTAAATCGCAAAGACCAGCAGACAGTGCGCCTCATTTAGGAGGAGACTTGTGCCTTGTTCTTTATGAGGCCCACCCTCTGCCAGCTCCGGGGCTATGAGTAATGCCAGTCTTCATATCTGCCCCTTTAAACTCAATAATAGCACAGTATGCAGTAAGCTCCTTCTAGTGGTGGCTGCAAGAAGTTAGTCAGCATGTTATCTTTTAACTCTAAGGCTACATTCACATCTGTGCCAGGTGTCCATCTGGCGCAGATCTGTAAGAAATTGCTCGACGAAAAAGTGTTGCAACGGACGAACACCTGACGGTCCCCATTGTAATCTCAATATGATCCCTTGGGCTCTGTTGGTCCATTTTGTCATCAATCCGTTTTTGTCTGCTTTTTCACAGATGTGAACATAGCTTTAAAGAGATGGTCCGGGCAAAAAAAATATTTTAAAATAGGCTGGGGGGAGGTGAAAAAAATAAAACAAAATCATACTCATCTGTCCCTGATGCTCTGGTGTCTTCCCAGTGCGGTCCGGTCCTTCTGCTGGGCTGTCTTCTCAAAGTGAAACTGCTCGCCGGCTTTGATGTCCCAGATCCCTTCCACTGAAGCGTGGAACAGTGGTCACGTGACTGCTGAGGTCAATCAGCGGCCTCATTAAGAGACCCGTGATGTCACAGGTAGTGACTTCACATACCCTTTGCTGAGGCCGGTGATTGGCCACAGCGGTCACGTGTGGTGGGGACTTCTGCCGGAAGACAACAGTGGACCAACCTATTTAATATATAAAATTTTTGCCTGGACAAGCCCTTTAATGAAATGGTTATCTTGGGCCTTAATGGTTTTGTTTTTCTCATTTTCGCATCGCTGAGTTTCCAGAGCCATAAGTTAAATTTGTAGTGGCACCATTTTGGGAAACATACAATGTATTGAAGATAATAGATATTAGTTTTAAGGAGAAAGGTGTATGGAGTAAAAAAAAAAAACAGCAATTTTGTATTTTTTGTAAGGGCACTCGCCATGGAATATAAAGCACATACTAAATTTATTCTGCGGGTCAAAATAATTAGAGCAATACCAAATTTATGTAGTTTATGTGTTTTACACACTCACTTAAAACAAGAGAAAATCACTTGTTATTTTAATTTTTTTTATCATTGAATGTAGCATCTAAGGGGTTAAACAGTTGGGATAGCGACTCGGCAATCTCCAAACCTGCCAATACAACAGACCACAGATTAAATATATAAATTTTGGTAATCCTTAAGGCGGGGGGCCCAATGTTGCGAAAATGCAGTACCTGCAAAGTGGATGGGATTCTGGCTAATGCCATCCACATATGGCAGGAAAAAATCTGCAGCGGAAAAGCTGCGATTTCAAAAACAGTTGTGTTTTTGAAAATCGCAACATGTCAATTTTACCTACGGAAAAGCAGGGTTTTCGCAACATGGGGCCCAGGCCTAAAAGAAATCCCATCCCTAGACCCCAAAAATGAATCCAAACCAAAACCCTAAATCTGTTACCTGTTTCTGGTCCTCTTTGATTTGCAAACTTGGAGCTTGCAGAACTGGAAGTCTCAGGCTCACGTGACTGTTGAGACTAATCATTGGTATCAGCTGGTAAGGAATTAGCGATGTATGTGAGTGACGTCACCAGTCCCTCTCCAGCCCACTGACTGGTCTCAGTGGTCCTGTGAGTCTAGTCACACAATGGAAAGGGGATCGGGAAAGGACAACGCAGCCCCGGAGACAAGTGAGTATTACTTTTATACCCACCTCAACTGCCGCACAGGTTGCTCAGATAACCCCATTTATAAGACCCTAAACCAGACTGTTAAATTAATTCAGGCACCAGATCATTTCCCTAAATTAACCAGTTCCCAGACCAGACCCCTAATGTAACTCTGATCCAAGATCAGACTCCTAAAGTATTTCAGACAATTGAAAAACAGCGTGATAAATTATTCATATCTAAGATAAGAGTGCTAAATAAATCCAGACCCTAAATAAATTCAGACCCCAAACTAGACCTCTAAAGCAATTCAGGCCCCAGACAGACCCCTAAATTAATTCAGGTCCCAGATCCCTAAAATTAATCTAGACCCCCATACCAAGACTGCTGAATAAATCCAGACCCCAAACCAGATCCTAGAATTAATCAGACCCATCCAGATCCCTAAATTAATCTAGACCCTAAACCAAAGTTATTCAGACCAGACCTAAAAATTAATACTATTTAGAAAAAATAAATTTAGACCCCCTTGGACCACTAAAATCAGACCTTAGTACAGAAGAAAGATGTATTAAAAGGGTTTTCAGGTATAACCAAAAAACCCACTGGAGGCCAGAGGAGGAGTAAAATACAAAAAAGTTATACCTACCTACCTTATACATACCTACCCCCGGTGCTTTGCTTGGACAGCCCATCCATGTTCCCTCCATTGCTGGCCAGGCTTGAAGTGCTGAGGCTCCTGTGTCTGCTCCAGCCTATCACTTGCCTCTGCAGTCACTGCTGATCATTGGTCACTGGTATTGCACATGTGACTGTTGAGGCCAGTGATTGGCCGCAGCAGTCACAAGAGCCTGACCACTTCTGGCCAGCAGTGGGTTTTCCAGCCTGTAAAACCCCTTTAAGACCCCAGATTAGATGCCAGTGTAGTATAGCTTCCCTAAAGCTTCTGTAGTGTAGACATCACGTTGTGGATGATCTTCTGGACTGTTGTACGCTTACAACCCTATAACCTACTATTTGAAAGACTCCAAGAGCTTTTTGGACCTAGGTTTAGGGGCTTCACACATTTCTGATCATCTGTACCTAATCTGGGTTACTTGACTTTATGTAATTTATGCAGTAAGGAGGTAATCTGCAGGGGTATTCTTACTTTTACATGGAGTGTCTTTACTTTACACATGGCTGTAGTTTAACCTCTTCCTTGTCTTCAATGTATAGACCCATAATGACACAAACTCACTCACTATAACCTACAGCAAACATATGGTGGCTGACCCTGACTACTTTAACCCTTTCAAGTGGTTGTCCCATGAACATAACTAGAGATGAGTAAAGTATTAAAAAATTCGATTCGGAAACTTTGCAGAATTTTGCGATATGGTTCTATTCGATCCTAATTAATTTGCGGCAAATAAACAGCTATTTCCTGTCTGCAGAGAGCCCAGGTGGGCTGCAAAATGGCGGAAGTCCTTGGATGCCGTGGTCATGTCTCTCTCTCTCCAGCACGGACAAGTTTTATTCATGTAGAAGGATCTGCTAACAAGCAAAGACACGCCTACCCAATCACATCACCAGAGAAAATCATGTGACCGTCTGTTGTCGCAAAGGTCCTTACCAAATATTCGTTACTGCGAAGCATCAGGAAATACGGATTGCATGTGAATCGAATATTTCCTGAAATTCGGATCGAATTCCACTTCTGCAGCTTCGCTTCGCTCATCACTAAACATAACCATATTTAGACAACAAAAAGTTAAACATTTTTACAAATATAAATAATTAATAATTTTTCAGAGTTTTAAAGATTTTCTCTAACCATCTTAGTGGTGACAGTCTGTTGTCTTGACCAGTTGTCAAAAGATACAACCATGAAGGCAGGAACTTTCTATGGTGTTGGACTATGGTGTTCTATGGTGGCCGGGTTATCTTCCAGTCAGGAGTGGATTGAGCGGAAAGGAGAAGTATAAGAACTTCCTATATATTTCCCATTCCTTTTGTAGTCAAAATCTGCAACAAAAAAAGCAGCTTTTCCGCAACGTGGGGCCTCAGCCTTAATGTCGCTTTCACTAGTATAGATGTCTGAATGATGATTTATCCCACTGGAATCTATTGGGAGAACTGGAGTCCCCCAACCTATCAGACATGTATGGCTTATCCTGTGTATATCCCATTAAAGGGAGTCTATCAAGTCCCAAATACCTTTAATAACAATATTTGTGTAACATGTAGGGTCTTTAATATGAATAGAAACATACCTTTATGGTCACAAACCAATGAAGGTATGCAGAGATAGCATCTTTTATGGATATGCAAATCAGCTGGCAAGTTCATCAGGGGCGCGGCAGATTTGCCCACTGACAGTTATGACTCAAGCAGAGGATAAAATTGTCATTGAGAGCTAAAGGGATGGCATTGGGTGGTGATTTTAGAGGAGAACCGAGGCACATGTGACTGTCTATAGGCAATTCTGGCAAATCGGGACCACCTACATATCCAAAAGAAGATGATTATATGTACAGTATATTAGTTCATCCAAGCATTTTGGACATGACAGACATCCTTTAACCCCCTTTCCGCATTTTCACGTACATGTACGTCAGGGAATATGGGTAGTTACCGCATCCCCACGTACATGTATGTGATGATGATCAAGCAGGCTCAGAAGCAGAGCCCGTGTGATCACCGCAGGAGCCCAGCTGTAACTGACAGCCAGGTTCCCACTGCAACAGCCAGGACAGGTATAACACCCATCCCCGCTGTTTAACCCTTAAGATGCCACAGTCAATAGCGACCACGGCATCTTAGGTGTTTGTCAGTGAAACTGACACTCCCATCGGCCCCCCACAGTGAAATCGCAGGGTGCTTATGGGTTGCTATGGCTAGGCCCCTGTGACTGCCATCATAGACTTTCTATTAGGACCTGCTAGAGGCCTGGCCTAATAGAATGCCTGTTACAATTAAGTAACAGGCACAATACACTGCAATACAAATTAATTATGGTATATTGGACAGGAATCAAGCCCCCTAGCTGTAAAGTACCATAGGGGGACTTGAAAAAAAAAAATAAAATATTTTTAAAAAACCACTAAAATAGATTAAACACAAATAAACCCCATTAAAATGTTTTGCATATTTTAAAAAATAAAAATGAAAAAAAAGTACACATATTTGGTATCGCCACGTCTGTAACAACCTGACATCTAATATTATTACAATATTTCAGCCGCCTGATGAATGACATAAAAAATAAAAGTAAAAAATTACCATTTTTGTTTAACCCGCTGTCCAAAAAACAGAATAGAAAGCGATCAATAAGTCACTCGAATCATAAAATGATACCAATGAAAACTTTATGTTATCCCGCAAAAAAAAAAGCCATCGAACAGCTCCATTGATGGAAAAATAAAAAAGTTATGAGTTTCAGACTATAGCGACTCTAAAATTAATGCTTTTCTTAAAAAAAGGTTTTAGTGTCATAGTAGTAAGACATTAAAAAACCTATACATATTTGGTATTAGCATAATCATACTGACCCGCAGAATAATTTAAGAATGTTATTTTTACCATAGAATGAACAGCGCAAAATTAATAGTGCAAAAATCAATGGCAAAATTGCTGTTTTTTCCCATTCTGTCCCAGAAAGAATTTAAAAAATTGTAAATTATTAAATGTTCTGTTTTCTAAAAATGATGCTGTTAAAACATTCAACTAATCCTGCAAAAAACAATCCCACATATGGCTATGTCAACATAAAAATAAAAAAGTTAAGGCTATTGCAATATGATGAAAAAATGAAAAATAATGCTGTGTCCTTAAGGCAAAAATAGGCTGTGTCCTTAAGGGGTTAAAGGGGTTTTCCTCAACATACTTATCCTTAAGATAGGTCATCAGTTTATGATCAGTACAGGTCTGACACCCAGGACACCCACAGATCAGCTGGTTACAGAGGATGCAGCATTCAGGCGCATGCTGCAACCTGTTAACTGTATACTAAGCCAAGCGCCGAACAGTGTAGTGGCTGTGCTTGGTATTTCAGCTCAGCCCTATTTGCTTGAATGGGACTGAACTGCTGCTGCACCATGCCACCAATGAATGTGACGTCATCGGCCCAGGGAAGAAGCCTCCACAGTTATAAGTGCCATGTCCTCTTCAAATAGCTGGTTGTCAGACCAACAACAATCAGATATTGATGGCATATCCTAAGAGTAGGTTATTAGCATGTAAGTCCCAGAAAACCCCTTTAGACTAAGGCCCCACATAACGAAATGCAGCAAAAAAAAAACACTGCGGCAAATACCGCTGTGGAAACACATCACATTTTTTTCTGCAGTGTTTTTCATTGCGTTTCCGCAGAGTTTTTTCTGTGGACTTTCTGCCCTTATTAAACCTATACAGAAAACGCCAACGTTTCCGCAGGTGTAATGACATTGCTGCGATTTTCAAAAATGCAGATATTTTTCTTCAGTGTGTGGATGGGATTAGCCAGTATCCCATTCACTTTGCAGGTACTGTAAAACGCAGAGTCATGGCGACTTCAGCGTGGGGCTTCAGCCTTAAAGGTAATCTGTTAGGGTGATTTGGGACACAAAACTACCCACAGGTCCTTATGGGCTGGGGGTTTAGTGTTATAAAAATAGCAAAGCCGCTGAACTTATCGCGCTGGCACTCACTGAAGCCTGAGGAGTACACCTTGGCTTCAGTGTACATGCCCCATACCTCTAGCACTTGCATGGTGTACGTCCTCGGCTTCACTGAAGAACTGCGCAGGCGCCGGGAGCACGAAAGATGAGCCTGATGAGACTCATCTCTAGGTAAGTAGAAAGATTTATATTTTTTAATTGCGGGCACAGATGAATTTATAACAGGGCAACTTGAAATACTAAATCCCCAGATTATAAGGACCTGTGGGTGGTTTAGTGTCCCAAATCGACCTCACAGGTTCCCTTTAATGTCTGGAGTGAGAAAGCCCCTTTTATTGACATACAAACATGGTGTATATATGCATATGCACTTAAATGTAAATACATAAAGATATATATATATATCTACCAGGCATTTGCTGGATTTCTTTTCTTCTCACCACCTTGATACTAACAACTCAGTACGTCAATGTTAAGTTATGTAGGGCGCTCATGTATCAGATGCCATCATGAATCTAAATCCAATGTTCTTGACTTGTTTTTACAAACTACTGTGCTGCTTCTAACACAATCTCTGACTTTCTCTGTCTTTTATATTCTTTTTGGTTAGATACTTCAGAGATTGCTTTCTGAAAAATTGAAAAGGTTGACATATTTACTTTGATAGGGGAGAGGTCTTGAGGGATCGGCAGATAATAGCTGGAATTGCATACTAATCTTTCACCGCTCACATGGCATTTGAAGGTCAAATTGTCAAAAATTGTATTTGCTGTCACCATTAGCATCTCTGCCTATTTACTAACAGTCTGCTGAGTTCTTGGAAAGTCCACTGTGATATTGGATATTCACTAAAGGGACTGAGAACACCTGATATTACTTGAAGCTTCTTGGTCCCAATACAAAATCTGTTACAGTGTCCTATTCCTATTATGTCCTATATGTGATACTGCTGATCTCTCATGTGGTCCCCATGGCTGGGAGTGACTGATACTTCTATACTGCCTATAGCTACTGCCCGGATTCAAGTAATGTTTCATTTCCTCATGACTGTCCTCAACGTAAGGCCTAAACTCATGATAATAAGTTATCACTATCATGTCATGCTACTATAATACTACTATAATGGCTCTTTTGAGCCACCCCTTGCAGGACTAATTCATCTAGATATGCTCCGCTCCAAGACAATGTATGCTTTTTCTTTTCCAATGTCATTCGTCTTGGATTCGTCTTGATTTGCTGACAATTCCTGTCTTGGGAAGTTCTTCTAGTGATATCACAAATGTCTTGTAGTTTTACTCCTGCCAATGGGCTATATTAAGGTTCCTTCCTATGTTGTCAAAGTTTAGGTTTTAAAGGAAATGTATTGACTTTTTAACTCTTGAAATTCTAAAAGGTCATGTTCATATTTGCAATGATTTTTATTTTATCCAATGCATTTAAATAGAAAAAGGATTGAACTGCCAGGGGATGTATAGACTTGGTGGTTGCGGGCATGGTGGCCATGACACCACAGGTTGGATGGAAAGCCCACACGGGGTGGCCTGGGTGCCAGGTCAGTAACCACTGTGCAGAGCATTTATACTCTTAACTTGAGGGTTGAAGCCCCTTGGACTGCTGAATTTTCATATATCTGTTTCCTACAGGCTTGTCTGACCTTGTTCAGCAGACATCAACAATACCAGAAAGGAATGAAATAAACTTCCTAGCAGAAATATCACAAATTTTATTTCTAATACTAGACAGAACATATTTCACAATTTTGCTGTATACACACGTGGACAAAATTGTTGGTACCCCTCGTTTAATGAAAGAAAAACCCACAATGGTCACAGAAATAACTTGAATCTGACAGACTGGAATTTGCCAAACTACATGTTAACAAGCCACATTTTGGCTTGTCAAAATTTTTGGCAAGGCACATCAGCTCTATGTTCACAGACGGAAAAATGAAGCATATCTTGAAAAGAACACTGTCCCTACTGTGAAACATGGAGGAGGTTATGTTCTGGGGCTGATTTGCTGCATCTGGCACAGGGTGTCTTGAATCTGTGCAGGGCACAATGAAATCTCAAGACTATCAAGGGATTCTAGAGAGAAATGTGCTGCCCAGTGTCAGAAAGCTTGGTCTCAGTCGCAGGTCATGGGTCTTGCAACAGGATAATGAACCAAAACACACAGCTAAAAACACCCAAGAATGGCTAAGAGGAAAACATTGGACTATTCTGAAGTGGCCTTCTATGAGTCCTGACCTAAATCCTATTGAGCATCTTTAGAAGTAGCTGAAACATGCCGTCTGGAAAAGGCACCCTTCAAACCCGAGACAACTGGAGCAGTTTGCTCATGAGGAGTGGTCAAAATATCTGCTGAGAGGTGCAGAAGTCTCATTGACAGTTACAGGAATCGTTTGATTGCAGTGATTGCCTCAAAAGGTTGTGCAACAAAATATTAAGTTAAGGGAACCATCATTTCTGTCCAGGCCTGTTACATGAGTTTTCTTTTTTTAAAAATGCTGTTGAAGCCTGGTTGAAAAGCAATGTCTGACTTTCATTTGTTCATTTTCATAGAATTTTTATACATTATTACTTTTGTCAGATTCAAGTTATTTCTGTGACCATTGTGGGTTTTTCTTTCATTAAACGAGGGGTACCAACAATTTTGTCCATGTGTGTATGCTTTATAATTACTGATATGACTATTAAAGTTTATAAATTATATATTTTTTTACATATTCTGAAAAAATAAAAGTAGAAACATATGAAAAAAAACAAGCTACTTTTCATATATTATGATTTTGCATCTACAGCTCAATTCTAGTTCTATGTATCTCCATAGTAACAGACTACAAATAATGTCTCTGTAGTCTGATCCTGCAGTTCTGTTTTCCTGTTACCCATGATGTATATTCACTATGTTAACAAGAAAAAAAAAAGAATATTAATCCAACATCAACAATTATTATTCTGTTGTAATAATTGATAGGGTTCTCCACGAGTAAGTTATTGTACACACTTCCACTCGCTTGGTATGTTTTCTGGTCAGCTTGTTGGATATATCTTGGTTGTAGTACAAAAAAATTCCAGAGGCAAAAATGATGTGGGTAGTGTATGAAGTAGATGGAATTTGGGAGAGTGGTAAAAAGGACTTTTGTGCTTTAGGATTTCTCTACAGTAAGTTTGCTGTGCTTCTGTTAAACTCTTTGATATGTGGTACCTTTATTCTTTAGTGTGTTTGTCCTGAAATTTTTTTTTATTTATGGCCTCATTCTTAAGATAGGTCATAAATATCTGATAGATAGGGGGCTGACAGCTGGCGCCGTTCGGGAGTATGTCCGATCCCTTTACTATACAGTGCACAGAGCCAGAAATAGATGACGTTGTGCTGTGTATAATGGCTAGGTGCCAGTACTGCAGCTCAGCTCCCATTGACTTCAAGGGCTGTCAGCCTCCATCAATCAGAAATAATGGCCTATCCTAAGGATATGCCATTTAAAGACACATTAGTTATTCCAACTCCGTGGTCTGCTGATGAGAAAAGTATAGCCTGTCTCCAAGGGTGGCCAGTATGGGTATTCAGTAGCCCTGTTGGCACACTTTTGAATCATTGGGCTGCTCAACTACAAAGCCGGAAACCCTGGAAGGGATTACAGCAGCTACTTTGAAGATAACAGTGGGAGGTATAAGTCTATTGTAATAGCAGCCAATGAAAAACCAATTGTCAAATGCCTTATTAAGTAATTTAGTGTCTCATCTGAGACCTCCATCACATATCCAGAGCAGAGAGTATCTCCAAGGAGCACCCCTCTCTTTCTGAAGGATTTTGAATGTCTTTAGATTGCGTAGGAGAAATGATCACTGGGGATTCCAGTGATAAGACACATGGTCAGCAGCTTATCATTGGGAGATTTTCAAAGCAGGCGCCTCCTATTGGATGAAATAATTATCCTTACAATGCTCAGTGACTATTTCTCTGGTTTTGTTGATATTGAGAATATATCTTGCAGGAGAAAACATTTCTGTTTTTCTTTTGTATTAAAGGTGAGCTATAGAAGGCAGATTTTGACCGTAGTTATGACTCACTCGTCCACCCAGGAGACTTCCTCAGCTGATTTCACAGCGTCTGTTCCCCAGAGAAAAAAGCATGAGGCTCTTCATGTAATCAGTCTGAAGTATGACATGCTCTAACACATCCGTCCTGCCATTACCATTCAATCATAAGGAACATTTCCAACTAAAATAACAAAAAAAAAATTAAAGGGAAAATGTCACTAATTCAAACCTACTAAGACAAGGACATCGGCCTTAGAGTGTTATACCAAAGGGTACAATTATAATGACTAGACACACCAAAAGTGCAAATGTGACCCCAACGGTTCTCCTGGTGGGCACAGCTGATGGGTTACTTACTCTTCACACCATGCAGTCTCCTCTTCACTCCACTAAAATAGAGCATGACCTGTATTTTGATGGTCATGTGAATAAGACCCAGTGAAATTAATGTGGCCAATATGTCACGTGAAGATAGGGTCTTTACATCCGGTCTGCATTGAGATGTTTAACATTTCATTTAGGCTATGTTCACCTTTGCACCTCTGCAGTCTCTGTTGCAATGTTGGTGGAGGACTTTTTCCTCTGCCGGTTTCAGTTTTAAAATGACAGACACCCGATTTTTACCAAGGCCCCCAGGCCATGTGTCGTTTTTAGTACTGGTCTCCTCATATTGGGACAGGACACCTAAGGAGCACCCTAGGCTCCAGAGCCCGGATGTGACTGTACCCTTTGCCTCCCCTGTAAAGAACCCATTAGTTATACTATTATAAATACCAGCCATGATGTTATCTCTGATATCTGAATTTATCACCAGGGAACCTGTCTAACAAAAAAATGAATTTTTACAGAATGTCGCCATTCTCGATATGTCTATAACATTTCTGGAACATTATTTCTCATAATTCTGTCTTGTGCGATCTCAAAGTAGATGCTTCCCAAGCTTTTCAGACTTGGTTACACCTTTTAAAAAAGATTACCTTGGAGAACCCCTACCCCTATTTTTACCAAAAATTGCAGTTTTGATGTTGTTTTTAGTTCATTAAATTTGTTACATCTGTAAAATTCTGAAACACCAGAAGCCGCATCAAAACTGCATGTAGTTTTTACCAATGCAGTTTTGAGGTACCTTTTACCTGCACCATGTGAATGAACCCTCAAAGATACCCCATACTATACAGCCCATTAAACCTACAAAGTACAAAATGGAAGGTCACCAGAACCCAACCCTGCAGATAAATAGGATCGGGTCACCTGAATCAACCAGTGTTTTTTTGTTTGGTGCTGGGAGTTGCCACTTGCCTCCTTCGAGCAATGGTAACACCTTCATTGCTTCAAAAAGCTCATTTACATATTGCCAAAAATAGCGATATCTAGCCTGATTTTCCCTCTAACTGGGACTGATACATTTTCCCAGTTACAGAAGGAATGCCTCCTCCTGGTATACAATGCAGAACTGATCTGGGTCCTCTAAAACCCCAAAGCTCATGCAAGTCCCACCACTTGACAGATCACATGACTGCTGACTCGGGGTTGGGGGTGAGCTACATCATGGCAGGTCCCCAGCCTTCTCTTGGATTTCGCTAATACCAGCTTACTTCTCCTATAGCTGAATGACCATGGTAAATCAGAAAGGATGTACAGGTATGGCCTTACAGAGTTAATTGCCAACCACATGGGAAGTTGGCAAGTGGTTAATATAGTCACATGTGAAATTAAAATCTTCCATCAAAAATTTCTAAAACTGTGTTTAAAAAGTTGTCCAGGAACTGGAGTAAACCATTGGTCGGCCGGGGTGGTGTAAAATGAAAAAAAAAAAGCATGCTCACCTGTTCCCGATGCTCCATTGTCTGCCGCCATTTCCTTCTAGTGCCAAGGCCATGTTGTTGGAAGTCCTGAACCTTATGTGACCACTGAGATCAATCAGTGGCCTCAGCAGTTCCTTGCCAACGACCACTGAAGCCACTGATTGGTCTTAGCGGTGTCATGAGCCTCATGGCTTCCAACAAGGTACAAGATGGAACGGTGACTGGCAGCGTACAACAGAGCTTTTCTAAATCATTTTACACCTCTCCCAGCCACCCTACCGGTTGCTCCAATTCTTGGAAACCCCTTTAATATAATTTTTTGTTTTCCTGACGATCGATTCCTTTTAATCCAAAGAAACCCATTTATGATTGATGTTATTGGAAAACCGAACGCATTTCATTATTCGAAGTTCAATTCCTTTCCTTATTTCATGTTCCAAACCTTGTAAGCTTGTATTCTTGTTAAAAGCAACCTTGAGCAATGCAAGACATCTCGGAATACAAGACAAATCGGAACATAAAAAATCTGGATCACTTTTTTTTTTCAAATATATTATTTGGGGAAATGCCAGTGATTGACATTCGGTGCAATGATGTTATGGGGATGTTTTCTTTCTCATGTCGCCCAGGCATGGATTTAATTTCCTCCTTAAATGATTTTCCTTTAATTTAGAATTAATCAGCATTAGTATGCAGAGATTCTATCCTATTAATCTTGCTGTGCTTCGTAGACCCATTCTTAAACATGCCTTTGGCGTTCATGGTCACATTTCTATACGTATGCTGCTGCAAATGTAAATGTAGGCATGATTATAGAGCCACAGGAAAAGCAAATAAAGAATTAGTTCCACATCTGAGCTATTATATTCTCTGTGCATGCAAAATTGGAACAGACAGGAAGTTACACTGATTCCTATCAATTTAAGTCAAAGGTATTTTGGATGCATATTCAAATTTGCCTGTCACGCCATAATGTTTGCAAGCAAATGGTAAACAATGAAATATGTTAATTCTATTGAATGTTGTCAAAGTGTTTCCGCCTTGTGATCTGTGATAAAAAGCAAAGAAGAAAACAAGAAGAAACATTAACACAACATCAAAAAGCTACAACTCGAAAACCTAAGCAAAAATAAAAGAAACGTGGACATCAGATCAGTTCTTTTTCGTGTTTCGAGTTTCCCATTGGAATTTTTCGCTGGGGAATCCTGGATTAGAAAAATATTGCTCCTTTCTTACAGAAACGATGTCTATAGATTGTATTTGGTATTACAGCTCATATAGAAATTAATAAGAAATATATATAGTAAAATTGTTAAAGGGCCATTCCATACAGTCAATGTCCTGACTGTATCAAGGCTTGAGGTTAATGTAAAGGTAGTAAATACACAAATGTCACCCAAGTGGCAGAACAGGATGGGCACAGGCTGGACGCAGCACAACAGACCTCTGATAGAACATATGGAACCAGGAAACAGCTGGAGTAGCGACAAGGCACAGGTCCTAGACCCAGAAACAGGAGATCCCAGGAACAGGGCTCAGGCTCAGACAGGATTGATGCCAGTAGATACAGATGTTGAAAATCTTATCACAGGAGGCAACCGGCACAAAAGCCAATGAAAAGTCATTTTTACATGACTTTTCATTGGCTTGTGTTGTCTTTTGTGAAACAGAAATGGGGTACGCAGGGTCACATCAGGATTGAAGTCTTGGCACAGACAGGCAGGCATGAGCAGGCCACAGCATGCAGGCACAGAATTTAGGATGCACAGGTTTCAGGGTACACCGGATGCAGTCAGGATAAGGGCTCAGGTTTCAGGGTCCACCTCAGGTTTTGGGGCTCACAGGATACAGGCGCGTTTCAGGCTCAGGATAAAGGCAGTGCTTTCAGGGCTCACCACAGGTTTCGACGTTCACAGGATACAGACAGGTTTCAGGCTCAGAATTCAGGCACAGGTTTCAGGCTTTGGGGGTTCAATTCAGATTTTGTGGTTTACAGGATACAGGCACGTTTTAGGTTCAGGATAAAGGCACTGCTTTCAGGGCTCATCTCAGGTTTTGAGGTTTACAGGATAAGGACAGGTTTCAGGCTTAGGAAATGTGCTATGGGATCATAGGATCAGGTTTCAGGGTACACAGGAAACAGGATGATCTGTTATCTGGTGGTAAGAGGCCAGCACACAATGGGTCATGGTTGCAGGGTATAAGAAAAAAGCACCAGAGGCAAGCAAAAGAACTGACTAAGGCTGGGTTCACATCTGTTTCGGAGTCTCCATCACAGAGACCACCGGAAATCGGTGGAGAAAAAAGTCCTGCATGGAGTTTCTAAAGGGCGGACACCTGACAGACCACATCATAGTCAATGGGGTCTGCGGGGCTCTGTGTGTAATCGCTGTTGTAGCTGTCCGGCTCTCTGTTGTTTGGGCCCCCTGATGGAACCAAATGATGAAGAACCTGGTACTAGTGTGAACCTAGCATTAGTCAAGAAAACACTTCATAAAACACACCAGGAGTTGTGGAATCAGTCAAGTGGGCTGTGCTATGCTGTTTCCGTAACTCCCATAGAAGTGAATGTCAGTTACGGACAATCTTTGTTTCCTTAAGTTGGATTCTCTGGAAAAGGCATACCTCATTGTACTACACTGTTTCTGCTACCCCAATTCACTTCTATGGGAATTACAGATAGAGTGTAGCACAATATTCTTATCGGTTTCTGTAACTCCGCACCAATTCATCCAGGACAGGGTCTGGAGGCCCCATTTTTCTAATGGATCAATTAAAAAAAATGGACACATTAGCATCAGTTAGTGTCCGTTTTTTTTTTTTTTTGTTTCTGCTTTCTGAGCATGCACAGAAAAAAAACGGACATAAAATAACGGACAGTAACTGATGGCTATCAGATACTGTCCGTTATAAGTCCGTTACCCATAGACTTCAATGTTAAAAAAATAACGGACACTTGCTGTCCGTCAAGAATCCGTTTTTCCAAACGGATAAAAAGTCCTGCATGTAGGATTTTTTGTCCACGGAACAAAAAATGGACTTCTGACAGATTGGGTGTAAATGGACACAAATGGGCACTAACGGACACAATATAAAAACCCATTGATATGAATGGAAATTTTAATGGATTTCTGATGGTTGAGCTAGTGTCCGATGCTAAAATCTTGTAACAGACAATAGCATCGGACACTACTGACGGTCACCAACGGTAGTGTGAATGCTCCCTTAGATATGTGTGTATTATTTTGTATGCTCAGGAGGGATTACCTAACACGGGTATTTATCTGGTGACTTATTTATTACAGTATGTTCACACTCCGCACCATTGGCAGATTCTGCCCTGTTTCCATCTCACATTGTTTTCAATGGGAGGCAGAGATCGAAGATCGTAGCAGGACGCTGAAAAAAAATAAGCTTCCTGCTCAATCTTTCTGCGGAGTGCATGGCTGATTCAGCCGCAGAATCCGTGGTGCGCGACACCCCGGTGGTTAGGTTCATTCACCTGAGACTAATTGGTGATAGAAAGCCACAGCCGAAAGCCGAAGCTTTGCTGCGGGGAGCCGGAGGGTCAGAAATTGAAGAGGAATCTGTGGCGGAATTCTACCTCAATTCCTCTTCATTTCCAGTTGTCTGAACGGCCCTCACTGTTACTCTTTTCATAGCGGTGGTGAAGGTCTGATGAACCATGGTTTGTATATGTGTTTTTCAATGTTTTTAATTGTGTCCGTTGATGTTTTTGTATGTGCAATAATAAAGAATAGCATAGTATTTTAGCAACCATTGTGTGCGCTATATTTTTTGGTATGGGTTTCTGTGCTCTTGTGAAGTGGTAAAATATATAAAATATGCACATACAAAGTGACATCAAACTGTAGGGATAGTGGGCACATAACACTAGGTTTACAGTAACGTCTGGGACCCGAAAAAACGCTTGGGGACCCGAAAAACGTAAACCTTATCTGCTTAAAAAAGCGGTTACCTATGAAAACCCACAGACCCCAAAGCATTCATCACCACCCCTGAATCTGCACCATTGCTGCATTGCACAGGATTTCCATTAGCTGGTATCCTCATGATCTTCTGGCATACCACAGTTGTTCAGTCTCTGCTCTATTTCCAGTGCTGTAGGGGTTTGGGACAATGTGGTCCTGATGACTTTACGCCAATTTGTAAAACCTGGGCCGCCCTGGGCCTTCTACCACTTGGTCCCTGAGACTGTCAATGCCTGCTGCAATTCTGCATAGCTCCCAACCATCCCGTATCCGGCGGGACAGTCCCGATCTTACACTGCTATCCCGCTGTCCCAGATAGCTTACAGTTTGTCCCACTATGCCCCTGAAGTCCTGCTATGCCCCAAAAGTGTTTTGCTGTTAACAAACTTTGCCCTGATCCTCCGGCTCTTATGTCAGTGTAGGGTAAAGGCTAAATAGTAGATGCTAAATCCTAGTGAGCTAAAGGACCTTTGATGATGTCATGACCATGTGATCAGACTCTTGTGTGGTTTCTTATTCTGGATATTACAGGACAGTGTGGTGTTACACAGAAAGAGGAAGCTGCTGGTAACGTAGACTGATGGAAGGTAAGAAGGAGAGAAGAGACAGCATGTGTGAGCAAGAGGGGGGAACTGGGGGCAGATGTAGGGGGCAATTAAACTGAAGGTAGATGAAGGGGGCAATTGAACTGGGGGCAGATGAAGTGGGGCAATTAAACTGGGGCAGATAAAGTGGGACATTAAGCTGGTGGCAGATAAAGAGGGCCATTAAGCTGGTGGCAGATGACGGGGGGACATTAAGCTGGTTGCAGATGAAGGGGGACATTAAACTGGGGACAGATGGGTGGGACATTAATATGGGAACAGATGAAGGGGGGACGTTAAACTGGGGACAGATCAAGGAGTGGATATTAGACTGGGGGGCAGATGGGGGGTGACATGAAACGGGGGGGCATCTGGAGGAGGACATTAAACCGGTGGGGGTAGCTGGAGGGGGACATGTCTGCCTCTAGTTGCCCCCAGTTTAATGTCCCCCTCCAACTAAACCCACTGTTTCTGTCCCCCTCCAGCTGCCCCAGTTTAATGTCCCCCTCTAGTTTCCGCTAGTTTAAACTGGGGCACGAGGAGAGGGACTTAATACTGTAGGGCAATTGGAGGGGAACATTATAATGTCTGGGCATATAATGTTAGGGCGACTGTAGGAGCATTATACTGTGTGGGGGCACATGGAAAAATGGATGAGAATGGGCTGAGTCAACGTAGAGGTGGGTGGAGCTAAATTTGCCAAGGCGCACATAGTGCACCACACATTTTATCCCTCTTTCTGTCCTTTGAAAGTTGGGAGGTATGATTCTTTGCCGCTACAACACAGGAGACCAGCAATGAGCATCCAAAAGCAACACAGAGAATACAGGCAATGAAACCTTTACTAGCTTGAGAACCTTCCAGAATGGTCATGTGACCAAAGATCCTGCACACATAGAACACAACACTATAGCAAATAATGATGCAGTTTGGTCACTTGGTGGCAGCACAGCACTTCAAAATAACAGGAACTGCTGTGTCCTGTATTCAATCCATTGCACGATCATGCTATTTACATCTTAAAACGTCTAAAAAAAATTATATTTTTTTTACTGTGGAAAGAGCAAAAATCCTTATTTTAGTCCTGAGCAATACTTGTCTATAATACTGTAACTCATTCCTAAGTCGTCTCCCCTCACCAAACTCTCCTACACCTTGGAATACTTTTTTCAGTTGCACTGCATGTATATTTTATGCTGGGTTCTAAGGATAGTGAAAAGAAGGCTGCAAAATGGCAATAATTTTATAAAATTTCACTAATAAAAATTTTTTATGAAAAAACAGTGACTACTAAATATTATGTAAATATGCAAATTCAGCAAAAGAAAGCAATCAAATGAAACAATGTGCTCCAGTGATGATGACTGGCATATATATAAGCATCAGTGCCACCTAGTGCTAAAAATATAAGTATATCTATTATATATATAAAAATGTGTTTCTGTCTGTCTGTTTTTTATGCGCGACCAAACGACTGGAAATGATCCTCACCAAATTTGGCACACAGGTACATCAGTTGTCCAGGAAGGTTTTAGATGGGGGTCTGAGCTCTCTAGGATGTACTGTTCCTGAGATACAGTATTCCCAAAAAATGACCTGCATTAGCCAATACAAGCCTGCAAGTCTTTCACTCATATTCTAACTGCCATACACATGATCACATGTCCCTTATCAGCCAATAGAAGCTCGCAGGAACTTAGTCTCCACATGCACACAGCTTTACTCCAGGTTTCCATAACAACCCACCCATTTTTCTTCACTGCTGTAGGTCAACTTCAAAGGCACAGGGCTATGTGGATGACACTTTTTCACAAGGTCACATACACACAGCTTTACTCCGGGTTTCCATAACAACCAATCACAGGTTTTTCACTGATATCCAAACTGACGCTTATGGACCAATGGAAACTCACAGGTTCTTCAGGTGCACCAGGTTTCCATAGCAAGCAAGCTATTTATGACATGTATTAGTAAATAGCAGTTTGCAGGTCCTTAAATATTCAGTCGTATGACGTGTATCAGCCAATATAAGTTCATATGTAATTTACCAGGTTTCCATAACAACACAGCCATAAATAGACTGTACCTATACTGGACTGCCATACTGGATGTCAGCATTCTTATAAATTGACATGTATTTAAACTACACACAAACGACATACAAAATAGACCTGTGACAATGCTTATGGGGTCACTACACAAACAAAAAATGAAATATACCCATGTCCTTCTGCTAGTATACATTGTATGCAGGCAGAGGGAAAGATTGTGGAGGGAAGATACCTCCCACTAAGGTGGCTCCTCTCCACTAGGTAATGGACTGGAATCTATGTCCCAGGTTTTGGGTGTGATTACAGACCCGGGCTCAAAGCTCTAGTCCTGGGTTTTGTTAGAGCCAAGTTGAAGCCTTAACTCTGACCAGGTAGGAGGGTGTCTCTCTTCTGATGGTGGCTCTGAGCTAGAAACACACTGTCTGTGCGGAGTGGAGACAAAACTGCTAACTTGGTGAGCCTGCTGGACTGTTTCTGTCTTAAAGACTATTTTGTGTTGCTGGACTTTCTGCCACTTGCCTAAGACAAGCCGTTCTGTTTTGTGTTGCCTTATGCTGCTGAAAGCCATTTATGTTATGGACTCTGTGAAACTCCTCCTAATAAAGCACTAGTGTGAACTTGCACACACCGACAGTGTCTTACTTGCCTGGTAAAACAGCCCCTGGAAGATCTCGCATTGATAATATATAAATATCAGTGCCAGCTAGTGGTATAAATATAATTATATATATATATATATATATATAAAAAGTATTAGTGTCACCTAGTGGTATGCAAATAAGTATTTATAAATTTCACTGCCACCTAGTGGTATAAATATATTTAAATATAAGTAACAGTGCCACCTAGTGGTATAAGTATATGTAAGTGCCAACTAATAAATCTAAATATCAGTGATCAGTGCCATATATATATATATATATATATATATATATATATATATATATTCAGTGTTATAAATATATACATTTTTTTTTTACTCTGCTGATCACAAATGACATACTATGATACATGTTCTTCAGGTTTGGGGTCTGAATTAATTTAGGGGTTTTGTATTAGGCATAAATTAATTCTGGAGTCTGGTATGGTTTCAGTATTTATTTGAGGGTCTGATATGAGATTTTGTTTAGGGGTCTGGTGTTGGATTCTAGAGTCTTGTATCAGGTCTGCATTTATTTTATGGTTCTGGTCTGGGGTGTAAACTTATTTTGGGGTTTAACCTGGTGTCTTACTTTCATTAGGATTCTGTTCTGGAACCTGGTTTAATGTCTGAATTAATTATATAGCATTGCTGAAGCCTTGATTAATTTTGGGGTTTGGTTGAGGGTCTAGTTTTATTGTGGTCTGGGGTGCGGTTTGAACCTGTCAGGAGAAGTTATGCTCTGGCCTAGGTAGCAATAAAAAGACATATATGGTTGCATGTACTGGGATTTATTTGTAAGTGGATTAGAAGACAAATGATTTTAATGGGAAACATGAGTGTTGGCACTCGTGTACACTACTGCACATATGTCTGTATGTAAGAGTTGTTAGATTGTGGGGCTGGGGAGAAGAGGGAAAGGGGCTACATGAATTCTTGGAATTGTAGTTCATTATACAACTGGGGATGATTCTACAAAGAACTACAAATTCAGCTCCTTCATGCCCATGTTAACATTTTGAGGAGATGGGAACTTAGGTGAGTATAATATTTTTTTTATGGTGTGTATATACAGGATTACCTTAACAGACAATACAATACATTGCATTTGTTTCTTAATAGATAAGTAGAGTTGAGCTGAAATACAACCCATTGCAGACACATACACAGAATTTAGCATGGGCCATACCCCACAATGAGATTTCCATAAAATATACTAAATTTGTAACTATATGTTCACTGTAATGCTAGAATACATCTTCTTGTTAATACTGATCTTTTCCCTGTTGATGAATCTGGTTTATGTGAAAAAACTTCAACACTTTTTAAGCAGAAAAGTTGCAAAAAAGAAAGAAGTCTGCTCCGAACAGTTCTTAAGACCTGCCATTGACTGTATATGCACAACTTATATGGTGAAAAGAGTGGTACAAATGCTTCACACTGTAAATATGATATTTAAAGGGGCTGTCCAGGAATGATGGGGGCGGGGTGTGTGTACAAGAAAAAAAAAGTCATAGTCACCTATCCCCGGTGCTCTGTTGTACAGTCCCAGATCCCTTACCCTTCCGTGCTAGGACTCGCTCACATGACCGCTGAGATTGTCCTAGCACACGAGGGACTGTGCAACATAGTTCTGGGTAGAGGTGAGGATGACTTTTGGTTTTACACCCATCCTGGCTACCCTTCAGTTTTCTAAACTTCCTGCAGGTCCCATTTAAATGGATATTCTGGTCATAGCAAGTAGGGGATTTAGAGTTGTATCTTGGAGATGTATCAATGTGTTTATAGAAGTTATCTAATGTAAATTCATTGGGAAATATGGTGTCCAGATAAAAGGGGTATTCTAGTCAGGGCAAGTTGCCCACTATATAGCTGAAGTATAGGGGGTACCTAGCTGATCGTTGAGGTCCCCTCCGATCACAGGAAGTGGGGTGCTGTGTTTTGTCTGTCTCCAGCAGTCCTATTGAAGTGGATAGAGCTGTGCATGCTGTCCATCCTGCCGCTAGATTCAAGATGGGTGCAAAGCAACCCAGTTCTCATGAATGATGTAAGGCCCAATGGTCGGCCTCCCAATGATCATCACATTACCCCTATCCTTTGGATAACTTGTTCTCAGTGGAATCCCCCTTTTATATGAACACCATGTTTTTCAATGAAAACTGCTATAAATACATTGATAAATCTACCAAATATAACTCTCAATCCCCTACTTCATTTCATAGCTTAAAACTACTAGAGGGATTGTAGCGCGAATGGAGTTGAATTTGACAAAAGCATTAGAAATATTTGCATAGCGATGACATAGTCTACCTCTATGATGATCGGGCCACTGGCTCATGGACAAGAATGTGGCCGTTCCTGTACGGATAGCTGTCTCTTTAATTTCACACGGCATCGCGGTGAGTTCTGAGGTATCAGATGAGCGCTCTGGTCTCCTCACTACTTAGCATACTTTTGTTAGTGCTTTTGCTTGGTTTTGCAGCTCAATCCTATTCACTTGAGTGGGTCTGAGCTGTGAACAGGCCATGTGACCTTTGAGCATGATGTTACATGGCCTGTGAAGTGGAAGCTGCTCTGAGGCTACGGCCCCACGTTGCGGAAATGCAGCTTTTTTTTGTTGCATATTTTGCTGCGGTTTTTTGAGCCAAAGCCAGGAGTGGATTTAGCAGCAGGTAGAAGTATAAGAACTTCCTATACATTTCCCATTCCTTTTGTAGCCATTCTTGGCTTTGGCTCAAAAAACCGCAGCAAAATCTGCAACAAAAAAGTCCCAGAAAACCCCTTTAGTACAGTAAATGTGCCCAATAAACAGATCAATAATGATAATGTTGTATGGTCAGATGAAAATGGTTTTTCATCTATTTTGACAAGGAAAGCCATGGCCAGCCATTTTTTTATTTCTGCAGCTTTATTACATTGTGGTCATTTAGATGAATGCCGTCTATGTAATACACGGGCAGTTAGTGTCCTCCAGATGGAAAACTGCTCATTCATACAGTATAAGCTCCTCAGAGGAGTCACCCTAATAGGGCATGTCCATCGGGCCTGTCTTTCTTTAACCCAATGTTAATATCCGCCATACACATATATCCATTTTAAATATGGAAGAGCTGAGTTGGCACCATAGCCACATTGTCTAAGATTGGAGACAACTGTGATCATGGGCAGGTCTCACATACTGAGGTTACATGAAACCATGGCATTTGAGAGCAGGGGTGTAGCTATTGGGGGTACGGATGTAGCAGTCACTACCGGGACCTGGACCCTAACGGAGCTCCAATTGTCCTTCTGCTACATAAAATATACCACCATTATAAAAGGTAAGTCATTACAGATTTTGCATTGGAGCCCTTGAGGTTCAAGTTATGCCTCTGAGAGGTTAATCTTTTATTTTTAGAAGCCAAATGCCCCCTGTGGTGAGATTACAGGAGCCATTTGGTTTCCATGGCAGACAGAAGCCTTTTGAAGGGTCCCAGGTCTGCCATTTTTACGTTAGTATTAAACCCTGCTTTTGGCAGGGCTCAATAGTAACATAGCATTTTTCCTTTAGACTGCAGTACTATAGTATTGCAAACTTTTGTGTAAGCAATCTAGTGATTGAATGTTCAAGCCCCCTAGAGAAGCTAAAATAAAATAAAAATTTTTAAAAAGTTTATAAAAAATTTTAAAAAAATATTCAAATCACCCCATTTCTCTAGTTTACATATAAAGATAATAATAATAAAAAGTTAGGTATCCCATATTTAAAAATGTCCATACTATTAACATAAAAAAGTAAATAAAAGTAGGTATCCCATATGGAAAAAAACGTCCAAATTGCTGTTTTTCACCACTTCACCCTTTAAACAAAATTGCATAGAAAGTGATCAAAATGTTATACATTCCCCAATTTGCTATCAATAAAAACGACATCTTGTCCTGCAATCAAAGACCCCACACACAGCTATACAACTTTAACCTTTACGCTGGTGGCATTTCTTGAATTTTCGTTTTTGACTTTCCGCCTTCCAAATACCATAATTTTTTATTTTCCCGTTCACAGGGCCATATGAGGGCTTAATGTTTGTGGGACATATTGTTTTTCATAATGCTACCATTTATTATTCTGTACAATGACTGGGAAGCTGGAAACTGATTCAGAATGGGGTGGAATTGGAGAAAAACTGCATTTGTGCGACTTTCTTTTGGGCTTCATTTTTACAGCGTTCACGCTGCAGCCAAAATGACATGTCTTCTGTATTCTATGTTTCAGTACGATTCCAGGGATACCAAGTTTATATAGTTTTATTTACATTGTAACCTCTTACTAAAGTCCAAAACTTTGCAAAAAAAAATGTTTTTCTTAAAGTTGCCATATTCAGACCGTAATTTTTTTATATGTCTGTGTACAGGAAGGCATAAGGCATTTTTTTTTTTTTTTTTTTTTGCGGGGCCAGGTGTACTTTTTAGTTATACCATTTTGGCGAATGTCTATTGCTTTAATTACTTTTTAGTCAAACAACGAAAAAGCGGCAGTTTGTCACTTTTGATTTTTTTTTTTTTTTTTTTTTCCCACTACGGCATTCACCATACAGGAAAAATATTTTTAAAAGTTTGTAGACTGGGCATTTTCGGACACAGGGATACCTAATGTGTATGTGTTTCACAGTAATTTTCTACTTTTATATGTATTTTAGGAAAAAGGGGTGATTTGAATTTTTAACTCTTTAATTTTTTTTTATTTTTTTTTTTTAACTACTGTATTTATTAGACTTGAACCCCAGGGGGTCTGATCACTAATGCAAAATACTGGTATTTGTATGACAGGCTGCATAAAGCATTAGAATCACGAGTCTTAATAAATCCCCCCATTGTGTTTTACAGTACTAGTGAAGATTTCATTAATCTCATCCATACATTGAGAAAAAATAAAAGAAATGTGTGCATTTTTGAAAAAAAAACCCAAAACACAGTGTGTCAATTTTAGCTGCAGAATCTCGAGCATTTTCTCTAAAGATTTAATAGGAGAAGAAAAAGCGCAGGGAAAAAGAGGCAAAAGCTCAATGATAAACACTGCGGGGAAAAGCCCCACATTTTCACGTTTATTAGCTGCGTTGTGCGACGTGGGGCCTTAGCCTCAAGGTGTTAAAGATATTAGATCCGACTGAAAATACCAATGTTTACCAAAAACAAAGTAAAACAACTTAAGGAACAGTCTAAAAAAAACAGTATAGCAATGAAATTTCTGAACATAAATACTAATATGTCTATACAGTGGTCATGTAGATTTTTTTCTATTGGTTTTTACATGTATTAATACTTTCCGTATCATTTCAAAGAAAAATTTTTAAAAAGTTCCTGTAGGTGGCAGTATATATTCAGTAATCGTGGAAGCACAGCGCACATTATAAAGATCAATGCGCTTATCAGACTAACTATTCTGGAAATCTGACCTGTAAGGGAAACCATGGTACACAATAAATACACAAAAAACAATAATAATAAGAATATATAACATTACAATACAGTATAATCAGAGTCATTTCCCATTTGGGCTAGGCTAGAGCGAAGTATGTTAACGCTATGAAAATAAAGCTCATTATTATGGCTGGTATGGATCTAGGGAGCTTAATGTAAGACCCATAGGCCTGTTACAGCCAGACAAATCTTTTTTTGAGCTCCACTTTTAACCCTGTAACACATAACTGTATCTGAAGAATCAAAGGGAGTCTGTCACCAGAACCCACCATATCACTCCAGCCCCGCAGGTTATGGTTCCGGAATCAAACAGTATTTTCCATTGTGAATCGATGCCTCCATTCTCCAGATATTGCTGTTTTTATTGATATGCAAATGAGCTCTATGGAGTAGTGAGGGCGCTGTCTTTTACCTTTTTGGATATAGAATATCCTAGCGTAATGTACCATTACATTTTTTTACTCAATTTTCTTAGTGGTAAAATTAGAAACCTCATGCATTTTTTTCTGACGCATTTTTAACTATAAAATGAGTGCATCCTCAAAGCTACACTATTCTATATTTCCCACCCAGCATATCTAAATATACCTTTTACTGTCACCCACCACCTACAGTAAATTCACCATCACCATGCTCCATTAGTGTCTCCCACAGAGTATAATGCTTGGCATGCCCAGATCACTGCTGAGGCCCAATCACAGGCTTCAGTGCTGAACCCTGGCCGATGACATCACAGAAGAGCACCAGATGCTGTAAGAGCGGTGACGGAAGGTGAGTATGAGTGGGCCTCCATCTATTATACTCTGGGGTCTGAATATACCCCAGAGTATAATGCAGCGGCTATTGTAGTTTGCCTGAGACGAATCTCCATTTGTTCGGTTTAATAAAAAAACGAACAATTTAGAATATTCGGGACGTTCCTAGCTCTTTGAGCTGATTTGCCCATCTCTAATACCTAGGGTTGAGGTTCCTCAGGTGCCGGCTATTGAGTGTATTAGGTTTGTTCTCAGAACGTATGTGGTTATCTACTGTATTCCTAGATACTGGTTTTGGCTTGATCTTCTGGTTATCTGATTTCTTGCTGATTTGGCTTTATAAGTAAACTCTGGGACTTGACCCTGACTTGGACATTTCTCTACTACCAAGTTGAAAACTCCTGTGTTCTCCTGGCTTTGACCAAGATTGTATGTTTTTATGTTTCTGTAGGTTACTTTGGTCTGGTCTTTAGTATGCAAGTGCACCTATTTTTTTGACACCAGTGTTGGTGTGCAAACTTGGTCCCGATCAGCCAAGTCCAGCCTACTCTAAGTACTGGAGCTCACCATCAGTGCTCCAGGAACTGCAGTTTTAACTGCATTTTTGAAACTTATAGCAGCTTAGACCAATCTATAAGTTTATTAGCATTGGCTCCTGATGAACCTGATACAGATAACACAGGGGAAACACGTAGAGCAAGTTTATTTTCTATTTCTGAGTTAGTTGACCACAAGCCATACTACTTGGGGGCATGAAGGACTGACAGGAGACTGGGGCAGTCTGATTAGCCTGGAGATTAGTTGGCAGAACTTGAGTCACTAATGGAAATGGTAGCTGTATATCCCTGGAGTCAACATAGGGGATATCAGTAATGGCTGCAATATAAGGGTTTATTGAGTATAAGGGTCAGAATATCATAGTTTCCCTTATGTTCATAACATTTTAATGACAGGAAATGAAGTTACTGTGACCTGTACCTAGATTACTGGCATATGTACATACTACAGACTAGGGTTGTGGAGGTATATCATGGCTGTGCAGGAGTCTAGTCAGTGAGGCTTTACAAATTATGTGTGTGGGGACCAGGTGTTTGGGCTTTTCCTAGCACTAGGAGCAACTGACAAAATACGGACCTGTTGCATGACGCAGTTGTGATACTATAACCTTAGTCTAAGGGTGGTGAAAGTATCTAATTACACCCTAGGTCCAGTGGAAAGTTGGAGAGTGTGAATACTGTCTAACATTTAAATCCTGAATAAACTCTGAATAGACAGGCACAGACCACATTGATCTGTCTTTTAGTAGATTAGTGGACATCCTTTGTGTATTTTTTATTTTAAGATATTAAAAGTTAAGTTTTATCGTTTGAAACAATTTATTTTCTGTGAGATACTATCTGGTGTCTGGTTGTAGGATTTACTGCAGCAGGAGCTTCCCCCCCCCCCCCCCCCTTTGTCTTATCTGCAGCACTATAGAAATGTAAAGTCCCACCTCTTTTGCCAAGTCTGACCTCACCATCCATCCACCAGACAAAAACGGAGAGATCAGCAGGAAATTAACCCCTGTGTTCTCTGTGAAATTTTTATAAAACCGTTTTTGGAACATGCATAAAATGCTGCAGACTGAGAAACAGTGGGGGCAAATATATTTAGTGTCTACTGTTATCATCTATATCTAAGTTTAGTGTTCCTTTAAGGCTAGTACTAGCATGGTTTTGCCTTTAACGTTACATATTTGCATATTTTCATACACAAGAAACAGATTGAGCAGTGATCTAATATGAATCTCAGGCGATGTTCAAACTAAAATCCATCATGCAAGCCACACTTAGATTTCTGCTGCAGCTTTATTGTGGGAGGGCAGTCTATCTGGAGCAGATTTAATAAATAATTAGTCCTATTGAATTTATTGGAGGTAAACCTCAGAATTTCAATCTGAAATACAATGCATTTGGAAAACCCTCAGACCCTTCAGACTATCTCTGCACTTTGCTCCATTCAGCTTTCCCTCATCCCCGACTAATTTTACCTGTCCCAGCTGCTGAAAAAAATACCCACATGGCATGATGCTACCACCACCATGCTCCACTTAGGGCTGGTATTGGGTAGGTGATGTGCACTGCCTGGTTTACTCCAAATATGACACTTAGAATTTAGGTCAAAGAGTCCAATCTTGGTTTCGCCTCTTTTACCAAGGCTCTGCTTACTTTGATGTAATGGCCAGCTCTAGGAAGAGTCCTGGTTTTTCCAAGCATCTACCATTAAAGAAATATGGAAGTCACTATGCTGTTGGGGACTTTCAGTGCAGCAGGATTTTTATGTACTCTTCTCCAGATGTGATCCTCCACTTTAGTGGCATAACTACCTTTGTAGTAGGGCCTGGGACCTGCTGCTGTTTTTTTTTTTTTTTTTTTTTTTTTAATAGGCAGTTAACTGCCGGAGTAACGCCAGTAGGTCACGGGCCCTATTTACTTACTGATCCCCACTCCTACCCACAGCCGCCTTCACTTCTCCTTCAGCCCTCCAGTGGGACCCCTGTGTCCCATATCACATCCTTGTCAGGACATCACCGACAGGGACGTGATATTGAAAGCACGGGGCCCCCTGGAGGGCTGAAGGGGAAGCAGAGGCGGTCGTGGGCAGGAGCAGGGATTGGTAAGTAAATAGGGCCAAGGCAAGAGGATTTGCTGGGCAAACCTCGCGAGATTCTGGCGGTTTAATTCGAACCAACCATGTCTGAACTGAAACTGTTATCATTATATTTTGAGGTCTCTTTAGACCCAAGAATATAATGATCAAAAGCCCAAGGGATGTATCAAACATAAGCACCTGTGTTACTCACCTCTCCTGGCCTGCAGCGTGTCTCTCTGCTGTCTTCACGCCTCTTCAATGACGTCACAGACATCATGTGGGTCAGGCCGGCGCAACACATAATGACCCCGTTGTAACCCGCATCTTTGATGTCATTGAAGTGACAGCAGGGAGTCTCGCCGGAGCCCAGGAGTGGTGAGTAATGCTGGTTTTTATGTTTGTTCAACTATACTGTGTGCAGGCAACTATGAGACATTATACTGGGAGAATGTGCCACTATGGGATATTATAAATTGTGAAGGAGTCACTTCGGAAAATTATACTGTGTGGAGGGGCCGCTATGGACATTACACTGTGTGAAGGGGCCACTATGGGATTTTATACTTGAAGGGGACTCTATGGGACATTATAGTGTGTGTAAATGTGGCGTTATACCGTGTAGGGGCCAGGAATGGGGGTGCTATGCCATGGGTGGGGGTGAGGGGGGCCCAAGTCAAAAGTTTTCTATTGTTTCTGGTCTTTGCTAGTTACGCCCCTGCACCACACAATCCCGTGTCTTAAGCTCTACAGGCAGGTCTTTCCACCTCATGGCTTGATTTTTTGCTGTGATATGCATTGTCAACTGTGCTGCCTTCTATAGACAGGTGGTGTATTTTTTTTATCATGTTCAACCAACTGAATTTACTACAGGTGGACTTCATGCAAGGTGTAGAAACATCTCAAAGATGATCAAGAGAAATAAGAGGCCCCCAGACCTAAAGTTCAAGTGTCGTAGTAAAGGGCCTGAATACATATGTCCATGTGAAACTAAAATTTTTCCTTTTTAATAAATTTGCAAAAATTTCGAAAACTGTTTACATATTCTCATTATGGGATTGGGATTTTTTTTTATTTATTTTTTTTTTAGTACAAAGACTCAACATAACAAGGACTCAACAAGTGAAAGGGTCTGAAGACTTTTTCTTATTTGCACCAAATTTAGGCCTCATGCACATGTGCATGATTGCTGGCCGTGTTTCTCATGGCTAGCACAGTGACCCATTATTTTCTATGGCCCTGTACAGACTCCAGTGTATTATCACAGGCCTGTGTATGGGGTTGTGAGCCCAGGGGAAAACTCCCCATCATCCATGTTCTGTGTCTGTGCTGTTCAACCACAGACCCGACACGTACACACTATTGTGAGCATGAGGTCTTACGCACTGAACCTGCTTCAAAATCCATGTGTCGTGGGACTTCTGTGAACATACAGCACACGTCTATTCTACATAACACGTCTTGATTTTCTTATTAAAGACTAAGGAGCTTCCACCTGCTCAATAAGATGACTTAATAAAGTAATGGGGTCTCTTGCTCCAGAATACGAATTGACCCTGAAATGTTCTCTAATCACACAGCAAGCTGAACAGTCCTACTCCTCCTCACTTCCCCGCTGCTCCCAGACCCATTAGAGGAGAAATAGAAAGCACAGGAGATTAAAATTGTATTGCCTCTATGTTTACCCGTTTAACTATAGGAACATAATGACTCTGAAGGCAGAGAACATGGGAATTAAAATAATTTTGCTGTTTTTCAGCGGATTAGCAGTCTCACTTCTTCTACGTGATTAGAAATAGATTGCGCGGCCCCTGCAGGAATACGGCCATTTAGTAAACCATTTTAAATGGCACAGTGGACCACAAGGAGAATCGGGAGGAAACTCTGCCACTGTATAATTTATATCTTACTGAGTATATCAAAAAGTTCTTGGCTTAGCGACATAATATATGAGTCAGGGGATAAAACGGGAAGACACTTGAATACCTGGCTAAAACTGAATCTTCACATATTAATATACTAGGATTTGGAAGCTTCAGGGCAGACATGTATACTACAGGCGTGTTACCGGTGCATACTGTGGTCCTTGTCCATGTACTGGTAGGAATATGTGCAATATGGCGCTCACGTGGTTGCACTCAGTACTGCAGTCCTCTAAGGACAACGAGCCGCTCACCTAGTTGGCCCTCACCGAGCAGCACTGTCCCTCTCGTACATCGCCCACCAGATCACTTCCCTGGCAAAGGAAACTGGAGACTCCGGGTCCTTTGTTGTAGAGTTCTGTATTGGGTATAAGAAGTTTCTATCGCAGCTTGAAGAACTTGATGGTAATAACCCCAGTGCCCAACACTGCTTCCACTCGAACATGTCACCTGCCTCCTAGAACACAAGTAACTGCTAAATAGTGTCCGGCTGGTGCCCTGGTTCCAGTTTTGAATGTTTGCCATGGAAAATATATGGCAGATTTTACAGCGCATCTGTTTAGGCCAATTCAGTTCATACTTAGCAAGTTTCAAGGCACTAACTCAGATTTTGTATGACTCTTTAGGTCCAACTGTGAAGCATAGGATTTTCCAAAACACAATCAGACCTTGATTGACGAAAACAAATCCAACAGAGTATATTGTAGCAGTGAATTTTTATTAAAAAAAAAGGTTTCAGCAGAAAATATCCATAATATGTATAGCAAAATCCTTATACAGTATTTCAGGCTGCAGTTCCACAGATTATCATAACTCCACAAATCTCCACCAACAACTAGAAAAAACAAACCCGACCTGACCATTTCATTGAGACCTTTTATACCATTGAATTTTCCCATAACCCCATGCAGTTTTCCCTACGAAATACCAGAATTACTGCTGACCTGCCTCTAATAAGGTCAGAGCAGACACCCCGCACTACAGCTCCACTAGTGCAGGTTAGTAAATAAAAAAGGTTCTATATTAACATGTTAAGGAGTAGATTTAATTATCCCTCTATGACAATTTTGACATAAGGCCCTTTCTTGCGGCAAACGTGCACCCTATTCGGCACCTCGCTCAACACCGAGACTGGAGCCTCTTCATTAATCAGCCATGCTCAGCGCAAATTGGGGCCTTTATTAAGACTGGAGTACAATACCCCAGTCTTAATAAATCTGCCCTATTGTTGTGAGTGTTTCCCTAGTTTTGGTACATTGTTCCCAGTTATCTAGACCAGAAAGAGTAGAAAAAAATAGAGCATTAGGTGGCCGGAATAACGAGAAAAGTTAGGAATAAGAAGCAGTCACAAACTTTCACCCTGAGGTTTTTCCAAGGCATCTTTTTTTTTTTTTTTTTTTTTTTTTTTTTTTTCAGCACCATAACTAGACAAATGATGCTGTATTTGCCGCATACAACTTACTGGAGGGAACTAGAAGATTAGTAGTAGTGGTGTTAACGGTAGGCCAAGGACAGTCAACTAATTCCTCCAGCCCACCTCCAAAGTTGGGGCAATGTTGAGGGGGCCTGTGGTGTACCTGATAGTGTTGGTAGTTCAACGGGGTACTTCCAGATGTAGAGTCCTCACCTCTCCAGAGCGTCATATTGGTGGTCAGAAGAACCCTGAAGTGCAGAAACAACTCAGGAGGCAGTAGTTGTAGTTGACCCAAATGAAATTTTACTGAGATAACAGAAACAGATGAACTTTGTATTTCCATATGATGTTAAGTCCAGTGCCTGATAACTCCACTTCAACAATGCTATACTTTGCCTCTCTCACTAGAAATATGGGGGCTAATATGAGGAAGACCCGATTGGTACCCTCTCTACCTGTGTACTGCTGGGTTCAGGCTGTGAGGCTCTAACTTCAACTTTTCTTCCAACCTGGCACTTTCTTCCCTTTCAGATGGCCGACAGCAAGTCTTTCCCTCTCAAAGGGCTGCAACAATGGTGATGCTGGCCAATGCCTCTGATAAGAAGCCACCACACTTCCCTCAGGTGTTGCAATGGTCTCTCTCTCTCATTGGTGTCAACTTAACCTATTTCAGCCAGACTCGCTGCTCTGGAGACTGAGTCTTTTCCCCTTGCTCCAGCCAGTGGTTGGTTGGACTGGTTCAAGCTCCCCTAAAGGGAGGGGTATACCATCCACAGTGGAATGCTCCTAAAACAGGGGGATGTAAACATAGTGAATCCATAAAACTATATACAAACAGTGGCACTTTATGAAACACAAAATAAGTGAAACAATGCAATATAATATAAAATATAGGGCAGTGTCCACTGGGACTCTGCATATCTCAATAAATACCCTGCAGCACTAAATACCTTCTTGCAGTTCTGGTATTTTTGTCTTTCAAGGTGAGGGGATGATACTTTCACTAAAATGAACTCTCTTCCTAATAAGTAATAGCACAATGTCTCTAAAGTCCATTTCATTGTGAGTCCTTCTTTCTCAATAGTGGAATATTTTTGTTCTTCTCAAAGAATAGGGTGTTCCTCACCATTAATCTCTAGATTTAGGACTGCACCAAGTCCAACCTCTGATGTATCTGTCTGTACAATAAATGGTCTATCAAAGTTTGGGCTTTGCAAAACTGGTTCTTTACAAAAAAAAAATGTCCTTTATTCGCTCAAAAGCTAGTTCACATTCTCTTGGCCATTACATTTCGTCTCTCCTGTTCTTTTTAGTTAGGTCAGTTAAAAGAGCAAATTCTGGAATAAAACGTCTAAAATAGCCAACAAGACCTAAAAAGATGTAACTTCTGTTTCTGTGCCTGGGATAGCAGCAGATTGAAAGGCCTGTACTTTTGAAATTTTTGGCCTTACCATTACAAATCCCAAAGCGAAGTTACGTGGATTAATTGTGAAGCCAGCAGTCAATTTCCTTTTCCCTGTTACCTTTTTCAATAGATACATGTGGTCTTCCCATGCTTTGCTAAAAATGACAACATCATCTAAGCATGCAGCACTGTATGCCATATGATCCTTCAAGAGTAGGTGGATTGTGGCCGGAGCACCATGAAGACCAAATGGCATGTTTCTGAACTGATACAACCACTAGGCAACACAAAAACAGTTTTTTCTTTTGATTTCTCATCAAATGGAATTTGCCAATAACCTTTACATAAATCTAGGGTAGGAATATACTCTGCACCAGAGATGGCCGAACCTCCCAAGATCTGTTTAGTTTCAGGTTGAGGTGGTTTGGAATCCTAATTAGTTTCAGGTTTGAACAAGTTCAAATAGAACTGGAAGTGAAATTATTATACTCTAGGGCCGTGATGGCGAACCTATGGCACACATGCCAGAGAGGGCATGCAGAGCCCTCTCAGTTGGCACGTGCACCGTCGCCACGATCGCTCACTAATGGGGAATCCGGTACAGGATTCCCTTTTAGTGACCGATCGCGTCTTTCAGCTGAGCTGTCAGTGTAGGCCGTGGTCTGGACCACGGCCTACACTGACTGCAGAGTGTAACCTCTGCCCCGACGCAGGCGTGATGACGTAAGTCATCAGCGCACGCGAGCAGAAGGAGGAGGAGGCTGCTCTTCGTGGGACTAGGTAAGCGATTTAAACTACTGTGTGGGGCCCCACTGTGAACCATATACTACTGTGTGGGGGCCCACTGTGAAGCATATACAACTGTGTGGGGGCCCACTGTGAAGCATATACTACTGTGTGGGGCCCCACTGTGAACCATATACTACTGTGTGGGGGCCCACTGTGAACCATATACTACTGTGTGGGGGCCCACTGTGAAGCATATACTACTGTGTGGGGGCCCACTGTGAAGCATATACTACTGTGTGGGGGCCCACTGTGAAGCATATACTACTGTGTGGGGGCCCACTGTGAAGCATATACTACTGTGTGGGGGCCCACTGTGAACCATATACTACTGTGTGGGGGCCCACTGTGAAGCATATACTACTGTGTGGGGGCCCACTGTGAAGCATATACTACTGTGTGGGGGCCCACTGTGAAGCATATACTACTGTGTGGGGGCCCACTGTGAAGCATATACTACTGTGTGGGGGCCCACTGTGAAGCATATACTACTGTGTGGGGGCCCACTGTGAAGCATATAATACTGTGTGGGGGCCATTCTGGAGCATATAGTACTATCTGGGGGCCACTTCAGATCGAATTGTACTGCGTGGGGTCCTTTCACTATTTATATCACACAGTATCTGTTTTATAGCAGACATGTGATATTATTACAGGCTTTAATAACATTGCATGGTCACTATAAAACAGATCCTGGTTAATTTAAGGTTAAATTGCCGAGTTGGTACTTTGCGATAAATTAGTGGGTTTTGGGCCTCCTCGTGGCATCTGGCACACTCTCTGGGTTGTACCAGGGGAGCAGTTACTTGGGAATATCCCATTGTACAACCCCATGCTTGTTGCGGTGTGTTGCTTAAGTTACCCCAGAAAGAAAGTGCTCCGTTTTCAAGTCCATTTGGTTGGTTGGTTGGTATGCCTCCTCCAGGGATGCAACTACTGCATTATGAGAGGTTGGAGGCCAAGTCCATGATATTATAGTAATGTGCAGGCTTTACAACTTAAAGGAATTCTTAAATCGAGGTTGTCTGATCAACTATTTTCATAACTCCCTTACAAGTTAATGGAGAACCCCATAAATATTTGACAATTTCTCCCTTCACTGGGGCCACAATATGGGGGTCACAGACTCTTGTTCTCATAATGGCTGCGGTTCCCAGTGGTGAGACCTGAATCTGTTGCTTATGTATGACAATTTCTGTGGATATAAAATGAAATGGTCAGATAGGGAAAACTAATAAAAATGTTCCAGTTTACAGCTAGACTAGGGGGAGAATTGATTTTTTTTTCTTTGAGGAACCCCTACACTTCTGGTGGTTACTGGAATAAGACATTTTTTTTTTTTTCCATTTAAAGGGGTTTTCCCATAATCAGCACTTGTCACCTATACACAGAATAATACACAGATTGCTAAATCTTCAATTCCACTGGGATCCTCAAGAATGATGAGAATAGGGCTCCATGTTCCCTGTTTGGTTGTTTTTGCTCCTACCCTATTCGAAGTCCATGGAACTAATGGAGATCGCCCAGTACAGTGCTCACTATCATCATCAGTCCAAGAAATGAGAGAACCTCTCAAGATTTGGTAACAAAAGTGCAAATTACATTAGTATGGTGTAGTTAGTGTAGTTATGGTAGTGTAGTAGTGTATAAATTCACTATTCATGGAAGTTTCTTGGTGTTGCAAGTAATATTTGGCAAAGCAAGGAAACGAAACTGACCAAATTTAATTGAACACCTCTCATGCAGCAAAAACTCAATTCTAGAGAATGAAGAGGTACACCATACTAATAGTACTGGGTATTTTTGATATTGTAAGTAATGTTCTACAAAGGAAGGAAATAAAACTGGCCTTATTTTAGTCAACTTTTGCAACAAAAGCTCAATTATGACATGCAGCACTGCAACCATACCAGCAAAAGTTTGTGTATAAATTCACTATCCCTGGGGGATTTTGTTGTTATAAGTAATGTTTGGCAAAGGATTTGGATTTCCTTTTTGTGTAAGAAAACAAATAGCCAAATGATGTCAGCATATAAGTACAAAAAGATATTTGGTGTGAATAAATTGTTCTTGGTCTTGGACGCGCACACTACAGATTGAATTTGGATTTGACTCAGAATTGTGATGCAACTGCACATGAGTGGAGTACAAACAGTCACATGTGCTACAGTTCAGTGTGTAGTACACGATGTCTCTCTTAATGAAAGTGTGTAGTACTGTGAGGGATGGCCAGTTGAGCAATTCCCCAGTAGCTGCTGCAGAACCCTGGGGGGAGGGGCACAACAAAACAGTGAGCCCTAAAGCTGAACCCCCCACTGTCCCTGGCTAACTTGCCCGATCTTTCCTAGGTGACTGCCAGCAACTGGTCGACAGTCCCTTCCTAATATAAGTGACACACAGAACAGGACAAGACAAAACAACACAGAAGCAGAGTGAGCAAGCCAAGGGGTCGGTAACAGTCGAGCAATGCAGTACAAAATCACAATCCAAGAGAATCGTCAAAAACAGAGCCAGAGGTCAGGAATACAAATACAGAGAATAGCAGAAAATATGCTAGCAGGGACAAGTCACAAGACAGAATCAATAGCCAGCAAGCATGTGTGGGCTGACAACCTGTTTATAGAAAGTCAGGACCCGCCCCAGACTGGATTGGGAGACAGACTGTCAATCACACAGGCAAGGCTGAGATTAACTATTAGTGGAGCAGAGGAAAATCAAGGTGCTGAGACGGGTGTGGTAGAAAATGAATTAGATAGTCTAGGACAGTGTTCAGACTGAGCGACCAGAATCTTAAACAAGGAATCAAACTGAGCACCCTCCTGCGCCGCCGCGTGCGGACGGAGGGTGATGCAGAGACCTGAACAGGCAGAGACGTTACAAGTACACTATGTCTCTCTTAATGATAACAGTGTCTTCTTTTCTAGTCCTTCTTAACATAGAAAGACACTACACTTCCCCCGAATCCACACACTGTGTTATTAACCTGTGTAGTATTCTATCTCTGTCTGATAGTCACATGCTCCCTATCTTTCTAATCTCTCCCTGCAAAATGGATACCTTTTTGGCTGGGTACCCTCTGATTGGCTATAGGCTGGCATGAGGGCTGCTCACAAGTCATTATGGTTAAGCTCAAATACCAGAGGTTATATGATCCTTCTTTTCTGCTTTTTGCATGCTTTCCCAAGGTGGCTACAACTTTTGGGCGAGCTGAACCGTAAAAAGTTTGCTATCATTCAAAGTCAAACTTTTTGAAAAATTTGGTCCCATTCTAAACCAAGTCTCTTATCTGTACTCAGTCCCATAGACTTTAAACGGAGTGGTAGCTCGCATGCAAGACGACTGATACGTGAAAAAAAATGCCCATGGGTCCCCATTCTCTAAAATTGATAGAGGTCCCACAGACTTCAGGGTTCAGACACTATCTTGTGGATAGGTGAGAAGATATGATTAAGGAACAATCCCTTTAACTGAAGGAGAAATGATCACTTATTTCCCGTTCCCCACCCCCCAGTTTACGGTTGATCACTGTAGTCAGCTGATTGAACGATCAGATTGATCAACTGGAAAGGATTCAGGTGTAAGGGAAATGTAATATTAATCTTAGGATTAATGGCTGCCACTGGTTGGGAGAGGGTTACCGTAGTAAGAGTTTGGCTCACCCTCTCTCGCTCATAGAAGAGGACCCCCTCAATGATGTCTATACAGTATGCCCAAATAGTGACACAACCCCAGTACAGATATACCAGCTCAGAATACATCATAGACATACCCTCTCAGCCACAATAGTGGAAAATCTCTTTAAGCTTCTTTTCTGTGTTTCTGGTACTGCAGAACTTTCATAAGTATCTTTCTGTAGGTATCATGAAATCCATCTATCCATTTAAGAGAAGATGATACAGTAAGCAATGATTGCGATTTTTCATTACGGGGAAGCGGGATAACAACAATTACTGTGCATACTCAGTGGTATTATAATCTATTTTTTGCAGTGTGAAAATAAAACTGAATTTAATATCCTCCTCCCATCCCGTTCCTTCCAACAGAGACATGAAATCTAAATTGGTTCCTCATATTTGCTAGTGGCGCTGTACTTGTCATTGTGATAAACTCACTTGTGTTCAAATCTTATTAACTACCAGATGGCGGCATGCCCATTTCTAAGATATGGTGCCCAGCTGTAGTGAAATGAGCAGATGGTTTTATGGATCAGCTTGAGAATCTATTCACACTCTCCCTTCTTTACCCCAGCCCTTCCTCCCTTTGTTCCGAATACTCTAGCATTGCACTTTTGTTCTTGGACACATGTAACAGACAGCTACAAATGCCAAAAAACAGAGGACAGAAAATCTTCCTTGCAGTACTTTTCTGCAACAAGAAAACAATTTCCCCTCTTAGCAGACCAGCTGGATACACACAGACTCATTGTATTCCCACTTACTGTACATGCATAAAAGTTTTATGGTCAGGAACAGAAGGTCGATCTATCTATCTCATATTTATCTACTGTATCTATCTATATACCTCCATGTAAATCTTCTATCTATCTATCTATTGCGACAACTTGGGGGAATTAGTCTCAAAATGGCGGCAGACTTCTGGTCCGGACAGCGGTGGTTCGTGTTACTGGGCGCCGGATAGATAGCGTTCAGACGGTCCAAGTGTAAAAAATAAACTGGCTTTATTCAGCTTATGTGCAACATAACAAAACAACAAAAATCTAGGCCACAGTTAGGGCACTAACTAACTCCTTGAGCCCCTAACTAGCCTGACTACTGCTCAGCTCCAGCAACAGTCCCCTGTGGACCCCAGCCCTCCTGGGACAGAGCCTCTCTCTCTCTGTCCTTGCCTGGTCCACCATCTCCTGCTCCCTGCAGGATACTCCAGTCCTCTGGAGTTACGTGGCCCACCCAAAGGTGTGGCTGAGGGCCTTTTCAGGGCTGGCCTGGGTCGCTCCCTAGCGCCCTCTAGGTTCACATACTCACACTATCTATCTATCTCATATCCATTTATACATACACATGTAATCTATCTATATGTCTATCTAATATCTATTTATCTCATGTCTATATATTTACATATATCTATAAATATATCGATCTCATTTTTATCTACCTTTTCTATCTATCTATAGCTATCTTTTTATCTACCTCATATCCATCTATCTGTATATCTAATCTATCTATCATCTATCTTTCTATCTTATATATACCTGTAAATCTAATATATCTCTCTGTCATTTATCTATATCATGTCTTTCTTTATCTATATATCTATGAATCAATATATCATTTATCTATCTCACGTCCATCGATCTATCTATCATTTTATCTATCTCATATCCATTTATCTCCCTATCTATATTTATCAATCTGTTATCTATCTATCTAATATATACCTGTAAATCTAATATATCTCCCTATCTATTTATCTCATGTCTTTCTATCCCTCTATCTATCTACTATTTCTCTTATATCTTTCTCACTTGCTAGCTGTTTCATATCTATCTAGCATGGATGTCTTGCGATGCTGGAGCCTTAGGTTTGAATCCAGCCAAGGACATCTACAAGGAGTTTGTATGTTCTCCTCATGTTTGTGTGGGTTTCCTTGTCTTAGCAGATACTGGTAGGGTAACCCTACTTGGGAAGTATTGACAAAAGTCAAATTCATGGTCTATGGCCTGTGCAGGGACTGCTATCTATCCAGCTATTGATCTCATATCTTTCTTCCAGTTATCTTCCTAGTTTTACATATGGCACAGTATACACAACAAGGGAGATTTCTTGCCTACCAACTCCAGAAAACTGGTCTTAAAAAGTCACAAAACTTGGGTTTGCCAATCTTTAAATGTCATTTGCACAAATATTAAGTTCCAATGGTATTTTTACATTGTCCTCGCTATGTTCTGATAAGATTGTGATGTTGTCGCACATTTTTGGTGTAGTGTAGTCGTGATGGCAAGAAACCCCCAGATGTTATACTGGAACTGAAACTTTACTGACCGTGATAGCAGAGTAAAGTACACGGTAGCATACTATACATATAACATCTCAGCCCTTCACATACAGCAGCTAGACGTTACCGGATTGTACAAGGCGGCAGGCATCACTCCTGTCTCTACTGGCCTCCCATCCACCAGCATTTACAGACTCAGACCTCCAGGGTTTTGTGAGGCAATAGGCTGCTTCCTGGTGCGACATGGACAGGACAGGATCACCATGTGGCTGGATCACCAACCAACTTCCGAAAAGGCACAAAAAACAATGCTAAACTGTCTTGGTTAGGGACACGGTATATGCTCATGAACGGTCACCACCTAAGATTGCTTAGAAGAGAGGTTGGCCTTCACCAGTCTATAAGGTTGTGCTGTAGGTGACTGCACCACATTTATCAGTTTTCTTGCATAAACAATGACTACAATCTATGGCAGCCATGAGTTGGCGTAGATTTCGGTCCAGGTAAATGGACTGCTGGATGATGTGTATTAAGTGTATCCTACGCCAGCTCAAGGGATGTCATGACCGGCATGGAGAACAGTGTATTGATAAATCTGCCCCATTGTGATACTGTGAAAAGGCAATTGAACATCATTATAGAAAATCACAAAATGCATAGTGGAGCGGGATAACATGCATCATTTAGATGTAATTCTAAGGAACTGGTTGCTGCTGAGTAATTCCTCTATTTACATCCAAGCACCCCAGGTGGCTATCCCTTAAGAATGCATAAAATGTCATCTTTCTTATGAAAATGCCAAAATGGAAGAATGTTTAAGAAAAAAAAAAATTGTAGCATGTTTTATTCTTATATTGATAGAGATACTAAAAAAAATATATATATATATATAAAATATATATATATATATACAGAGAGAGAGACAGCATTTTTCTTTTTTATGGTATCTATACTGATGTTTAGTGGATATTGCAGCACTATGTGTATTGTACTTTATAGCGGCTCTATTTATGTGGATGCTATGGGTATACTATGTGTAGGTATAGGAGTGGTATTACACCCTTAGCATTGATATGGTAGCTATAATATTGTGTATGGGATGATGTAGTGGGCCTGTGTGCTAGCAGATGCCAGGGCTGAATTTCAGTCCCAGTACAGACCAGTATGGGGTCCTCTGTTCTATGTAAAAGAAGTGGAAACCCCTCTTTGAGTCAGAGTAGAAAGATGCTAAGAAGGACCAGCTCCTACTATGGCGGACTCTGATCAGCCAAGTATTACATGGTCACACATTCATTAGAATGGGCACTATATACAGTACTTGTATGTATTTATGCAGTGCTGTGCAAATGTTTTAGGTGGGTATGGGAAAAATGCTACAAAGTAAAAATGCTTTTAGAAATAGAAGTGTTATTAGTTTATTTTTGTCAATTGACAAAGTGTAGTGAATTCCATCAATATTTGGTGTGACCTTTGCCTCCCATCACTTCTTCTAGTTATACTTACAATTTGTGAAGGAACACGACAGGGAGGTTGTTCCCGCCATCTTGAAGAACTAAGCACAGATCTTCTGTGGACATAGGCTTGCTCCAATCCTTCTGTCTCTTCATGTAATCCCAGACAGACTGGATGATGATGAGATCAGGGCTCTGTGGGGGCCGTATCATCACTTCCAAGACTCCTCCTCCAAAAGGCAAAGGTCACATCAAATATTGAAGGGATTTAGATTTCTTATTTCTTCATTCACTTTATTTTGTAAATTTACAAATATTAACAGTTCTATTATATATAGGACATATATGTGGTAGATTTTCCAAAACCTGGCCAAAATTTGCAGCAACATGGCACATATGCGTTTTTGTTGCAAATTCCTTGCGGAGTTGCTGCATTGCAAGACGTGAAATTTACTGTGAAAATTCTTAGCATAAGTCGACATGATAAACATTTAAAGGCTATGTACATCTTTGTTTTAATTTGTCTTTATATTGCATTAAATCTATTATTGGTGAAAAAAGACATTGTATTAAAAATGCTGCTTGTTTTTCTTCTGTAGCCTTCAATTGCTCTCATATAGTATAAACTACTTTTTCAGAGCAATCCGTCTGAGTAGCTGCTTGACAGCTCGTTCTGTGACTGTTATCTCTGTTATCAATTTTAGCTTAAATGAGCGTTTATGAGCAGTTAGAAAAACAGAGATAACAGCTTCAGGCAGCTTCTCAGACAGATTGCCTGCATGATATGAGAGCAAATGAAGGCTCCAGAAGGGGAAGCAAGCGGAATATTTAATATCACCATATGAAGCATATTTTACCCCAAAATACATATAATACAGTAATAAAAATGACCACAAAGAGCTACTTCTGTGAACATGTAACATATGCAGCATATGCATAAGGTGGGGACATACCCTTATAGAGCAACAATATCCCGATGAAATAGACCTTTTAAGGAGTTATTTACATGACTCTGTTCCATCCCTGAAACACAATGGTCTGTGTGCTGGACCCATTTCCTAGACTGATCATATGTGAATTGAGCTTATTGCATCTCAGTGATTTCATGTCCTCTAAGATAAGGCATGTGACATACTGTCGTACTGAATTCAGCGCACTTTCAGCGTTGTTGGTACCTGACCGGATTCCAGAGATATCTGTGCCATTAGCTTTGGCAACCGATATTACTGCACCGTCGGTGGGGCCGAACTCACAGCTCAGCATCATAAGGGCTTCTACGCTTGGTGCGCATAGACATCTGGATCATCTTTTGCATACTTTTATGTCCTTAGACGTTTCCCGATGCAAGAAAACAAATCTTGTCATGGATTTACAGTACACAATCATATTATATTACTATTACAATATATAGCATTCCACTGGGAGAACAGATGTTCTTTTCGTGTTCCAACACTTTTCCATTGTAGACTGCTGGAATTCTATTCTATCCAGTACTTTAATGACAATGTAGGGTTTCCATATACTGTGCATGTCTTATTACAACTGGCACTTTAAGGAGAACACGTCATGAACGAGGCGTTCACGTCAGCAGCTCTACTCTGGAAATATTGATAACTGGAATTGGAAGCCTTGGAGGTCTCTAGAGAGTAGAACGTGTAAGCTTCATGATTGATTAGCTGGAGTATAAATTGCTCTCATGAGGACTGAAAGATTTATTCTTGCGTCAATATGTCAATACAGTTTTGTCCCAGCGCTTTGTACCCTGCATCTATATCTGCACTGCAGATCCCAAGTCTATACAGAGACACACAGTGAATCATTGTGTCCTGTCAGCATCTTGTGGGCAAATTCTTAGATTTCACAACATGGAAACAATGACTACATTGGTCAGCATGTGTACCCTGTGGCGCCCTTCCTTACCATGTTAATGTTAGTAATTACATAGTGACACAGCCGGGGTTAAAACTGGCATTGCCGTAAGTGTTCAGCCCACTCAATATATCTTGTGACTTATGTTCTCTTTCAGAGAAAAGGAAAATTTACAACATAGAATGCCGTATAGAATCATATTTTCATTTTTTTGTAAATATATATACTTTATTGATATTTATTGTTTTAGATATATTTGCTTTATTTATGCATTATATAGGTTTTTTTTTTTTTTTAAGGAAAGTGGGCTGGGAAAAGATAATGTTTATTATAATAAATTAATTAATTTATATGCTTGTAACACCAGCCCTCTGCATTCGCCGGCGTACCATCTCTCCCAGCATACTCAACTGCCGACTTACCTCTAGTTCACACTATGTGGTTCCTGACTTTCCAGACTGTTGTGTATTTACTCCTGTTGCTGCTCCAGGTCTTGCCCATAGAGCGGGCACACTCTCCCTCTCAGCAACTTGAGAATTTAACTAGTACACCTGTGAGCCCTGCCCAGCTGCTCACACCTATTTATACCAGTTCAGCCCTCTGCACTGCGCCTGAGCAACCTAGGTTCTTGGTTTGCCATTTTCTGCAAGGATTTACTGCTTATGTTCCTGCTTCTTTTCCTGATTTATTATCCATGTATTGACTTTGGCCCGTTTCTTGACTCTGATACTGATTCTGATACTGACCTGCTTTTTTTTGTGTCTGACCTTTTGGCTTCGCATGACCCTGTATATCCAATGCCTGGCCCGGACCTTTGGATTGGACTGACCATCAATACTGGGACTACTCCTAGAGGTAGTGATCTGGTGGTCCCCTGCAGCAAACACCAGGTCCCTGCATAGGAGTTAGAAGGTGGTAACCATGTGACACCTTAGACAGCGTCCTCAGGAGTAGTCCAAAGTCAAACTAGCTAGGTGGCACACTGGGTCCACGATCCGCTGTCCGAAATAACATGCATTTACGGGATTAAGAAGAAATTATGACAAATTTGTTGAAAGGTACATTTGGCATAAAGTATTTGTCACTACTCACTAGTCATGTTGGACACATTTCTTTTACTTTGCCCACCATATGACGTATGACTGTATTTTAATCAATATTTTTCACTCAAAGACTCCTCTTAGTTAGCTATGACACTTTTCAAGACACTGTTAGGCTGAGACCCCATGATGCGGAAACGCAGCCTTTTGTGTTGCAGATTTTACTACAATTTTTAGAGCCAAAGCCAAGAATGGCACAAAAGGAATGGGAAATATATAGAAATTACTTATACGTTTACCTTCTGCTCAATCCACTCCTGGCTTTGGCTCAAAAAATTGCAGCAAAATCTGCAACAAAAAAAAGCTGCGTTTCCGCAACGTGGACTTTTCTCCAACAACTCTGGCTCTTTGCTTCATTTAATAGCTGCTGCTCTACTGATTCCGGCACAGTTGGAATTTTTTCTCTAGCCAGCATTATTCCTGAGCATCAGTGTTGTTAGTCTTTGTGCCTGATATTCCAGTTAGGTGGTGTCTGGCAGACAAGGGGGCGTGATTCTGAGCTCTGACATTGGCTGCCTCCAGTTGGACAGTATCAGAAATCTCAAAACCAAACCTCCATGCTTGCTACTGCCTGACACCACCCACCTGACAGTAGAGAGTCCAGTTAGCATATCAGACATCAAAACTAACTGCACTGATTGCATAGGAATGGTGGGGGCTAGAGAAGAAAATTCCAACTGTACTGGAATCAGTGGGGTGGTGCTTATGGAGGTGGTGAAAAGTACTTTGTAATTTAATTGAAAAATAATCTAAATATAAACTAATTTAAAAAAAAAATGAATGACTTACAGGCAAGCACACTCATTATGTAAATGATGTAAGAGCTAGGTCTGAACTTCGTGGTAGTTGGGAAGCCTTATTTAAACACAGTCAGTGTGTTTTTTTTTTTTTTTTGTTTTTTTTTCCCCCAGAATGTTTTATATTGTAAAGGGAGGGTCTAACCCAGACATAGCCTTGGGGTAGACCTGAAGGGGATGGGAAAGTAGCTAGGGGGAGGGATATGTTTGGCGGGAGTTGTTATTAGGGTGGACTCCACTCAACACTTAGAAAGGAAAGTGAAGTGTCCCACCCTCCCATTTTTTATGTTCCTGGTTCTAGTGGTGGTGCAGGATATTTGTGTTTTTATTGTTTTTCATAATCATCATCATGCCAGCTTATTTAGTAGGTTGGGGGTCCTTAGAGTTGGTGGAAAATTCATTGGGTGGGAAACCGTTAATTACCCCCCTAAATTACTTTCATTTATTTGGTTGGTCAGCTTGTTTATGGCTCTTGCTGTGTGGGATCCCCGGGAGAGTTTTGAGTGGTTAAATAGCTATCTGCAGTGGTAGGGTGTCCCAGAGCCTGTGTTTTTTGGTTGCGGGTAAAGTGTGTCGGTGGGCAGATTGACAACCAGATCTCTGTAGCTCCAAGGACCTCCATTCTGCAAATCTCAGGGCACAGTTGTGTTTGAGGGATTGCTTATATTGGATGAATTTTTGAGCACTATTTATTAAATGTTTGTTTTATTAATGGCCAATTAAAACCAACCATTGAGTCCCGAGTATTTATTGAGATGTGGATGGTTGGGGAATTGGCCAAGAAGTTGCTTGGAAAGTTTTAAAGACCTGGACTAACAGTTCCCATATCAAGTAACTTATAGTGGGTAGTCATTTTTAGTGTGAGGAATGTAGGGCCATGTTCTGTAAAATAGTTAATGGGTATGGTTTATCAAAAGGTGCACAAGAAAAATAAAGTGGTTGTATATATTAACCAACAAGATTCCTTCTTTCTTGTTTAGAGGTGTCTATGAATAAATTTGTCGTATTGCTTTTCTTCTATACCAAATTTGATAAATCTATTTCGGTTGGGTCATCCACATGGCAATAATAGTTTTTGTATTCTGAAAAGTAATGGCTCCAGTGAGAACAAAGGATTATAACCTTCTCTACACTGACAATGGCTTGAGTACATAGTAGATCGCCATACTTGGAGCCCAAATGGCTCCAACAAGTGTGTTGTGCTGAACTGGCTTGAGATTGGAAATATTCTACCCAAAAACTTTCTTATACCTCTGTACCCACAGAGTCCAATGGATTATAGGGACAATGTTATACTGCGCCTACATACTCCGAATGGTGTTAGATACTGGGAGCTGTGATATGACTTTGTGACAATGTAAAGCTGTATTGATACTTCTTGTTTGCTGTGGTTTTTCCAAATAAATTTTTTATTTACAAGGATTCATCATTTTTCCAAGGAACCAGATGTATCCATTGTAAGTTAATGAGGAAAAAGAGAAATCTGCCATATCCCTCATGAATTCTGAAGAAACAGAAACCTTGATGCTATTCTGAACAGAGGCTAAGTTGTTTTGACAGAAGCTTTTATCAGAATCAGCATTAAAGATTAGAGACAGGCAAACCGATTAATTCCAAGCCAGGTTCGACTCAAATATTCCAATTTTGTGTTTTGTTTTTTTTAACAAATCTGAATTAATGGCGATTCTTTTTGAAAGAGTTAAAATGGCCACCGTAACATAACATTGAGCAGTTAGAATACAGAAGACACACATGTCTGTGAGTCACTGTGATGTCAGGTGATGCTAGAACATCACCTCACCACCTCTCAGCCAATAGTCAGTGCTAGGTGGACACCGTACAGTGCTGATGTACAGTGTATAAGGTTGTGTGAGCTGGAATACGAGGCATATCAGTAATAGTAGAGGTAAGGAATTGATGTGTTATCCCATTTTCTTCAGCAATACACAGCACTTAGTGCAACAAAGCTTGCAATACAGCTAGAGAATCTTAGGAGAAGGAGAGTTAGAACAAAGTTTAGACAGATTTAATCAATTAAATGCAGATTAGTGATAGAAATCATAGATAGGAGTGAGAGAGAATATCTGTGCCTTGTGAGACTGACTGGCACCACTCAGCCAGACATGTCCTTGTCCATGCTCGTATTATTCCATTCCTTACTGCTACTCAAGTTGTCACAGCTGCCACCACTCAGGTATACATGTCCTGTGGCCTGATCCATCACATTCCACTACACCACATTGTTGGTGCCATAATGTTGGAATCAAAGAGACCAAAACCATTTTGATGTCACATCTGTTCCCATAAAGGGATAATTTTCAGTGGCTTTATTTTTTTTGACAAGCCACTTCTTCATCACTTTTCAGGTGTCTCACAGGCACAAATTTGTCTCCGAAATAACAACAAGCCTGTAGTACTTAGAAGTCATCAAAATGGGCTATTTGTTCTACAGAACCATTGCTTTTTGCAATATAACCACCATGTGTGTCTAAAAAAACATGGACAAACACCTTTCACAAAGAAAGGGTAATATCTGGCACTTTTAAATGTTAAAGCGGACCTTTCCCAATAACGCTAGGCTGTAAGGCCCACTTAAACTGAATTCATCTATAAGGACATGAAAGGTCCTCTTTAAATGTGTAAAAGTGAGTGTATGGTTAAACTCTGAGTTTGTATCCTCTGCTTACCATCTGTTTTCCCATAGACACACATGTCACTTTCACTGTTATATAACTTCAGCTGTGTTTTCCTTAGAGAGCTAGAAACTGTATAGATAGGTTCCTAGGAGTCCTGACATTGTTCTACACTAGGTTTTAGAGAAAGGTTTCTAGGAGCCCTAAGAGTGTTCTAAACTATGTTGTATAGATAGGTTCCTAGGAGCCCTGACAGTGTTCTACACTATGTTTTATAGATAGGTTCCTAGGAGCCCTGACAGTGTTCTACACTATGTTTTATAGATAGGTTCCTAGGAGCCCTGACAGTGCTCTACACTATGTTTTATAGATAGGTTCCTAGGAGCCCTGACAGTGTTATACACTATGTATTATAGATAGGTTCCTAGGAGTCCTAAGAGTATTCTACACTGTTTTATAGATAGGTTCCTAGGAACCCTGACAGTGTTCTACACTATGTTTTAAGTTGTGGTTCGAACCAAACTTGTTTCACCTGAAACAAATCTGGGACCCAAACCGCCGAACCCGAAATTAAACAAATTTTGAGAGGTTTGTCCATCTCTAGTAAAAATTTATAGGGGGTTCAGAGGTTACAATTTCACAGGGACCCTGGTACCTAAATGGCCTGAAGGCCCCACTACCATATAGGATACCATGATAGCTTTAGGTTATGTCTCTGATCAGTACCTGATTAGGCACACAGGTAAGTACATCATCAGTAACAAAAGCATAGCTGAATATACTCATTGGTTTGAGAGGATATACAGATGGTTCAACCTTACCTTTGCTCAAATTTGGTCAAGGACTCAAACCAATACAATACTGAGACATGCTAGCAAAACCCTTGACAAATTACAGTTCATATCAGAACCACTGGTTGGCTGCACATAGACACATATAGATGTGATATCTTGATAGAATACCACAAAATCATGTTTTATATTAAAGCTGGTCAACTCATGATACGCATGTTGGCACATACGTGAACAACTTAGAGGAAAGGTAAGGAATAAGACATCAGTAACAAACCCATTGCCCTTGTCCATTCTCCTCTCAGTGTCTCAGGTCCCCTACGTGTGCCTAACATGCAAAGTGAGACAGATGCACAGTGCTGTCTTTCTCCTTTGCTGCAGATTTCAGGACAGTACTACACATGTGCCTCACTTTGCCTATTAGCTGCATCCCCGATATTTTAGTAGGGGAGCTGAAACATCAGCTTAAGATGGAGAATGTGCATGTTTGATAAGGGGTGGTGTTTGTCTCTGGTGCTTGTTCCTGGCTTTGATCAGTGAGAAAAATAAAATAAACAGCACCGGAGGCACGGCCACACCCCTGATGAACAAAAAAGCTCATTAGAATTAGAAGTGATTTTTAGGCTTGATTGAAATGGTGTTACAACGCCCTGCAATTCACTATATTTACTTGATCTTTACTAGAGGTATTGAAGAGTTGTTTTTTACCAAGTCTGCCAACTACGAACTCCCCTTCTTCTTCCTCTTCCACGATAAAAATATACACACGCTGCTTGACAGTGGAAAATAATGGCGACTGCAGCCTTTTTTATTGAAATTCAGAATAAATAACCACATTATAACCTTATAAATAACATACAAAACCAAATCAAAAATATAAAACATCATCAAACCTTATCTAACATTATTACAGTTAAAATTCGGAAGGCAATATCCACAAAATATCCATTGTAAAGAACCAATCCCAACTTGCACCACGTTACATAGTTAAATAGTAGATGTGTCACTATGCCATGCAGTGCCAGTGGGAATTGGTCCTTTAACAATGAATTCTGTATGGATATAGCCTTCTAGGGATTCGTCCTTTACAATGGATACTTTGTGGCTATAGCCTTCTAGGGTTTGGTCCTTTACAGTGGATATAGCCTTCTAGGGATTGGTCCTTTACAATGGATACTTTGTGGATATAGCGTTCTAGGGATTGGTTCTTTACAGTGGATATAGCCTTCTAGGGATTGGTCCTTTACAATGGATACTTTGTGGCTATAGCCTTCTAGGGATTGGTCTTTTACAGTGGATACTTTGTGGCTATAGCCTTCTAGGGATTGGTCCTTTACAATGGATACTTTGTGGATATAGCCTTCTAGGGATTGGTTCTTTACAGTGGATATAGCCTTCTAGAGATTGGTCCTTTACAGTGGATACTTTGTGGATATAGCCTTCTAGGGATTGGTCCTTTACAATGGATACTTTGTGGCTATAGCCTTCTAGGGATTGGTCCTTTACAGTGGATACTTTGTGGCTATAGCCTTCTAGGGATTGGTCCTTTACAATGGATACTTTGTGGATATAATGTTCTAGGACCTCCTACCCTTGACTAGGGGAGACATATCTGTCTGGGGTATTGCTATCCCCTTTTATTTCCTGTCTTTTAGTGGTGCACTTGGGAACCACCAAAATCCTTCCTATGGAGGTTGCCATACCTGCAGGCTACCCAAATACCACATAACTACCTTCCAGGATCTCCTCCATGACAACTGCTGTGACAGCTGCCAATGCTTGCAAACCCATACCCCAACCACAGAAACAAGGTTGTGGAGCAACGTGGAGGGGATGAAGGGCTAACTGCCACTAACCACCTAACTCCTCCCCTTCCTGCCACTTGCTTCTTAGCCCCTCCTATCCCCTTAACTCTTTCCTCAACTACAATCCTGCTCTCAAAAACCCCTTCAAACCCCATTATATCTGGTCCAGTCCTATGCTGTGCTTGGTCCATAGCTCTCTTTACATGTAATTGGTAGGTGATAGACTCCTGCTACTATATAACCATATAACAATAGTATTTAGTATATCCGCATTAACAAAAAATCACTTCATTTACTCGGTTGTAATTCACTTTGGAAAATCTTTGATGGGAAAGTCATCAATAAATCATCGTGAGTGATGTGAGGCGAGAATAGATAAATACAATAATGTCCATATCAGCGGAAGGCGGATCCAGATGTAATAAAGCTTTGTAAAGGTCAGGCCATGTGCTATTATGAGTCGTCTTTATGCTTCACAGTAAAATATTGATCAAATAGAATATTGCGTAAATTGTGATTAACATGTTCCAAAAATATCAAAAGTTCAATACAATAAAAATCAACAGTTTTAATAAACAGTTATAAGGAAATGTAAAGTATCAATGAAAATAAAGGGGGTGGGGGATTCATAAACCAGTATCCCATTGTTTTTTTTTCTCACCCAGGTACAGCTCCATACATTTGGTGGTGGCTTTGGTTGGTGTTACAATTCAGTCCCGTTGAAGTGACTATGGCTGAGCTGCAGTACTAGGCACAGCCACAACCAAATGTGTGGTGCTATGCCTGAATAGGTAATATCAAAAAGTAATTTTTATGATCACATACAGGGATAGGGTATAACTGATATGGGGCTGGTACAGTAGTAATGTAGTCAGGAACAAGGTCAAGGGTCATCATCGGAGAGTGGTCAGTATGCATCAAGCCAGAGGATGAGACTGGAGCATAGTTAGGAATGGGGCCAAGAGTCAAAGTCAGGAGTAGAGCCGGAAATATCAAATGAACAATTCAATAGGCAAGCCTAGTTCAGAATCAACAGTGAAATCCAGGATTGCCTCCCCTTTAAATAGGCCTCCGGGCTTGATGTAATCTATGGGCATCTGTTGCCTTAGGAATCCAACACTGCTATGAAGCCAGAGCCTGAACCAGTAGGAAGAAGATGAAGGTCAGAGGGCCTCAAAAGGGAAGGCAACCAGATGCAGTTGTTGGCAAGAACCACCCCACGTGCAGGGATGTAGTGCTAGGACTGGATGAGGTGAGTAACAGAAATTGTGATCTACAGTAATTGCTGTAAGTAGAGACTTAAAGGAAAGATGTAAGCAGAAGTAGTCAAAAATGTTACCTTTCCTTGTATTGGTAGCAGCAGTAAAGCAAACACCATTATGTGACACCTGAGTGCCTATCAGGGTAGAACAGAGTTAATGTGTTGAATAGATAGGATCCACCATATGATCGGACTGATCATACATTCATCACATTCCATATGCCTATACAGTTACCCAGTATACAGATGTCTCTGTCCTTACCTTTTCTCAGATTTTGGTTAAGGACTCCAATATCTCATTAAATCCATTTATTACAATATTACCATATCCTAAGGGTTTGTTCACACAGAGATTTTTGCAGGCTGAAAAAATCTGCTTCAGGAATTAGGTAGATTTTTTTTTTACGCATTTTTTTTTACATGATGCAGTTTTTGATGCGTTTATTTAATCCAGCACACTCTATGGAAACTCCACTTTAAAAAAAACACACAAAAAACTCATCAAAAACCGCGTGAAAAAACGTGCTGCATTTTTTCCGCCTTCCATTGATTTCAATGGGTTTTTCAAGGCAGAACCCACCTGAAGAGATAGGTCATGTTGCTTTTTTTTTCCCCTCCAGCTGAGAAAATCAGCTAGCGGGAAAAAACTGCTACTGACTCCCATTGAAACGAATGGAAGGTGCTTTTGAGGCAGACGTTGAGGTGCATTCCACCTCAAAATCTGCCTGCAAAAAAACTCAATGTGAAAATACCCTAACAAAACACTTGCAACTTTCATCAAAACCACTGGGTGGCCACAAAGACAAATAGAGCAGAGACATCTTGCGACAGAGTATCGAGAAATTATACTGTTTTGAAAAGCTGGTCATCCTGTAATGCACATGTGTCCAACCAAGGAAAGGTGATGGAGGACACACCTGTATACACCAAATGTACCCTCTAAATGCAATCTGAACAGAGGCTAACTAGCGTCTTCTTTAAGAATGAAATAATGATATTTCTTGACACATCTAAGTATGGATCAATCTGTCAACCATCAGGCTCAGAAGGTCATTTATCTCTCTGTTGCCATTAACCTTCTTTAAGAGGACATAATGAACCACTGGATTTTTTTTTTTCCATTTGACCCCTACATAACAGGATACAATTAACCCTCAAAAATACTTGGAAATGCGGTTCTAATAAGCAGGGTTGTTTGACAATTTCAATGATGTAAACCAAGACCTTTGTCCCTGATGCTGTTACTACATGATGTATTTTCCATGTTATTGATTATATAACTCTTTAAAAAAAATTGGCTCATAGTATTCACAAAAAATCCCAACTCTATTATGCTTAGGAGTCCAGTAGGCGGTCCTATACAGTAACCGGCAGCTATTCAGTGATGTATATGTGTGCATGAGAAATATTAACACTATTTATGTACACTATATGAATCATATCCTGCATTTATCACCAGTTTTTTCCATCTGCACGATCCATTTCTAAATGTGTTGAGTTCAGCTCAAAAATCGGTGCAGGGTAGCTGTTATAAAATCTCCCATACACACACACACAGAAGAGGAGATCCTGCTCCCTCTGTAACACCCACTCAGGCGCAGCAGCAGTGTGAAGGACAACATTTGGCAGTACTTGAACAGTGTTACTATGAATATAGCACCGGATTGAGATATAAGACTTACTATATGCAGCAGCAGTGTCTCTTTGTCTGTGCCTCTCCCTTTCTTTCTTTGCAACTGTTCCCTCCTCCCCCCTCCTCTCCATAAACTTCTATGGGCAGCAGGTGTAACCTGATCTCTTAGTAAGCTGATAATACATTGAAGTCAATGGGAGTTGAGCTGCAGCACTTGTGCCTGGGCACTATACATGGCATGGAGCCAACTGCTTCCAACCCTGTATTGTGTATAGTACAGGTATATAGAAGTATAGCATAGAAGCGACCGTGTACAGCTTAGGGTGGGTTCACATGTCCGACTTTGTTTCCAGCGAAAAAAAACGGCTTTGCGGCACAGAGGATATAAGCGCGCACCCGAGCTTTGCTTTAAAACCCCTTTCAAGTGAATGGGGGTTTAAGCAATGCGTCGCAAACCTTCCCCTATCCAGTGCCTATCCAGTTTTCCGACATTTAGGTCGGATTCACAGCGGACGGAGTGCCGCCGCAAGTGTGAACCCACCCTTATTGGTGCAGGAAGTGCCTGTCGGTTCCCCATTGATCAGGTATTAAAAACCTAATTCCTGGACAACTCCTTTAAAGTGAATCTGTTTTACCAGTGAATTGAGGGTAGTGAGCAGGGCAGGAGATGGAGGATAGAAGTAGATATTACAAAGTTTTGCATCGCTGCTTGTAATGTTGCTTTATGGAAAAAGTAAACAACGGTTTCTGCTTATGGTCATTTGTATTTTCCTCCAAGACTTTCCATCTTTAGGGCTAGATCTTTTAGAATGAAAAAAATGCTTCATAATTTGGAGAAAGTGACTATGGGCACAACAGCTGTAGGAGACAGACAGAAGTTTTGACAAGGCTTTCAAGACGAGATCCGATATAGGATGACACATATTGCAAATACAGTACTAAGAATGTTTGTTTGTTGACATAGCCATCCAGCTTTATCACATTGGCTCTTGTTATGCGGTAAAGTACAGGAGAAAATATTTTCCTGGCTGATATTAAATTCCCATAAACCTCCAGCATTGGGTGATGTTTATGTGCGTGTCGGGAGGGTTGCTTTCTGACTTGCAGCTTGTATTTAGGCTATAATTTTCTCTTAAAAGCTGTAACACCTCATTGCTTTTTCCTGCAGAATCTATGCAATCCTATTCTGTAATGTTAGAGCAGCCATAACCTCGCTCTTGTAACTGAGATGTAAAAATTTTATTTTTTTTTTGTCTATAAATTTTCTATAAGCTGTAATTTGTGGCAGATATTACAGTTGTAAATCCCGCTTCCCGGCTTCCTTGGAATGATATCTTACAGTTTATATAGTACTTAAATCAAGAGAAGCTCATAAAATTCTGTAACAATTGAGAGAAATGCTTTACTGCTTGATAGAAAGTTGATATTGTCCTTCATATTCACGATAAGACTGTAGGTTCCAGTATGTAGGATGCTAGAAGATGGCTGCTGACTCGGAGATATGTCTAACCTTCCGTCTTAAAGTGGAAAGTTCCTATGGGTATCGCTTCTTCTATACGGTGATTGCGTTATTGACTTATCGACCTCTCATGTAGCCTGTATGCCAATAACCGTTCCATCATTTCACTCAGAGCTTTGATGGATGACTTTTTTAATGTGTACAATAGACTTTGAGTATTAGGTGGAGATGTTAATGATGGCCGGATGTGATGCAGCAGAACTGGACTTAAGGGGGTTTGGCATGAACAGAACCAGATTTACATTTGTAGACAATTGAAAGTTAAAAAATTCTGCAAATATAAATAATTAAAAATTTGGCAGAGTTTTATAGATTTTCTCTAACCATCTCAGTGGTGATAGTCTGTAGTCTTGATCAGTTGTCAATGGATACGACCACAAATGCAGAAACTTTTCTTGGTTGTTTGACAGAATCAAGCCATGATTTCCTTTTTGTGGTCGGTTATCTTCTCATACATGTAGTGTCCCCGCCTGATAATCATGGCTGGGTTTCTGACATGTCCCACACCATAGAAAGTTCCTGCATTCATGGTCATATCCATTGGTAACCGATCAAGACAAAAGATGGCACCACTAAGATGGTTAGAGACAAACTTTAAAACTTTTTCACAGATTCACAGACCTTAGAGTGAAGAAGCCTTGTCGATTCTGAAGATTTCATTGGTCGGTCTTTTTTGACCCAACCCACTGATCCATTTTTAACGTATGTAACTTGGATGTCAGGGCGTTTTACATCTGTTAAAAATGGAACCATTGATTTCTATTGGGTCTCTTTGTCCATCAAATGGACAAAGAGCACATATGTTTTTTAACAGCTCGTGTGAATAAGGCTTTACTCCCCCTAGGACATACAGTACAGACCAAAAGTTTGGACACACCTTCTCATTCCAAGAGTTTTCTGTATTTTCATGACTATAAAAATTGTCGATTCACACTGAAGGCATCAAAACTATGAATTAACACATGTGGAATTATATACTTAACAAAAAAGTGTGAAACAACTGAAAATATGTCTTATATTCTAGGTTCTTCAAAGTAGCCACCTTTTGCTTTGATTACTGCTTTGCACACTCTTGGCATTCTCTTGATGAGCTTCAAGAGGTAGTCACCTGAAATGGTCTTCCAACAGTCTTGAAGGAGTTTCCAGAGATGCTTAGCACTTGTTGGCCCTTTTGCCTTCACTCTGCGGTCCAGCTCACGCCAAACACTTATAACAGAGGACCCAACAATGAACCCTGGGGTACGCCAATTATACCTGAGGACCCAGAACTGAACCTTGTTGTACACCACTTATAACAGAGAACCTGGCACTGAACCCTGGGGTACACCACTAATAACAGGATCTAGCACTTCGCCCTGGAGTACACCAATTATAATTGAGGACCCAGCAATGAACTCTGGGGTACACTACTTATAAAAGCAGACTCAGCACTGAACCCTGGGGTACATCACTAAGGGAGCGTTCACACTACCATTGGTGTCCGTGGCTATTGTCCGTTACAAGATTTTAGCAATGGACACTAGTTGAACCGTCAGAAATCAGTTAAAATTTTCATTCATTTCAATGGGTTTTTATATTGTGTCCGTTAATGTCCGTTAGTGTCCGTTTGTACCAAATCCGTCAGAAGTCCGTTATTTTTTCACGGACAAAAAATCCTACATGCAGGACTTTTTGTCCGTTTGAAAAAAACGGATTCTTGACGGACAGCAAGTGTCCGTTACTTTTTTAACATTGAAGTCTATGGGTAACGGACTTATAACGGACAGTAACTGAAAGCCATCAGTTACTGTCCGTTATGTCCGTTTACTTTCCCTGCGCATGCTCAGAAAGGGGAAACAAACAAACAAAAAAAAAAAACTAGCAGTGTTAGAGGACATTTCGTGTCCTCAAGCACATGCGGTTTTACATACCGCTAGAAAGCCGACAGTGCGCTGAATTCAGCGCACTGCTGGCTTTCCCGGTATGTGCCCCGGGGCAGGAGATATCGGCGGTGTAATGTTTTACTGTTAGAACAGCGCTGCGAGGAACTCCCTCCCTGCCACTTCTCTTTGTTCAGAGACTTGTACTGAGGGGGCGTTCCTCACAGATTGAGCGTCATCGCTGGGCTGTGAGGAACGCCCCCTCTCTCTGTTCTCGTCTATAGCCGGGTACTGTCAGAGGAACGCTCTCCCTGACACTTCTGTTCATTCATAGCGCTGTATGAGGGGGGCGGTCCTCACAGCTGAGCGTCATCACTGGGCTGTAAGGAACGCCCCCTCTCTCTGTACTGGGCTATAGCCCTGTACTGTCAGAGGGGGCGTTCCTTACTGCCCGGCGATGACGCTGAGCTGTGAGGAACGCCCCCTCAGTACAGCGCTATGGACGAACGAGAAGTGTCAGGGAGGGAGTTCCTCACAGCGCCCTTCAAACAGTAAGTAAAGTAAAACATGTAACTTACACCGCCGATATCTCCAGCCCCGGGGCACATACCGGGAAAGCCGGCAGTGCGCTGAATTCAGCGCGCTGTCGGCTTTCTAACGGTATGTGACATTAAAAAACGGACACTACCTGATGCTCATCAGTTACGGTCCGTTATGATAGGTGTCCGTTTATTTTTTTTTAACGGACACCTTCATAGCGTACTCCAACGGTAGTGTGAACCCTGCTTAACAGAGGATCCAACACTGAACCCTGGGGTACACCACTTATAACAGGGGACCCAGAACTGAACCACTTATAACTGAGGGCCATTGGGAGTAGTGATGGTAGGAAGTGAGGTTTTAGAAGCTTATTGGCTAAAGGGGTTCAAGAGGTAGGGCATTAGAAATAAATAGGTTAGGTAAACAGTATCAGATCGGTTGGGGTCAGCTGATTGGTTCAGGGGTCAGGACTCCAATATGTCTGATACTAATGAACTATCCTGTGGACATCTGTATTCTTCTTACTTTAAAATGTTTCTGTAGGTGCTGTAGACTAGAAAGAAATGGAGTCCACTTTTGACATATAAAAATTATGTTTGTATTGCAGGATATGGGGAAGTGGGGTTGGTGCAACTCTTTGCAAACAGGGCTATAAGTGCTGTGAAAGTAGAAGGTCTGACCCATCACCCATGAGGGCTATGAGTGCTGCATACCTCCCAACTTTTCAAGGATGCAAAGAGGGACAATAGTTGAATTTTCTGAAATGAAGCCACGCCCCTGGACACACACCCTTCACGCCCCTAGAAACGCCCCAACTTTTCCTATAAATATGAGCATTTCCTTCAGCATCATTTTAGTAAGCCTATAGTTTTACCAACATAAAAAATATATTGTGTGTATGTATATCTCAAACATTGTGGATCAGGTTGCATATTGTTTGCGTTACTTTTCTAACTTGGATATCAGCCCCCTCCAATTTATGCAGTCCCATCCCCCCGCATAAAAAAAAAAAAAAAAAAAAAAAAAACAACCACCACCCTCTCCCCCTTCAACCCACTACAACCCCCAGTTTGATGTCCCCCCTCCATCTGTTCCCAGTTTTATATCCCCCTTCATGATCTGCCACCAATTTAATGCCCCCTTCATCTGCCACCAGTTCCCCCCTCTTGTTCCCACAAGCTGTCTCTTCTTTCCTCACCTTTCAGTAATCGTTCCTTCCAGTGGCGTAACTAGGAATGGCCGGGCTCCAAGGTGAACATTTGACATGGGCACCCCCCCAAACCAGTTACGGGTCCCCAAACAGTAAAATATGCTCAACAGTAGCCCCTAATCACAGGCTTCAGTCACATGACAGAGGAGCACCGGCGAGAACGCTGTGCCCAGGAGAGGTGAGAATATGTATTTATTATTTTCAGTCACCTCCCCTGCCCTGACCTGCCATCTATTGGAAAGGAGTCTGCAATATGCCAGGGCCCCTTTCCAATAACAGTATGTATAGCGGTCAGGGAACCAGGCTTTCCCCCACCGCTATCATAGTGGTCCGGGGCCGCGGCCATCTCCAGATGGCCACGGGCTCCATACACTGCCGGGCCCGGTCGCGGTCACATCCCCTGCGACCACGATCGTTACTGGTTTGTGGGGTTCGCAGTAGCATCTGCCACAGGTCTCCAGGCCCCATAATGTCCCGGGCCCTGTGGCAGCCACTACCGCTGCTACCCTGATATTGACGCCCCTGGTTCCTTCCCAGCAGCTTCCTCTACTGTGTAAGACCACACTGTCCTGTACGATCCAGACTAGCTCCACCCACCCGAGTCTGATCACATGGTCATGACGTCATCAAAGGTCCTTTAGCCCACGAGGATTTAGCATAGTGTTTAGCCTTTGCCCTAGCGCTCTAATAAAGTTTGTTAGCAGCAAATCACTTCAGGGGCATAGCGGGACTTCAGAGGTATAGCGGAACAAACAGCAAGCTATGCGGGACGGCGCGACACTAGTGTCAAAGCGGGACAGTCCCGCCAGATGTGGGATGGTTGGGAGGTATGGTGCTGTGAGAGTAGAGACCTAACCCAGCCCCCAACTAGACGATCCAGTGAGCAAACAAAAAGACTTGTAAACCAGGGCACAGAAACCTAGGTGCTGCTTAAGGAGAGTCAGACATATGGCTTGAATCCTTTTTGATATAACAAGTTAAAGTAAAATAAAAAAAGTCAATACCATGCCCACATCACAGGTTCTACACTATGTGTCAGCTACATAAAAATTGCCATAACAGAGAGGGAAAACTATTTTAGGCTGAGGCACCACATGGCGTCCTGCAGCAAAAAAGCGCTTTGCACAGAAAGTTCGCAGAGGTGTCTTCTGCGGACTTTCTGCTTCCATTATACCTCTAGGGAAACCGCCAGCGTATCTGTAGTTATAATCGACATGCTGCGATTTTCAAAACCGCAACATTTTGGAGATCGCAGCATGTCCATATTTTACTTTGCTGTTTCCACCACGTGGTGACCTGGCCTTAAAAAGTTTGTGCTATTTAAAAAATAAAAAAAGTGAAACATGCGAAAATCAGGCACATTTAAAAAAAAAAAAAAAAAAAAATGTAATAGCCGTGAAAACTGCATGTACAAAAAAAATGTATCTGGTCCTGAACCAGGGAAGTTATCCTGGTCCTTAAGTGGTTAAAGGGAACCTATGACATCACAAATGCTGTCTAATTTGTTGATAGAGTGTTATAGAGCAGGAGGAGCTGATCAGATCGATGTGTAGGTTTCCAGGAAAATATTCAGCACAACTTGTGATATCTCTGCTTTTTCTATGCTGAGAAGTCTAAGAGGCGGTCCTATTAGTTATTGACAGCGGTCACTGATAGCTCCGCCTGCTGGACTTCTCACTATAGAAAGAGGAGAGATATCAATGGATAAATGATGGGTTATGCTGAATTTTTTCCTATAAAACTATATATCAATCTGCTCAGCTCCTCCTGCTCTGTAACATGCTGTCTATAGATTGAACAGTATTTTCCATATGACAGGTTCCCTTTAAGCCCTGATATCTATCATAGCCTAAAGTGCATACGTGTTCTTTTATATGTCAGAGAGTTAGGATTGTCATCTTCCATCTGTACAAGAGAACATAGAGCCCTGGTGGAGAGAACAAATAGAAAGCAGCCTTGTTTTAGTGTGAAATAAACCCCTCCATAAAGCCTCTCTCCAGTATTTCAGGCTGGAAGCTTCATGTCTAAAATTTAAAGGCAAATAAAATAAAACAGATTTTTCTACATTTTATTTGACAAGAGCGCCTGTGAGGAAAGATAGTTTTTCTGCACATAATGGAATATATTGCGGAGCGCTATTACGTGACCCTTATAGTATGCGAGTGAGGCTCTGAATCACGTCATGACCTTTATACATGCACAGACACGGCTAATATACGACTATTTGCTCTGCCTATTTTTCACTCTATATATAGCATTAGCTCTCTGCGCTGATTTCAGAAAAGTGGCTGGTAATTTCTCCAATGTAACTGATAAGAATTTATAGGAAGCGGTTTTTAGATTTACTCTTGGAAATGAAATACGTGGTCTCCAGAAAAGACATTCACCTCCTTTTTCCTAGTGTTCCTTATATATTGTAAAAAAAGGGTATTTATCAAGTGAACAAATCCTTTACTCTCCGCTACTGCTCTCATTTTTCATCTCTGGTTTCATTAGTAATGTTTTATACTCAATTCAGAAGCATTCTCCAGCTTTCCAATACAGCAGACAGCAAAGCTCAGTTCATACATCTTCCGAGGCTTGGGGTAGATAATATATTAAACACATTCCGGAGGATTTTCTTCTCGCTATATAATAGTGACATGAATCAGATTTTTGGTAACATTTGCCTTGTAGCGTTTAATTGAATAAATGTTTTAATTGTAATAAAACCTCTCGGAGTATTTGATCCGAAATTTATCATCGATTATAGGAAGGGCTGGAAGGAAAGTTAATGAATTGGAAGAGAATTTTTTTTTTTTTTTTTTTTTTTTTTTTGGCTGAGGTTGATCAGTGCTGTAAAGAATAGTTTAAAGAGAGTATTTCAGGTCCAAAATGCCTCCGAAACCAATAATAAGGTAGTGTAGGAGCCTTTATTGGGAGCAGAAACCTACCTTTATGGATGCTAGAGATGGGCGAACCTCACAACATTTGTTTCGATGAATATTTGTGAGGTTTGGCCCACTGGTTTGTTTCAGGTCAAACTTGGTCGTCACAAACCGGAAGTGCTATTATTATACTCTGGGGACCACAGAGTATAATAAATGGAGGCCCAGAGGAGGTGAGTATAAGTAACAAACAGGTATATTCTCATGGTATCCATCCCTTGGTATGCTCTTCTGCCACTGGGTGATCTTGCGGACCCTGGGGTTAAAGCTGAGCTGGGGTGCCAATGTCATGATGCTGGGTCCAAGTGTATAATAGTGTTCCGTGTATAATGAACCCCAACAGTTTCAGGTTCGGGTCAAGCCTAAAAGTTTTGGAAAATTCAGGTTGAATCTGGTTTCATCCAAATTGGTTCACTCATCCCTAATGGCTACAAACCCATGAAGCAATGTGGAGATAATTATCTTTATATGGATATACAAATCAGGGTAGGGCCTGATTTGTCAGATTTGTCCACAGAAAGCCGTAGGCTAAAGGGTTGACACCCAACAACAATTTGAGGGTCACTGGAGTACTTGCTGTTGTCTGTTGGCAAATTAATCCCACCCCCTATGCACTTGCAGGTTGAATGTTGCCATACAGGTATGTTTCTATTCCCATTATCCCTACATGGCACTGTTGTTGGTTTGGGAGCCATTTTGTACCTCATAAATGAAGTTTAACAGATACTAAGTCAAGGTCAAATGTATATAGCTGGCATTGGGTCCCTGCAAAGAGGGCAATGCTCAGGTTGACCTTATCCCTTATTTTAATGGCTGTTGAGAACCTGTGCATGGATTGCCTCTCCACAAGACCAAGTTACAATGTCCGACCCTTTAACTAGCCACGCAACATGACTTATACCAAACAAGAGCCCTCTCCAAAAGGAAAAGACATTCCCATTCACAGGTGTATGGGGGGTTCTTTCTCCTCCACAGTGCAGAGCAGGGTACTGGTTGGCTAGGTGAGGGTCCATTGATGGACTACGTTATATTGCAAGACCTGTTAAGCTTCCTCCAATAGTCCTCCAACTATCAACATATTTACAGATATAGCTTGCGACAAGCAAGCTACAAAGTGAATGGGCGTTTTGAAAACAACGTATGGAAAGGGTGTTAAGGAAAAATTTGGCTGTTTCTATAAGTCCCACCCTTGTAGTTGGACTTGTGGTCAGTTACTCCTGTCTTGGCCATGATTTTCCAGCTGGGAATAACTTGTTTAGCTTTATGCTGTGGCTCAGTACAGTTATGTCATGACATTTATATATACCTTTTTTTTTCTTTTTTTTTTTTTAAATGACCACTTTTACAAAATAAAACAATTTCAAAAATATTTTTTGTGTATTTTTTGAGATCCATATTTTTTTTTTTTTTTTCCTGTGTCAGGGCTTAAGTTTTGCAAGCAGTTGTCAAACATGGAGCCTATTCTGACTGAAGAAGCATGGCATGTCTTGCCTTTCAGCCCTTTTCGCCGTATGACATTGTGAAGGTTTCTTTCTACATCTGATTCATTTGGTTTTTCTCCGTATCCAGATGCCTCAAGTCCCTCTTTCGTTTCCTGTGCTTTCACCGGGCTCATTCACCAGATACTTGCACTCAAGATGGAAACACAACCTTCACATTCAGAAATCCAAAGGTCATGTGGCTGATCTAATCCCGCTTTATCTCTGACTGTAGACCATTCTCTTAGCAGTGGTACTCTATGTTCTGTGACATTTAAGAAAGAAAGAATCTGTCTCTGCCATGTCACCTATTTCCTATTCTTGAAGGCTCCTTCTTGTTCTACTAATACCTGCTTTGACAGAAGCTCAAAGACTCCCCATGGATCACATCATTACTTTTCTCCTTTAACAACTGCTGTTTGGAAATCTTCATTTTATCAACGTTAAACAGGTTATATCCTTCAGAGGATCTGTATATTCTATATGTATATCTGTGTACACTGTATATTTTCCAAAAATATTATTCATATAGCAGTCCTATATGCAGTAGGTGTCTATTAGATAACTTATGTCTAAATACAACATACATTCTTTCATTTATCTATAGGATCAGTAGGTCATGAAAAACCCTTATTGACACCCTGATTCACTCTTGACTTGACTACCGTAACCCCTTACTAATCGGTCTTACCCTCACTAAACTCACCCCTCTATATTCTATTCTGAATGTGACGGCCAGGCTCATCTATCAGTCTAAATGGTATACCGATGCCTCCGGTCTGAGCCAGAATACAATTTAAAGAGGACCTTTCATACCCTCATAAAAGTACGGTTTTATATACCGCTAGAAAGCCGACAGTGCACTGAATTCAGCGCACTGTCACCTTTCCCGTTATGTGCCCCGATGGAGGAGATATTGGTGCCGTTAGTTTTGGCACAGATATCTCCCCACTGTCAGAAGGGCGTTCCTAATAGCTCAGCGTTATCGCAGGAACGCCCCCTCTGACAGTACAAGGCTATATTACATTACTGGCAGAGGGGGCGTTCCTTACAGCCCTGCGATGACGCTGAGCTATGAGGAATGCCCTTCTGACAGTGGGGAGATATCGGTGCCAAAACTAATGGCACTGATATCTCCAGCCCCGGGGCACATACCGGGAAAGCCAACTCAACGCACTGTCAGCTTTCTAGCGGTATATTAAACAGCACTTTTACAAGGACATGAAAGGTCCTCTTTAAACTTATCGCCCTTATCTACAAAGCTCCCCATAGTGCTCACCATGGTTCCCTACATTTCCTCCCTATTCTCTGTCTGCCACCTTATCCATGCTCTCAATTCTGCAAAGACGAACATCCTCTACTACTAGAACCTACCACTTGTGTCTAAGACTTCTCTGGAGTTGCACCACTTCTCTAGAATGCGCTACCCAGAAAATCAGAGTAGCTCAAAACTTCTACAACTTCAAGCGTATCCCACTTCCTTTCAGGCAGACCTATCACAGTTCCTAATCTAACACTTCTGCACTTACGCTCCCCCAGCTAACGCTCCTCTGTTTAACCCCATCACCATATATTCCCACAGGACACAATGCCTTTATTTAAGTGTAACTCTGTATGCTCAGGCACTTTGGATATGTACATGAAAGGAAACTGGCTGGTGACCGCTTCATACACTTTATTTATTTCTGTTGCCTTATCTCAATAAAATGTCCATTTCATTATATAAGCAGCTCTTGTGTAGTCTCTTCTACCTCTTAGAACCTCACCTACAGTCTCTGTTCCCATCCCACACACAGGGCCGTTTTAACACATTGGTGGGCCCAGTGCAAAGATTTCATAAGTTGGCCCCACCCATCACCAACATACCTGACCCATCCAAATTAAAATGGCCCCCGCATAGTATAATTCATTCTTACTGGCCCCATACAATATAAGTGGCCATGCCCCTGCACTTATAAATAGTAGCCCCCCCTTATAAATAATATGTCCTGTTCACAGCTAACTGCACCCTTATCAATAATAATTATTTATATTCAGGGACTATTATTTAAAAGGGGGGCTAAGATTCCTGGCTTATAAATAATAATGCACCCTTATAAATAAGGGCCCCTGCTTATAAATAGCGCCCCTTATCAGTAATTGTCCCTCCTTATAAATAATAGTCCCCCTTATTAATAGTTTACCCTTCTAAATAATTCCCTCTTATAAATAATAGGACTACTTTATAGTTCCCTTTAAATAATAGCCCCCATTTATAACTAATAGCCCCCCCCATTATAAATAATAGTTCTCCTTTATTTATACAGGGGAACTATTATTTATGAGGGGGAAACTTATTTTTAAGGAGGGCTTTTTTAAGGGGGAACTATTGTATATAAGGGAAAAATGTTTATTTTTAAGGGGGATATTATTTATAACATACCTCCCAACTTTCAAAAGTTAGAAAGAGGGACACAATGTGCAACGTGCTATGTAAATTAAGCTCCACCCACTTCTACATTGACTCCACCCATTATCATCCAAATTTATTTGTGCCCCCACACATTTATAATCCTCCTAAAGTCACCCTAACATTATATGCCCCCACATTATAAAGTTCCCCTCCAATTGCCCCACAGTCTGAAAAAACTAGAGGGGACATTACACTGGGGCAGTTGGATGGGGACATTAAACTGGGGCAGCTGGAGGGGGATATTAAACCGTGGAGGTAGCTGCAGGGGGACATTAAACTGGGGGCAACTAGAGGCAGACATGTCCCCCTCCAGCTACCTCCACGATTTAATGTTCTCCTCCAGTTGCCCCCAGTTTAATGTCACCCTCCCAGTTTAATGTTCCTATTCATTTCCCACAGTTTAATGCACCACCTCCATCTGCTCCCATTTTAATTCCCCCCCCTCCATCTGCCCCCCCGTTTAATGCTCCTCTTCACCTGCCCCAGTTTAATGTCTCTCCTCCATCTTCCCCCCCTTCAGCTGCCCCCAGTTTAATGTTCCCCCTCCATTTGCCCCCACAGTCTAACCTAATAAAACACAGATACTTACCTCTCCTTGCTGCTCTGTCTGAGGTCTCCCTCTCCGGACTGTTGAAGAAGCTACAGGCTTGATGTGAGTGACGTCATCATATCGCGCCTACAGATCCTCTCTGGACCCAGATGAGTTGAATCCAGGACATACCTCCCGCCAACCGGGACCGCGGGACAGGACCCACAATCTGGGACGATTGAGAGGTATGCGGATCCGGGGCCCCCGCAACCATAGGGCCCGGTGCAAGTGCACTGTTTGCCCTATGGTTAAAGCGGCCCTGCCCACACATATTGTATGTCCTTGTGGACAAGGCTCTCAATCCCACTCTACTAATCGGTCACAATGTTAGTCTATTGTACTTTGTTTTTGTGTATTTTGTAAAGCACTGTGGATTAATAATGAATAATAATAGTAAAATGATGGAGTGTAAGCTCTTCTGAGCAGAGTCCTCACTCCTATTGTGTGAATAGATTTATTATTCTGTAAGGTCTCATTTTGTATGTATGCTGTATAGAATTCATTATTATTATAGGTTGATCTATCCCAGCCAGGTGGAAATTGAAAAAAATTTTATATGAAGGTTCTTAATTTTGTGCATTTATTTGACCCAGATCAAACCAGAATTCCTCCTTAAGATGGAAGAGGGGTTACCAATAATAATATGAGATCACTGGGATCCAACAACTGGCTACCCTATTTTTCAGGTGAAAGTGTGGTTCAGTCTGGTCCAAAGATCGGGGCAGGCAGTAGAGAAGTAGGGTCGAGATACAGGCCATGGTCAGTACACGGACAAACACAGTAACAAAAGCGGAGTCAGGAATCCAGCCGAGGTCACAAAACGGTGTATTAGGCTGAGGCCCCACGTTGCAGCTTTTTTTGTTGCAGATTTTGCTGCGTTTTTTTGAGCCAAAGCTAATGGCTACAAAAGGTATGGGAAATAGCTAGGAAGTTATTATACTTTTACCTTTTTCTCAATCCACTACTGGATTTGGTTAAAAAAAAACACAAACCCCTCACAGGAACTGGAGATCCAAGAACCTTGTTGTTCAGGTGCAGTGTAAAGGGTTGAGCAGGTTAAAATAGACATGAGCTGCTTGGGATTGTCTGGACAGGGTTCACAGGTGGATCCATTATTCTCTCAAATTGCTGAGAGGGAGAATGTACCCATTCTATGGGCTGGAGCAGCAGAAGGAGCGAATACACAGCAGCCTGGAGAGTCAGGAATCGCACAGTGTGAATTGGAGGTAAGCTGGCAGCTCAGTATGTTGTGAGAGATGGTATGCTGGCGAGTGAAGAGGGCCGGTGTTACAAGCATATATAGTAATTACAGTGGTTATGGGATTTTACCAATGTTGAGTAGCTGGCTTATTTGTATTGAGTCTGGGCCTTCTGTATTTTCACATGTGCATTCACATGTATATGTTAACCAGCATAGAGTTTGGTGCACACTGGTACCAGTCATGCATTGTCAGAAGAAATGCATCCAGGTTTTGAAAAAAGACCCAAAAAATACAATATGTGCACACAAACTATGTACTAGACTTAATATACATATATAGTGTCATTGCCTAAGAAGTGATTGTGCACCATGGGGCATGGATAGCGGTGAGGACAAAAGACATGTGAAGAGACACAGGGCACATATCGCTGGTGCCAGGTGCTGGCTCTGCTCCATTTTTCTGCTTTGGTCATCTGTGTAGCTAGTTCACATTGTGAAGATCTAATACTGCAGATCTGTTGGAGTTTTAGTATTAAAATATATGATCTAAGTTATATCCACACAGTCAGGGTTTCATTTCTATTGCACCTAATATTTTCCATGTGGAAATCGACCTATGGTGCGGACTAAAAACATGGTTTCAAAATCCACATGTTCATGTACAGTATAACAACCTGCGCCAGTGGGTGCGGATTTCCCCACTGATGTGTGTGTGTGTGTGTGTGTGTGTGTGTGTGTGTGTGTGTGTGTGTATATACAGTACAGACCAAAAGTTTGGAGACACCTTCTCATTCCATGAGTTTTCTGTATTTTCATGACTATAAAAATTGTAGATTCACACGGAAGGCATCAAAACTATGAATTAACACATGTGGAATTATATACTTAACAAAAAAGTGTGAAACAACTGAAAATATGTCTTATATTCTAGGTTCTTCAAAGTAGCCACCTTTTGCTTTGATTACTGCTTTGCACACTCTTGGCATTCTCTTGATGAGCTTCAAGAGGTAGTCACCTGAAATGGTCTTCCAACAGCCTTGAAGGAGTTCCCAGAGATGCTTAGCACTTGTTGGCCCTTTTGCCTTCACTCTGTGGTCCAGCTCACCCCAAACCATCTCGATTGGGTTCAGGTCTGGTGACTGTGGAGGCCAGGTCATCTGGCGTAGCACCCCATCACTCTCCTTCTTGGTCAAATAGCCCTTACACAGTCTGGAGGTGTTTGGGGTCATTGTCCTGTTGAAAAGTAAATGATGGTCCAACTAAACGCAAACCGGATGGAATAGCATGCCGCTGCAAGATGTTGTGGTAACCATGCTGGTTCAGGATCCCTTCAATTTTGAATAAATCCCCAACAGTGTCACCAGCAAAGCACCCCCACACTATCACACCTCCTCCTCCATGCTTCACGGTGGGAACCAGGCATGTAGAGTCCATTCGTTCACCTTTTCTGCGTCGCACAAAGACACGGTGGTTGGAACCAAAGATCTCAAATTTGGACTCATCAGACCAAAGCACAGATTTCCACAGGTCTAATGTCCATTCCTTGTGTTCTTTAGCCCAAACAAGTCTCTTCTGCTTGTTGCCTGTCCTTAGCAGTGGTTTCCTAGCAGCTATTTTACTATGAAGGCCTGCTGCACACAGTCTCCTCTTAACAGTTGTTGTAGAGGTGTGTCTGCTGCTAGAACTCTGTGTGGCATTGACCTGGTCTCTAATCTGAGCTGCTGTTAACCTGTGATTTCTGAGACTGGTGACTCGGATGAACTTATCCTCCGCAGCAGAGGTGACTCTTGGTCTTCCTTTCCTGGGGCGGTCCTCATGTGAGCCAGTTTCTTTGTAGCGCTTGATGGTTTTGGCCACTGCACTTGGGGACACTTTCAAAGTTTTCCCAATTTTTCGGACTGACTGACCTTCATTTCTTAAAGTAATGATGGCCACTCGTTTTTCTTTACTTAGCTGCTTTTTTCTTGCCATAATACAAATTCTAACACTCCATTCAGTAGGACTATCAGCTGAGTATCCACCTGACTTCTGAACAACACAACTGATGGTCCCAACCCCATTTATAAGGCAAGAAATCCCACTTATTAAACCTGACAGGGCACACCTGTGAAGTGAAAACCATTTCAGGTGACTACCTCTTGAAGCTCATCAAGAGAATGCCAAGAGCGTGCAAAGCAGTAATCAAAGCAAAAGGTGGCTACTTTGAAGAACCTAGAATATAAGACATATTTTCAGTTATTTCACACTTTTTTGTTAAGTATATAATTCCACATGTGTTAATTCATAGTTTTGATGCCTTCAGTGTGAATCTACAATTTTTATAGTCATGAAAATACAGAAAACTCTTGGAATGAGAAGGTGTGTCCAAACTTTTGGTCTGTACTGTGTGTGTGTGTGTGTATGTATATGTGTGTGTGTGTATGTATATATATATATATATATACACAAACTTCAGTTTGCTCAGCTTTAGGGTTAGGGTTACATCTGGATTTTTCCATGTAGATTTCAGTATGGAAAATCCAAAATGTTATACCTACACATTAAGGTAAATTAGACCTATATTAAAAATCCACAGATTGTCAAATTATTTCTTTTTTGGATTAAAAAAAAAAAAAAAATCCACATGTCACAATCTGCATTTACATGTAAAAAAATCTGCACCAAAGTCAGTGTGGATTTTCTCATGCTCAATCTTCAAGCAGATTCCGCCTGATAACGCCCATTGAAATGAATGAGAGGCAGAAAATACCACCTGGCAGGTGCGGATTTTGAGTTGAAATTTGGACAAGTGGAAAATTCAGCTGCAAATCAAATTTTTCAGCTAACAAAGATTTTTGAAGCTCAATTTTCTGCTTGGAAAATTTCCTTTTTAAAACTGTCCCATAGGGGATTGTTGCATGAGTCCCAACACGACCTCAGACGTGCAGCAGTTAATTTTGTGTATAGCAGTATACAGTGGGGAAAAAAAAGTATTTAGTCAGCAAGTTCTCCCACTTAAAAAGATGAGGCCGGCCTGTAATTGTCATCATAGGTAGACCTCAACTATGAGAGACAAAATGAGAAAACATATCTAGAAAATCACATTGTCTGATTTTTAAAGAATTTATTTGCAAATTATGGTGGAAAATAAGTATTTGGTCACCTACAAACAAGCAAGATTTCTGGCTCTCACAGACCTGTAACTTCTTCTTTAAGAGGCTCCTCTGTCCTCCACTCATTACCTGTAGTAATGGCTCCTGTTTGACATTGTTATCAGTATAAAAGACACCTGTCCACAACCTCAAACAGTCACACTCCAAACTCCACTATGGTGAAGACCAAAGAGCTGTGGAAGGACACCAGAAACAAAATTGTAGATCTGCACCAGGCTGGGAAGACTGAATCTGCAATAGGCAAGCAGCTTGGTGTGAAGAAATCAACTGTGGGAGCAATAATTAGAAAATGGAAGACATACAAGACTCTTCCCTCGATCAGGGGCTCCATGCAAGATCTCACCCCGTGGGGTCAAAATGATCACAAGAACGGTGAGCAAAAATCCCAGAACCACACAGGGGGACCTAGTGAATGACCTGCAGAAAGCTGGGACTAGCGTAACAAAGGCTACCCTCAGTAACACACTACGCTGCCAGGGACTCAGATCCTGCAGTGCCAGACGTGTCCCCCTGCTTAAGCCAGTACATATCCAGGCCCGTCTGAAGTTTGCTAGAGAGCATTTGGATGTTCCAGAAGAGTATTGGGAGAATGTCATATGGTCAGATGAAACCAAAGTAGAACTGTTTGGTAGAAACACAACTCGTCGTGTTTGGAGGAGAGTGAATGCTGAGTTGCATCCAAAGAACACCATACCTACTGTGAAGCATGGGGGTGGCAACATCATGCTTTGGGGCTGTTTCTCTGCAAAGGGACCAGTACGACTGATCCATGTACATGAAAGAGTGAATGGGGCCATGTATCGTGAGATTTTGAATGCAAACCTCCTTCCATCAGCAAGGGCATTGAAGATGAAACGTGGCTGGGTCTTTCAGCATGACAATGATCCCAAGTACACTTCCAGGGCAATGAAGGAGCGGCTTAGTAAGAAGCATTTCAAGGTCCTGGAGTGGCCTAGCCAGTCTCCAGATCTCAACCCCATAGAAAACCTTTGGAGGGAGTTGAAAGTCCGTGTTGCCCAGCAACAGCCCCAAAACATCCCTGCTCTAGAGGAGATCTGCATGGAGGAATGGGCCAACATACCAGCAACAGTGTGTGCCAACCTTGTGAAGACTTACAGAAAACGTTTGACCTCTGTCATTGCCAACAAAGGATATATAACAAAGTAATGAGATGAACTTTTGTTATTGACCAAATACTTATTTTCAACCATAATTTGCAAATAAATTCTTTAAAAATCAGACAATGTGATTTTCTGGATTTGTTTTCTCATTTTGTCTCTCATAGTTGAGGTCTACCTATGATGACAATTACAGGCCGGCCTCATCTTTTTAAGTGGGAGAACTTGAACAATTGGTGGCTGACTAAATGCTTTTTTTTCCCCACTGTATAATATAAAAAGAAATCAGCAGGACAATATAGATAAACCAGTTGACCACAACCTGCCTATAAAGCTAAATTACATCTCAATGGCTTTTCCTTCGCCAACATTTAGCTCTTGTATAATTCTGATGGTTCCCATTCATTAGATGAAGGTCTTTTCTGCTTCCAAGGACATTTAACACTATACAATCCTGTAAAAATATTAATATTAAAAATCTGAAACAGAAAATTATAATTGTCACTGAGCCAAGTTCTGGACATAATCAAGAAGACTACCTAATCCCTTGGGGTCGCTTCCATCTTAACTAGATAATTTATAATGTATAATGGTTGACCTGAGAATAAGACTGCGGATGACTCTGCATAGTCCATTACTTCCTTATGACCTCTCTGCTGGTTAGATAGAATTGACTTCTCTCATCTCTACTTATTCCTAAATTGCCGATTTCTAGGCAATGGAAATCATCATCACTTATTGCATTAAATGTAATAATGACATTTTATTTTGGGGGATTATAATATTGACAACGGATACCAGAGTGAAGAATTTTATGAAGAGCTAAATTTATTCCTTCCTGTCCAAAGCCCTGAATGAATTTGTATTTCTCAGTACAAGCACATGCATGAAATCTGCACAATACAATCTGCACATATAGTGTAGGATTTGATATTTATAGATTTATAAGCAAAGTTATGTATTGAGGACCCCTAACACTGCCCCCTTAGTTCTCCCACACCAGAGAATACTGCTCCCTTAGTGCCCCTACACACACTATAATGCCCCCTTAGTGCCTCTACACAATATAATGCTCCCTTTGTGCCCTCACACAAAGAATATTGCTCCCGTAGTGCCCCTACAAACATTATAATGCTTTCCTAGTGCCCTCACACAGAGTATACTGCCCCATAGTGCTCCTACACACACTATAATACCCCTAGTGCCCCCCCACGCTATAATGCCCCTTTAGTGCCCTCCCACACCATATATTGCTCTATTTGTGCTCTTATGCACAATATAATGCCTCCTTAGTGCTCCCCCTAGTGTTCCCCAGTTTTTAATGGGTGATAAGCTGATGTTAGAAAAATGTAAAACGTGATGTATGGCTGCCAAACGGTTGTGATAAGCAGACCATTTTATCCATTTTTCACAGCCAGTTGTTACAATGGTGAAGACTACCTGTTAACAAGCAAGCTTTGGCCGATCCTCTTATTCTAAATCTGATGCTGCACTTTGGCAGTCACACTTTAGAGATTCATATAGGGGCCCACATGGGCCCAGAGGGGTGGGCAGCCTGTTTGATGGGTCAGGACCACATATGATTGATGTGAAGCAGCCTTCATAGTACTGATAGAGATGACATTTTCATCGTACACAGTAATATATACACATTTTATTTTCTAGGCTTTAATAGGCCTTATATAAATCCATATTACATTAATACCCATAGGCATTGCTGGTGATAATGTCACCAGATCTTCGATACATAAGGCGTGGATTTTGTTGTGGACATGGGGGGTGTTATGATATTGGGTTTTTTTCCATGATCAATATCAGTGTCCCAGAAAACCATGGTTTTATTTCCTTCCCATAATAACAGATTTTGCAGTATTTTCCTTTCTCATTGAGAAGATCACTGTTAATCCAGATCTCACTGGTTCATGATGACCTCCTCAGATGTTACTGGTCCAATATCAGAGGTCTGCAAAGTTGCTGGAGGGACCACTATAACTTTGGGTTATCTGTAACAAAACTGTCCATGTAAACAGGCAGCAAGTTGTGCTCCCATCCTGAGGTTATAGGTCTAAGACTGTGCAAATCTATTGTCTTAGTTTTTTTTGTAAAGTATTGTCAGCTATTGTTCTCTGGTATCAGCCACTACAAGCTGGTTATATGTGACTGTAGCTTTCATGAATGGGATCAATGTGGACACAGATAGATAGTGCCTTATTAGCTTTTATACGCCTTTAAGGTTTATCATCATGTCTTGTTGTACAAGTCATTTAGACCTATTACATCTTAATGCTTTATAGGTATTTACACCCCGGCTATTCACCTCCAGCACTGTGTAATGGCATAAATGCTGATATTTTGCCATGCTTTGTCTTATTTTCTGCCTTGCCCATTTTTTCTTCCCTCACTGGTGGACTCAACTGAGGGGCTTGTGGGCTTCCAGAAGATTTCAGTTTCCAGATGTTGGATATGAGGAATTTTATTGGTTAGCCGCAAAGAGTGGAAATCCATATATGCGATAGATAGATATATATCAGCTGCCTGTCGGAACTCTGTAGAACAGCTTCGCCCATCCTTCACTCCCCTCCTGCCTTGTCTTGTTTATTGGGTGGTTTAGGTTGTGGAATAGCAATTTGGCTTAAATTCTGGATGTTATCTAAGGTACCTTCATACGTTTTTATCAAGGTAGATGCAGACCATGTAGTCACTATGGGGGGTCTTAGAGGGGTGACCAGTCCTAGTTGGACTGATCCCTTTTGCTGTTAGTCATTTGCTCTTCTCTGATGCAGGAATCCCTTCCCCCAAAGGAACTGCATGTGTAGCAAGCAGGGTGGGGAATGGGAAAGGGTAAGGGAAAGTGAGTAACATAACCTGCTTAATTTGATCCTTACTCTGGGGCCTTCTTTTTTTCTATAGAAACCACTGCTTCCATAAGTCTCATACTTCTCACTACTAAATGTACAGTGCTGTATAAAAGTTTTTGACTGATGTGGCAAAATGCTGCAAAGTAAGACTGATTTCAGAAATAGAAGTCTTAATAGTTTTGTTTTTGTCAATTAACAAAAGTAAGTGAATGAAGAAGAGAAATTATGTAAATTCAATCAATGTTTGATGTGCCCTTTGTCTTCCATCAATTCTTCTAGCTCCACTTGCAGACAGTTTTTGATTGATCTCTGCAGGGAGGTTGTTCCTGCCTGTGATGATTCCGCTTAAATATGGCTATAACACAAAGCTGTATTTTGGTCTCTGGGTAGCGTATCTCTTTACTCATAAGGTGCGCAGCTATAATCCTAGGTGTATGTTGTCATAATGTGGCCACACTGTAACAATAGGGCTCCATTGTATTCCTATACAGCCCTGAGTGATCAAAGAACCAATAGTGCATTGTTCAAGCCTGGACAGATAGATCAGACATGGCTGATAACATTGTATCATGCCACTTGGTCTCAGCTCTATACAAAAGATCTGGACTTGATTGCATTAACTCATCAGACTTGCTGTTGCCGGTGACCTCATTCTGGGAGGTGGCACAAAGGGTATAAAAGATGAGGTAAGAGGTCTGTGGGATGAGATTATGCTATGGAGATTGGGCTGAGACTATGACTGAGAGACTGTGTAAAGAGCATGCAGGCTGGATTATTGTATTAATGCCACATGCTAGGAGTTAATGCCACTTGCCAAGAAGCCTCCACTGGTTATTCATACATGACAGAGTATGTGTGAGTGTTGGACTATAGAGCCACATCCAGGACATTTGTGGTAAAGTAATCATTTCACCTTTATCCCTTTTATTTTATTTGTACTGTATCTTGTAACTAGCAACTGTTAATGCTTGCATATATCTACATATCTGTTCTGAACTGCATGTGTTAGATGTTAATACCGACCCATTTAGGGGTTAATAAATATATAAAATTTAGAAAGCTTGTCTTGTATTTATCTTGTGAACCCAACACTCACTGGTGGTGAGTGTGGTTTTTATATGAAAGAAGACTCAGGGGTGAGCCAAAGCGGTTTGGGGCACTGAGGATCTTTCACACCGCCATCTTGGAGAACTAAGCACAGATCTTCTGAGGATGTAGGCTTGCTCCAATCCTTGTGTGTCTCCATGTAATTCCAGACAGACTGGATGATGATGAGATCAGGGCTCTGTGAGGGCCATATCCTCACTTCCAGGACTCCTTCAAAGGGCACACCAAATATTGATGGGATTGAGATTTATATTTTGTTCCTTCACTTAATTGACAACAATAAACTATTAACAGTTTTATTTCTGAGGCATTCTCAGGTTCACACTAGCATCGACCTTTCCATTGGAGGACCAGAACAATGGATAGGCAGACCGCTACAACAATGGTCACATATGAAGCTGGGACAGGGGCAACAAAAGACTGGGACAGGGGCAAGTTTACCACTGTGTTACATCACCTTTCCTTTTAACAACACTCAATAAGCATTTGGGAACTAAGGACATGAATTGTTGAAGCTTTGTAGGTGGAATTCTTTCCCATTCTTGCTTGATGTACAACTTTAGTTGCTCAACAGTCCGGGGTCTCCATTATCGTATTTTGCACTTTATAATGTGCCACACATTTTCAGTGGGAGACAGGTCTGGACCGCAGGCAGGCCCGTCTAGTACCCGCACTCTTTTACTACCAAGCCACACTGTTGTAACTCGTGCAGAATGTGGCTTGGCATTGTCTTGCTGAAATAAGCAGGGATGTGCCTGCAAAAGACGTCGCTTGGATGGCAGCATATATTGCTCCAAAACCTGTATGTACCTTTCAGCATTAATGGTGCCTTCATAGATGTGCAAGTTACCCATGCCATGGGCATTAACGCACCCCCATACCATCAGAATTGCTGGCTTTTGAACTTTGCACTGATAACAATCCAGACAGTCCTTTTCCTCTTTGGCCGGAAGGACGCGACGTCCATGATTTCCAAAAACAATGAGAAATGTGGACTGGTCAGGCCACAGGACACTTTTTCACTTTGCCATCTCAGGTGAGCTCGGGCCCAGAGAAGCCGGCGGTGTTTCTGGCTGTTGTTGATATGACCTTTGCTTTGCATGGTAGAGTTTTAACTTGCACTTGTAGATGTAGTGACGAACTGTGTTCCCTGACAATGGTTTTCTGAAGTGTTCCTGAGCCCATGTGGTAATATCCATTACAGAATGATGTCGGTTTTTAATGCAGTGACGCCTGAGGGATCGAAGGTCACAAGCATTCAGTGTTGGTTTTTAGGCCTCACCACTTACTTGCAGAGATTTGTCCAGATTCTATGAACCTTTTGCGGATATTATGGACTGTAGGTGATGAAATCCCTAAATTCCTTGTAATTGTACGTTGAGAAACGTTGTTCTTAAACTGTTGGACTATTTGCTCACACAGTGGTGAACTTTGCCCCATCCTTGCTTGTGAACGACTGAGCCTTTCGGGGACGCTCCCTTTATACCCAATGTTGACACTCGCCTGTTTCCAATTAACCTGTTCACCTCTGGGATGCTCCAAACAGGTGTTTTTTGAGCATTCCTCAACTTTCCCAGTCTTTTGTTGCCCCTGTCCCAGCTTTTTGGAACGTGTTGCAGGCATCAAATTCAAAATTAGTGAATATTTAAAAAAAACAAAGTTTATCTGTTTGAACATTAAATATCTTGTCTTTGTACTGTATTCAATTGAATATAGGTTGAAAAGGATTTGCAAATCATCATATTCTGTTTTTATTTGTTTTACACAACGTCCCAACTTCATTGGAATTGGGGTTGTATGTAAGGTTACTTTGTTTGTTACATTAGAACAATAGAAAATGATTTCATATATGGACATACCTTTGGATGCCTTTTTATAGAAACAGTTGATAGTATTTTAGCTGAGTCAAGTACTTTGATCTAGCGATTATTCACCTTTTTTTCCTTCTGTCATGGGGGTCATAGGACAACTACTTCACAAAGACATCCTATCAAAAAATAAAATAGGTTGGGATTTCGGGTATCTCCATCCTCACTTATGATCTAACTATGGCCTGTAAGTTTTCGACTTTACCTTTGAATCCTCCTGCACGTATAATGAGTCTCCCGGTATTCCGCAAGATTAAGTCGCCAATTAAAACCATCAAAGCCGATGCTAGATAAATACACAGAACACAAGAGCGTGAAAAATTATGTATTACAGTCGATTTATCTTGGGGCAAATGTCAAGGTAAAGTTCCTTGTGAACTCCAGGAAACAAAAAATCAGATAGCAAGCTCCAGAAGACAAGGTCACATGGTCAACACCGCATAGCAAATCTAATAATAATTGCAAAACTTATTAAGCCCGGCTCCTCTCCATGGTTCTACTGCCGCTAGAAACTGCTAGAGACTAGAAGATGTAAATAATCCAATAATATTTCCAACGCTGTAGTTTTCTTTCAGACCTAAATAGAACCCCCGGTGGTTTTAATGAGCATCACGGTTGCTAGAAACCCATAAAAGAAAATATTTGAAGCGTGGTCAACATTAAATTCCATACCTAGCAATAAAGCAAAGTATAGCTGTTCCCGGTATCTTAGCGGGGATAATGAGGTTTCTTCCGCTCTCTAATATATAGCATACAGGTTCTGTAAAGGTTATTTTCTACAAAGCAAATTGTCTCTGGACTCCAGCCATTGACTTAAAATATTTATTGGCCCTGCTACCCCTGATATTTCCATTTGTCTGCAAAGCGTATCGCCTGGACGGAAAACTTGCGCTTCTTGTCCCTGACAGTAGTTTTACTGCGGTAATTAGAAATAGTTAAGTGGCCATGTATTAAAATCTGCTCTCACCGCGGCCATAATAACCAGGACTGATACCGCCAACTAGGCCAAAAATATAGGCTTTGATCAGGGTCTAACGACAAAGCTAAATAGTACATAAACCTGTAGTAAAATATAAAGAAGTCTTAATACATTGTCTGTTTATGCATCATTTAGCCGATATTTCTCTATTTCATGGCTGCACACTGTAAAAGTCTTGCTCACCGGTTTTCCGGTAGTCATACTGATCGAGGTCTAACATAAAACCTCCACTGCAGTGCGCTACCTCTTTATTGTCCCATCACTCAATACCGTTAAAAAGGTTTAGAAAGCGATGTGGAAATAGTATTGTCAAATAATAAGAAAACAAGGGGGTTGATCGACGATTCTTTTTCGTTAAAGGGAGTCTGTCATTGCGATTTTAGCTAAGCCTATGCTCAAGTTGCCTTTAGAAAGGCTATTGTAGGCCACTTTTATTTGTAGATTGTTGCAGCCGTTTGCTCGAAAAATCCGGATTATTGTTATGCAAATTAGCCTTCTCTTAGCGCAGGGGGTTCCCCTTGTGCTCCTAGCACACCCGTGTCATCAGCCAGGACCTGCTTCTTTGATAGAAGTTCACTCATTCTGCTCCTCTTCTTAGCTTCCTCCTCCAGTCGGCACAAATGAAATCTCACACATGAGCGGTACGATCGGCTGTGTGAGATTTTGTTCATGCTGATGGGAGGAAGAAGCTAAGAGGAGCAGAAGGAGTGAACTTCTATCAAGAAGAGGGCAGCGATGCAGGTCCTGGCTGATGACGCAAGTGTGCTTGGAGCACAAGGGGAATTTCAATGTAAAGTTGAATACAATTTTGCAATATCCCATCCTTTTAAAGGGAACCTGTCACATGGAAAATGTAATGCAATCTGCAGGCAGCATGGTATAGAACAGGAGGAGCTGAGCAGAGCGATATATAATTTTGTGGGGAAAGAATTGGTATATTTTGTCATTTTATTCATTTCTATTTCTAGGCTTGGTGATGATTTAGTAATGGAGGATGGTCCTATATAGAGATGGGTGAATTGGTTGTACTGAGCCAAGTTCGGCCCGAATATTCCAAATTGCTTGTTTTTTTTACAAAACCGAACTGTGATGAACCAACCCTCAGTTGTATATCATTCTTAGAAATGTATTTTTACTTGCTCATATCAGTGCTTTCCCCTACTTGTAGGAATGTTGTGCTTAAGTTGGGTTTACACTGCTGGACGATATGCTTCAGTGGTTTTATGTGTGTACCATAGGAGATGGCCTGCTCAAGCCAGCCAGTTTTATTATCCCTGGACAGATGTCCATGGGGGAGAGAAGTTCACCCACAGACACACATCTCTCCCAGCACCTAGGAAGGTACCTATCTCTCCAAGGGTTCTGCAAATGAGGGAGAAGGGGGGCTGCCTGGGGAGGAGGTGTGGGTGGGGCACTAGCCCTATGCTAAAAGGAGAGCTAGATTCTTTGTCACTCAGCAAAGAGGCAGCAAGCAGTTCTTATCTTGGAGAAGATGTGAGGGCATTTCATGCTGTGGAATGCAGAATGGGCCTAGCATTGAGGCCTGGAGGCTTTTCCTTTGTTCTGGGCAGCATGTAGGAAACCCATGCTCTGTAACTCCCTGAAGAAAGCGCCCTAGGCCCAAGAACCTGCTGTGGTCTAGAGAAACAGACTATAAGCCTTTACCGGTATTTTTTTCTATCTTTTATTTCCCATTTTATTCTCTGTCCCATACTTTTACTCTTATCTGTATTTTTGCTTGGTAACTGATATATATTCCTGTATATGTTAATGCTTAGTACCGACCCACTTGGGTTAATAAATATATAAAAATTTTAAAATCTCGTCTTTGTATTATCCCATCAGCCTGGAACACTCACTGGAGGTGGATGTGAGGTAATTCAAGTGATCTCAGGTGTGCTGAATGCAGGTTTGGCAGGACGAGATCCTTCACACGAACCAATGGAGATTCGTCTCAGACGAACTAAAATAGCCACTGCATGATACCCTGGGGTCTCTTCATACCCCAGAGTATAACAGGTGGAGGGCCAGGGGAGGTAAAAAAACAAAAAAATTCAAGAGACCCCAGATTATAATAATGTCACTTTCACACAGACATATCTTCGGCTGTGTTTGCCTTAGAGACCAAGAAACCAATCTGGGACCCGAGTTGAATCTTGAGGTTTACCCATTTCTAGTGTAGTAATGACAGCCCTGCATGTAATAGATATAGCTGTCAATCACTGATAGGACCACCCCCATGACTAGATGACTATCTCTGTTTATCTCTAAGCCCAGAAATAGAAAAGATATAAATGAATAAAATACAAGATATACTGAATCTTTCCTACAAACCTATATATCAATCTGTTTAGTTTCTCCTGCTCTAGAACATGTCGCCTGCAGACTGCACTGCATTTTTCTTGTGACTGGTTCCCTTTAAGGGATTATTGTTACTGGTATAAATGAGTGACACTAGGTACACACTAGCGTTTGAGTCTCCATACAGGACTCCTACATTTCACTTAAAATCAGTGGAGAGAAGTTCTGGAAAGAGGACTATTCTCTCTGCCGTTTTTGGCAGAAAATGTGCCGAAACCCGGTGGACCACATTATGGTCTTTGGGGTCCGTGGATTTCTGCATGTAACCGCTTTTTAAACAGATAGGGTTTCCGTCTTTCGTGTCCACAATCGGACCAGAAGGCTGGAAATCCAAGCGCTAGCGTAATATATTAGCTAGTGGTCAAATGGGCACTGCTGAAAGGGAACGTATATCACTAGTGGGTGGAACCAAGCACCACATATACTGAGATCTTAAAGGTATATTCACACGCCAATTTTTGACAAAATTTCTGCAACCAAAATCAATTCTGTATACGTGAATGAGGCTGTTTCTGCAGCATGTGTATAAATTTCTGTATCCGATTCAGATAAATGGAACTGTAGCAAATCTGCCTATAAAACTAATTAGGACTCATAAAGGAGGTCCCTATTCAGAATGATAATAGTCTGGCTTACCCTGTCTTGTCCATGTGATAAATTAACAGCTGGTAGATACGGGTGTCAAACCTGTAGTGACCAGCCAATAGGAGGGAAAGTTATCTTTACAGAAGAAGACATTCCTTTCCGAGATGTTATGAGCTTTCAGATAAAGCTGATTCTTTATACAAATTAATGTGAAGCCAATGCCATAAATCTCATTGCAGACTTCAATCCTGATGAAAAAGCAAAGCAAAGGCATCAACAGCGCAAAATAAGAGGATATCCCTGCAGATAGCAAGAAAAACTGTACATGAGCCGCTCTAAAAAAAAAAAAAAAAAAAAAAAAAATGGTGCTAATACAAGAAACAATTAATGACGCCCACAGATGAATTTGTCATTTAGAGGGAATCTTTTTTATTTTTTAATTTCATAAATTTTTAACTTATAATAAAAAGTAGCCACTTACTAATAGGCAGTGTTGAAATATTTTTCTTCTGGCACCTATTCACTAAACTTTGTAGCATCATGTACAAGTGAGGCGGTGGGTGACATATTGTTCAGTATCTCAGATCATGCGATTTTAATAATTTAGTAGCCTACAGATGCCCAGATTTAGCTGAAGTGCTCAGCTGGCTATGTATGGAGGAGACCTTTCTCTCCTGATGGTAGATGTCAGGGACAACAATCAGGGACAAGGCATGTTGGATTTCCACCTGCCCAATCATTTGATCACCCAAAAATCATGCATACTTGATCCATTCGAGTGTAAATGAGTATAGGGGATCAGGAGGTATCTGTCGTATTAGGGTTAGGCTGACCATTATCTATTGCAACCCTATATAAACCCATTTTAGTCTAAGGCCCCACATTGCAGAAAAGCTACTTTTTTGTTGTTGCAGATTTTGCTATGTGTGGGGTGTTCGTTCTTCTTTTTTTTTTTTTTTTGAGCCAAAACCAAGAGTGGCTACAAAAGGAATGGGAAACATATAGGAAGTACCTATACTTCTCCCTTCTGCTCAATCTGCAACGTGGGGTTTCAGCCTTAAAGGGGTTGCCTGAAAACTTGTGTTTAATACCTTTGTTATAGAATTTTAATTTAATGGAGACACTTCACTGTTTTAATTGGGACCAGAGATTTGTGAATCTTGCAAGATTCCTTTTGTAAATATATGCCAGGTTTGAGGGCAAGATTCCTCTTCAGACACCAGAGTATAATAATGGGCTCAGTAATAATAAGCCCAGGGGGTGGTGCAGAAAAATAAAAACTCTTACTTACCTTCCCTCACTTTTGAACTTCCTCGCAGCATCTTTCCTGGGCATCTGCGGTCTCCTGGGTGACGTCAGCAGCCCCAGGTCACTGCTAATGCCTGTGATTGGGTCTCTTCAGTCAGTCATGATGCTTTAATGCAAGCAACATGACCACTGAGGCCCAATCACAGGCCTCAGTAGTGACCCAGGGCCACTGATGTCAGGAGGCCGGAGGAAGCCTGGGAGAGATGAGCAGACTCTGTGAAGGTACTGTGGAGAGGTGAAGGAAGGTGAATATGAATATCAGCGTTTATTTTTTTACAGAAACTCCAGTGTAATTCCTGGGTGGTAAACCCCCAAACTTTTAGGTCGGCCAAACCAGAAATTTTTGGAAAATTTCTAACGAAACAGTAAATTGGGCCCACATCAAACTTAAGAATGTAGGGCCTGGGTAGCGCCATTATTTTGTGCTAACACATTTACTTCTGTGAGCCTGCTCTACTTTTTTTTTTTTTTTTTTTTTTTTTTTTTTGCACAAAAGTTGCCGCGGTTATGATTTCAGCCAAATTTGTTACTGACATGTGCCACTTTTCCCCTCAGTCAGCTCCAAATTTCAGCTGGAATATTTCTTCCATTGTTTTCCATGAGCATTAGGTGTGGAATTTGGAACCTGAGGCAGAAGAGGGACTCAAATTCCTCTCCATGTTCTTCTGGGTGAGCAAGTCTTAAAGGTCTTCGTTGTCCACATTTGTGTCCATCAGTTCTTGCATGTCAGACCCTCTTCAAAGGATAGGGAATGTGTCCAGGTAACTAGTAATCCCCTATACACAGAAATACAGGCCCTGTGTGCCCTGTAAGAATGGGGGAGAAGGTTGTACATACTCTGCTCCATATAATTCTATGGAACTGCTGGACATAGAAGACAAGTATAGCGCATGATTGGTGGACACAGACAGTTAAATGGAGTGACACCGTAACCTGCTGCTCCATCCACAATGGACACATGGGATCAGTTGGGATCCTAGTGGTTACATTTTACAATACAGTTATGGTTGAAATGTCTGTGTGCCCGACCATTCACAATCCAGAGCTAGACCAAGCAGACCAAGGAGAATTCACACTATTTTAATATAAATCTACTGATAGAAATATCAGGATGAGTTATTATATCACTTGTCTGTCCGCGATTGCTGCGCTGATTTATAGGAAAAATGAAAGATACATTTAAATTAGAAAGAGAAAAATGATCTTTCCTGAAAACTCTCTGCATGTTGGCGACAATACCGCTGGCAGATCCATTGTAGAGAAAGTGATGCATGATACGAGCCAAAGCACAATTTAATGTATAATATATAGATACAGTACAAGTTACAGTATATAATTTCGGGTCATAAACAGTCGGTCTGCCAGATTGAGGAAGATGTTAACTGGCTTAATGAACTAAACCTATTCTTCAACAGATTTGATCACACACCAGCTCCTCCCACCCCAGAATGTCCTTCAGCTCCCCTCACCACAATGACTTCACCCCATTCACCCCATGTGGCTACTTCCCAACAGACCAGTAAATCCAGAAATCTGTCTTTATCTGACCACAGTCTGACCTTCACACGGGCCCAGGTGAGGAAGGAGATGAAAAAGATCAAGGCGAGGAAAGCCGCAGGGCCAGATGACATCAGTGCTAGGCTAATTAAGACTTGTGGGGACCAGCTGTGTGGTATAATTACATATATGTATAATATGAGCCTGAGGCAGGAAATAGTCCCTGAATTATGGAAATCTTCTTGTGTGGTACCAGTTCCAAAGAAACCTCACCCTATGAACCTCAACGACTACAGACCTGTAGCACTGACATCCCACTTGATGAAGATCTTAGAGAGATTGGTTCTCACACATCTTCGCCCTCTAGTGAGCCCCGCTATGGACCCTCTCCAGTTTGCTTATCGACCGGGCATTGGGGTAGATGATGCCATCATCCACCTTCTGCACAGGGCTCTGTCTCACCTGGAGAAACCAGGGAGCACGGTGAGAATAATGTTCTTTGATTTCTCCAGTGCTTTTAACACCATACAGCCCAGGTTACTGAGAGACAAGCTGGGCCTTGCTGGAGTGGACCACCACCTCTCCAACTGGATCCTAGACTACCTCACAAATCGACCGCAATACGTGAGAGCCCAAGACTGTGTGTCAGACACCGTGATCTGTAATACGGGGGCACCTCAGGGTACGGTTCTCACCCCTTTCCTCTTCACACTGTACACTGCTGATTTTAGGTGCAACTCATCCAGCTGCTACCTACAGGAGTATTCTGACGACTCTGCAATAGTAGGCCTCATCACAGACGATGATGACAGGGAGTACAGAGAAGTGAACAGGAATTTTGTGGACTGGTGCCAGCGGAACCACTTTAGGATTAATGCTGGGAAGACCAAGGAGATGGTGGTGGACTTTCGCAAGCACAGATATCCTCCAATACCAGTGGACATCCAGGGGAAGGGCATCGAGATGATGAACACCTATAAGTACCCGGGTATGCTCCTCAATAATAAGCTGGACTGGGCAGATCACATGGAGGTCCTGTACAGGAAGGGCCACAGCAGGCTCTACCTGCTTAGGAAGCTGAGAGCCTTTGGAATCCGGGGGGCACTTCTTAGGACTTTTTTCAACTCGGTAGTGGCATCAGCCATCTTCTTCGGAGTGGCCTGCTGGGGGAGCAGTATATCAACCAGGGACAGAAATAAACTTGACAAGCTGATTAGAAGGGCCATCTCTGTCCTGGGGAGCCCACTGGACCCAGTGCAGGTGGTGGGTGACAGAAGGATACTGTCCGTGGTGAGCTCCATGCGGGAGAATAACTCCCATCCCATGCATGAGACTGTGATTGCGCTGGGCAGTACTGTCAGTGACCGACTGCTCCACCCTAGGTGTGAGAAGGAGCGCTATCGGAAGTCTTTCCTCCCCCACCGCGGTTAGGCTGTACAACCAACACCGACCTAAGCGGAGATCATTACATACAGAGAACTGAAATATCTCTCTGCCTGTTAAATCCCCCCCCCCCCCCTCTGCTACGTCCTATCTGTCTGTCTGCTATTAATGTAATGCATCTCACCTTGGAACATTCCTGTACATGTTGTATTTGTATCTGCTTATCTTATCTTTGCTGCTGTAACACACTGAATTTCCCCACTGTGGGACTATTAAAGGACTATTATTATTATTATTATACCATGGAGAGGAGCAAAAACTATAAGTATGTTATGTTATATATTCATGAGCATTTAACCTTTTGGCTGCCAGGGCACATTTTGCACCTTGGGTAGCCAGGACAACTTTTACTCTTTTGACATGTACAAATAAAACCTAAATTAAAAAAATCATAACGTTCATCCGAACGTTTCGGTTTGGACTGAACTTGTTTGGTCTGAACTGAAAAGTCTAAAATTAGACCCCAGAATATAATAGATGGAGGTGTAAAAATAAAAAAAAATTCATACTCTCCTTCCATAACCTATCTTGGGCCTCCTTGCGGCATCTGGCACTTTTATTGTTGGCCCGGAGGTCACTGCTGAGGCCTGTAATTGGGCCACCAGCAGTCACATGGGCATGCTGAACATCATAACGTCCGGCGTGACCAGATCACTGCTGAGACCCAATCACAGGCCTCAGTGCTGAGCCCAGGCCGATGATGCGCCAGACGCCGTGAGGAGGCCTAAGAAAGGTGAATGGGTGTGTTTTTTTTTTTTTTTTTTTTTTCTCATCTTCCCTGGGCCTAGAGTGTATAATGTGCCAGCCATTTTAGGTTGACAGTGACGAATCTCCATTTCTTCGGTTTTGTAAAAAAAAAAAAAAAAAAAAAAAAAACGAACAATTTGGAATATCCTGGATGGACCTGACTCAGGATGAGACGATTTGCCCATCCCTACTCTCCACCTTTCTTCAATTTTACAAAGCTACATCGTTGAATTTAGTCTTCTTTCCCAGTCAGGCCTTGTCGGTGACCTGGAGTTGCTGATGTCACCCAGGAGGCTGGAAGATGCCAAGAAAGAACTCCAGACTCCATGGCAATGCCCTGGAAAGTTAAGGAAAATTGAGTATGAGCCATTTTTTAATTTATCTACACCTCCCCTGAAGTCAGATTGCGACAATGTTTATGACTTTTTTTTTTTTTTTTTTTACCTTCCATGGGCCTGTGCCTATTATAATTTGGGGTCTGAAGTCAAATATTTTGGGTGAATTTTGAGGGGATAGTTTTCATTCGGACATGCTATTGAATTTCCCCGATTTTTATATAGATTCAGTAGCATGTTCACCCCATGTAACCCAGGTTTGTCCAGAAAAATAAAAGTCTGGTTTTTATTATTAGAAATAACACATGTCTATCCGTGGGCCGTGCCTGGCACTCTGCTCACTCCATGGACAGAGATGGTGCTTTTTATGAAAACCCAGCAGAGCGTCTCTATATAACCACCGGATAACCCCTTTGCGGACTACAAGCTGAAGGTATTAATATGCTGTAAGTTATAGATGTAGAGCAGAATACAAGGAACAGAAATGATTGCTATCTGTATGGAGGCTGCTCCTTCTGGTCTGGTACAGTTGTATCCAGAAACTTAACATTTCAATAGATTTCTGAGCCTGCGGCATATGAGAACTGCTTAAACATCTCAGTGTTTCTGTCAAGAGCGAGAAAAAGATTCAAGTGCCTAAACATAATCTCCAGCAAAGACAATCTGCTGTGTTATTAATGCCGGTGGTGTAGTCCAAGAGAAGATATCATGGAGGAGGCCCCTCGCCTCACGAGACTAGGAGCATGAAGCAAGGCTTCTACTTGTAACCAGTCCGTTCACAATGGCTGCCTTCATGTGCCTCCTTAGGCTACATGTACATTGCAATGAATTTGATATATTATTTGCATTTAGATTTAGATGTGATTCTGCAGCACAAACTACATGCGTTACATACAGATTTGGTGGTGGATTTGCCACAGATTTCACCTTACACAGAGTGATCAGCATGAACATAATACAAATTTTAATATTGATCATTTACCCTTAGGATACAAGCTTGGGGGGTGGCTGACACATGGAACCCCGACCATCAGCTGTTTGAAGGGACCCGTGACATGACCCTGCCCCGACTGCCTCTTATTTGCTACTAGAGATGGGCGAACTTTTCAAGATTGGCTTTGTTTCCAGTCTGGCTCAAGTTCCAGATTTGTTTCGAGTTGAACAAGTTCGGTAAGAACCACACTTTAAATTTGCTTAAGAGTGTAGAACACTCTTAGCGCTCCTAGAAACCTATCTATAAAACATAGTGTAGAATACTCTTGGGGCATCTATAAAACATAGTGTAGAATACTCTTAGGGCTTCTAGGAACCTATCTATAAAACATAGGTTCCTAGGGACCCTGACAGTATTCTACACTATGTTTTACAGATAGTGTAGTACACTGTCAAGGCCCCTAGAAATCTATGTGTAAAACATAGCATAGAACCATCTTCGAGCTCCTATCTATCCAATTTCTAGCTCTCTAAGGCAAACGCAGCTGAAGTTATGTCAAAGTGAAAAGTGACCTTATCATACTCTGGTGTTTCTACACCCCAGAATATAAGTAGTGGAGGCCCAGGGAAGGGGTGTGTGTGTGTGTGTGTGTGTGTGTGTGTGTGTGTGTGTGTGTGTGTGTGTGTATGTGTATATATATAAAAAAAAATAAAAAATTCCCCTCCCCTTCACTTGCCTCTTATGGGCCTCTTTGCGGCATATGGAGCTCTCGCTTTGGTTTCTCAGTGACATCATGCGCCTGGGGTGATTGAGCCTCAGTGGTGACGTGGGCATGCTGAGTGTCATAATGCTTGGCACAACCATGTGAGAACCAGTGGCCCAATCACAGGCCTCAGTGGTACCGTGGCCATGACATCACCAGGAGAGCACCAGGCATCGTGTGGAGGCCCAAAGAAGATTTTTTTTTTTTTTTTACTTAAACTTCCCCTGGGCCTCCAGCTATTATACTACTGTCCGAAGAGACATGTGTATGTATAATGCGGCGGCCATTTTAGTTCACCCAGGATGAATCTCCATTTGTTCGGTTTTGGAGAAAAATGAACAATTTAGAATGTTCTGGTTGAACCCGGCTTAGTACGAGTTGGTTTTCCCATCTCTATTAGCTACTGTAAAATCACATCCATCACTTATTTTCATAAATTGATAGTTATTGCTGAAATAAGAAATTTCGTAATATATTTTATTAAAGGAAAATAATCTCTTCCCAACAGATTTGCCTCTGCCCCTTCACTGCTCTCATCTATACATACCACAGAAGATCTGTACACCAAGTCTATGGAGAGGAGATAGGGAGGAGGACATTGCTGGAGGGAGATGAGAGATAAGGAGCCCATGCTACACTGTCTAGAGTCGAGTTTTATAATCACACAAAATTGGTAATAAGTCTGTCATCTCCTTCCAGCAGCTTCCTCCACCCCTTCCCTGCCATAGACTTGAATGGTGCACTGATCTTCTGGTTTATGTATAGATGAGAACAGGGATATTGGGAAGGGAGGTTTATTTTAATAAAATATGTTACGATGTTTTTATTTCAACAAGTATTAGTAATTTATGAAAATAAATTATAAGTTTTGGTAATTTCAAGAGGACCCAAACAACGAACACACGAACTGCCAAAACAGCGGACACCAACGATGCCTGAGAAATCCCATTGACTATAAAGGGATGTGTCTGGTGTCCGTTGTTTTAAACTGAAACCACTGGACGAAAAAGTCGGACTGACAGCACTACCAATTTTCGGCAGTCACTGCGACAGAGTCTTTCACCTCAGCCTGACATGATAGAGAAATGGTCAGGATTGAATGAGATTTTTGATTCTGACCATAAGAGTGGAGTCTCACTTTTGATTGCATGCACTACTTTTTCTGCAGGACGGAAGAAAATTATTTTTTATTGTCTTTTACATTGGGGAGAATGCAGATGGACACCCAACGGTGGGGGGAGGGCTCCATCTGCATCTCTCATTTAATGTCTGCTGCTCTCAATCTATGGAGAGTATGCCAAGAATGGTGGGATCGAGAGAGAACCTCCAAAGAAAAGCGATCCTGTGTATGCCACCATGAATTACTGCAGTTCTAAAGGCCAAGAGATGTCCAAAGCACTACTAGATGGGCGTCACCAATAAAATGGCGGTTCAGTGGATGTGTTTTTGGAGAGACTCACATTCCTTCTTCTCCTTCTTCCCCTTCTTCTGCACCACTAGTGCATTGTGTGGAATATGGTTCGCAAAAAGTGTACAGACTTTGAGGCTCCCCATACACGACCTGATTCGCAGACTTGTCTTCACATAGGGCCAAAAAATCCAACCATGCCTTTAAGGATCCGGTACACTTCTGATTTCCTCCATCACACAGATATATTGTATATTTCCTCTGAATATGTTGCTGTTTATGATTTTTTTAGAATTGGTTTCCAGGTATAATCTAAATGTGAAAATAATTTTCTCCGACAATATTGATTTTACAGTGTAGTATAGAAAAGCTTATCATACTGTAAATTCTCTTTGCCTTATTCTTCAGGTGTCGGCTCTATTACATCCTGATTGCCTTTGATCTTCTAGAATCATGTCATGTACTTTATCTTCTATGCTGCCATTTGTTGCCAGCCTCTCTATAAATCTGGACAGACCATCTACAGCTGAGCTCAGCGCTGGCCCCATTACAGCTAATACTGCACATTTTTAACCATTTTGAAATATTAAAGAGCATTTTCCACCAAGTTCACAAAATTGCCTGCACACAAAAGTGTTGAGGTTTACCCCTCTAAATGTTGAGATGATGATAGAGCGGATCATGCCAAGATCACTTACTACCTTGTGACTAGGCATTAGGACATACTGACCTCCGACCTCCCCACTCAGTATAATGCTCCTTATAGGCCCAACACAGTATAATGCCCTATTTGTGCCCCCACACAATATTATGCCTCATTAGTGCCCCCCACAGTATAATGCTCCTTTTTGCATCACACATATTATAGCACCACCTCACAGTTGTAATGTGCCTTATTACCTCAAACACAGTATAGTGCCTCTTACACAGTATTAGGCCCCATTAATGCCCTACACAGTATAATGCCACAATAGTGCCCCCACACAGTATAATTCTCCTTATTGCCCCACACACAGTATAGTTCCCCATTAGTGCCCCCACACAGTATAATGCTCCTTAAGACTAAGGCCCCACGTAGCCACCCGCAACAAAAAAGTGCTGCTGGAAAAACCATGGTGGCAACACAGGTTTCCTCTGCGGACTTTGCTTCCATTATACCTATATGGAAACTGCTGGCATTTCCGTAGGTAAAATTGACATGCTGCACATATTTTACCGCACACTGGTGATGGGATTCGCTAGACTCCCATCTACTATGCAGTGATTGTAAAACTCCATGGGCAAACCGCGGCGTTTACGCTATGTGGGTGCCCCAGCCTTAAAGGGGTGATCTTTGGACTTTTAAATTGATGACCTATCTGAGCAGTGCCCTTTTATAAAGGACATGTCCCTCAAGAGACCATTCCCACTTTTACTAGAACCTACTATTCCTGTGAAGGGCTCTCCCAGATTGATGTTTCTGAAAGCACCACCTGGCTTCACCACTATAACACCAAGGAATACCCACAAACTATCCATTATCGGTGGTTAACTTTATCTGAATCTCCTTTGTGGTTGGCTACCTACCCTTCCCACCTATTTTGCGGGAATGTTGACTATGTTTTAGTCTATCTGTTATCATACACCTAGTGCTGTCCCTTGACTATGCGTCTTATTATACTCCTATCTCATCCTCTGGCCCGTCTTATCCTTCCATTCTTCTGGTGGTGATCCTTGGCTCCATTCCTGACTACACTATTGCGTAGTCAGCGCTATTGCCACCCATTGATGCATATCTTGGGAACTGTGATCCAATTGAAAAGTCCATACCTCCTTAAGAGTAATGGGAGATTCCTTAGACTCAATGCCTCAGTCTAGCCAGCTCTAAACCCAACTTTTTCAATATCCGGATTTATCACAGTATCCAAATATATCACAACTAGGCAGCTTTCCTAAAAAAACAGACTAGAAAGCAATGGCTGCATAAAATTTCTTAATCACTCGACAGAAGAGGACGTCTCAAGGATGAATATTTCCCCATGAATTCTCTTCGCATTAGTTTCAGTAGGAAATGCTCTGTAATCTTTAGCTGGAGACTCTTTACAATCTGCATTATTGCCAATGAAATGTTAGTTAATGATGATGAAAAATTTTTTTGCTCATTTTAGGGCATCTAAGAGGAAAACAGAGATCACTAAATGGTCATCATTGTAATGTGTCCGTAAATACAGAATCGCCTGGTTCCGGCGTCTCCATGGAAACCAAACACTTGTCATTAGTTATCTCTACAAAACATATCCCATTATGAAGCCCTATTAAAATTCACACAGCCTAAAAGATACCCCGTGGATTAAACAGATACAAGCCGAGCACTAAGGTAAAGACCGAGCTTTAGAAATAGTATTATTTATTGAGCGAGAGACGGGGAAGTTAATGCGCGCGCATAAACAACTCCTTACGGAGCATCAATAATGCAGCCACTTTATGTGTTTAAGTAACATTTTGTACTGAGGGCGGCTTTTAAGTGCAATAGTGAAGGCTCGGAGATGTCTGTGAAGAAAATACATAAATAGGACAGACATCAAATACACCATATAGCCACAGAATTATGAACTACGTAAAAGTAAGCTTTACTGAAGCATGTGATATTATTAGAGAGTGATATATTACAGGAGATACTTCTAAGGAGAGAACATCATGTCTGTAGTTCCAGAGGACTGGAGGAGATGTGCCGAGTGCAGAGGAATTTTTTTGCATTTCTTTTTCTTTTCTTCCAATGCTCCTGGCGTCTCCTGTGACATTGAGGTTCTTCTTCTTCAATCAACACCTGCAAAATACTTCAAGAAAAGGAAATCTGAAGAGTCCAATGAAAAATTCACAGGTTCATTAAAGGTGTATTTCCAGGAACATAAGCATATTTAAAATAGGAGGCGGTTAAAAGTTTACATTTTTGTAAATACTGTATGAATAAAAATTTTGCAGAATTTTAAAGATTTTCTCTAACCATCTTAGTGGTGACATTCTGTTGTCTCGATTGGTTGCCAATGGATACGACCATGAATGCAGGAACTTTCCATTGTCAGGGATAAGAATGGGCGAACCTCTGAAGATTTGTTTTGTCCGGTATTCGGACGAAGCGATCCTCTGATTCGGTCCAAACTTGTTCGGATAGAACAGGGCGTGAAATTATTATACTCTAGGGCTTCTTCAGATGCCAGAGTATAATAGGAATAGGCCCAAGGGATGTTTTCAGAATTGAAAAAAAAAATTACTTTCCTTACCTCACCTCTTTTGGGTATCCCTGAGGCATCCAGTTATCAGTGTCTTCCTTCTCCAGGAAGAAACTTAACAGAAGAGCGCCAGAGTCGGCGTCTGGAGCTCTTCTGCCATGTCATGCTCCTGGGGTCACTGCTAAGGCCCAGCGAGGCACACCGAGCGTCATGACATCAAAGAAGAGCACCAGAAGCCCTAGAAGAGGTAGATAAAGATTGCTGGACACCACGAGGAGTCCTGAAAGAGGTGAGGGAAGGTGAGTATAAATTTTATTTTTTACACCTCCCTTGGTGCTCTTACACCTTCCTTGGGGAAGAGACCACAGAGTATAACAGTTTACCGCAAATCATGTCACTGTGGCCATTTTAGTTTGTCTGAGACGAATCCCAAATTGTTCAGTTTTGGTAAAAACCAAACGATTTGGAATTTTTCAGGTTGAATATGATTCGCTGCAAACCATTTCACCCAACACTAGTCTGGAACTAGTCAGAAACCCAGCCATGAGTTCCATATTGTGGACAGGTAGGGACACTACATGTATGAGAAGATAACCCAGACACACTAAAGAAATCATGGCTGGATTTCTGTCAAATGTGAGTCCATAGAAAGTTCCTGCATTCATGGTCGTATCCATTGGCAACCGATCAAGATAAAAGATTGTCACCACTAAGATGGTTAGAGAAAATATTTAAAACTCTGCAAAATTTTTAATTATTTATATTTGCAAATAATTAAATCAAAGTACATATATGCTGTATAGTAAATGAAAAAATCACTAAGTGCACATAAAGAAAGGGAAATCTAGCAAAATGGTATACACCATATGTATGCCTCTGGATGCTCCTCACCAACAATGCCGATAAAAGTGCAAAAGATATGTTCACAAGGTTGTGGAGAGTACAGGATGTGAAAAATGGATGAAACAGTTTTTTTTTTTCTTGGCTTTTTTTATGGTCCCTAATGGACTTTCTATTGAGGGATTTTTAAAAACAGACGATCAAAAAAATGGGCAGGTGAACAGACACACTGGATTCATTGTGTTGCTATAATGGTGCCATGGTGTTAATAAAATGGCAGTCACATGGATGTTTTTTTTACATTCGAATATGACATGTTTTTAACATGTGGATATAGCCTTATTAATAATGAAAAAAATCACCCCAAAAAAATGCTAATAAAGCAGGACAGTAAATGAATGTAAAGACAGGTGTTGCTTCTAGCCTACATTCCCACGACCTTTGTTTTTTGGTGCTACAGCCTAGTAAACAATGACCACGTGAGGGATTGGTCGGCTATTCAACAGGTGGGTAATTCTTACAGTATTTTGTAATTGTACATTTGTCTATGTTCCAGATTTTACTTGTCATGAACAACCTCCATAAGGGTAAGTTCACAGGACAGGTTTGTGGTAAAATCTGTCACGGGAATCTTCCTCTCTGCAGCAGAAAGATTTCCTATTCCTCTATTCAGCTAGTAGAAAATGAAGCCTTGATCTCCCATTAAAATTAGTGGATACTGTGGCAAAAATTCTGCTGTGGGAGCTTGCCCTATGTGAATCCAGGCCAATCGGATGATTAACATGAGCTGCACACTTTTATATGTAAAGAAGTATGGAAGGGATAATAGCAGAGAAGATGGCCATTAAAGGGGTATTCCCATGACCATAATCATTTTTAAATTGGTAGACAATTAAAAATTAAACATTTTTGCAAATATAAGTAATTAAACATTTTGCAGCGTTTTAAAGATTTTCTCTAAATGTCTTGTGGTCACGAGCTGTTGTTTTGATCGGTTGCCAGTGGATACGACCATGAATGCTGGATCTTTCTAAGGTCAGAAAGTCATCCATGATTTCCTTATTGTGGCCAGAATATCTTCTGATACATGTAGTGTCCCTGCCTGATAAACTAGCTACAATAAGAAAATCTTGGCTGGGTTCCTGACAAGTTCCAGACCATAGAAAGTTTCTGCATACATGGTCGTATCCATTGGCAACCGATAAAGACAACAGATATCACCACTAAGATTGTTAGAGAAAATCTTTAAAACTCTGCAGAATTTTTAGCTACTTACATTTGCAAAAATCTTTAACTTTGTATTATCTACAAATATAAATATGATTATGTTCATGGGAATACCCCTTTAAGCCCAAATAGGGGTTAAGTTTGTTTTTTGTTTTTTTTGTTTTTTTTTTTTTTTCCTCATCACTTTCCATGAGCCATAACATTTCCAGTTTTCTGCTGACAAAGCTGTATGGTGGCTTTTTTTATTGGGGTCAGTTTTAGTTTTTATTGGTATCATTGGAGGGTGTGGAAAAACATGTCAATATCACCTTTGTTTGTTGCCATGGACAGTGTGGTATAACTTTAATGTATGAGTCAGTAGAGTGTTATCAATTTTTTATGGTTTTAGTACATTCGCTGAACAAAAGGATATTTTGAATTTTATTTATTTTTTTTTATTACCAAATTCCAGGTTGCATAACTTTTTTTTTTTTTTTATTTTCCTTTGATGTAGCCGTATGGGGACTCGTTTTTTGGGAGACTTATTGTGGCATTGGCATACAGTGATCTTGTTACATGGGGTAATAAAGGGTCACCCCTCTTTCAAACAACTCCTCAAATTCCTTAGGTGGCATGGTCACTATTGAGAACAGAATCTAATGGGGGTTACCAAACAAGATACAGATACAATGGCAGGAAGTGAATGAGAAGACTCCTTTGACTTTACTTTTTGAACTTTTTTTAAATAAGGCAGCCAATAGGCTGCCAGGTGACGGAGAGTGGTTAAAAAATGTTTAACTTCTTAGTATTCTTGTCTCTTTTGAGTGGAGTAGAGAATCCATTAATAATCCAAGACACTCGGGTATAAAGGAATTCTTTTGATTTCACCTGACAAAAGTCAAATGTTAATTTTCCTATGTCGAAAGACTCAATTTTAATACCAAATACAGATTTACATTGAGAGATGTTTTGTATCTGTTTAATGTGAACTGTACTTGACTTGTAATCGTGCATGCACATAACAGATCAGATGCTTGTTAGAATTCCTGTCTACGTCTGAGCCATTTGTTTCAGATTTCTGGCTGGCGTCTTTGCTTTATTCTCCAGGGCTCCTACCAGTGCGGTAATAGATATACCGGTGCAATAATAGTGATAACTGTTATCACTAGAGAGGAATGTCTAACACCTTTCTGAAAAAAAAAAAAAAAATTCGGTCAGTCATATAAAACATTTTTGTCCTTTGATGCCATACAAAATTAGTATTTTTACACTGTCAGACAGGTATAATAAAAGGATTTTTTTTCCCACCTATATGATGGATACAAGACCCGCACCTTCTGTAGTCAGAGTTATGGTGCTCTAACTCCAGGTCTAATAAGTCGCAGGTCTTATGTCCAGAATTCAGAGGCAATAAAGTCAATAAACACCTATTATGTCTATCTGAAAGCAACCTTAGTTATCTATTACTGAGTTTTAGGCTAAGGTGTTGTGGAAATGCAGCGTTTTTTTGTTGCAGATTTTGCTGCGATTTTTGAGCCAAAGTTAGGAGTGAATTTAACAGAAGGGAAACCTCTAAGGCTGTGTTCACACAGCGAAAAATGAAGAGGAATTTTCTTCATTTTCTGCTGCCGGAATTTTTGCCGCGGTCTAGCCACAACGGGATGCCAATGCAGTGCATCAGCATTCCGTCATGGTATCCCACCCTTGTTTAGGCCCGGATGAATGGGCCTAATCAGGAGGGCGTCTTGAGCCGCGGACACCACGGGCGGAATCCGAGGTGAGATCGAGCAGGACGTTGAAAACAATGGGAGGCAGATTCGAGAGGAATCTGCTGCGTTTTTGGGGGCGAATTCAGTTCCCAAATCCACGGCAAATTCCTCCCTGTCAACACACCCTAAGAACTTCCATTTAAATTTTCCATTCTTTTTCAAGCAATTCCTGATTATGGCTCAAACAAACGCAGCAAAATTTGCAACAAAAAATGCTGCTTTTCCGCAATGGGAGGACTTAGCCTGAGGCTGAAGCTCAACCTTGCGGAAACACAGCTTTTTCTATTGCAGTTTTTGCTGCAGTTTTTTTCAACAAAGCCAGGAGTGGATTGAGCAGTAGGTAGAACTATAAGAATTTCCTATATGCTTCTCATTCCTTTTGGAGCCATTCTTGGCTTTGGCTCAAAAAACCGCAGCAACAAAAAAAGCTGCAACATCAGGGGAGGCGAGATAGGTGTAGACAAAAAGAAGGCATGATCCCCTATCCCTAGAACTCCATTGTCCAGGCTCATTCCCATTTCCATCACACGCCAAAGGTTAGAAACACCGAAAAGCACTAAATGAGCGCTGTGTACAAAGCTATAGTAGCCGTTATGATGCAGCTCCCCTCTTACCTGGCAGACACATGACTGCTAGTGGGACGGGAACTGCTGGATCCTAGAAGAGCCAGATCTGCTCTGGATAGTATAGGAGTCCGTATTCCTCCTGTAACTAGGGCTACATGTATCAGCCATTACATTAGAAATCATAAAAAAAAATCTCAATTAAAATGCCCTCCCACAGGTCCATTATGACCTTAAGGAATGGGGGGGTCACAATGTGTTTAAAAAAAAAAAAAAATTAAAAATTATAAAGAAAAAAACCTTCTCCATTGCCATTATCAGGCCCCGTCATAGGTTCTAATGTCCCTGATTCCCCCAATGACCCCTTATATTGTTATTGCACCCTAATATTAAAGCCCCCACAGCTATCCCCCCACAAAAAAAAGAAAAATAACAATAATACTCACCTGCCTTAGAACCTTGATGTACAGACTTGCCACGGCTGCCCCTTCTTGCTGTATCTTGTAGGCTACAAGCCACTTCAACGTAGGGAAAAGGATATCCAAATAAGTTCTCCTTGATGGAAAAAGGAAATCCGAACGTCTTCTCCAAAGGGCAATAACCCTAAGACAACTGTGATGGGTCTCTCTTCAGATGTTCTGTTTTGACTTTAGTTCCAGGCAGTGTCACTTTGTTTCTTAGAAAACCAAACATTGATCTTTCAAAAGGTGGTGCTAGAGAAAGTTTGCCATCGAGAAGAACTTATTTCCATATTCTTTTCCCAGAATTCCCTGTAGAGCATGTATGGTCTGTAAGGGGTCATTCACACTACCGTTGGTGACCGTCAGTAGTGTCCGTTGCTAGTGTCCGTTAAAAGATTTTAGACACTAGCAGAACCGTCACAAATCCGTTAAAAAATCCATTGATTTCAATGGGATTTTAACTGTTGTACGGGGTGCAGGACATTTGTGTCCGTGAAAAATAAGCTTTATGATGGACCTCAAGCATCCATTATTTTTTAACAGACTCTACACACTGAAAAAAAAACGGCTAAGGCAGTTTCTCTAAGGAGACATAGTACTCTTTCTGACCTTCGAATGTAGACCTCTATGAACTCCTCACGTCCTATAGTGTACTGGAAAGTATATCTTGTTTGTATAAGAATTCTGCTTGACACTTTAGTCTCAAATGTGATTTTAAAAAAAATTAAAAATTCTTTGCCTTTGATCACTTTGTTGTAAAGTTGCATGATGGTGTTTGTGTGTATCCATTATTAAGTTGTCTCTTTATACACGGTGTGCTCTGTAGATTTTGTTAGCTTTGTACAGTAACTTTTTGAGGTGTGTAGTATATATTTTTAACACATTTGTGGATGGCTGCTAAATTTTTCATGGCCACTGTATCAGCACTTTTGAGAGAACAAGTTCTTGATGTAAACTCTTCTATATAAACTTTGCACACCTAGATCTATTACTTTTATACTGCTTTTGTTTGTAAACCTCAGAGTACCCCGACAACAGGGGTGTTTTGCACCCTAGTTTGAACAAAGACAGTGGTCAGAAAAGTATGCCCTACTCCGTTCCTGTATATGTTGTATTTGTATCTGCTTATCTTTGCTGCTGTAACACAATGAATTTCCCCATTGTGGGACTATTAAAGGACTATTATTATTATTATTATTATTAATTTCACTAGGATCACCAGAAGTAGTCAAAGTAGAGCGTTTGGCTATCTTTGGTGGCGTCGTTAAAATGACAAGGCATTTTCCACCACCAAAAACAACCCAGTTCTCATGATCATGAAGGGTTCCATTGGTCAGGTCCCCTCCAGTTTAAAAGCAGATTTTTGGTCTTTACTGATGATTTTATGAGGATATGTTGATGCAGACATAGGCAAAAGTGATAGGTACGAACTAAGCATAGCTTAAATGTTTAAGGATGTGTGGTATATATAACTTTGTGCTTGAGTGAGTCTACATTCAGACGACTAAGATGCAAAATGATCATGAAAAACATCCATTTTTCATGGCCGCCTGGACCCGACAGGCACATTTTCATGGATCCCTCATATATTTGAGCATATGCAAGGATCTGTGAAAATGGCCAAAATAGGACATGATATTGTGACGGTCCATGACAACCGACCATCAAAATAACAGTCATGTGAATAGCCTCCATTCACTGATATTTGAATTTAATGCTGCCTTGTTGTTTGTTAAAAAACCAAAGTTACACGGCCATTATTCACTATAATGAATGTATGAATGTAGCTTCACGTTTTTAGCCACTAATATAAATTTTTTTTTGTAAATTACACACTTGACACAAAATTGCATGAAGGTGCCTGTGTGCATAAAATGCTGAGTAGAATTTTGACAATATGCCAGATGTCTACTTTCAGAAAATATTTGGATATGGAGGGTTTACTATGAATTTTTTTTAATGGAATTGAGGTTTTGTGAAAATTGTCCTCCCTACCAGAGCGGCCAAATGCCCAAAACCCCTGGCAGCAAAATAGTTAAAGGGTCCATATCAATTCACATCCTGCCTACAGAGCTTAGATTTCATATTACACATTTATTCTGTATTGTTAGATTAGGGAGTAGGGACATATACAAAGATGATATCCCTGCTGTGTGTGGGCTGGAGGAGTAGAGCTTGCGTGTCAGCAGCACTTTAATTACTGTCATGCGAGGCGGAATATTAAATTATCCTTAACACCTTAGACGTGTCCCTGCGGCCCTCAAGGAAGCTGAAATACTTGTAATGTCTGTGTAGTTATTTCTACAGCATAGAAACCTTCAAACATACAATAAATCAGTCTGGAGCCTTGTGACTAAAGGCTGGTTTTTGGACGTGACATCTTCCTTCAATTCCTTGTCAGAGGAGTGACAAGAAGCCCCTGGGTGAAATGCACATCCAGTTGTTGTATTGTGAGGGGTTAGTATAGGGGATAATATACTGTGGGGTCCAGTAAAGGGGCGTCATACTGTTTGTAGGCAAAATAAGGGGATTTTTTTTTTTATCTGCAAATGGAGGGCGCAGCCTACAATTTTATAATTTTCACAGAACCATAGATCGCCAGGTCGCAGGAGGCGTCTTTCTTTGTGTCGCCTCAGGCAGCAGAGAGGATAGGTTTAGGTTCACCCTTGGCCCAGGGGGACGAGACCCTCAGTACTGAAACTGACGCACCTTACTCTAGGTTCAAACACAAACCAAATTCACTTACAAAGCAGTTACACACGGACCCCATAGACCATAATGGGGTCTGCCGGGTTTCCGTCCGACAAATGCGGAGAGAAGTCCTGCTCCACATTTTTCAAGCAGAGTGGGAAACTGAATCCTCGAACGCTCACCGAGCGCAGATGTGAACCCAGCTTTAGAAAGTCATTTAGGATTTTTCCACTTCTGTTATAGGCCTGTCGGCTCCCCTGGAAATTTTAGTAAAATTTTTGACAACCCATTTAGCATCCATCAGCTAAGAATTAGATCAAATGTATCTGAAATGAGAGATACTAAATAAATATAGTTTAATTCAATCATTCACCTCAGAAAATATCTCCGCTGCGGTGACCTTAGATTATCTGTAGCGAGTCTTATAATTAATGGTGTCTTCTAGACTAGAATGACTAGAATTCTTCTTCTCGCCGATTGTGAATATTGGAACATTGAGTTTTCTGAGGTTAATGCTTTACGTAGTCGTTTAATTACATAAAAGTTTTCTCTAAGATACCAGCAAAACTTTCACTATAATGTTATCTTCTCCGGGAACATCGAGTCTTCATTAAATAATTATCTTTCTTTAATTGGTTTTTATGTGAAAAAATGGATTTTACTGTTTTAGTGTCCAAACGCCCTTTTAATTATTTACAGTTTTGTTAATTACTGTTGTACAAGACGTTCCTCCTGATGTCAGGTCCTCGCTGTTACTGTAGCATCCGTGTTGTTTTTGGCGTTGGGCTCAAGTGGAATAAATTATTCACAGCTTTCAGAAGTCAGGCAGTTCATCTTACAAAATCACATCTTATGTAGTTGAAAAAGTGACAGCAGAGAAAACAACGGTAACTTAGGAACTTGGCATTGCTCAAGTACTCTTCATCCAGAGAGATTGATCAGCACGACATAAAAGCCCCAGATATGTAAGAGGAATTGTACATATTTCCCTTAAAGTGGACCTTCACTTATATAACAACTTGCCATAAATGGGTAGTACAGGTCAATAGAAAAATAGAAAAAAATTTGAAATCTACACTCATTGGCAACAAAAAAACTCACCATGCGGTTATATGGAGACAGTTACAGGTGTGGTCTGATAAGACGCCGGGTCTTGCCACAAGAGGGAGTAAAAGTGCTTCCACTACCAGCCTATAAAAAGGCTCGCAGAGGCTACTTTTGGGTAGTGTGAAAAGGTTCACTAGCCAGTATCTGTGAATAAACAGATACTAAGTGCAAGGAGTGCAGTGTAACTTCTAGATGGAGAGGACAGGATCTGAGGAACAGAGGAGGAAGGATAAAAGGTGTTATTGTTCTGCACCTCCGCACACTACACTGATTAGGTCACGTGATAAACCTGACCAAATAGATGTGATTTTAGGGCAGTTTTGAAGCTGCTGTAGTTGGGGTTTAATCGGATTATCCAGGGTAAAGCATTCCAGAGCACTGGTGCAGCTCGAGAAAAGTCTTGGAGATGGCAGTTGGATGTTCGGATAACAGTCTAATAGGATAAGTCTCTAAGGTCATTGGCAGAACGGAGAGGATGATTAGGCCGGTAGATTCAAGTGTACAGGCCTTTTGGTAGGCCTTGTAGGTGCTTCAATCCTACCTTTCTAGCAATGCACTGTCCCAACTGCTGGTGTGATGATCTGGGGAGCCATCGTATATGACCGTCGGTCACCCCTAGTGGTGGTATGAAGGACACTAACAGCTCAGTGTTATGTGCAGGACATCCTATGGCCACATGTTACCTCTCATCATAGGGCTTCCAAAACTGGCATTTATCAGCAGGATAATGCTCGCCCACACAGCAAGGGTTTTGCTGGAATGTCCACACTAGATGACAACACTTCCTTGGCTTGCCCAGTCACCAGATTTATGGGCAACTGAGCATTTATGGGACCAACTGTAATGACAGCTTCAACAACCTACAAGTGTACAGGATCTACAGACCCAGCTGTAACATCTGTAGGCAAATGTGCCCCAAGATACCATACAGAACCTATATACCTCCATGCCCAACTGTACCTCATCTGGTATCCAGGCTAGAGGAGGCCCAAATAGAGTACTAGAGCCTCCTTTCGGATGTCTCCCTAATATACTTCTCCTTTCACTAATATTGTATCACTTACACATATCATTACATTCATAGTGAATTTAATTCCATTCCAACATCCCCTTCTCCGTGTCTTATTGTTCTTGTCAATGATGTATCTTATTAAGGAAAAATACATTCTCTATTTATCAAGTTATTTCTAATATTGAAGTCTATGGAGAGTGAAGAGGCTGTTGGAAAAGACACACAAATTAAATTAACAGGCCAGTAGCAGCTTCCGCCCCCTTCCCTCTCCATAGAGTTCCGTGTGAGAAAGGGCTGCTTATCTGAGTCAATTGTGCAAGTATAGGCATAACTCTATCAAAGGCATGCTGGGTAATCACACCAAATATGGCTGATACACTCCCCTGGTATTCAGACAGTGACAAATGCTGAAGTAAATGCAGATCATACAAATGAATATATGAATTAGCTTTGCATTGAAGTATACTTCACATGTGAACAGAGCTTAAAGCGAATGTGGTGCTAGAATGTATTTTTAACCAGTTCTGGCCCACCAGTTGACTATATACATCTGAGTGGGCCACTATTAACCCTGTTAGGACATCCCCATACGTCCTTGCAGTCTTAAGCAGCTGCACAAAATCATTACTACAGCCGGACCTCCCATAGAGAAGGCGGGGGCAATTTATTACCGTTACAGCGGTCATGTGATCTGCCAGGGGCTGGGAACTGTGGAAGCTGCTGGGTCCTAGAGGATCCAGATAAGCTCAGAAAAAAAGTAATGTTAAAATGTCCCCCAAAGGTCTATCATGACTTTGTGTCCACCTTCCCCTGCATAATGTATAAAAAAATTAAAAAGACAAATTAAAAAAAAATCCCACCAATAACACGTCCACATCACAGGTTCTAGCCCTGCCCCCAGCGACACAACCCTATGTGTCAGCTACATAAAAACTACCATAACGGAGTGGGAAAACTATTTGAAAAAGTTTTTCAGCAACACTTTGTGCTATTTAACATTAAAACTGTGAAAAACTGATTTATTGCATAACCTTAGTAAGGTCGGAGATAATGTCTTATAATAACGTACAGTCACGGCCCATGTACTATGGCATTGTACCAGTTCTCCGTATATTCTCTGGCCAGTCCCGGACGACAGGACGCTCCATCTGCTTTCTGATCTAGTGTAATATTTTATTCTCCTAATCAGCAATATTACATTGACGTGCTTCATTGGCTGTTTCTTAGTGAGTGCTTGTGTGTATTGTCCTCTAGTTCACTTGTCTCTCCGAATTCTCTTCATCTTGGTAGATGTCTGCTTGTAGCGGCCTCTAGGCGCTTGTGAGGGGTAGAGAAAGTTTAAGTGAAATAATGCGTCTTACCCACAGTATATTTCCTCCGAGATCTGCCTGGGTTGATGGAGTGAGTATGATTTCTTGGCTTGCTCCTCGCTGATTCCCAGCTGGCTCCTTTTACCAAAGCGCACAGTGTGGACATCTTCATTGTACGCGGTTCCCTGACACACTTGTACTTGTTGTTCCTCTGTCGTATTAGCCTCTTCTACCTGAAATGTATGAACTATTGGTTATGGCTTAGGTTATATTTTACACTGAAATCGTCCTATTAAACTAAAGAGAAGACATGCAGTAATAACAGGAGGAGTATCTTCTTACATTACTCTGTAACATAGCCTCAAGCCAAATGTACCATCTGCCAGTCAAGGCTGAAATGAGCGCAGTCAAACTAAATCTAAATCTGCAATAGACTCATACTGTATATAGATAAACTGGCAGTCTGAGCAATAGAACAATAGAATTGGGTATGTGTAATAAAACATGTTTTGCAGGATATCTCCATTACTAGGATAGGCCGGGACCCTACAGATCAGCAGCAGTAGTCAGGTGATCTGAGCTGCAAACAGGCCACCACTTTCATTCATCAGTCCCATTCAAGTGAATGGAAATGACTTAAATGCCAATAACATCCCTTACACATCGTACGGTGCTTTGCTTGGCATTCATTGAAGAGGCTGCTAGTTTTCACACAGTAAAATGCCCCTTGTGACCCCCCACACATTATAATACAGCCTCCATGTGATCCCACACATTATAATGTACCTTCCTTGTGGCACCCACACATAATTTCCCCCTCCTTAAATCCCCCACACAGTATATTGCCCCATCCTTGTAGCCCTACACATTATAATGCACCCCCTTGAGACCCCACACCTTAACATGTCCCTTGCTTGTGGCCACCACACATTACAATTTCCCTCACTGTAACTTCCACACATTATAATGCCACCTCCTTTATAATGCCTGCCTTGTGGCCCCACACATTAAAATGACTCCTCTTTTGCCCCCCACACAATAAAAGGCAAAAAAAGTAATGCCTACCTCACCCTGCTCACCCAGAATCCATCCCAGTCTCTGTTTTTAGTGGCTCAGAGCAGCATGCACGGTGTAGTGACGTTGCTATATTGTGCCTGTTGGCATTCAAGACTCTAGCAGCGATTGATGGGGGTGAATGGTGAAGCAGAGAGCTAATGGCTTCCTGCTTTACCATTGTACTCATCCCTACCTGCATACAGAAGATGTAGATAGCCAGGACATACCACCCACTGACTGGGACAGAGACAACACCCGAAATCCAAAAATGTCCTGCTGAATCCAGGATGGTTAGAAAGAATGGTTATATGATTGTCTTCAAAAATAGGCGGTGGATGGGGGCGTGAGGGTGACCATTCAGAGGTGGCATCTAGACTTGTTTATGGCTTGTCCAAAGCTGTCGTCATGTTCTCGGTGAGCCTCCACTGTGAGCCGTAAATACATAAAACTGGAAAACTTATTTATGTGCTCAGTAATTGTATTTTAGACCAATTCTGCAGCCATTGATGTTTTATAATGAGATCTGCCTGCCGCGAATTGTACTTTTTGTATAACCGAAACCTGAATCATGGTCTAACAAAAGAGAGCATCCTGTCTATCATCCATTCATAATAAAAGCTGGGGAGAAACAAACATAATGTGCTCCATTATAACAGGATACAATGCCCAAGAATCCTAATGCGGTATGTTTGCATATCCCGGGCATTGTCGTTCAGCTCTATAGTTATATGTATCTGCGTCAATACAAAGGGACATGTGGGTGGTAACAATAAAATGTCCTTTTTATTAAAAGGGATGTCGGCTATACTTACAAAAACAGTTCTCATGTAATGTTCTGAGAATGTATTTACCTGGATTTCCAAATGATGGAAAATTGGCCAGAAATATTTTACACCATTTTTTTTTGCTTTTCGTAGATCCACAGATTATGGGAAGAAGATGACAAGTCTAAATTTTGGCTGGGATTTATAACCTAAAAACTCTCCATCTGAGTTAGATATATTGACCTATGGACTATATGTATTTGGGTCCACACATGACAGTTAAATGCGTTATCCAGCTTCTAATATTGATGAATATTGATCAGTATTAGATACACAAGAGTCCGACACCCAGAACTCCCGCAGATCAGCTAGGGGACGATGCAGCTCACGGTAATGTTTATATTGCAGAAGCTGCTCTGCTCACTCGCCATACAATTTCTAGTGGCAGGTTTTGGTACTGCAGCTCTGCCCTACTATGGGGCAGGGCTGCAGTACCAAAACCTGCCACTACAAATTGTATGGCAAGTGAGCAGAACAGCTCCAGCATGTAAACATTACGGGTGCCCCCCAACTGTAGTTCAGCGGGGATCTCCACTGCGAGACCCTCGCAGATCTAATTTTGCCCTATGATAAGGAATAGGATATTAGAAACTGGATAACCCCTTTAAATAACAAAATCGAGGGAAAATCTTGGTTTTGCTGCAGAAAACATGATTTGTGAACTCACCCTTGGTTATGGTAAAATGCCCCACAAAGGCCACACATGGCATTATGGGGGGGCCCAATGTGTAAAATAAGAAAAAAAAGGGGAAGAAAATTAAAAAATATTACCGTGTCCACATCATAAGCTCTAACCGCGCCAACAACAATTTAAAGCTAAGGTTCAACTACATGAAAATAGCCGTAGAGAGAAGGAAAACTTTATAAAAATTTTTAGTAGCACTTTGTGCAGTTTAAAAGAAATTGTTAAAAACACATGTATCTTTCTTCTTTTTCACATTTTCCTAGATATGAAAAAAAAATGCAAAAATGAAAATGACATCATTTTCCAAAAAATAACACAAATATATGAATAACCCCTAAACTTCATGAAGTAGGGAATATGGGGAATATGACCTGGTCACAAACTGGTTAAACAAACCTAGTGTGAAATTTGCAGCAAAAACACAATAAGTTTTCCTAAGAGTATTTGTCATTGATATTCCCGTTTAGGTGTGAGGTACACTTTATATGTAATGTTTCATATGTTTTTAGACGGTATGTTTTATTATCTTGGTATTTGTGTTATTCTTAAGTTTTTCCGTATATATAAGAAACCAAGGACAAAGTACAAAGCCTTGAAGGCAACATAAATACAGCAGTAAAGTACAGAGAAGGAAATAATCCAGCAGTAGTGAAGCCATAGATACTGTAAGTAGTCAAAAGATGTAATAAATAATCTGTAGATAACATAGATTTCAGAGTAGCCTATAAAAGTCCATGTGCAGTAGGAAATAACAGTACTGTAGATGATATAGGCTGCGGGAAGTGGGACCAGCAGTGATGAGTATATGATATAAAGACATAGCAGGATGGTTTAGTAGTATTGGTGAAGGTGCCCATACACCTTCAGTAGCTGTCTGATAATGCTTGTTCAGCCAAAAGATTTCCCTCCTGACCTCTTTTCATATACTTGCACACTAGGCTGGCCGAGTATGCATGTGTTTTCAGTTGGTAAAGCAAAGTAAGGCTGGATTCACATTGGAGCTTGTGGGGCTACTGTTAAAATGCTCTTTCGGTGAGCTTATTGGGAACACTATGTAAAATGAATAAATGAAAATAAAGACAAAATGTAAAATAATAAAAAAAATATATATATATTACTATCACGTACACATCACTGGTTCTAGCCCTGCCCCGGTGACACAAGACCTATGCGTCACTAACATACAAATCCCTGTAATAAAGAGGGAGAACTATTAAAAATAAATAAATAAATTGTAGTGTCACAAAAAAAGTTAAAAAAAAAAAAGGTGAAAAACACACATTTTCTCCCCCCCACCTTTTTTTTCTACATTTTATCCGAATATTAAAAAAAGAGACAAAAAACTTGCAAAAATAAAAATGATATAAACATAAAGCCCTTTGTAGCACCAAAAAATGACAGAAATATTATTTGAGTAACCTGAAAGAAAAAAAAAAAAAAAAAATCTAGCCTTCAAAACGGCATATACCAAAGAACTGAAAATGTCTGGTCATGAAGTGGTTAAAGGGTTTATCGGGATTGGAGTATCAAAGATGTATCCTTAGGATAGGCTGTCAATATGGGATTTGCAGGGAGACAAGTCATCTGCCACTCATCTACTTAGCGGAGGTGCCAGTTTATTGTAGCTTCTGGGGTGAGTGGTCCATACCATGCATGTATGGTGGTAGGTGGACGGACCAAGGTAGGTAGATGTATGGTGGTAGGTGGACGGACCAAGGTAGGTAGATGTATGGTGGTAGGTGGACGGACCAAGGTAGGTAGACGTATGGTGGTTGGTGGACGGACCAAGGTAGGTAGATGTATGGTGGTAGGTGGACGGACCAAGGTAGGTAGATGTATGGTGGTAGGTGGATGGACCAAGGTAGGTAGATGTATGGTGGTAGGTGGACGGACCAAGGTAGGTAGGTGTATGGTGGTAGGTGGACGGGCCAATGTAGGTAGGTGTATGGTGGTAGGTGGACGGGCCAAGGTAGGTAGGTGTATGGTGGTAGGTGGACGGGCCAAGGTAGGTAGGTGTATGGTGGTAGGTGGACGGGCCAAGATAGGTAGGTGTATGGTGGTAGGTGGACGGACCAAGGTAGGTAAACAATGTAGTGCGCACACGAGCACCATGGCTACTTCAAACAGTTGATCGTCGGGTGGCAAGAGTCAAGCCACCACCGATCCGATATTGATGGACCATCCTATGGAAAGGCTGTCAATAAACCCAATCTCAGAAAATCTCAACATAAGAAACTAAAGTTATAAGAAAGGGAAAAAGTTTAGTAACATTAAATTTGTAAAGGGTATTAAAGCTGCTGCCATTATCTCTGCCCAGTCTAGCAGCAGCTTTTAGCACATGCTATATGACCTGCTGGTAGGTCCATTTTCTTCCTTCACTGAGCTTTGCCGTGACATTCCGTAAAATTAGTCAGGAAAGCGTTGAGAAAGCTCCTCTAGTATTGACTTTCCTGACATCCACTGAACTAACCTCATAAATGGAGAAATGAGCTGCACGGGGTATTTAACATGTCATTAAAGTGAAAAACAGGCAATTTAACAGGCAAGCGCACCACCGCTAGATGAGCACCTCTTCAGTGCCCAGTGCACTTGTTATTGGGAAAAGTTTCTGTACAATCCATAGGGGGGAGTGCAGACACTTTGCATATTGGTAAGGTATTGCTGATGCACTCACCTAGAACTTTTGGCTAGCTGTATGGATAGGGTTAACTCCCTGGCTAGATTAGCCATGTAGTGATAGCAAGACGTGTTTTTTCAGGATAGAGTTTTTAGCTGACTAATGGAGTAGTTGCAAAATATGAATGGCATCTTATGTGCATGATGCCCCCTTGTGGCAAATGATGGGGGAAGAAGGGTTTTTGTTGAGCAGATAAGCCTCTGTCAGGGGTATCAGGCTTTTCCCCCCTCTCCCCATAGTGAACATATATAAATGCGACCAGTCATGCACCTGCAGTTCGACAACAGCACTTTCTGGATGTGTGGCCTAAGCCCCGACATAGTCCTATGGCTAAATATGGCTTATTTTACATCTGACCTGTTACAAAGTCTGAAAAACCCAATGACATACATCTGATAGGCGCTGTCACTCTGATCATTTTGGTGGTTTGTTTATCCAAATCTGTTCAGCCTTTCCAAAAATATAAGCCCTTGTTAGTGATGAAGCAGATTGGGGCATTCTAGCCAAGTGGGCGGTAACACTGTGGCCACTCTGGGGTGGGTCTGTGTGTGTTGTATGTCATGCAGTGGTATCACTAGAACTGTTAGGGTGAACCACTTCATTCTGAGCCAGGTCAACCCGAATATTCCAAACTGTTCAGTTTTTAATGAAAGCAAACAAATGGAGGTTTGTCTCAGATGAACCAAAATGGCGGCCACGACATGCATTGCAGTAAATTATTATACCCTGGGATTTCTTCACTGAATATAATAGGTGGAGGCCAAGGGGAGGTGAAAAAAAAAAAAAAAAAAAAAAAAACATTTACACTCACCTTCCCTCACCTCTTTTGGTATTCCTCGTGGCATCTGGCACTCTCCTGATGACATCATGCACTCGGGGTCACAACTGAGGCCTGTAATTGGGCCACAGCGGTCACATGGGCACTTCAAGGGTCATGACATTTGGTGTGCCCATGTAACGGCTGATGCCCAAACGCAGGCGCATGATGTCACGGAGTAGTCTGAGAGCGCCAGAAGCCATGAAGTCTCCACCTATTAATCTAGGGTCTGAAGAGTATAATAATTTCACTTCCAGTTCTATCCGAACCGAAAATTAATTGGGTACTGAGTTGCCCAAACCTGAAACGAAACACATATTGGTTTGCCCATCTCTAGTTACCACACACTTGGCGAGTATACCCTCATTTTTATGAACTCTGAAAGGGCTTACAGTATATCTTTGGAATGGCTGAATGGATTTAGATAAACAAAATACCAAAATGCTCAGGGTGACCATGCTGATCAGATGATGTCATTGAGCTTTGCACACCTGGATACAGGCCCCCTCGTATTTGTAAAACCTCTTTATCCATTGTACAGCAGATTTCCACATGATACAAATGGCCGGGTGTCAGGAGAAGGGTAATTAATTTCCTTTTACATGTACTCATCAAAGACTCTTCCAAACAATGTAAACCGTCAAATTGGAAGGGAAAATCAACCTGCGGGTCATCTTCTTATTACAGGAGAGGTCATAACACAAAGAACGGACTCAGCTGGGGGTCCGGGATCATATAATATATGTCTCATTCTTAGTTTCCGGATTAAGTACAGACAAGATCAATAAAAGTAGACTTTGAGTATGAGGACTTTAATCTTTCAGAAACATTTCTACAGAAGTCATACCCCATGCCAGGCTAGGAGAAATGTTCTTCCATAGCAGCGGCAGGGTTATCATCGCAAACTTTAGATAGCTCTAGTTTGGGTGAGACGTTTCAAGGCATTACTTGAGGTGGTTAGAGAGAAATGTTTTCTATGGTAAAAGTTATAGTTATCAGCGTTGTGGAGTCTAGTCACAAAATATGTGAAGACTGTTCTGTGTTTAGAGCTGCCAATATGTAGGAATCTGCAGGATACGGAGAGAAGTGTGATGTTGTTCCTGGAGTTAGTTCAGAGTTCTGTCGGAGTTATATCATGCCGATCTCATACTGGAGCCATAACTGTTATGTCATGCGGCATCAAGTCAGTCTCATGCTCTCGTCGCCATAGGATTTGTCTCTCTCACAAATGTCATTGTTTTCTGTTTGTGTTTGTGATTCTCCACAATGTGTTCATGATTTCTGCGATGCTATCCAGCCACCTGGTTAAATTTTTCTGTACCCAGGTCAAAGATTAGGTTTGGTACCCCTTCCAACTCTGAAAGACAATGAGGTATTTCCTTTCTATTGCCAGTCCTCCAATCACTGGCCCTAGTGTCGACCTCCACAATATCATTAAGGCCAGTGATGATGGATGATGATGATGATGACAACGACGACTCAGAGTAATTATGTACTGACATCAGGAGGTACCGGCAATAGAAAGGAACTAGCCTCTGCTGGACCCAGAGGAACTTTTATTTTTACTCCCCACTACTATTTACAGCAAAGGGAAAACTTTTTAATGGCGTTAGAGAACCCCTATAAGAAAAATAGAACTCTTGCACAATATTGCTCATGGGCAGGGCAACCATGTGCACTTGGTCTCTCTCTGTTCATTTGGGTTAGAGCTTAGAACTAATGTTAGTGAATGGAGTCTTATTTCGACCCCATGTGCCATGTAATGCGACTTCAAGTTGAACATTGCTTGACAGTTTTGCAACTAGAATACATGGCTGTAGCACACTAGGGGTCATTATTGAAATAAGGGTTGTATGATGGGCCCCAAACAAAATTGTCTGGGGACCTCCATGTTAAAATTTTTAGTCTACCGATCGTCGGTACCGATCCCATTTGTAGATTTAAAAAAAAAAAAAAAACTTTGTTAGCTCCCACAAAGCATAGCACCCTGCTTATTCACCCACACAGTATATTATCCTCTTTACTAGTTTTCACACAGTATATTTTAAAATTTTGTCCCACAAATCTCATACTGCCCATTTTTTTGCCCCCCACACATAATATTGACTGCTTTTTTTGGCCCTTCCCACAGCATATTACCCCCTTTTTTGAGCCCTCACACTATTGGATTATTCCAACAGGTAACAGCTGATATGTTATTCCCCCTTCCCCTCTCCTGTTCAGGGTTTTCACCTCTTCAGCCTTCGAGGGGCGCTACAAGTTATATCCTGACACTGAAGAATGCCAGGACATCACGTCTTTGTGTCTTCGGTGTCGAGACATTCTGTGCAGCCCACCCTGGAGGCCAAGTGGGCTGCACAGAGGAGAGTGGGCCTGAACAAGAGGAGGGAGGTGTGTAAAATATCAGCTTCTACCTGTTGGAATAATCCAATAGGTAGAGGCTGATTTAACAGAAAATTCCATAACACAAGCCACCACTCTGGGGCCCGCCAATCTCCAGGGGGTTGTATTATGGACAAATCCCCCCTGATTGTATCTGAAAGAATTAGGTTGGCAAAAATGCCGCCCCCAGTTTCTGCCAGAAAGTGCCGTTTGAGGCAAAAGCCTGAGCTCACCTCATGGCATGTGGACTCTGAATATTCCCTTCTCAAATGTTTATGGCATATCCACAGGATAGATGAAGATCCCGCTTCTGTGACGTGACTGGCACATACAGCTCTTCTGGAGTCAGGGAGGGCTCCCCTTATTTAAGGGGCCTCACAGATATTCTGGGAAAGTTGTCAAGTGTGCTTTATTTATGCATTTTGACAGGTTAGATATAAAGGTCAAATGACATTCCCTGTGTCTACACCAAATATATTTACTGAACATAGTGTGAACTGAGCCTTAGTCTGGTTATTTTTGTTTTAGATGGAATATAAGACCCAATGTGGTAAAGGGTCCATTTGTTTTCCATCCTCTTCATAGTATTCTTAAGGGTCTAAGACATAAATACATTTTCAATTCCATTTCCTTGCTGACACTCCCATAGATTGGGTTGTTCTGATATTATTTTTTATAGAAATGTCATGACATTTGAAGCTTATCTTTTCTCAAGTGTCAGGGGCCATTGTATTAGTTGTAGTGATTAAGTAGGAAATATCTGTCTGCAAGATCTACGTGTCCTAGGAGATTGCTGATGTCTCCGTTAACAGCCTTTAAATCTTCAGTTATTGGCCTCACATCTTGCTTCTCTTATTGTATTCAAGATGGATGCTTGTAGGAATGCAATGATGTGCAACAGTTTTAGGCATGTGTGGGAAAAATGCTGTAAAGTAAGAATAAAGTAATACAAGTGTGTTTTTTTTTTTTTTTTTTTTTTGTCAATTAATAAAATTAAGTGAATGAAGAATAGAGAAATCTAAATCCCATTAATATTTGGTGTGACCTCCCTTTTGACATATTGACAGTTTGTCTATATAAGGGAACACTTTCAAAGGGAACCTATCAGGTCAATTTGTGACACTAAACCACACACATGTCCTTATGGACCAGGGGTTTAGTGTTCCAAATAGCCTTATTGTGACACTGTCAGTGCCTGCAGTCAACAAATAAAAAACCTTTATACTTACCCAGAGCTGGAGCTGTACACCTAGGCTTCAGTGCGCATGCGCGTAGAGGTGTATTTCCATGACTTAGCTGAAAACCTATGCAGGCACTGGAAACACTATTGGAACACTTTTTGGTAAGTATAAAGGTTTGGTCGGTTTTTTGGATGTGGGCATACAACAGGGCTATTTGTTACACCAAACCACTGGTCCATAAGGACCTGTGGATGGTTTAGCATCCCAAATTGACCTGATATACAGTGGGGAAAAAAAAGTATTTAGTCAGCCACCAATTGTGCAAGATCTCCCATTTAAAAAGATGAGGCCGGCCTGTAATTGTCATCATAGGTAGACCACAACTATGAGAGACAAAACGAGAAAACAAATCCAGAAAATCACATTGTCTGATTTTTTTTTTTTTTTTTTTTTTTTAAGAATTTATTTGCAAATTATGGTGGAAAATAAGTATTTGGTCAACTACAAACAAGCAAGATTTCTGTCTCTCACAGACCTGTAACTTCTTCTTTAAGAGGCTCCTCTGTCCTCCACTCATTACCTGTAGTAATGGCTCCTGTGTGACATTGTTATCAGTATAAAAGACACCTGTCCACAACCTCAAACAGTCACACTCCAAACTCCACTATGGTGAAGACCAAAGAGCTGTGGAAGGACACCAGAAACAAAATTGTAGATCTGCACCAGGCTGGGAAGACTGAATCTGCAATAGGCAAGCAGCTTGGTGTGAAGAAATCAACTGTGGGAGCAATAATTAGAAAATGGAAGACATACAAGACCACTGATAATCAGGGGCTCCACGCAAGATCTCACTCCGTGGGGTCAAAATGATCACAAGAACGATGAGAAAAAAATCCCAGAACCACACGGGGGGACCTAGTGAATGACCTGCAGAAAGCTGGGACTAACGTAACAAAGGCTACCGTCAGTAACACACTACGCCGCCAGGGACTCAGATCCTGCAGTGCCAGACGTGTCCCCCTGCTTAAGCCAGTACATATCCGGGCCCGTCTGAAGTTTGCTAGAGAGCATTTGGATGTTCCAGAAGAGTATTGGGAGAATGTCATATGGTCAGATGAAACCAAAGCAGAACTGTTTGATAGAAACACAACTTGTCTTGTTTGGAGGAGAGTGAATGCTGAGTTGCATCCAAAGAACACCATACCTACTGTGAATCATGGGGGTGGCAACATCATGCTTTGGGGCTGTTTCTCTAAAAAGGGACCAGGATGACTGATCCGTGTACATGAAAGAATGAATGGGGCCATGTATTGTGAGATTTTGAGTGCAAACCTCCTTCCATCAGCAAGGGCATTGAAGATGAAATGTGGCTGGGTCTTTCAGCATGACAATGATCCCAAGCACACTGCCAGGGCAACGAAGGAGTGGCTTCGTAAGAAGCATTTCAAGGTCCTGGAGTGGCCTAGATCTCCAGATCTCAACCCCATAGAAAACCTTTGGAAGGAGTTGAAAGTCCGTGTTGCCCAGCGACAGCCCCAAAACATCACTGCTCTAGAGGAGATCTGCATGGAGGAATGGGCCAACATACCAGCAACAGTGTGTGCCAACCTTGTGAAGACTTAAAGAAAACATTTGACCTCTGTCATTGCCAACAAAGAATAAATAACAAAGTATTGAGATGAACTTTTTGTTATTGACCAAATACTTACTTTCCACCATAATTTGCAAATAAATTCTTTAAAAATCAGACAATGTGATTTTCTGGATTTGTTTTCTCATTTTGTCTCTCATAGTTGAGGTCTACCTATGATGACAATTAAAGGCCTCTCATCTTTTTAAGTGGGAGAACTTGCACAATTGGTGGCTGACTAAATACTTTTTCCCCCACTGTAACCATTTAAAGGGTTTCTCTGGGAATTGAGCAAAAAATAAAAACAAACTTCTCCGGATAGTTGCCCTGATAGATGCCTGCCTACTCTTAGACAGTGACGACTCTTGACTTCCTCTACGTATTCCATTGCTTTGTTTATTTGTTCTTTAGGTGTAAGAAATGATATCCTTTGTATGCCCTCAGTGATTGGTCATAGACACAAAATAATTGTTGGCCAGATGATTGTTTCACCGGAAGTACACAATTAAGGGGGAAGTCCCCATAGAAGGGGAGTGATGGGTGACAGCTCTTACCACTGGGTGAAGCAAATGACCTGACATATGAGAAGTCTAACGTGTTGGGTTTTTGGTTTCTCCAATGTCAGTCATGGAGGGACTGCCCACCAGGCTGCATAGTCAAGGGGTCTGCAAGGTGGATCCTGTCAGAATGGGTGGTTGAGGTCTGACCAGTTATTTATGGTTCACTTTATATTATAACACGGGTAACAGATTTGCACACACATGGGAACATGATAGAAGGCATCATACTGGGAAGAATATTGTTATTCGCCAAGATTAAAGGATACATCCCATATGTCTTCTCAGCCTGTTGCGTCTTCTGAGAGGTGTCTTCTCCATTTTCAGTCGCTCAGACTTTTTTGAGGTTTTTTTTCTTCCTGTCAGATAAAAGCTTGCAGTGACTACTGCAGTAAGTAGCATTTAGTATGAAGATCACAAGACTGTCACTACGGCTAACATGACTAGTTTATACTTCTTTTACATACATTACGTGGCACAGTAGTTCCCTGTATAAACGCCGTCTAACCAGCTCTGTAATAGCCGTCTCTGGACAGACATTAAGCTTTAGGTTACACATTTTTCTCTTTTAGTATCGCTTTTGTACAAGAACATCTTTCCCCTCCAGGTAAATCCTTTCACTTTTACTTATTACTACAGACTGCTCTCTTTTACCTTCTTGATAAACTCTTTACTATTTTTACGCCTCTCCTTTTCTCATGTCGATAACAACTGTTTTTCTTTCGTCTTACTTCATTGTCTCTTTCCCTTGCTTTACATTCATTGATGTCGGATACATAAATTCCGGAATCTATGAGAATTGTACAAGTATTGCACATGGGCAGGTGAGTTGTCCATCAAGTCCAAGCTATAACCCTACCATGTTGATCCAGAGGAAGACAAAAAAAACCCAAAAAAAAACACAACACTTCCTTGCACCAAGTATGAGAGACAGTGTTCCTTCTTGACACCACCAGTCACTTTTTCCACAAAAGTGAGCAGAGACCAAAGTAGGGCAGACACCTCAACCTAACACATTTACTATCTCTCATGCCATGAGTTATATGTGAAATCTACGCCAGTTGTTGACTGGTGTAGATTTTGATTCTGGTGCATGGGAGCGTGGCTGAATTAAGAGCCTTTTAATAATTCAGGCACAGTTAGCACCAGCAGGGGAATGGATTAATTCTGGTGTACAGAACACAAATCTTAATAAGTTTTCCCATCGTGTCCAAGACACACAAAATAAATGTGGTACAGGTCATGTACTATACTCAGGATCAGAATTGGGGACATACATGAGGTGGGCAATGGTGGAACTACCGCCATAGAGCCGAAGCAGCTGCTATAGGGCCCTCGACCTTAGAGCCCCATGCTGCATTTTTTTAAAATAGGCTATTACCTGCTGGATTACATCAGCAGGTATTAGCCCTTACTTACGTACTTACCTGCTCCTGCCCACAACCTCCTCCATTTCCTCTTCAGCCGCCCATGGGGGCAGCGTCCCCGTGTGTCCTGCATCATGTTGTTGATGCTGAACGGCATCAGGATGTCCCTGACACTATTCAGTGCTTTGTACGGGACTACCTGGAGGCTGAATGGGAAGTGGAGACAGCTGTGGGTAGGAGTGGGGATTGGTAAGTAGGGCCGTGGCACGTGTAGAATTTGTGAGGCGAACCTTGCGAGATTTGCCTGGTGGTTTAATTTTTACCAAACACATCCAAAAGTGAACTGCTATTATTATACTGTGTGGTCTCCTCATTATGCGTCGTGACACCAGCGTGACCTGAAATTGGGCCTCAGTGTTCTGTGACATCATTGAAGAGGCCGAAATTTTTGCAATATTTATAATGAACACTGTATTATATGGAGGCCACTATGGGATATTATACTTGGTAAAGGGGCCACTGTGGCACATTATACTTGGTTAAGGAGCCATGGTGGGACATTATACTGTGTGGGGGCCAGGAAAAGGGACATTATGTCGTGTGGGGGTGGCAAGTCAAAAGTTTGCTATGAGGCCCAGTCTTTGCTACTTACACCCCTGAAGGTGAGCACCACTAATAGGGAGCGCTGCAGAATGTGTATAGAACCCAATATAAAATTAACTAGCAACACACTAGAAAATTGCACACACCCAAGTTAGTATGAAAATGTAGACATTTCTAATAAAATAGATACAAAAAAATAATAGGGACCTACTCTATAATAATGCCTATGGATTTTAAATGGGATATCATACACATAGGTGTAATGTGTATATGCCCCAATACTTTTGTCCATATTGAATATGTATATATAACACAATCAACTGCACAGTCAATACACACAGACTAGACTTGCTGGGATTTTCTAGTCAATTCTATGCTGTTTTATACTTTAGAAACCCCTTTAAGGATTAGTGTCCCTTGGGCTGTGCGGGCATATTATCAGGCACGATCAGTAATAGAGCTGCTTCACTTTCTCTCAGCTATGGCAGGGTCACATAAATGTAATCCTAAATTGCTATGTTGAGATTATGTGCACCGCAGTTCGTCTTATATGTGGTTTTGGACATGCATCACTAGGTCAGAGCTAGCACAATACTTATGTATATTAAAGATTTTATTATGGCTTGTATTGTAAAAAAAATGTTCTTAATAATATGCATTTGCTATTCTGCGAACAGCTTGCAAAAATGACCATGAAATTGAGCAGCGAGATCACATAAAGCCCTTTCCTTCAGCTGATGGGTGGGTTATGCACAGTATTCAAGTAAGAATATATATTTATACAATGGGATTTTCATCTATTTTAACCAGTTCCTGAAGTACACTTGTAAATGTAGTAATTTATCTATAGATAACTATATAAACACGTGGACAAAATTGTTGGTATCCCTCGTTTAATGAAAGAAAAACCCCCAATGGTCACAGAAATAACTTGAATGTGACAAAAGTAATTTGCCAAACTACATGTTGACAAGCCACAAAGCTTCTGGGAGGATGTCCTATGGACAGATGAGGCAAAAATCTAAATTTTTGGCAAGGCACATCAGCTCTATGTTCACAGACGGAAAAATGAAGCATATCTTGAAAAGAACACTGTCCCTACTGTGAAACATGGAGGAGGCTCTGTTATGTTCTGGGGCTGCTTTGCTGCATCTGGCACGGGGTGTCTTGAATCTGTGCAGGGTACAATGAAATCTCAAGACTATCAAAGGATTCTAGAGAGAAATGTGCTGCCCAGTGTCAGAAAGCTTGGTCTCAGTCGCAGGTCATGGGTCTTGCAACAGGATAATGACCCAAAACACACACCTAAAAACACCCAAGAATGGCTAAGAGGAAAACATTGGACTATTCTGAAGTGGCCTTCTATGAGCCCTGACCTAAATCCTATTGCGCATCTTTAGAAGGAGCTGAAACATGCCGTCTGGAAAAAGCACCCTTCAAACCCGAGACAACTGGAGCAGTTTGCTCATGAGGAGTGGCCAAAATACCTGTTGAGAGGTGCAGAAGTCTCATTGACAGTTACAGGAATCGTTTGATTGCAGTGATTGCCTCAAAAGATGGTGCAACAAAATATTAAGTTAAGGGAATCATCATTTCTGTCCAGGCCTGTTTCATGAGTTTTTTCTTTTTTAAAAATTCTGTTGAAGCATGGCTGAAAGGCAATGTCTGACTTTCATTTGTTCATTTTCATAGAATTTTTATATATTACTTTTTTCAGATTCAATTTATTTCTGTGACATTGTGGGTTTTTCTTTCATTAAACGAGGGGTACCAACAATTTTGTCCACATGTGTATATTGTATAATATCATATAATAGTTGGCTAACTCTATCCCTGCACTACATCTTTGGCAGCATACCTGTGGGAAGTGAGTCTCCTTCTCCTCCCACACGTTCCTCTGGGCACTCTTGAAATTTTTCAGTTGCAAAGATATACAGCAAAAGTCTCTTAGTTTAACAGTTCATGCAGGCAGGTTTACCACAGATTTTCTTTTTGCTTATCAATAGCGATCACTGTGTGCGATAAATATAATACACTAATTCTATTCTATTGTACTGCAGTGCATTATGGCTGTCAGTATATAAGCTAACACATCTTCACCTCCCAGTAGGGGTATGGAGGGAGAAGATGTGGATTTAATTGTCAGGAACCCTTAGATTCTAGAGTCAATATTAACTGTGGAATATATGGGGGTTAAGTATTCTGAATTGGAGTTTTCTCCGATCTTGGACACAGCAGCAAGGTGTGAGTTGTAGGTTACAACTGATACCCGCTGTCTATGGCACTGGCTCATCTGGTCCATGCTGTAAATACTTACTACTTGCCATGCTGTAGAATTAAAGCATGCTGCAGAAATGGGTTATAGTCTATGCGACCAACAGATATAGCCAAGTACAGCGCTCAGCTATCATCATCAGTCCTATAGGACTAAATGGAATGTTAGTGCGTGTACATAACCACCATGCCATTCAAGCAGGGAACATAGGACCCCTGTTCTCATGATTGATGTGGTTCCCATCTGTCGGACCCCCAGTAGTCATACATTTATCGTTTGTCAGCGGATGGGTGATAAATGTCTTTTGTGGACTAACCCCTTTAAGGGGTTTGGTCGCTTTCTAACTACTGTCAACTAAAGTGTATGTAATGTAAGATGGCATGGTTAAGAAATGTAGGAAAGTGGAGGATATGAACAACCACACCAGGTTATAGTTCACTCTGCATGAGCAAAGATTCAATTGGAATGGTAGGGATTGTCTATTGTGATTGGCTGTCAGGAAGATCTGTAAGAAGGAGGAACCTCAGAGTAACCATGTTACTGGAAAATAGCAGCCCTATAAGCAGAGGCATAACATGAAGCACCTGGGCCCCATACAAAATCAGTACCAACTATCATTTATAGTACTGGTGTCCTCATATTAGAAAGAGACACCTTATGGGTCCCACAGGCTCCTAGGCTCAGGTGCTACTGCACCCTCTGAACCCCTCAAGTTACGCCTCTGCCTATGAGGACCAATATGGCTGACAGTGGTAGATGTCCGACAACTACTTCCTGTCCTGACTGGACAAAGGAAATGATAAACCCTAGTTGTGTAGAGGAACAAATATCAGGGCATTCTCTGTACAGCACTGCAGAAAATGGAGGAGCCATATAAATATACAAACGTAAATCATTATAAAACTGAAATAGTTAAATTAAAGGGGACCTCTGCTGACATGTCTATTTTAGTAAGTACATGTAACCCTCATGAAATAATTCTGGAACATTATTTCTTACAACTTAGTGTGTTGTTCCTCTGTTACTTTTTTAAGAAATTTATAAATAAATTGACAAATGGCTGTTACCAGTTAGGGGTGTGTCCTCAGTGTCCAATCAGAAATTATAGTACCAGACATGGACACACCCCTTTGTCAAAGGAAATAACACCCAGTTGTTAATCTATCCGTTTCCAGAAGAATAATCCAATACAGATGTGTAGGAAACATGGGGAATATAAGTATTTATTGAATAGATGTGCCAGGATCGGTGACGGCTCCTCTTTAGTTTGTTCTAGAAATATTTCCAGTGACTTCTCCTTCTCCGTATATTTTTTTTCTTTTCTTTTTTTCTTCTGTACTTCCAAGCTTTAAAGTTTGACCTTTCAAATTGTATTTTTATGTCTTATCAGATTTAGTTATTTTTTTCCTCCTCTACACACAGGTCAATAAATAAGTAATGTTTTGTCTCTGGTGACAATGTGTGCAGAAAAGTTTTCCAAGTTTAAAGAGTTTTTTTTTTCCTTCTAGTTCTGTTGTTTCTTTCCTCCTAATACCAGAGCGTTGTCTACGGCTTACAGTTCTGTCCTGCATGATGGATAGCTCGTAATGATGTAAAGCGTATCCTAAGCGGAAGAGTCCGTCTACGACAGTCTGCTACATTTAGTTACTAATGTTTGCCTATACTATACTATATTCCACAGCTCTGTACACAGATTGTAATCACTCAAAGGGTTTTACCATAAATATAACCATATTATAAATTTGTAGAATTTGTAAAATTTAAACAATTTTGCAAATATAAATTAAAAAATTTGCAGAGTTTTTTTTAAAAGATTTCCTCTAACCATGTGAGTGGCGACTGTCTGTAGTCTTTATCCGTTGCCATTGCTGCAGAATATGATGGTGCTATATAAGTTAGGGTGGGTTCACACCTGCGCTTGGTGTCCGTCCGTCGCCAATCAATGGGTTTTTAAAGCAGTGCGCGGGTGTGCGCTTACACCCTCTGCGCTGCCAATCCTTTTTTTTTCGTCGGAAACAAAGTCGGACATGCAGGACTTCGTGTCCGACGAAAAAAAAAAGGATTGGCAGCGCAGAGGGTGTAAGCGCACACCCGCGTATTGCTTTAAAAACCCATTCAAATGAATGGGTTTTTAACCAATGCGCCGCTGACCGGTCTGTATCCGACGCCAATCCAGTTCGCCGAGATTTTAACTGGATTGGCGACGGACGGACACCAAGCGCAGGTGTGAACCCACCCTAAGTTAAATCAATAATAAGTATATAGATCAGCTGTTACAGTGGGAATAATGGATGCAGGTGGAACCTTCCGGAAGCTCTTTTACTTTACTTTAGGCTGAGGCCACCCTCAAAGTGTTTTTATAGGGCATTTGATACATGAATGTGAGACTTGCCTATGTTTTAGCCCCGAAAATTGTTGTTGTATAACTTGCTATGGGTCCAGTAGCTGAAACCCCTGAAGATCTGATATTGCCGGGGAAAGCCTTTCATCTGGTATTACATGGCACCCATTGAAATTGTGGACCAGATCAGACATTTATAGCATATCCATAGTAGTTGCAGTAATGATGTCTCTTATAGATATGGGTCTCCCCTCTCAAGGACAGGCATTGGGGAAACCTCATTCTGGGGCCATGGTGGTTGAAGAGGTGACCAAGCATTCTCTTTATTTACTTCTATGGGAATAATTACAGATGACAACCACCCCTCCATTCATAGTGACCATCAGCCAAGGGTCCAAGACCCCTGATGTCAAGAACAATGGGGTCTAAGAGGGGAAACCAACGTCCGTAAAACTTTTAGAACACATCCTATGGATATGCCGTAAATGTTGAGAGAGAAAACCTCTTTAAACTGAAGCCCCACGTTGCGAAAATGCAGCGGAAACGCTGCATAAAAAAAAGCTGTGTATTACAGTATCTGCAAAATAAATGGGATTCAGGCTAGTCCCATCCACACGTTGCAGAAAAAAACTGTTGTGGAAAAGAGCATTGCTACTTCCTGTACACTTGACAAAGGGGAGATATCACCGAAACGCATAGTGTTTGGATTTAAATAGAGTTTTTGGATATTACATATCTGGGTGAAGCGTGGTTCCTTCCCACTTGACCTAGCCCTCTGGCTTGGAATTTGATCGTCCTGTCTACACTCCTGACACCCTTGGGTGCCTGCTGGTTGCTGCTGCTGCTGTACACCCAGAGAGGAACCCTCTGTGAAACAGTTCCAATGCACGATATGGTAGTTGTGGCTTAGTGCACAACTCCTCAAGGTGAGAGTCCTACCTTTAAGACCTATCATTATTTTTAGTGTCAAACAGTATTACACTATGCACTGCTCAGTGCTGTTTTCTTGTTTTATTTAAGGTGTTGTGGAAAAGAAGCGTTTTCAAAAACACCTGTGTTTTTGAAAGTCACAGCAAGTCAATTATACCTGCAGAAACGCTGGAGTTTTTTGTATAGGTATAATAAGGGCATAAAGTCCAGTGAGATGATGTAAAAATGCAATAAAAAAACACTTCAGAAAAAAAAGTCATGTTTCCGCTGCGTTTCACTACAGGGAGCCTTAGCCTTAAAGAGGACCATCACCTCCACCAACTCCAGTGCTTTGCATCCTTTAATAGGCCCAGCACCACTGATTACAGTGCAGTTGAAATTTTCTCTCTAGCCCCCACCCCATACCCGAGCAATCAGTTCTTTTAGTTTCAGCACCTAATAGGCTAACTAGGCTTTCTACTGCTAAGTGGGCAGTCCTGGGATGGAGTAGACAGTCTAGGACCACCCACTTTGGTTGCTGAAACTGTCTGCACTAATTGCTCGGGAACGGTGGGGGCTAGAGAGAAAATTCCAACTGTGCTGAAATCAGTGAAGCAGAATCTCCAAAGAGGTGGAAGGGGTGAAGGAACCTCTGTAAGTGACTATTAAACATTTGAAGGCTATTCTTATTATATCTTCTATATCTTATTATATTAGAATGTATTCTTATGTACCTCTGTTATCAGTATCCAGTAGTTTCCGATTACACTGTATATCAGGGCAGCAGAAGGCAAGATCTATGTCTGCTAAATAATAACCTCTGTTCCTATGTACTGATAAAACTATATTAGAGACTTGCGTGAATGTAGTGTCCTAATATACAGGTCTAGGGTGAGCAGAGATAAATCTATACTCCAATTACATGCAGCATTGCAGGACATTCAGGGCATCTCTGAGCCGTATCTGAGATTGTATGAAACTGTATTGTAAATCCCATCTATAGTAATTAAAGAAATATTGTATGTCACAATCGTGGAGATGTGAGGAAGAGACGTAGTGGGTAGTGTAATATATCAGGTTCTGCTACCTTAAAGGGAACCTGTCACATGCATTTTCTTCTGGATACTACCGCCATCCACCTCTTGTGATTTTAGTAGCTCTACAGTCATACTAATGTCGAAGTGGAGCATAAGAGGATGACAGAAAAAATCAAGGTCACTTGGATCAAACAGTCATGGCCTTGGAGCTTGAATCCTATCCATGGTCCCATCGCCAGCAGTTGCCTCACCAATGTGATTGACATTGCAAAGCAGTTCTGACGTTATGTTTCCCATGTGCCTGCTGTCTGGCATGTGCAATAAAGCTGGGTGCTCTAGCTGTGGGTTCATAGGCACTGTGTGCATGCAGTAGGAGCAGGGAGCATTGAGACAGTTCAGCCCCATCTTCACATACACTGCACATACGTTTTCCTTACGTGTTCCACCACATTTTTTTTTTAGCTGCGTTTCGCAATGTGGGGCCTTGGCCCATGTGTGATGAGTGCGACCTGTGGGACCCCCCTGACATCTGGGCCTGATCACAACTGCTAACACTGCGACCCCAATGACACAGGCGCTACTATTGGTGCGATTCAAGTTCCTAGACCAGGGGTCAGCAACCCTGTCATGCTTGCCAAGAGTGGCACGTGAGCCCTAAGTCCCTGGCACAGCAGCTTCTGTGATGACCTATCTGCCCCATTCTGTCAGCCTCCAGCAGCGGCACACACTCATCTCATCGGTGGCAGTGAGTGGAGGACCATGTGACTGTATATATCATTGAATCTCCTCTATAGTATCCTACTGCGCTCTATGGTGGAGGCTGACAGAATGAATCATTGGGAATAAAGCACAATATGTAGAGGCAGTAAATACTGTGGAGGACAATAAGGGGGCATTAAACTATGTGGGGGCAACTAATGGGCTTTATAATAACGGGGGCACGAATGGAGAATGTATGTTGGGGCATAATGTTGATAAGGGCACTAAGAAGCATGTGTATAGGGCCAATAAGGAGCATTATACTGTATATAGGGACAATAAGGAACATTATACTTTGTATAGGGTCAATAAGGAGCATTATACTGTATATAGGGACAATAAGGAACATTATACTTTGTATAGGGGCAATAAGGAGCATTATACTGTATATAGGGGCAATAAGGAACATTATACTTTGTATAGGGTCAATAAGGAGCATTATACTGTATATAGGGACAATAAGGAACATTATACTTTGTATAGGGGCAATAAGGAGCATTATACTGTGTATAGGAGCAATAAGGAACATTATACTTTGTATAGGGGCAATAAGGAGCATTATACTGTATATAGGGACAATAAGGAACATACTTTGTATAGGGGCAATAAGGAGCATTATACTGTGTATAGGGGCAATAAGGAGCATTATACTGTGTATAGGGGGCAATAAGAAGAATTATACTGTATATAGGGCCAATAAGGAGCATTATACTGTGTATAGGGCCAATAAGGAGCATTATACTGTGTATAGGAGCAATAAGGAACATTATACTTTGTATAGGGGCAATAAGGAGCATTATACTGTGTATAGGGGCAATAAGGAACATTATACTTTGTATAGGGGCAATAAGGAGCATTATACTGTGTATAGGGGCAATAAGAAGCATTATACTGTATATAGGGACAATAAGGAACTTTATACTTTGTATAGGGCCAATAAGGAGCATTATCCTGTGTATAGGGACAATAAGGAGCATTATACTGTATATAGGGACAATAAGGAACATTATACTTTGTATAGGGCCAATAAGGAGCATTATACTGTGTATAAAGTTGCTAAATGGCATTATACTGTGTATAGAGGCACTAAGGAGCATTATACTGTGTATAGAGGCACTAAAAAGCATTATACTGTGTATAGAGGCAATAAGGAACATTATACTGTATATAGGGGCAATAAGGACCATTGCACTGTGTATAGGGCAATAAAAAGCAACATACTGTAAATAGGGGCAATAAGGAGCATTATACTGTGTATAGGGAGCAATAAGGAACATTATACTGTGTATATAGGGATCCTGGGTTTCTACCACAAATTAATTTATTACACATTAATTTTTTTTTACCTGCACTGGAAGCTTCTTACAGAGCTTTCAATGTACATATGAACACAAACTTGGCCAGGATCACACAGCTGTAATACTGAGGTCATCTAGTCTCTGTATTATGCATGCAAGTTCCGTTATAATAACTTTTATGTAGGGGTCAACGACATTAAATTTTGCGCAGCACTCCCAGTACCTCATCCTTGACTTTATTTAAATCGGCACGCCATACAGATAAAGGTTGCCTACCCCTGACCTAGACCTTGCCCTTTGATCCAGGCTTTTCATACCCTTTTTCATACTCTTTGACATTAAATATACTCCAGAGCACTAGAAATTGATGATGGTTTGGAAACAAAAATCTATATGACAAGTTCCCTTTAACTACTTGAGTCCTTGTATTTTCAGCAGTATCAGACTAGGTTAAGCTGCTGCATTTTTAATCATTGCCATAGTCACAATTCTCATATGTATAATATTGATTGAATTTTGTACGTTCGCTCATACAACCATGACGATATGCATGGGAAGCGGGATAATGTTGTACTAGTGCATCGATCAGAATGAGAAAATAACCTTCCTGAGCTGAGCGAAGAGCTCAGAACAGTGAACAGTAGCCGCAAGAAACCAATTGTCATGATATGCTCCTCCAAACTAGAAAGTATACCGTAAGAGGACCATGGCGTTTTGGAGTGCATGTTGGATGCAAGGCTCTTTCTTGTACCAAATATGCGCCACAAGCCCCAGTCTGAGCCTCGCCCACCACATTGTGCGAATGTGGGCAGAGCAGGGCAAGGATCAGGAGGGCCGGAGCGGGACAGATTAATTATAACTCATGCCAGTTTTCTGGAAATCTACTCCAGTTCCCACCAGTCTTAATAAATTTGCCCGTTAAGCAGTGCAAATTTAGACTAGACAGTCTTGTACTATGCCAGATTTATCACAGTGTCTGATGCTCTTTAACCCCTTCCCGCTGGTGACATTTTTCGATTTTTGTTATAGAACTCCCCGCCTCCCATAACTTTTTTATTTTTCTGTTCTCAGAGCCATATTAGGGCTTAATGTTTGCAGGACAAATTGTTCTTCATGACGCTACCATTTATTATTCTGTACAATGTACTGGGAAGCAGGAAAAAAATTCAGAATGGGGTGGAATTAGAGAAAAAGTGCATTTGTGCGACATTCTTGCCGGCTTCGTTTTTTATGGCATTCGCTCTGCAGCCAAAATGACATGTCACCTGTATTCTATGTTTTGGTACGATTCCGGGGATGCCAAATTTATATAGTTTTATTTACATTTTAACAAAAATCGAAAACTTTGCAAAAATATTTTTATTCTAAATGTCGCCATATTCTGACATTCATAACTTTTTTTTATATTTCCGTGTACAGGATGCATTGAGCGTCTTTTTTTGCGTGTCCAGATTTACTTTTTAGTTATACCATTTTGGGGAATGTCTATAGCTTTAATCTTCTTTTTTTTTTCTTTTTTTTTTTTTTTATCAGGGGCAAAACAGCGAACAAATGGAGGTTCGGCACTTTTGATATATTTTTTTTTTCCCGTTACGTCATTCAAGGTACAGGAAAAATATTTTTATAGATTTGTACACCGGGTGTTTTTTGACACAGGGATAACTAATGTGTAAGTGTTTGACAGTACTGAAGTACTTTTATATGTGTTCTAGGGAAAGGGGGGTGACTTGAATTTTTTAAATTTAGTATATTTTTATATATATATATATATATATATATATATATATATATATATATATATAGATTTTTTTTGCATTTATTAGACCCCCTAGGGGAACATTATACTGTGTTCAGGGGTCACTATGGGACATTATAACATGTGGAGGGGCCACTATGGGATATTATACTGTGTGGATGGGCCACTATGGAACATTATACCGTGTGGAGGGGCCATTATACCATGTGGAGGAGCCACTATGGGACATTATACTGTGTGGATGGGCCACTATGGAACATTATACTGTGTGAAGGGGCAACTTTGGAACATTATACTATGAGGATGGTCCGCTATAGGACATTATATTGTAAGGAGGGGTCGCTATGGGACATTACACTGTCTGGAGGCCACTTTGGGACATTATAGTGTGTGTAAATGGGGCGTTATAATGTGCAGTGCCCAGGAAAGGGGGAGCTATGCCGGGGGGGGGGGCCCCAAGTCAAAAGCTTGCTATGGGGCCCAGTCTGTCTTAGTTACGCCCCTGGTTTGTATGCCAGTGTTCTAGAGGTTCTAATGTAGCACAAGGGGGTGCAGGTGTGAGTGGTTTGGGTATATCCGTGTGACATCTACAAAGTGGCAAGTGGTGGTATCACTTTGTGTGGATATTGGAGGGGGGGGTTGCACCAATCTTTTTGTAGCCTAGTGCGATAGGTGAGTGTGAAAGCAGAGTTCCTCTTATAAGTCACCCTCACATGTGCTTGTGTGGCTGGGGGTTGTCCACATCCCTGACGATGAAGAACACATTAGACATGTCAGCAGAGGCGAACCGTCTTCTTTAAGCAGTTCTGATGTAATTTATAAATCATAGGGTCATTAAAGCTTCCGTTTTCGCACTTATAAGATGACCCCTGGCTGTCCTCCTTGCTCTGCCGCACAGTTAAACTTATAGAAATATTCTTCATTTAATACACTGTATTTTTTTGGTTGTTTATTCAGTCGCTCTGCACCTTCCGTGCCCTATTTTAGAAGCAATTTTCTGTTGATCTGTTGCTTTCTGACATCTTGAGTCAAAATGAATCAATCACACAGCCTCTTGTAGCTCCTGTAAGTTGATGAAACATGGCAGCATCTCTCCACATCTGTTATTTTCGGTAAAACATCGTCCGCAGACACTCCCTTCTGGAGAGCTGTTATGTGCGGGTCAATGCTGCTGATGGGAAACTGCAAGCAGAAGATGTCTGTTCTCCAACCATGTACCGAGGATGAGATTAGAATGGAAAAGATCACATCTATCATTGGTCTCGCACTAAAGACTATTGCTTCTGAAAGTGATCATTAGGGAATGAAGACTCTGACTTCTTTGAGATAAAGGTTAACGGGAAATATTTTCTCTGCATTGTAAAGAACAGTTGTCTAGTAAACTCTTCTAAATGCATCTCCAGGCTACATGGAAATTTCTGTGCAAGAGTAAAGAGGAAGCATAAGGTGGTTAGAAGAATCCATATCATATATATATTGCGGCATATATCTTTTTGAAGAGTTGCCCCAAACCTAAAACTTTCTTACGTGCTTCTAGAGGCATAACTTGAAGCTCCTTGACCATGGAGCTAGGGCAATCCAGTTGTGAGATGTCATGGTAAAGCTTCTATATTTACTATAATAATGAAATATTTGTATTTACCGTGCCATAGCTCATACATATTGTGCTATTTATATGGTATATTTATGGATCCCTGCAACAAGAAATTTAAAGGGGTTCTCCGCTATTGAGAACAAGCTGATCACCAGGTGTCCCTCTGCTGGAATACCCTTTGCAATTAGCACTTATATGTGAGGAAACCTGGTACTAAGACTCCGTTCACACAGCAGAATCTGCTGCTGATTTTGTATCGTATTCCACCCTGAATCTGCCTCCCTTTGTTTTTAATGGGAGACAGATATCAGAGCGAGATCCGGCAAAAATAAGTCTCCTGCTCGATCCCGCCGCGTATTCTCCGCTGAAACTGGAAACTGCGACAGAATGCCAATGTCTGTCTTAAATTCCTCTTCGTTTTTTGATGTCTGAATGGGGCCTAAGTGTTCAATCTTCCTGCAGTCCATTTCAGGAACTGCAGGTCACATGTTTCAGGTGACTCCTGTCTATAGAAGTCTATGGAGATGAGGGAGGAGTACAAAGTACAGGGTATACGAGAAGAAAGACAGGCTTAGACTGAGGGTTGAGCTCAATACATACCTCTCAAGAGTTACTCTATTGAAGGGACAATCCCTACTTTTGACACAAGTCCCTCTGTCCCTTTTTGCTCATTATTTGCAAATACAATCACTAAATACTCACTGTTCCATTTGTGCGCTCTTTGCTTGGCTTTATTTTACTTGCAGTGAATCTGTGGACCAACTACATTTCCCATTATTCATTTGTTGCTCTCATTCTCTGTGTACCCCTCCCTTCTCCATTCTCCTCTGCAATTAAATCACAGGTAATAAATCGCTCCCACATACAAGGTCATATGTTCCTGTGACATTTAGTTTGCTGGCTAAACTGTTCACAGGGAGGTGTAGTGAGCTTGCAAAGAAAACGTCACAACTGCTGTCAATGACCTGTAAATATCAGATAAACATTGCTGAAGTTAAACAGGAATATATATTCGGAAGTGTTTTGTATTGATGCAACCTGTTGTTATTTGGCCCATATTTTTTTAAAAACTTGAAAACCCCTTTAAATGTCCTTCTTTTTGATGTTAGAAATAGATGTGCATTAATAAACTTAACTATATTGTTGCAGAAACTATCTGGTTCCTAGCTGTATAGTAAACCTTAGTTTATATAATATGTCATAATTTGATGCAGTTTAGAGCTTAAAATGTCTACATTCAGTTATTTGTGCTAATATTTTTATTAAAAAAGCATATAGATATGAAAATTTTAAACCTTCATGCGGTGAACTATAAGTAGAAGAATAGAAGCTTTCTCTCACAACCAAAGTACTTTATACACATCAGTACAGTTCAGTACTTCTCTTTGTATGTTCTGCATGGACCTGGAGCTGTTAGTGAGAGAGAATTATAGAGCAGATTCTCCTGTTCTTTGTGTATGGTGGCTAATCTCCACTGACAAGTTAAGAGAGGAATAAAAATTATAGATACAGTGTGCAGAGGGGGGGAAACTGCTAAATAATACAAAATATAAGTCCAGAAATAGTATTACTACTCATATACACACATACACGACAGCTTATCCTGAAAAGCTATATGAAGCAAAAAAGCAGTGACCAATCATTGCAGCTCACCGCTCACATCCCAGGGTGTCCATAATGCAAATGAGCACCTTCACCATTACTGATATTATTCATAGGGCTTTGAATCTGCTGGTGGAGCCAAATATTCCAAATTGTTCAGTTTTTAACGAAACTGAACAATTTGAGATTCATCTTGGACTAACTAAAATGGTCGGCGTCTGAAAATTATTTTACTCAGAGTATAATAGGTCAAGGCCCAGGGGAGGTGACAAAAACCAAAAAAACATTTATACCCACCTTCTGTTACCTCTTTTGGGCCTCCTCACGGCATCCGACACTCTGTATCTTCCTCCTCCGGGCACACTTCTGTGATATCATGCACCTGGGGTCACCACTGAGGCCTATGATGTTGTCATGATGCTTGTCATGCCCATGTGCAGTGTCGGACTGGGATGTCTAGGGCCCACTAGTGGAATTGTTTCTAGGGGCCCACCATCAGAACCCCTGCAGATCAGCGGTACCGAGACAGGGCAGCTAAAGGTAATAACATGTTGGGAGCCATGCTGCTCACCCACTATACCATGTGCACCACTGCACTACCTAAACCTACTGCTACATCTTGTATGGCAAGTGAACAGCGTGGCTCCTAGAATTGTTACCTTTACCTGTAGCCGCACTGTCCTGGAAAAGCTGATCTGCAGAGGTCATGGCTGTTGTATCATCGTAGATGTAATATTGATGGCCTATCCTAAGGACAGGCCATCAATATTAGGAAGATGGATAAATCCTTTAAAGAGGTTGTCGAAGGAATTGGAGCAACCCATGTAGCTGGCGGGAGGTGTAAAGTAAAAAATAAGTAAATTAAAAAGCATACTCACCTGTCCCCGGCACTCCGTTGTCCGCTGCCAGTGTCCATTCAGTCTCATGCCAGCGACTCCTTGCTGGGAGTCCTGCACCTCATATGATCGCTAAGACCAATTAGGTACAGGATTTCCAGAAATGAGGCGCCGCCATGAGACCGAACAGACACAGGCAAGGGACATCGGGGTGCTGAGGACAGGTGAGTATGCTTTTTTAAAAATGTTCTTATTTTTACACCTTCCAGGCGGCCGACACTCTGATCGCTCCAGTTTATGGACAACTTCTTTTAAGGGGTTGTCTGGGCCAAATTTTTCTATGGTCACTTCACTGGTCCCCCCACATAGCGGCCTCTTCACTGGTCCCCTATACTGTATGGGGAACAGTGATGGAGCCATTATATTGTGTGGGAGCAGTGATGGGGGCTAACATCCTGTGGAGGGGACATTTAAACTGTGTGGGGCATATTAAAGGGGTTGTCCAGGGTTAATCTTTTTTATGGCCTATGCTCTGGATAGGCCATAAATACCTGATCGGTAGGGGGCTGACACACGGCCCCATCAGCTGTACGGAGTCACTTCCGGCACCTGTTCTGTACACAATACAGGGCCGGAAGCAGAAAGCTCCATCCGCTGTATAGCAGCCCAGCGCCTTCACTGCAGCTCAGCTCCTACTGACTTCAATAAGTGCTGAGATACAGTGAAGGTGCCCGGCTAATATACAGTGGACAGAGCTTTCTGCTTCTGGCCCTGTATTGTGTACAGGACGGGCATCAGAAGTGGCTCCATACAGCTGATCGGTCCGAGGTCAGCCCCCTACAGATCAGGTATCTATGGCCTATCCTGAAGATAAACCATAACAAATTATGCCTGGACAACCCCTTTAATATACACCCCAGGGCCCCCCTAATTCACCACACTTTAAAGAGATTGTCCAGTATAATTTTTTTTCTTTTTTATAATTAGTCTGGGGGAGGTGAGTCCCCCCTACCCCCCCCCCCCCCCAAAAAAAAAAAAAACATGCTAAACATACTCACCTGTCTCCGGTGCTCTGGTGTCCTCCCAGCACGGTCCGGTCCTGCAGGTCCGCTGTCTTCTTTTTGCCAGAATTCCTCACTGGATGTGACGTCCCAGGTCCCTTCCCTTAGGCCACTGATTGGCCTCAGGGGTCACGTGACGTCACAGGTAGTCATGTGCAGAGGGAACGTCAGCTGGAAGAAAACAACAGAACTGCAGGACCGAACTGCTCTGTGAGACACTGGGGACAGGAGAGATAGTTTGTGGGGGGTTTTTTGGTTTCGTTTTTTTCACCTGCCCCTGCGTTATTAAAAAAAAAAATGAAGGAGCCACTGTATGGAGTATAAGCTCCACAGTGGCACCCACCCAGTATTATAAGCTCTATAGTGGCCCCCACCCAGTATTATAAGCTCCACAGTGGCCCCCACCCAGTATTATAAGCTCCACAGTGGCCCCCACCCTGTATTATAAGCTCCACAGTGGCCCCCACCCAGTATTATATGCTCCAAAGTGGCCCCCACCCAGTATTATAAGCTCCACAGTGGGCCCAACCTAGTATTATAAGCTCCACAGTGGCCCCCACCCAGTATTATAAGCTCCACAGTGGCCCCCACCCTGTATTATAAGCTCCACAGTGGCCCCCACCCAGTATTATAAGCTCCACAGTGGCCCCCACCCAGTATTATAAGCTCCAGAGTGGCCCCCACCCAGTATTATAAGCTCCACAGTGGCACCCACCAAGTATAAGCTCCAAAGTGGCCCCCACCCAGTATTATATCCTCCCTACATTGGCCCCCACCCAGTATTATAAGCTCCACAGTGGCCCCCACCCAGTATTATAAGCTCCACAGTGGCCCCCACCCAGTATTATAAGCTCCACAGTGGCCCCCACCCAGTATTATAAGCTCCATAGTGGCCCCCACCCAGTATTATAAGCCCCACAGTGGCCCCCACCCAGTATTATAAGCTCCATAGTGGCCCCCTCCTAGTATTATAAGCTCCACAGTGGCCCCCACCCAGTATTATAAGCCCCACAGTGGCCCCCACCCAGTATTATAAGCTCCATAGTGGCCCCCTCCTAGTATTATAAGCTCCACAGTGGCTCCCACCCAGTATTATAAGCCCCACAGTGGCCCCCACCCAGTATTATAAGCTCCACAGTGGCCCCCACCCAGTATTATAAGCTCCATAGTGGCCCCCACCCAGTATTATAAGCCCCACAGTGGCCACCACCCAGTATTATAAGCTCCACAGTGGCCCCCACCCAGTATTATAAGCCCCACAGTGGCCCCCACCCAGTATTATATGCTCCCCACAGTGGCCCCCACCCAGTATTATAAGCCCCACAGTGGCCCCCTCCTAGTATTATAAGCTCCACAGTGGCCCCCACCCAGTATTATAAGCCCCACAGTGGCCCCCCGCACAGTATTATATGTGCCCAACAGCCCCCTCCCGCTTCGATGCTATTATTATACTCTGGGGTCTCCTCAGACCCCAGAGTATAATAATCGGAGGCCCGGGGAAGGTGATTAAAAATAACAAACATTCATACTCACCTTGCCTTACCTTTCCTTGGCATCCTCGCTCCATCCTGTCGTCTTCAGCGTCTTCAGGCCCTTTTCCGACGACGCTGCTGAGGCCTGTGATTGGGCCTCAGCGGTCACGTGGGGGCGCACAGACGTCATTACCCGGCCGCGCCCCATGTGACCGCCGGGGCCTAATCACAGGCCTCAGTCACATGACAGAGAAGCGCCGGAGAGAACGCTGCGCCCAGGAGAGGTGAGAATATGTATTTAATGTTTTCAGTCACCTCCCCTGGGCAGCCATCTATTGGAAAGGGGCCTGGAATATGCCAGGGTCCCTTTCCAATAACAGTATGTATAGCGGTCGGGGAACCAGGCTTTCACCGACCGCTATCATAGTGGTCCGGGGCCCCGGCCATCTCCAGCTGGCCGCGGGCCCCGTACCCTGCCGGGTCCGATCGCGGTCGCTCCCCCTGCGACTGTGATCGTAACGCCACTGGTCAGGGGCCCGATCGGGATGGTCAGGATCCCGATCGGGCCTCCATGACATGAGGACTAATAGTCGGGGCTCGGGGCCCACCGGTGGATTCACCGGTTCCCCGGTGGATTCACCGGTTCCCCGGTGGGCCAGTCCGACCCTGCCCATGTGACCCCGGGTGCATGACGTCACAAATGAGCGCTAGATGCCGCAAGGAGCAAGACACAGAGCGCTCGATGCCACAAGGAGGCCTAAAAGAGGTAACGGAAGGTGAGTGTAAATGTGTTTTTATTTTTGTCACCTCCCCTGGGCCTCCAGTTATTATATTCTGATGTCACTGAGAAGACTGGGAGAGAGTGGCGTAGACCACAAGGAGACTGAAAAGAGGTGAGGGAAGGTGAGTATAAATATTTTATTTTTTACACCTCCCCTTGGAATCAGGGAAAGAGACTCCAGAATATAATAATTTCACCTCTGGTTATATCCAAACAAGTTCAGACCAAACTGAACACAGCACGAAGCAAATCTTCTGAGGTTCGCTCATCTTTACGCTCCATGAAATTAATGGTGCTCTAAAAATAAATAACCATAAATAATAAAATAAATACAAGAGCTTCATTCAGATCAATGCTGGTCACTCCAAGGCTGAAAGAGAGAGTTATGCAGCAGATTCTCCTCTGCTTTCTATGTGCAGTGTATGGGAGACATCATGGCAGCTAGTCTCCACCCAGGAAAAACTGACAACTAGAGAGAGAGCCTGCAGAGGGGAAAACTGCTAAGAAAAATGACAAATCATATCGTGGCAAGACAAAAGAATTTCACTGGCCTCAGTGGTGTACAGTGCCTCCCCTTGAGACCTGTGATGTGTGTGTGTGTGTGTGTATATACAGACCTCTCCTGCCATGTAAATAGATCCCAAAGCTAAGGCCAGGAGCTGATAGGCAGGTAAATATACAGTAACTGACTTTTTTACGTCATGCCCTTAGATTTTAATAACTTGCAGAGTTATTTTAGAAGGATTATCGTACATTTCGCACAATATCTGAAAATTTCTTTAAATCAGCATTTCAATCAATCTTGTAATAAATATAGCGCTATTATAGAGCCATTCTTATCATAGCTCTTCCTTACTGACAGCTCCGTAATATTGTTTCTTACTATGGGGCCTGACAACTTTATAACACTTAAATCATTTGTTAAGTGCCGTGTTATTGCCATGCGCTGAAGGCCGCCCTGTAATATCAGAGCATATCCCGACAACATAAACTTATTTTTATAACACTTCAGGTTCAACATTCATAATTCATATTCCTCTTCCTGAGAGACAGAGGAGCTCACATTTTTAATAACAATCCCCTCAGTCATGTTATTTCCAAAGCCTAAAACTTACTTCATTAAATGTGATCAAAAAGATAGTTAGCCTAAGTATAGGAAGAAATGTTCATGCCAGTCCAATGTCATTCATATCAAAGAGGAGAACCAGAAGGTGGATGTGTCATAGGCCAGGACGGACATAACAATACTGACTACCAGTTTCACCCTGACACTGTGGCTAAGAGACTAAGGTCCCATGCACACGACCGAGCCTGAGTCCGATGTGGGGCCGAATTTGCAGTGGAATGCACTTGGATGACAGAGAAATATTCGTGCAATCCGTGGTGTACTCACGTCTATGGGGTGATGTATTCTGCTCCGATGACACGGAGCAGGATAGGACCTGCTCTATTTTCATTGGTACGGATAGGACCATTGGATGGCTGTTCAGAGGAGCATTGGATGGCACACTCGGTCATATGCATGGAACCGTGTTCATATGACAGTAAATAACGGGCATGTGACGGAAGATTGTTGAATAATTTAATGCGGCCAAACAAATGTGTATTCACGTGTCCAGGAACAGAATAAGTCCATTAAAAAAAAAAAATGGATGTTCTAATTTTGTCTGTTTTGGAGGACACACGGACCCAATAGATTGTTTTGTTCATTAAAAACAATGGGTTGGGTCCAAAAAAACAATGAAATTCATCTGTTTTTTTAACAGTCCATTAAAAACGATGCTAAACATGAGACACTTGGCCATCAAAAGCAGTCAAATGGCCATGGAATGGAAAAAAAGGTAAAACTGATGCAAAACAGCAAGTAAAAATGGACCAATTTGTCCATTGTTCACAGCCAATAGATGGAAATGATTGTGAGAAAATAGCCTAAGTATAATTCTCCTTAGTGCCCCCTTACTAGTTAGTGATATTGACCCCTTTACTCCATTGGACAGCAGGGAAGGATAAATTAATGTGAAATAATTTTTCTTGTCTAAACCCAGGATAGGTCTCAAAGTCAGACATGTCTTGTTGTTTGAAAAATACTGGACATGTTCAGCTCGGAAGGCGATACTAGGTCTCCTTCGGGAGACATTGCCTTTATCAGGCCACCTTGCTGTGCATAGAGTCTTACAGACCGGACATGCTCTACTAGGAATTCTGAGAAAGGAATATACAATGAAGCTCTTCTTAATGTAAAAAGGTAAACTTGCTCTAGTACCACCAATAGTTTTCATTGTCTGGGATTGAAGCCAAACCAGAACATCTTCAAAAGCAAGAGATACCCATCTACACGCAGCTGTTTGAGGGTTATTGTTCCTCATCAAGATGAAGCAGGGTACAGCATTGGCTAGGTGAGAGATCATAGACATGGGTCAGAATTGGTACTAGGTCTCCTTAAGAAGACCATACCACTTATCATGCCACCTTGCGGTGTGCAATCTCAGAGGCCATACATGCTCTTCTAGGAGTTTTGGAAGGTAGCTCCCTATAGATCGATGCTTGATTTTCTACCAAAACTAGAGATACTGTCTAGGATGAAAGAAAACCCAGAACATCATCTCCAAAAGGAAGAGAGACCCATCAGAAAGTTGTTTCAGGGCTATTGCTCCTCATCAGTGTGAAGCACTGGTTCAGGAGGGGTACTATTGGCTCCTGCTTTGCACTGATAAGAGGCAACATCCCCCGAAACATCTGTCTGTGGATGGGTCTCTCTCTTCTTTTTTGGAGAAGATGTTCTGGTTTGGCTTTAATCCCAGACATCTCTAGCTTTCTTAGAAAACGAGGCATTGATCCAACGTGAACTACCTTCCAAAAGGCGGCGCTAGATAAAGTTCTCCTTTTCCATCAAGATGAACCTATTTGCGTATTTCTTTCCCATACTAATAGAAAGCACAGTTCAGTGCTTTGGTTACACTGTGAGAGAGTGAATAGTATACTAGTGTATAGTGAATACACAATTCCCACCTCCAGGTTAGGTTTATTTTATAGCAGGCACCATAAATGTCACATTTTCGGAGTTCCTCTATATCCTCACGCTGTAAATAACTTGTACTTTTCTTCAGTTGAGTGTAAACAGTTTTTGGTTTTGGGCAATCTGTGTTTTTATATGTGCACTGAACCTACAGATGTAGTAAAGTATAACCGGAATCTGATAACTTGCTGTAGTGTAATAACTCACAACAGAAACCATTGAAAAGTCACCGAAAAAGCCAAGTTTGCAGCAACTCTTTATATAGAAAGTTGGGAGAATTGACATGTACCTTCCTGAAGGCCAGGAACTGTGTCTTCAGATGACCATAAATACATTAAAGTTCTACCACTGGGAATATATGGATACAGGATGGAGTAAAGGTTCACGCCTGAGGTGGTTATAATGTGCTGCGAGGATACATGTAGAGGCTCAGAAACATTGCAACTTAATATACACCGACTTCTTTATTAACTTCTTTGAAGGTGAAGTTTAGAAGTTCCCATTTGAGGTCAGGGTGGGGCCTTGATGTGCAAAGCCCTTGCTTCATGAAGTTATCCTTCAGCAACTCGAGAGGACAAACCCTCAATGAAGGAAACCTCTTGGAAACCCTGGATGAAGGACTACCCTTCTCCTGGGCCGATGAGAACTGAGACCGATCCCAAAATCTGTCTCCTGAGTATAATAGCAGTATTTGTTGGGGTTTGCGGGCACCGCTCCTGCTCACAGCTGCATCCGCTTCTCCTTCTGCCCTCCAAGGGGCCCCAGCAACATGATATAGGACGCAGAAGGGGAAGTAGAGGCGGTAGTGAGAAGGAGCTGGGATCAGTAAGAAAATAGGGTCCGTTACCTGCTGGGGTTGCTCCAGCAGGTATCGGTCTATTAAAAAACAAAAAAAACCCTCAAACCCTAATGTTTCGGTCCCTGTGGCAGCCACTGCCGCTTCTACCTGGGTACTTACGGCACTGCCTCACTCCTATCTATTAATTTTTTAATATTAAGATGTCTGTGTAGTTGCTTGAATCTGACTAAATTCACCTATGCTAACTATTGCTTGCAAGATTTTCAGAACTGTGCTGTGAATGATGCAGTGAGATAAATCACAGATCCTTCACTATCTCCACCATTACAGCAACTAGCTCCTGATGACTTGCAGCACTTTATATACTGTTTATAACATTAGCACTGCAAGGTGTCCACTTAGCAATGTCTATAGGCTGAGAGGCTGTCAGCTGGTGCTAGAATGTCACAGCCACACACACGTCTCTTCTGTATTTCCTGCTCAAACATGTGGCAGCAACCGTTTTAGTTCATCCGAGACAAATCATCATTTGTTTGGTTTCGTTAAAACCAGAACAATTTTGATTATTCGGGTCAAATCTGGTTCATGATGAAGTGGTTCTCCCATCTCTACTCACGACCTCCACCTTACGTCCCAATGGTGAACAATGGCTGGACATCATGTCCCAACGATGTTTAGTGTTGGGACGTAATATGCAGCAACAGGCAGCTGTGGGCAGGAATGGGGATGGGTAAGTGAATATCGATTATTGGGGCCAGTAAAGGGGACACTTTACTGTAAGGGGGCAGTTTACTGTGGGGGTCAGTTAAGACACTATGGAGATGCGAGTACAAATTTTGTTATTTTACTGGCCCCATTTGCAGCACCTATAGACTTTAAAAAATGGACTTGGACAACTATTTTACTGCTCTAAACCACGAGGAATGGTGCAGTGAATTCTTATTCTTCCAAAAACCAATATTAGTGCTTTTATTAATCCTTCTTTGCTCTAGACTACCTGGGATTATGACAGCAATCCATGTATATGGAAATTGATCCCATGTCTGCCCTTGTTCTGAAGGAATTTACCAAATACCTATTAAATTGGGTTTTATGGGATTGCAATATTGATGGCCTAACCCTAGGACAGGGAAGAGTCTTCAATATAAGCATGAATACAACGTTTTATGTGAGTAACACATTTAGACTCTCAAGAAAATAGAGGATAATTCACTACCCATGGACCACAATGCTCAGCAGTGACCAAAAATATTTATTGGCCACTGCCAAGTAAACCGGTGGGGCATTTTTTAATAAATTCTTACTATGGGAAACAAGTTTCAAATTTAATAAAAAAAAAATTGGGTGTAAATAAATAATTGTATTGTTTAAAGGTATTGTCCAAAATTTGTAATACAAAAAGTTATACTCACCTGTCCCCAGTGCTCCATTATCTGCTCCCGACCCCGTTGGTACTGGAAGCCGTGAGGCTCACGTGACTGCTCCACCAATCAGTGATCTCTGGAGGTGTGATGGAAATGGGACGGATGGAAGTGGATAACAGAGTCCCAGGGGACAGATGAGTATTATTATTATTATTTTTTTTTTTCATACCCACCCTGACTGCCTCACGGGTTGCGCCAATCCTGGACAACCCCTTTCAGTGCAGATTATATTACATCAATTACATATTAGATTATTGGATTGAAGTCTCTGCTCTCGCACTGTAAGTAGAAATCTCGCTCCTCTCAGACATCGGAAAGTTAGTCTAGACATAAAGCAACTTGTCTGAGCTTTAGTTAGCAAATGAATCCGCTCCAATCACATTGCACTCTTTATTGCCTATCATCAGATCATGCTAGATATTTCCCATTACCAAAAGAAAAAAAGCAAAAACAATTAAGTCGCTTTCTAATGACTTTGGGATGTTGAAAGATTTTGGTGATGTTTAAAGTTTCTCGCTCCATTAGGTTTAATGAGTCCAATGGGTGAGGTCAGAGCAGCTAAAAAACAGCATTAAATCTAATAAACATGCACAAAACCCATTACAGTTTCTCAAAGTGCTGAATGAACTTTTCTATATTGTGCTTGTTTTTGGAAAATTATTTTAACTCGGAATAGAAGATATAACCGGTCTGCCATTAACAAGGCGCCGGATCAGCCGTAGGACTGGGTTTTATTGTCGTCATTTCTGCTTTCCGGAGATTCATGGTAATGTATTGTGATTTTTGATAGTGATCACTCTGGGCTTAGCTCCGAATTTCATGGCTCTGTTCTCTCTGCAGTGGCCAAGTCACTGCAGATCATCTCCCATTCAAGTTAATGAGAGCTGATCCGAAGTACCCTGGTCTGGCCACCACACAGAGAATGGAGTTGTCTGCTTCTGGCACCATTCTCTGTGTATCGGTTGCTGCAAACAGCTGATACACCCACGAACCACTGTACTATACTCTATGATCTCTTCCGACCCCAGAGTCCCAATGGAGGTGCCTAAACATAATAAACACTTCCCTCTCCTCTGCTGAGCATCCTTGTGGTGCCATGTGTGACCCTCTTACAACCTTCAACTTGCTGACCCCTGCTATAGACTGAGGTCTATGGTACTTGCGTAAGCTTCTTTTTAGGGTAAGGGTCTAGGTAAATTAGCCAATCCCATTGTCATGTCACTTTAACACAAGGAGGGTGCCCAGGAGAGGTGACCAAAGGTGAGTATAAATGTTTATGATGTTTATGCACCTCCCCTAGGCCTCTGCTTATTATACCCAGGGGCCTAAATAGTACAAGAGTAAAATAGTGCTTCAAGGTTGGTGAACCCCAAATGATTCTGGTTCAGGATGAACCTGAAACTTTTGGAAAATTCATAATAAATCTGGTTTAGTTTCCGGTTCACTTATGTCTATTGATAAGGACTTTATTGCCTTTTTTGTACATATTACAAGGTTCACATGAACCCCTACCCTAAAAAGAAGCAAGTTTTCATGTTTCTGTTACTATCAAAGACTGCACCATGTAGCAGGGGTCAGAAACCCCTGGCACTCTTGCAAGCTATATTTCTATGAAACACTCTTGTTCTGCTAGCCTCTTGTGGACAGTACTTCCATTCATCACATGGAGACTGGGGGAGGACCATGCGACTATACACAGTGGACGGACAGCACTCTCGTGTATACATGGTTGGTTGGAGGAAAATTCGACGTGGCCACCTAATACTTGTCTAGGACCATTACTGGGGTCCTCTTACTCTCCTTCCTTCCTGTTTTAGGGCCCCTGGTCATCCTAATACACTATAACACATACTGCACAATTTTGTAAGGATTTTTTTTCCCTCCAGCAAGAGTTTCCACTGTACAGAAGAACACAGCTCACACTGGTGTAACATGGATGTGCTCTATAATACGACTTTTTATGTAGGGGTTGACAACATATAGGGCACCAGAGGTGTAACTAGACTCATGGGTCCTGGTGCAAGAGCTCAGCTTGGGACTCCCTGCACAGCTTTTCTTCACATTTTAGAAACCTTTACATTTCCTTCTCTGAGTTCAGACTACAATGAACACTTGTGCAAAGCATGTTTATGCACACAAGTTTCCATTTCATGAGTGCCCTGCACACACAGTAATTGTGCACAGCTTCCCCCATAGAATCCCTCCTTGACTACATGCTGCTGGCCAACTGCTACGTATGACATTAAAGGGTTAATTTTCTCCTTTCTGACAGTGGAAGGCGGTGTATCATTAATCTTCTCATTACAGCACACCAGAGGGCAGGGGTAATAGATTTACAATGCACAGACTGTCAGCCATCAAAAGAAATCAGAAAGGAGATTAAAGAAATTTTTAACCAGCCTTAGTGTGATGATGGTGACCTGTGGGCCCCCCTGCCTTCTGGGCCCACTTTCAGCTGCGACAATTGTAACCCCTATAGTTACACACAATGAATACTACATCATTTTTTTTTTTTTTTTAATTGCCACATTGTACGTAAAAAGTACAACCTATATAGTCAGCGACAGCTTTGCATTCGGAAATAGGAAGAGTTCTTCTATCTGGGGAGTTTCCTGATATTAAGTGAGATATTAAGAGAGATTTCACAGATATTAAGTGAAGGTAAAAACCATAACTAAAGTAATATTGTAACCTATGGGACCAGGTTAAGTAAAATATTCAGACATAATTAACAACTCCTCAATGTATTGATACAGATAGAAAGTTCCTAACAAGTCCCCCAGCAGACACGCGGCAGACAGCCTTATCCATCCATTACCATGCTCGCTAGCTGAAGACGCAATAAATCGGATTTGCCGTAAAACTTTTTTTATTTACACCTGATTACAAAGCTCTGAATAAACACCGCAGCCGTAATTAAACCGGGTAGTCCCGGAGATCGAGATTTACAATCTATAATACTCTTCATTTTTTTTTCCTTTCGGGATATAATCTCTTTACGGCGAGTCCTGCTTGTACACGACGCTGTAACAAATGCCTCCTAGCGTTGTCGTGAAACTTTTGCCTAGAATCTGCACGCAGTATCGTAGTGACATTTTTGCCTGATTTTATGGCAGCTTAATATATCGCAGTTTTGACATGTGCGGATTCATAGCGCTCCGCAGAAATAATAATGCATTCCTAAATTATAAGCACATTATTCTAGGGCTGCCACAATCCCTGGATATTTAGCTCCTACATTATTCCGGATATGTAATAGGAGTGTCGTGCAAGTCGCATAAGTATGCAAAGGAGCTAGAAGATACTAATGGAAGTTGATTATTAAAACCTATGCTCTTTATCATTCTGCCTGTAAGAATTATTACCCTAATATCGCCTGATGCAATGGGGGACGGAACGTAAAATCAATTAAAACTTGAGCGAAGATAAATGTTAAGTGGCATCCCCCGTAGAAAATGTAGAGAAGCCGCACTATCTGGAACACGAGTCTAGAATGTTTAATCAATGTACAGAGATTCACCAAGAGGTTACATCCATTTATCAAGCTCCCACCAAGATTAGCTCCCAGCCAGTGTTAGTGTTAGGGAAGGGGAACATTCATCATGCTGTATGCACACGGCCATACCTGGCTGCGCACTTAGGATGCAGACTATGCTAAGCCACTGCGCTGCTCATAAACCAGCAGGTCGCTCGGATGGAATGTAAAGTTACCCACAAACATCAATGGAATTTTATGCTTAGATGCATCTCAGTAGTCTTTAAGTAAAGAGCATATATACAATTCCATACGGCTGTTCTCGATCATTTTAATGTGTTTTTGTCTCACTTTTGTTTTTATTTATGTCCTACAAGTTGCTGCCAAATCCAAGCACTTCCTCTTGTAACAGTCCACCCTCCTTTTGATGCTATCTTGTCTCATTAAAATCCAACCTGTCAAGAAAACCTGTCTACAGATGTAGCCATCTTTAACTTGAATCTGGTAGCTCGCTGCACTTTGACAACTCACAATAAAAGTCATTGAAAGCAGTGGGAAAAAAAAAAAAAAGTCGAGTTAGGCTAAGGCCGCACGAAGTGAAATTCAGCCAAAAAAAGCAGCAATTTTATTTTTTTTTTTCTTCCCCCTATTAAATCTATAATAACAATTCTCATGATTTTACAACTAAAATTAAGACTATTTTTGAAAACACAACTTTTCAGTAGCTTTTTTTTTTCCCCACAAAATGTGGGAGATGAAATTAAAATCTTATTTGCTTTGCCGGTACTGTAAAAGATATTTAACAACTGTTTATATAAAGTGTAACTAAACTTTTGATTTTCTGACAGTATTTGTGTCATTCATAAATTTTGTAATATACTTTATTAACACATTTTGGCTCCTTTCTGTGAAATCCTGTGTTTTTTTTTTTTTTTTTTCACTCTTTCCCTTGCTTCTCTTTTGAGAGCTGTTTCCTGCTTCTCACTGTGTATGGAGTACGGGCTGTGTGACATGAAGAGTAAATGAGGGGGCATTATACATTATCAGGGGCATTACACATTGTAGAAACTTGCTATGAAAAGAGAAGAATTTCATCTTTCCTATGATACTAAGGATGCAATTCTACACAGAAGATTTCTAGACATATCACTGGTTGAAAATACAGTCGGGATTGGGATATTTATATGTAGCTTTCTCTAGAATTCATAGAACTGCATCCTGCATAGGATCGTATGAAAGGTGAAATTCTCCTCTTTCATATGACACCAAAAGTTCCTATAATTTATAATGCCCGGGAAATAGCCGCCTGAAGTGACTAGAGATGAGCGAATTTCTCAAAAGTTTGAGTCGGCGGTTCAATTCGAAGTTCCAAAAAAATTTGCTTCGATCCGAATTACCGGAAGCCCTTGGATGCCACAGTCATCTCCCTCTCCCTCTCCCTCTCCCTCTCTCCCCCTCTCCCTCCCTCTCTCTCCCCCTCTCTCGCACGGACAAATTTTATTCATGTGGAAGGATCTGATAACAAGCAAAAACACGCCTACCCAATTACATCACTAGAAAATATCATGTGACCGTCTGATGTCACAAAGGTCCTTACTAAATATTCGTTACTGTGAAACATAAGTAAATCCGGAATCGTGGAGAGTCGAAGACAAATTCCACTTCTGCAGAATCGATTCGCTCATCTCTAGAAGTGACTCTCCCCACCCTTATTTTCTCTTCGTATCACACAGCCCCTACTCCATACACAATGAGAAGCAGAGAACAGCTCTCAATACAAAAGCAAGGGAACGAGTGAAAAAATGTAGGATTTCACAGAAAGGAGACAAAATTTGTTAATAAAGTATACTAAAAAAATGTATTAATACAAATACAGTAATACCTCGTACATTCGCGAGGTTAGGTTACAGAGCGGGTCGCGGATCGCGAGGAATCGCGAATGTTTGGTACAAGCGCTTAGAAGCGCTTACAATGCCGATTTCTAATGTTTAACCCCTAAATATCAATAAACTTTACCCTACAGTACTGTACAGTATACTAAAGTGTACTGTATATTAATACATTCATTCATTTTTCTTATACACTCACAGTAAAATGAAACTAATTACCGGGTACGTCATGAACAGGACGCTACTACCCAATAGCGAAGGTGTTTTTTTTAATTAAATTTCACAGATCTGAAAAAAAAGAGCAAAATCTATATATGTTAGTTGCCAAAAAATTCGCGAATCTGTGAATTCGCAAATTCGGAAACACGAGTGTACGAGGTATTACTGTACTGCCAAAAAAAATCTAAAGTTGTCTGAAAATTTAATTTCGCTTTAACATATTAGAAATCATGTTAAAATTGGCTAGATCTGTATAAACAAGTTTCCTAAATGTGTTCAAAAAGATCAGCTTCTTACAAACTTAAGAACAGACCTGCTTCTGTCTGTAAGGCAACTGGCTGCAGCAGGAGAACTTCCCCATGTACACTAAGCATGACCCCAATTAGCAAAGCTCCCCCCATTTAGTTAGTAACAGGGGATCTGTTGTGGTCTCAGCCTCTAACACAATAATGCTTCAGTAGAAGATACCTACATTTAAAGGGTACTAAGGTCTATTTCACGGGGTGTTTCACCAGCTCCTCCACTTTGAATCCTTGAATAGGTGCTGCTCCACTGATTCCAGCACAGTTGGAATTTTTCTCTGGCCCCCACCATTCCTGAGCATTCAATGCAGGTAATTTTAGCTTCCAATAATCTAATTAGTCTCTCAACAGTCTGGTGAGTTGTCCTCAGCAGGAGCAGACAACCCGGGACCACCCACCTGACAGTAGAGATTAATTAGCACATTGGGTGCTGAAACTAACAGCAATATTGTTCAGGAGGCTGAAGGGGAAGTGGAAGGCAAGAGCAGGGATCAGTAAGTGAACAGCAGAAGTTACTAGTAATCCAGTAGATAACAGCCTATTAAAAAAATAAAAGCAGTAGGCCGACCCGGCCCTCTAAAATTGCGGGCTCACAGCAGCCTCGGCCACTACTTGTGTTGTCAAATATAGAATGTATTCAAGAAAACCACACAAGGATGATAACATGATTCAGTACATAAAAGGAGCATGCCAAGAAACTAATGCCAATAAAGAACTGTGTGCCAGTGTGTAAATAGTGATCGCCACCAATATGAGCATATAAGAGATTGTACTTAATTGTTTAATTGTTGTTAAGAATAATAATATTTTTATATCAATAAATACATTTACCATTCATTTAAATGATATACCTATAACTATATATACCTATCATACCTACAAATCGATAATGTATACATGTGTCCCAATGTCACCTGTGCTGCCCCATGTAATCCTGTAGGTAGCTGTCTGCCAGTGACAGTAGCGCTGTCATTCTGACTGAATAGTACTTAAATGAAGCTATTAATTGGTATAAAACAAGTCCCTCACATCACTTAATTAACAGAGCCCGGCACATTACATTAGAAAGTCAGTGGGAAGTCCAGGCAAATATCTCAAGATTAAATGGGTCAACTTGACGTCTGTGGATAATACAAAATAGTTGTATAGAGAACATGAGAAGGGAGGTAAAGGGCAGAGTTATTGTACCGCGTGCGGATTGAGCTCATGTAACTAAGGTTATAGCTCAAACTGCCTGTGAACTTATTCCTAACACATACAAAGTTTATTATCCCTGTACTGTGACATCACTGTGTATATTATCTCTGTATTGTGACATCACTGTGTATATTATTCCTGTACTGTGACCTCACTGTATATATTATCCCTGTACTGTAACCTCACTGTATATATTATCTCTGTACTGTGACATCACTGTGTTTATTATCACTATACTATGATGTCACTGTGTCCGTTATCCCTGTACTGTGACATCACTGTGTCCATTATCCCTGTACTGTGACCTCACTGTGTATATTATTCCTGTACTGTGACATCACAGTGTTCATTATCTCTATACTGTGACATCACTACGTATATCATCCCCATACTCTGACATTACTGCATTATCCGTGCTGTAAAATCTCTATATGTGTGTTTTCCCTATGTGTAAAGAAGACCAAATAAAATGGCTGTGATAGAAAATTATCAAACCACAAAGGACATTGCAACTTATTGAGTATGATCTAGATCTTATAATGATCATTTATGGGATATGCTGTAAAAATAAATCTGATCCATGGAGACCTTTCATCTTACAGGGCTTAAAGAGGACCTTTCACCACCTCCACCAGTTCTTTGCATTATTTAATAGGCGCTGCTCCACTGATTCTGGCACACTTGAAATTTTTCTCTAGCACCCACCATTCCTGAGAAATCGGCGTAGTTAGTTTTGGTAGTGTTATAGACCAGGTTTGGGACACTAAACCCCAGCTTCTTAACAACATGCTGGGGATTTAGTGGTCACCTTCAGAGATGTAGTCTAATCCATTCCTCAAACCATGCCAGAGCTGTTTTGGTGGTGGGTGGTGGACCTACACAACTTTAATGTTTCGGCTGAAGTAATGTTTGGTGTTAGGCAGATAAATGTGGATATTTACGCTGTAGCATGTATTGGTATCATCTCATTTATGGCTAATCTATTGGCTAAACTGCATATAATTTCCATCATTAACACTACAGTTATGGAGACATGGCTCCATCCACATTTATTTAGACCCTTCATTATAAATTTGTTCCAATCAGTAAGCAGAAAAATTACCTCCCATCATAATGCGATAAGCTGTAATTTTCTGTCTGCTAATGGGCCGCCTCTCTCTGCCTTGTTAAAGGAAATGACCGGAGATGCAGCGCATTACTTCTACAAGAATCATTTACCCCCACACATTGCTATACTCATCACTTTAGTCATCGCCTTGTACTATTCAGTTTGAAAATTCAGAAGTGAGTTTTTTATCAAAGTATGGTAAAGCTATCCCCATTTTAGCAGAATTGGTTAACAAGTTAAAGGGGTTATACATTTATCTATCTTTATGATAGGCCATCAATATTAGGTCTTCAGAGTCCAACACCCGGGACCCCACAGATCACCTGCACCGAGTTAGCGCAGGTCTCGGTAATGCTTACAAATCATGAGCCGCACTGCTCAGTGTAGGTACTGCAGCAGACTTCAATGGGACCCCCAAAGTTCTAATATTTATGGCCTATCCTAAAGATCGGATAACCCCTTTAATTTGTTTTGGGGCCACCCATTTGTCTTCTGATGCCAGAGGTTTTGGTAAAGAATGATTTCTTAATTGACATTTTTTAAATTAAATTCTTTATATCTATTTTCAAAAATTCTAATAAAAACAGGGGTATAACTAAAGGCTCATGGGCTCTTGTGCAAAAGCTCAACCTGGGCCCCCCTGCGCAGCATCTCCTCACAACCGTCATTCATGTCCCATCTGCACATTTTAGCAGCATTTACATTTCCGTTCCTTCTCTTTTTGGACTCAGACCACCCCAAGGTCTCTATGCACACAAGCTCCCCATCATTCCCATCCCCGGTCAGTGCCCCCCACATAGTAGTCAAGCAAGGGAAGCAGAAAGAAGAAAAAAAGGAGAGACAAAAAAGTAAAAAGGGGAGGGACAGAGCCAAGGGTAAACTATTGTGTCTACCATCCAAATTCCCACAGGACATAAGTCTTCAAACTTAGGTCATGATTGATTTATATTCATCAAAGAGTTCCCATTGGTACCAAAATATATGAAAGGCCTCATATCTTTTGTGTGTCCAATATTCTCAACATTTTGGATCTACTGACAGACTTCTCTAAAGTTCTAGAATGTGAGCGCTACCCGCTCTTACCAAATGCCATACTATAGTACAGAAGCGAATCAAGGTGAATATATGTAGAACATTTCCCTCTACAAAATTACAGGGTCCGCAATGTACAGGCCCTGAGGTCAGGTAATGTGAAGGTACCAGGCACCAACTCTTGACAGTAACTGGATATCAGGACTGTGTGCAGACTAATAAAGTCTCTGCTTTTGTGTCTTTGAGAAAGGTAACTTTATGGACAATACAATGGGGAGTTATCCAGGGATGACCCCAGCATGGCATAGACAGAGGAGAGAGCATGATGAACTGGGCCACATACCAGGCAGAGAGACTCAAATTCCATGTTAAAGTGAATGAATAAGGAGGATGAAGAGAGTGAAGCAAAAACATGAATGAGATGATAAGCTTTCCAAAATCCCAGAGGGCATAACTCTGAAACTTCCCTTAGGCATTCCATAGAGGCCCACAACCCATTTCTCAGAAAATGTATAATCTAAAAAGTCACATTTTCTAAGCTCGGAGCAAAGATAGGTTTTAAAAAACTAGGAGTAATGGAGCAGGTTGAGGAGAAATATATATACTTGCACAAAGTTTTTGAAAGACCTCAAACCTCTTGGAGAGCTAAGCACAGGTCTTCTGTGGATGTAGGCTTGCTCCAATCCTTCTGTCTCTTCATGTAATCCCAGACAGACTGGATGACGTTAAGATCAGGGCTTGTTGGGGCCTTATCATCACTTCCAGGATTCCTCCTCCAAAGGAGGAGGAAGACACAGAGCACCGGACGCTGTGAGGAGGTCCAAAAGAGTTACCGGAAGGTGAGTATAATTTATTTATTTATTTATTTTTTTGTCACCTCCCCTGGGCCTCCAGTTATTATATTCTGAGTCTGAAGAGACCCCAGAGAATAATAATTTTCCTTTTCAGTTCTATCTGAAGACATTCAGGACGAACCGGGGGTTCACTTTGTCCGAACACAAAATGAAACAAATCTTCTGTTTTTTATTATTTTAAAGGGATAGGAAAGGGAACAGAAGGGAAAAAGGGAGTACAGTAAAATATAGTATCAGCATATTGGCGTTTTCCGTGTAAAAAAAAAAAAAAAAAAAAAATGTGTGTGTAGAAGGAAAGAATATCATTCAGCTCTTTTATCAGCTCTGCTACATCAGAAATTGCAGAAATGGCAATATTTCTTTCAATGTCAATTTTTAACTTTGCAGTAGAATTTTTTTAGTAAGAGGGAAATGGTGCAGGCTTAATGTCTCCAATAAAGCAGCGTCTTTAATAAACTTTATTTTCTGCCTATTGAGACAGCAATGCCGCAGTTACGTATTGATTGTGGGCACACATGTAGCTCTATTAATGGGCAGCTGAATTGCACCAGCATTATGCCACCTTCTTATCACATGCTGCCAGCTTTGCATGTCCTATCTGGGTCTTAGAAGCAGCTCCTCATCTGTCACGTCTTATCTTCTCCATGGTGAGGATGAAACGCATTTGAAATTCAGACTAGAAACACAGTCAACAAAACATTTCCATTAATGGATGAGACACACTGTCAGATAAGGGAATTGTTTAGCCACGCTGAATTTGCATGGAACTTTCTATGTTTGAGTAGATTGTTGGGGGGGGGGGTGTTCAATTGTCTCAGTGATGGTGAGAGGGTGTTCAGTTGTCCTGTTGATAGTGAAGGAGTGTTCAATTGTCCTATTATTGGTGAGGGGGATTCAGTTGCCTTATTGATGGTGTGTTGGGGGGGGGAGAACTTCAATTGCCCTATTGATGGTGAGGAGTGCTCAGTTGTCCTATTGATGGTGAGGTTTTTTCAGTTGTCCAATTGTTGGTAATTGGGTGTTCAGTTGTGCTGTTGATGGTGTGGGGGTTGTTCTATTGATGGTGGGGGATGTCCTGATGTCCCATTGATGGTGAGGAGGTGTTCAGTTGTACTGTTGATGGTGGGGGTGTTCAGTTGTCCTTATTGATGGTGAGGGGGTGTTCAATTGTCCTTTTGATGGTAGGGGGTGTTCAATTGTCCTATTGATGGTGGGGAAGGTGTTCTGTTGTCCTATTGATGGTGGGGGGGGGGGTTCAGTGTTCCTATTGATGTTGAGGGGGGATTTAGTTGTCCTATTGATGGTGAGGGATTGTTCAGTTGTCCTATTGATATTGATGGTGAGAGGGTATCCAATTGTCCTATTGAAATGATCACCCAATTACCAAAATTGTAAGGAATGTGGGAGATAGTTATCAGGGACAGATGGCTTTTCGATGTGTTTGGGGCTGTCCTTACTCTCCCCCATCAGATGTTGTTAGGGAAACAAAGACTCAAGTGAATTGAAATTTGCATGCCCAACCCTTTTGCTCTCAGGGGAGATAAGCCACCACCTGAGGTATCTGGCTGTGACTTGCTTCACTATGTGCATATGTCTATGGTGGGGTCCAGATGAATAGCTTGTGGCCAACCAAGCTTTCAACATTACAGCAATTGAAGATGTATGGCCAGCTTACATTGACAGGCCCACTATAGATGCACTACAGGAGTCAGGACACATGCATTTTCATTATTGAGTTGCTCCTTTTGTCTTTGATACTAGACCAGTAATTCCTAACCATGCTTCTATGGAACGTGGAAAAAGTCAACAGCAGCAAAAACATGCACTCATTGACAAAAAAAGGTCACACACCCAGATGGAAAGCTAGAATTACAGTGGGGGAAAAAAGTATTTAGTCAGTCACCAATTGTACAAGTTCTCCCACTTAGAAAGATGAGGCCGGCCTGTAATTGTCATCATAGGTAGATGTCAACTATGAGAGACAAAATGAGAAAACAAATCCAGAAAATCACAGTCTGATTTTTTTTAAAGAATTTATTTGCAAATTATGGTGGAAAATAAGTATTTGGTCAATATCAAAAGTTCATCTCAATACTTTGTTATATATCCTTTGTTGGCAATGACAGAGGTCAAACGTCTTCTGTAAGTCTTCACAAGGTTGGCACACACTGTTGCTGGTATGTTGGCCCATTCCTCCATGCAGATCTCCTCTAGAGCAGTGATGTTTTGGGGCTGTCGCTGGGCAACACGGACTTTCAACTCCCTCCAAAGGTTTTCTATGGGGTTGAGATCTGGAGACTGGCTAGGCCACTCCAGGACCTTGAAATGCTTCTTACGAAGCCACTCCTTCGTTGCCCTGGTGGTGTGCTTGGGATCATTGTCATGCTGAAAGACACAGCCACGTTTCATCTTCAGTGCCCTTGCTGATGGAAGGAGGTTTGCACTCAAAATCTCATGATACATGGCCCCATTCATTCTTTTATGTACACGGATCAGTCGTCCTGGTCCCTTTGCAGAGAAACAGCCCCAAAGCATGATGTTGCCACCCCCATGCTTCACAGTAGGTATGGTGTTCTTTGGATGCAACTCAGCATTCACTCTCCTCCAAACACGACAAGTTGTGTTTCTACCAAACAGTTCTACTTTGGTTTCATCTGACCATATGACATTCTACCAATACTCTTCTGGAACATCCAAATGCTCTCTAGAAAACGTCAGACGGGCCCGGATATGTACTGGCTTAAGCAGGGGGACACGTCTGGCACTGCAGGATCTGAGTCCCTGGCGGCGTAGTGTGTTACTGACGGTAGCCTTTGTTACGTTAGTCCCAGCTTTCTGCAGGTCATTCACTAGGTCCCCCCGTGTAGTTCTGGGATTTTTGCTCACCGTTCTTGTGATCATTTTGACCCCGCGGGGTGAGATCTTGCGTGGAGCCCCTGATGGAGGGAGATTATCAGTGGTCTTGTATGTCTTCCATTTTCTAATTATTGCTCCCACAGTTGATTTCTTCACACCATGCTGCTTGCCTATTGCAGATTCAGTCTTCCCAGCCTGGTGCAGGTCTACAATTTTGTTTCTGGCATCCTTCCACAGCTCTTTGGTCTTCACCATAGTGGAGTTTGGAGTGTGACTGTTTGAGGTTGTGGACAGGTGTCTTTTATACTGATAACAATGTCAAACAGGAGCCATTACTACAGGTAATGAGTGGAGGACAGAGGAGCCTCTTAAAGAAGAAGTTACAGGTCTGTGAGAGCCAGAAATCTTGCTTGTTTGTAGGTGACCAAATACTTATTTTCCACCATAATTTGCAAATAAATTCTTGAAACATCAGACAATGTGATTTTCTAGATATGTTTTCTCATTTTGTCTCTCATAGTTGAGGTCTACCTATGATGTGAATTACAGGCCGGCCTCATCTTTTTAAGTGGGAGAACTTGCACAATTGGTGGCTGACTAAATACTTTTTTTCCCCCACTGTATACTTAGCGGTAATTGCTTTTCTGGAAGCCCCTGACCACCCATCCAAGAAAGGAAACCTGAAGATCTAAAAAGGTTCACACCTCCACCACAACTCAAAAGATATCAAATTAAGGGCTTGAAAAAAAAATTTGGGCTGCTGCATTGGGTGTACAGAAAAACAATTACCGGGAAGTGTAATTTTGGTTTTATCATCGCGCATGACAGCATCCCTGCGAGGTTAAACTAGAATCAAATTCTAGCCTCGAAGCACTTTCTGGCAACGGACAGATCAGAAGGAAAATTTAGAGTAGGATAAGGCAATCCCTTCCCATGCCTGCAGAAAATGGGATAACCTCACAGCCACCAGATGCATGGAGTTATTGCTAGGACTCCCTGCTATGCTTCTCTGATTGGGAAAAAAAATAAGTCCTTTATTACTTTTATTCTGGGGGTTCTTCTCATGGGCGGAGAATTTACTCTTGTACTAAGGAAATGGCCTCTGTTTCTTTTAGTGGGAAAGGAACGAGTTGAAGCTGGGAATCCCTTCTTATCTGAGGCCTTCTTTAACAGATCATCAAGACTGGGCCCAACCAGCTTATTACCTTCACAGGATCCCCCTTCTTCCAGGTCTTTAGCCACAAAGCCCAACAGGCAGAGATGGAAAAAGCCATGGCTCTAGCTGAAAGAATGCATCTGAAGAAGCATCTCCCATAAAGGCAATAGCTTTTATAAACAAAGGTATAGAGGCCAAAAGCTGATCTCTGGGGGGTATTGTCTGTAATATGGGCTTATAGCTAAGCTGACCAGACTTTCATTGATCTTGTTATACAAGTAGCTGCGATATTGGGTCTGAAACTCATTGCAGCTGCTTCCCAGGCATCTGCCTTTCTGTCTAGGGGATCCCCAAGAGAACCAATGTCCTCAAATGGAAGAGAGCTCCACTTCGATGCTTTAGCAATGGGTGTGTCCATTGTAGGGGCCAATCTTTAGAGTCCTTTTCATCAAAAGGATATTTCCTCTTTAAGGATGAAGTGACAAATACTCTCCGATCAGGATTCTTCCATTATTTTCTGATGTAACACTTAACATTATCATGAGCACCCTTCTTTTCCAAGGGGCCAACGCCTCAAACACCTGGTGCGAAATAGAACGGGCTTCTTTGGAGTCTTCTAGCCCCATAGTCGTCATGACTGCATTAAATCAGGAAGTCCATGTCTTCCAGGAGGAAGAAGGGTCTGCCTGAGGAGTCGGAATCTCAATTAAGTTCCCCCTTATCTTTGTGAGCTCTGAGGAGGCCTAGGGCTATCTCTGGAGGGACTTGGTAGCGTAGCAGAGTGTCTCAACCCCAGCAGGGAAGAGGAGACTTACTGCTTGACGATCTGCCTAATACTGTCCATAAGAGGGTGGGGGAATTCTTTTGCCATAATCCTATCCAAGCAGGAACAACTCAGGGACTTAGAATATGAGCCGGAAAGGGATCTTACAGACACAATTCCTAGACTTGTAGCTGGAACCTGAGCTCTGACTTTTGGTCAGATTAGTTTAAATAAAACAGAAAAACTGCCAGGTAACATTCACGCAGAAGATCTTTTTCCATACTGAAGTAGAAAAATTCCAGGAATCATCACAGTACGGGGGTGGTTGATCTGGGGTTTTCTGCTGGATCAGTGCTTTTCTGAGGCACGGATGCTTCTGACATGGTGGTAGGCCTCTTCAGTTCCAGAAAGGCTAAAGTTGCTGGATCTGTTAGAACAATGGAGTGCTGCAGCAACCACTGGCACTTCTGAGAAGGTGTATAAGCCCCTGGAGCCTGCGCTGGGATCACTGGAGCTTGATAGAAGCCACTGGAGCTCTGGAGCAGATGAACTGGCTGACCAATAGAGAGGATTCTTTTATCCACTGATAAACATGAGCACCTCCAAGGTTTCTTTTCCATCCAGGTCAAACGTTCATTACATACTATGGTCTCTGCCTGGATCATTTCCAAACGCTTAGCAGAAGGAAATTTGGCGTCACTGCACCCATTACATGTCCTGTCATTGACAGCATGTACATTTTGCAGCAGTATCGTGAATGAGAAACCTGGACTGCTGTAGACTGGAACCATATCATGTTTACTGATGAATCTAGATTCTGTGTGTGATCAGAAGATGGTCAGGTTCTAGTATGGAAACATCATGGTGAAAGCTTTAATCCCGCCTTTGCTGTGGAGTGAAACACTGCCCCAACTGCTGGTGTGATGATCTGGGGAGCCATCATAAACAACTAGGGTCACCCTTAGTGTCCCTCATGTCACTACTAAGCTCAGTGATATGTCCAGGGCATCTCATGGCAGGGATTCCTACCGGCATTTTTCAGCACGATAATGCTCACCCATACACAGCAAGGGTTTCCAGGAATGTCTCCTCTAGATTTATCGCAAATCGAGCAGTTATGGGATGCCAGCTTCGGCAATCCATAAGTTCTCTGTAGAATCTACAGGCCTGGGTGCAACATCTGTGGGCAAATGTGCTGGAGGATACCATATGAAACCTGTATGCCTCCATGCCCAATTGTATCTCATCCTGTATCCAGGCTAAAGGTGGCCCAAGAGGGTACTAGAGCCTCCTTTCAATTGTAGATTTCCCCCAACAAACTTCCCCTTTCACACTTACATATATCAATCATCATTACATTCACAATGAGAGTTTTATTCCATTCCAACAACTCCTTCTCGGTGCAGTATTTTTTGTCACTGAACGTACAAGTTATATATAAAACGTTTCTTGGTGGGTTCCTCAGCTGCAGTTTCTGTTCTGCAGCTGAGAGTTACCTCTTTGGAGAGCCAACTGGTGCTGCAAGGAACCCACCAAGAAACTCTTTATATTTAACTTGTACATTCAATGACAAAAAAATACTCCACCGACTTGCCCAGCCACCTCTCCACCTCATGTCTTCCTAACTGATATGATGAACAAGGAGGAGTCCCAAAGTGGGGTTCAGGAAAGAAGTGCAAGTTGCACAAAAGGGCATCACGGGTGGCTCATTGTGCATCCATAAAATGGCCAGAAAAGTTTTAGTTGTTGTTTTTGTATATTTGTTATTCTAAATCACTTGTCTTATTATTAGCAAAAATATCTGCGACAGCAAATTTTTACTTCATGGTTGAGATGTGTAGATGCACATGACTTGCATATTTCTTCCCACAAATGGGAATAACACTACAAGATAACTACGCCAATTAAAGCACGTCAGTAACCATAGGTTGTATGCTGAATACATAGTCTATTAAAATGGAATATTCTGGTCACTATCATTTAAAGGGGTTCTCTGCTTTTTACCATTCCCTTTTAGAAGTGTTCCCTGGAAAAAAAAAATGCTGGTTTTCTCCCCTATCATTCAACAGTAATCTATGGAAGAACCCATCAGCATTCTACTGCAGCACCACCACAGGGCAAATGAAGCATTACATGTTGTCCAGCGATGTCTGTGTAATACAAGGACAGGCTGGGTCTTCCATACACTCTGTTACCACTGTCTGCTTTGGCAAATAAATGTGGGTCCTAAAAAAAAATTCCTGAACTAGACCGCCTTTAGGTTGTAACATTCTGTATGTACATCACCAAGAACAAGTCCAATCAAGATAACATATGTGGTAGGGCAGAAAATGAGAGAAACACGTGCTGCTGTGTGGCCAAAACCAAGCTTTAGTCCTTGGCCACAGAAGTGTCCACACTGGTATGGTATGTATGCCGCTGAACCCCACGATCCACCCAGAACTAACCCCAAAGTCACCAATGGTGGTAACAGAGATCAGGCAGGTTGAAATTTTATCTTTTGTATTTGGTTACAATGTTGAGACCTAAACTAACTTCCATCCAATAGCTTATTTTAAGGTCTATGGCCAGCTTTACCTCTTTAAGGAGGATCTTCAACACCATTCGTCAATAGGTGGTGCTTCACTTTTTCCGTTGAAGTTGGAATTTTTTTTTCTCTAGCACCCACCATTCCCAAAAAGTCATTTCTGTTAGTTGCAACCCAATAATTATCATGAGTGATTTGCTCTGAAGTGTGTACTATACCAGAGCAGAAACAGTTGGCACCTGTATAGCAGGGGTTCCCAACCACGGACCAGGACTGGGCCGTTGGGGGTTCTTTGCCAGTCCACGGGCTAGCCTCAGTCTTAGCTGGATAGAGCTACCCGATAGTTTACATGTTACCATAGCAACGTGGCCTAGCGTGAAGTATCCAGCCTCGGTGTCGCTTACCATAGCATCCCGGCAGAGAGCCTTCCCGTCCACACGGTGGAGCCTGCCTATAACCCCACCCCCATATGACTAAAGACCCGCCCATGCCCCACCCTACCCTTCCGGGCCATCCTCTACGGCAGCCAGTCCCTGGTGCAAAAAAGGTTGGGGACCACTGCTGTATAGGGGCTAAGTGCTGAAACTGCAGCTCAGCTCTCATTGAAGTCAATGTGACTGGAGCTGCAGTATCAGTGCCCAGTCACTATACAGGACACAGCTCTTTCAGCTCTGTGCACTGTATAGTACACAGAACAGAGTCACATAGAACAGTTGATCCATGCGGGGAACAGCTACTGGCTCCCTACTGGTCAGATATTTATTACCTAGGCCATAAATAAATTAAAAAAAAAAAAAATTATGGACACTCTCTTTAAACCACCGACAGAGTTATATGGCAGCGGCTTACTCGCTTTTTCCCATATGCATTGCTTGGCTGAGCTAGTGTATATGCATATTAGGGGTCAGGAGGAATAGCTGTCCCATAGCTATGTAACGTGTATGGCCAGCCTCAGTGAAGATCATCAGTTTCTATAGTACAGTGAGTTATGCAGCTCCATTTTCATTAGTGGCGTCTGCGCCTTCAATCTTCTCTACAGACAAGAAAGCAATTCTCACCCGAGAGATGCCAGATTACTCTGTGAAATATTACTTTAAGATTCATGTTTTTGAAACAATGTAAGCATTTCCGTTTTTTTTTTTTTTTTTTTGACTTTGTAGCAAGAACGATGGACTTCTCCAACAGCAGCTGCCACATGGAATAGAAGGATCGGGCTGTTGGATTTCAATATGCCCGATCCTTTCTTCTCAAGGGAGATAAGCTGCTATCAGATGAGTCTGGTAGTGACTATTTCGCAGGTTCTGCTCAGAGTCTTTCTCACAGAATCAAAAAAAATTGCAGACTAAAAAAAAAAAAAAAAATCCTACATGCAAGAAATGGAAACAACATTATAGACAGTGGAATCTTTTGGGTTCTGCAGATGCTGGTTTTAAAGGGAGTCTATCATTGAGATTTAAAATTTTTAGCTAAGGCCATATTCATGTAGCCCTTATAAAGGCTATTGTAGGCATGCCTTTTATTTTTAGATTTTATTTCCTGACTCTTGCCGGCGTTTTTCCAAAAAAGCCTTTTTCTTGATATGTAAATTTAGCATCCACGGAGCACAGGAGGCATTCCCCCTGTGCTCCGAGCACCCCTGCGTCATCACCCTCTCTCTGCCCCCTTCTTCCATATTGTTATCGACTCCTCTGCCTGTTTGCTTCTTTCTCCTGTCAGCTCGAACGAAATCTTGCGCATGCGCGAGATTTCATTCACGTTGATGGGAGGAAGAAGCAAAGAAGATGCGTCTTCACCCTCTCCCTGCATTGCCGCCCCCTTCTTTCTTCTTGTTAATGCCGCCTCCTCTTCTTCCTCCCATCAGCGTGAACAAAATGTTGCGCATGCACGAGATTTCATTCAGGTTGATGGGAGGAAGAAGCAAATATGTCATCACCCTCTCCCTGCATCGCCGCCCCCTTCTTTAGTCTTTTTAATGCCGCCTCCTCTTCACGCTCACGGGAGGAAGAAGCAGAGAACGAAATCTCGTGCACGAGCGAGATTTCGTTCAAGCTGACAGGAGAAAGAAGCAAAGAGGCAGAAGAGGCGTTAACAAGAAGGAAGAAGGGGGCGGTGATGCAGAGAGAGGGTGATGATGCAGGGGGTGCTCGGAGCACAGGGGGAACGCCTCCTGTGCTCCGTGGATGCTAATTTACATATCAAGAAAAATTTTTTTTTCTGAAAAACGCCGGCAAGAGTCAAGAAATAAAATCTAAAAATAAAAGGTATGCCTACAATAGCCTTTATAAGGGCTACATGAATATAGCCTTAGCTAAAAATTTAAAATCTCAATGATAGACTCCCTTTAAACATCCTCCGCTTCAGTAGTTCTGAGAACTAACGGAGAACAACAATGGAAGATAGTGCTGATGTGAACATGGCCTTAGGGTGAGTTCACATCTGCATTATTTAAGTTGCTCTTCTGGTCCATCTAATGACGTACAACCAACAGATCCTGAGGGACCCCACTGACTATAATGGGTTCTGACAGGTATCTGGAATTTTCTCACTGACGCGATTGAACTTGCAGGGCTTTTTTTTTAACTGTGATTTTAGACGGACTCCGATGCAAATGTGAACATAGACTTAGCTGTTTTATGCCATTCAACTATTTGAAGAATGACTGTTTTTTAAAGTGATCAAAAAAATATAAGTCCGTGGACACTCAATGGTTAACTGCGTTGCTTTGTATCATTCAGGTCTTGGGTTCTAACCCAACCAAAAACATCGATAAATTCTTTCTGTATTTGGGTGGACTTCGTCCTAATCTCCAAACACATTCCTATAATAATAGGTTACTTTTGGTGTGCTTGTGTCTGAGATCGAGGTACGCGATTGTGAGCCCCAGTGTAGACAGGGATGAAGGTGACAGGTGTATAACACTGTAGACTATGCTGGCGCTATGTGATCAACAGGTAAGACAGTACTTGGTGGTGTTAGAAGAAAGCTCTACTGTGCTCTACTGTAGAAGTCAGGAACAATCGTAATCCTCCCATTTTCTTTAATTTTAAGGCATCATTACATGACAGATGCAAAAGACAGACAGTGTGTATACTATACTACAGAAATCGTCTCATCTATCTACAGGCTGAAAGGCACTCTAACAACAATACAATCTAGTCACACCAGTCATAAGGCAATTCCCACTTTATGATTGTACACACAGTTTTCTGGTCAGCTCTCAGAAATCGGATGGGAGGACAGTCGGAGCTTTGGATGGCTGCTGGTCAAACTGGGAGGATGGTGAAAGACAAAATATTCAGAGCACAAGATCAGACAATAGTTTTTGGCACACACACTGGAGAACAATTAAAGGGGTTGTCCCACAATTCACAGGATAGGTGACGAGTGTGGGATAGCCGGGGGTTCATCCGACCATAAGAACAGGGGAAGCTGTGCCCTCTGCTTGAATGGAGCAACCATCTCACTTGCTCCATTCAATCCATATGGGACAAATGGAGATAGCCTATTACAGTGCTTGGCAATCCTTGTCAGTTACATTGACTTTGAATGGAGCTGTAGTGAGCATGTGTGACCACCATTCCAATTGCGTGGGTAGGTGTTAATTTGTTATTGTCAGACAACCCCTTTAATGTTGTGGTATAAAATGAAAATTCCTAAGAGAGTATTTGACAATTTTTTCTCATCCAGACAACCCCCTTTAAATCCTGGAAAAAGCCCTTTAAGGCTGGGTTAACACATGCAGTTTTTGATGCGGGTTTTCAAGTGAAAGCTAGAAGTGGATTTAAGAAGAAAGGGAAATACTGTATAAAGGAAGGTCTAAGGGTGTATTCACATTAGTTTATGTATTACATCCGTTTAACAGATGTAAAAAATGTATGTAAATGAATGGTCATCCATTTATAGAGAGATCAATGTTAAAAATAAAAAAAAATGAAAACATCACTGTTTTTTTGAAGAACACAAACCAATTCAGCACGATTCAAATTTATTACAAATTTCCAAATTTTTGGCAAAACTTTTGCCAATTGTCCCACATAAATCTCTCAAAATGGAAGCCATCATTTTTACAGATCAGAAGCCCTAGGAGTAGGGCGCTTTTTTAATTATAAAAGGCATTAAAAAAAATCCTCTATCCTACAATCGTGTGTGTTGTCAGTGTGCTTTGTTTTTCATGGCTAGCATACTGACTCGTGTATGGGGCTGTAAGCCTGGGGCAAAACTCTGAACAAGTCCTATTCCTGTCCGTTTCGTGGCCCGGGGCCATTGAAGGCAATGAATAGGTCTGCAGAGGAACAGACGGCATACACATATCATCCATGTGCAGTCTATGCTGTTCAGCCACAGAACCGGCGCATGCACAGTCGTGTGCATGTACCCTTAGACTGCAAAAAGAAAAAGGCACCTCAAAAACTGCATGTGTGACTCCAGCCGAAGCCTGCAGTAGTATTTTGTGCGCAAAATCAAATATGTTGTTTTTGTGAACCAAGTCTTATTTTAAAAGGGATTTTCTGGGAGTTACATACTTATGATCTGACCTTAGGATATGTCACCAATATAAAGTAACCCAACATGACCTGTGAAGTGGAACTCTGAACAGCTGATCTGTGGAGGTCCTTGGTATCAGACCCCCGCCGATCAGATATTGATGATCTATCCTAAAGATAGGCCATCAAATATGTAACGCCCAAAAAACCCTTTAAATATATACTGTACATCATGAAGATTTCTTAATAACCCTGACTCAAAAGTACTTTTAGCTTCACTATTAGGATCCAGTCTCCAGTCCATAAACCCATGATGGAGACCTGTTGAGCTATCCAATATGAAGGCTATTATAGAGCGTTCTACGGCAGATCATCCCATCGATACCTCTCGCCTTCTCAACAATTTGCAGCCAGTTATAAATAGGTCATTTTTATATTATTTAATTGTTTGTTATCAAAGACAATGCCAAGAAACATGGGTTTAAGAATCATCTCATGGAGAATTTATACAAAAAAAAAATTCTTTCTACGGTAACAAACAGTGAATGGTTTTGTCTGTGTGATGGGCCATTCATGTACTGAACATCAATGTGACCCCTTCCTCGAGGGGTCTGCCTAAACCCAATGTCTGTAGATGGTACCATCTGACTTCCTTTGGACTCTCGGACGGGACTAGTTGTCATAGTCACAATGCTACGTAAGCTCTGGAGACCCGCACAGTGCTTCAGGCTGTGGCGGGTTCTTATTGACGGGCAAACCATTGGTAACAGGCATCGTCGATTAAAACCTTGCACGTATAAAACCTCTTCATGTCGCTCTAATTGCACAATATGGCAGTGTTAAACGTCTGAGATACTGTCAAGTTAATGGCAGAAGGAGAGCACCGCGCTCTACTGGCCGGCCAGATCGGCAGACAGATTTACGAGAGAGAGTTTTGCACTGTAAATGTTCTGCAAAGACGTTCAAGGAATAGAAACTTTTTCCTTTCGTCGTGTTTAATGTAAAACAGCTTTACGTCTCGACATAACTTAGACCTGCAGTCCAGTCTCTCTGGTGTTGCGATGGGCACATAGTATATTCCAGGATCAGGCTGTCGTCTCCGCTCATTTGTCAGCGTCCGGATATGTCGGATATTTGACAGTTTCAATTTTTTCCTTAACTTTGTATGAAGGGTATAGACCGGTCCGGCCTAGTTTACGATTAACGCCCTTTGAGTAGCCGTCCCAGTGATTCCCGGCCACGCCAATAATGTCCCCTGGTTCCATAGGGATTTCGTCTGCATTTCGCGGATGGTGGGGATATATTGCGATTTGGTTGTGAGCGTTCTGTCCTCCGAAATAATAAATATCATCCAGGGAGTGGAAGTTCGCTGAAGCATCGGGGTGGAGCGTCTGCATGATCTCATAGGCAACTCGGCAGACCTGGAAAAGAAGGGAAAATCATCAATAATCAGACAAAACAATATATAAATGTAACATTTAAACTTCACTTTGGAGCAAATTCTCCAGATTTTAGCCAAAAACAAATAACTTGCATAAGAGTAATACCGAACCTGCTTACCTTAGGTGGAGGAAAAAGCGCCATGTTGCATTATATTCTGTATATACAGAGCCTGTAGTATAGTGCACAGGCATCCTACTAAGGAGCTGTGAGGTTTCGTGTGCATTGTCATATAGTTTGCATGAGCCCTTAAAGGGCATGTCCAATTATAAAACCACTTTTTAATAAATGAATAGTAAAGGTGAATATACGAAACTCTCTAATATATCTTTTTAAACGACTATGTTTCCTTCTCCATTTATCAAGCGACATGTGATCAATGGACGTGATGTCACTGCCCAGACAACCCCTTTGTGTATTTTTAGTTGGAAATAGCTAGGGAAGAGGTGCTGATAAGTCAGTCTGATGACTTGTGTGTATTGTTGTGACAGGTACATGTGTAAAGGAAGCAGACATCAATAAGCGGCAAGACCCTCGGTCTTCCAATACATTGGCTTTTGTCCATTTAGTATGGCGGTGGTGTGCTATAAGCTGTCAGGTCCGGAGCAGATTCTACTGTGACGCATTGGCAGGAATAACATGAGGGGTTAAAATCCCAGATGACAACCTAACAACCCGCGCTAGCTTGCCAAGAAATACATTGTTTGTCAGCATAATTACATTTAACAATACAAGCCTGACGGAGTATCTGGGAAGAAGCGCGTGTCCTCATTGCCATGCTCGGCACATTGATTTATATTACATTGTGCTGCCTCAGCACTTACTGCAGAACAATGCCATCTCCTCCGCGCCTGCCCTGTCATCTCTCCTGTCTGTGGAGAATCCCGAGACACATTCAATGGAGACACAATAGGGAAGTCTCCGAGATCAAACGTCTCTCGCACATTGCAGACTATTAGTACATACACATAATAAAAGCTTTGTATGTAGGGGACTCACAATATAATATATGTCACCTATCCGTCAATATCACCTAGGAGAGCTATACCCAGCCGATACTGGGAGACGTTGTCATTTACTGATCCATTATATCCCGGCGGTGTCACTTGGGAGCCCCATCTCCCGCTGCAGGTAAAAGCCGGGATCTTGGAGCGCCTATTGCACGGTTTCTAGATGTCGACCTTATTATATCTCTACATGAACCTAAGCAAGAGGATGAGGGGGAGGACCAGGAACATTTAGGTGGCAGGGTGTTTTTTATTTTTATTTAAAGGTTCAGAAGGGGTACTGAGTCTACTTAAAGGGGTTAGATAGGGAGTTTCTGGGGGTTTTTCTTATGTTGGACATGGGGGTCCCAGGCTGGTTCTGACTGCGGGTCATGTGATCAGAAGCAGCACCGGGCCCCCAGGTTTCTCAGGTTCCCCCCGCCTCTCCTTTAATCTGTCAGCCACAGTTCAGGTAACTACCTGTGAAAACAGGAGAGGACAGAGGACACATCCTTTTCTTGGTGTATGCCATGTTGGGGTCCCCCCCAGAGCTGCATGACCCATCCTATATACGGAAATGGGAACTTGATGTTGACGTCTCCTTTAGTGACCAACAAAAGCGGAGGCAGAAAATCAACAAATTGTCTAAAAAATGACACCTACCTCTCCATGCCTCCTTACCCTTGTAAGAGTAGAACTGCTAAGGCCATTAAAATGAGATGAGTGCACTTTTGGCAGGTCCAGTCTAGCGCTATGGTACAACAAACCACACTACATATGCGGTTGTCCACTTTGGACAAGTTTGCCACATCCATATAACTTGTTATAAAAACTATGTTTTTTTTATTTTTATTGAATCCCTCTGCAGCAGACCAGGTTTTCCTATTCAGTAAAAACATAGTTATGTGGACCCCGGACACTCTTGGCATAAGCTAGGATCATGGTACTCTATGCATACATCTGGCCAAAAGTACCAGGAGCTTTTCTGGCTTATACATCAAATATATTCACAAAAATGAATTGCCTTAGGGGCGTTTTCTAAGCAGATGGCACAATGTTCTGGGATACCAAGAGGAATGGAGGGAGGTGATCGACAACTGCTGAAAACTTATTTATGGCTCATAAGAAGAGTTGTCACCAGTCGTGTGCTTAAGACTACATGCACATGACCATTGTTGTGTATGGTGACGTGAAAAACAAATGGCACGGATAAGGTGAAATCTGTGTGGTGTCCATGCCTTTTATGGACCCTATTATTTCAGGGTAATAGGACCTGGAGCTAGATAATAGGGCCAAAGCAATGTATAGGCCAGTGGGCTATCTGTTCATAGAAAAGACAGCACATGGAAAAAAATATACGCTCATGTGCATTACACCCAAGTATGGTGGAAGAAGGACAGCGACAACTACACGGATGAATATAGTACTCAGAAGAGCAGTGGTCACTTCTGTAGCCCCTCCGGCCCAGTGTTCACTTGGTCCTGTTGGTTGAGCAGGACTGGCTTTATTCTTATGGAAATGTCCTTTAATATAATAGTAAAACCCGTTTCTGCATTCTGGAAGAAGAACATCACATTAGATGTATTTTGTTATCTCCGCTTTATAGGAGCGTGGTGAAGATATCATAAATTCTACACGTGACACATATCAGCGGGTGGCAGATAACAGATGATAATTCTACGCTGCCTGTGCGGTTTATTCGGCAGCCACAAGTCTGTTAGTCAGGCCTTTTATTACACACCATGATCTACAGTTCATGAAGTCACAGCCAGCCTGTCTGCTGGGATAAGACAGAACTGTGCTGCTTTGTGTCGGACCTTATAAAATGCAATCCTCCCTTCTTTCCTGAGCGAATGGTGGAGATGCGTTCTATACGGGCACGTCTTTGTGAGCCCAGCTCATTGCTCGGGTGTTATGCAGGGCAGGAAAGAAGAGGTAAAGCTGGTGGTGATGGCCAAGGCTGATGCTTATTTACACTAGCCCGATGAAAGGTTACAGGCATTATACGTTAACCCCACAGCTGAATGTGGCTGCATTGGAAAAGACTATAGGATGGCGTTCATGATTTCAAGCTGGTATGCGTTACGTCAGCTCCATACAAGACGGTAGGCAGCTGATCACATGTAATGGGGGTTTCCGGGTTCACTATATTATATAACCTATCAATATCAGATAAGTCGGGGCCCCAATCTCAGCACCCCCATGTCTCTATACACCTGCACGTCGCCAACATAATAGTAGCTGTGCTGGGTATTGCAGCATTTTCCCAGTTGGACACAACAATGACGATAGTGCAATGCTTGCCCAAGCACCGGGGCCCCTTTAGACAGCTTATCGGCGGGGGTGCTGAGAGTTAGACCCCTACTGATCAGATATTGATGGTCCATACTATATTGTGAAGTTCCAACTAACATTGGCTATATAGCAAGCAAGGATCTTCCATTATGGTCAGAACCCAAAATTCTAGGGTTGCCATTAAGTCTCTAGAACAGCTAAAGCTGAGAAATAAAGGGCATTCATGGAAAATGAAGGACACTAGGGATATTCTCTGACTTGAGGGGTTGCTGGATTTAGAAAACCCATTTTCAAAAGGGACATAAAAAGGGTATTCTAGCAATTTAATGTTATCCCATAACCACTGGAGAACTGAGGTCCCTTGTACTCCCCATATGAATGGAGCCTGGAGTCACCTCAATTGGAATGCCGTAAAGAATGAAAGGAAAGGCAAAACATATGTTCAACCTGTAGCTTTATTCAGACAGGGGAACAGGTCCCCAAAACAGACAGTAACCCCCTATACAGTGGATATTAGATAACTTAAAGTTATTGGGATATCCCTATAAGCGGGAGCAGTAGAAACTTTATTCATAACTTCAACAAGTTAGTCAGAAAGTGATCATCGATCCACTGATCTCTGGGGGTCCCACCAATCACGAGAACAGGGGACTTCCCTTAGAAGAGACTGCATTCAAAGTCCATCTCGGTGCTCCACACTTATAATGCTCTTCTCCGTGCCCCCACACAGTATAATGCTACCCACAGTGCCACCACAGTGTATAATGCTCCCCATCAGTGCACACCACACAGTATAATACTCCCCATCAGTGCCCCCCACACAGTATAATGCTCCTCAGTGGTCTCATATCATAGTAGTGCCATAAAATAAAGCCGTAATAATTACTGATCCACGTTCCCAAAGAGCTCTCTGCAGCTCTCTTCCTCTTGATCCCAACTGGTGGCAGCAGGCCTGCACTGAGCTCCAGACATCACTAGCTGCTGCCTGAATGGTGGAGCAAGAAGCAGAAAGTATTCAACTTATTTGCATCCTAAGGACGCAGATAGAGATGACATTGACATATGCGGCCATCTTCTTCACATGGTTGTGTGTGCCACTTCTGTCTGTTTTTTTTTTTTTTTCTTAAAGGGGCTGTGCCATGGCTGGGCTAGTCACAAATGGCACCATGACTGAAACATTGTGGTGCCATTGGAGTGCATTGGACTGCAGACGACAGGTGAGTGCTCCCCATCAGTCATATCAGGGTATATAACATGGCTACCAAGTCCTCCTCCACATCACACCGCTGAAAGTTGGGGGTCCCTGTACAATTTGTGACCTGCTTATTTTCAGGGGCCATTTGAGGGGGAAGGGATCAGCAAAAAAGGACCGTGATCCTGTGTTCTTCAGGAAAACAAGCATTTACTTTGTGGTGGAGCTTCTTGTATAAGACATAACTCTGCATATAATAAAATCTAAAATAGACGCCACCATCATGCCACTTAGTATAACTAACCTACTACGCTGTCCACACCTAGACCGCGGCTCACAAGAAAATACACAGAAACAATATTGTCAGCTCGGCTACTTCAGTGTCAGAATGACATCCAAGAGCTGCGGAAGATGTCAACTCCTTACATCAATATCCTGTGAAGAGGGCAAATGGGTCCCGTGTATCTAGCAGAGTCATGTGGAGGGAAGTGTCAGGCTGGAATTCAATAAACTGGCAGCCTTATGTTACCAGTCTCTTATGGAGACGCAGTGAGATGTGATGGATTTAGCATTGCCAGCTCTAAGTGCCCATGGCAGGTGATGGGCTACACTTGTGCGAGGGAAGTTATCTCTCCGCCACCAGTCTACGGCACTTTATATACTGCATACTGTTCATAGAAATCATGGGGCCCCAAAGCAAAATAACTGGGCCCCTCCTTCCAAAAGACAAGGTAAAGAAGGGCAGTGATCGTAGAAATCGCTTTATATTTTTAAGTAAAATTTTGAAGAAAAATACAAAAACTCTCAGCAATAATTACAACAACTGTGCGCTTACCTCCGCCCACGCAGTCCACTAGTCCAGCTGACAGGCAGAATACTGTAACCCTTTCAGCAACTTTTTTCCACACCCTCCCTTATTTCACTATATATTTAACCACTGCCACCACTGTGTTATTGAAACATAGACTGCCAGACATCAAAAGAGATCAAAGTCTTGTAAAGGATCTGCAGGGTCCACTCTCTCCCATAGCAGTTGCCTGTGTAGTCTCCATGGTAGGTATGCCACTGGTCACACATATCTGGCCATGCTCGTTCATGTCACAAAATGACCAATAGTCAGCAGAAAATGGTGTAAAGCAGCCCTTTTGGAACGTTTTAACTGTGACCATAATCTGAATTTTATTAATCTTTTTGTAAGTTGAGATAGGTTACAGGATAGAGCAACACGATGACTTTTGACAGTGACCACCATGAGACTTCAACATTACCTTATCGGTCACATTTTTTGCAAAGAAAGGTCACCCGTAAAACAATGCCACTTTGTTGTGATGATGTCAGGAGGTTTCTGAGGACTGGCTAGTCTTAATGGTGACTTTTTTTTTTTAAAGGGGGTTTTTTGGACCCAAATCGTGTTTTCATACTGATGCAGAATCAACGTCAAATTCCTACGCGTGTACATCCCCTTCAAGGGGTATTCTGATTTCCCAAATTAAGTTTTTATACAGATGACCTATCCACTGGATAGGTCATCTGTATGTGATCTGTGGGGGTCTGACACTCAGACTTAGCACAGATCAGCTGTTCTAGCAGCCTCCAGGAGCTGGTAGTTGACCGGAACCACCACTATGCAGTGGATGTGGCTGCTGCTTACTTGCATAAGGGTGGCGCTGCACAAGCCACTAATCCACTAGCACCTTCTGGCACCTGCGAGCTGCTGATCTGTGCAGGGTTCGGGTGTCAGACTCCGACAGATCACATACTGATGACCTATCCTTTGGATAGGTCATCAGTATGAAAACTCGATATGGGAAACCGAAAAAAACCCTTTAAAGGGGGTGTTAACATGTAGGAATTTGACACTGATTTGGGGACGGATTGTGCCCCCACATCAGCGGTAGATTAAACCCAGATTCTGCCTCCCATTGCTTTCAATGGAAGGCAGAGATAGCAGCTCGTTCTTGCAGCAGATGTCATGGCTGATTTAGCCCCAGAGTCTGCAGTTCGAGACCCATCTGAGACTAATCAGGCGCAGGAGGAGGCAGCGGAACGACGATGCTCTTTACTTTCCGCCATGTGAACGGCCCCTACGAACTTCACCAACTACAACTCTCTGCATCCTTCAATAGGCACTGCTCCATTGAACCCAGTGAACGGTCCCCTATTATTAGGAGCCAAATATTTCGGAGAGATGACATCATACTTGATATTTCTTTGCAATGCTACTAATCCTACGCTGGGTCATTTACTCTGCCGCACATGATCAATACAAACTAGAAGGGAAATTAGAAATGTTCAAGACTATAAAAAAAATCGCATTGTAATAATTTCTAGCTTACCTCAAAGAGCCCTGAGAATACGCCGAGCAGATTAATGGAGGGACAATGCGGCTAGCATTATAAAGCAAGTCTATCCTGGGAGATTTATTACTGAAGGCGCCATCAATATCTCATCTATTAAATCAACATTAAACTAAATTACAAAACACTCACCGTGCGGCTCCAGAATTACCTGACCGCCTTAAATAGAACTTCACAAAATGCTAAATCAATCGACATTTCTGAATCCATTTGCACACGACAAACAGTGGAGCAGTAGTCTCCCACTACAACTCCCAACATTCCCTGACGGCCTGCAAGTCATCACAGCTGGAGACCCCAGTCATCGGAGGATGAATGAACTGCACTTTAGAAGTCAATTATCAATGACAGCCATGGCGGTAATGAACAGGAGGGGACGGCTGAGCTCATACTGTATCCCACAATGACCAGAATAGATTAATTGTGACAGATCTTCACCACAGACAGGTAGTGACCCGGGAGGGATCAATAAGTGCACTGTGGGAAAACTGCATCAATTATGTCAATGTGGATGGCGCTTTGGTGACGTGGCTCTGCTACAGTATTGATGAGGAAATGACAAGAGTCATCAAGGGAAAGGGATTATTAGGAAAGTACGCCCTCTTTGGTGGAAAAAGAGAAATTTCTCTAAACCCACATTTTGAAAGGTATATTCCTATGGAACAATGCCTGGTTTTCCAGAAAGGTAGTGGCATGATCTGGGAAGAAAGCCAAGCCAGAATATCTCCTCCTAAAGGAAGAGATACTCATCTACAGACAGCTGTTTCAGGGTTATTGCTCCTCATCAGTGCAAAGCAAGGTACCAGCTGGCTGGGTTGGAGTATGCTGAAAAAGTTGGCTGCGGATGGGTGTCTCCTCCTGAAACTTAGTGGCATGATCTGTGATTAAAGCCAAGCCAGAATATGTCCCCTAAAAGGAAGACAGACCAATCCACAGAAAGAAGTTTTTGGGGTTATTATCCCTCATCAGTGCAAAGCAAGATACTATCTGGCTTAAAGGGGTTGTAAAGGGAAGTGCTTGCCACAAACATTAATATTGTCTGCAGGCTACAAAACCTGCTTTCCAGGAAGGCTTTTGTTTAGAAGGGTGGAGATGGAATATGCTAATGAGACCTCCATGGTGATGGTAATCAGCTTCCTTTGTTCAAAGAGAGTTCCACTGAAACAAGGGACATTAGAAGTCAGATGGGGGAGGTAGGTCATTACCCCTGGGCCAAGGATCAATTTTAAGTGTTAGAGCGCCATCCCAAGACTCATAAGAAGTATTGCATCTAAACTTATATTACAATACCAAGAGCCTGATTGGAGTGACAACATCTAGGTGGGCGGAGTTGTGGGCTATAAATATGATGGGCCAAAAGCCCTCTTTCTCTCTCTTCACCAGCCGCCTTGGGATATGGACTGACCAGCCTCACCTAAGCTATATACCACCAGAGCATAATAAGGCTTAAGTATAACTTTCTCTCTCTATCTCTCTATCCATCCATCCATCTATTATCTATCTATCTATCTATCTATCTATCTATCTATCTATCTATCTATCTATCTATCTATCCATTTATCTATCAGTCACCCTCTATTAATCTGTATTACTACTGCTGTGTTCCTTACAGAAAGGGTCAGTTAGTAACTTGTCAGGGGTTGTGTGTGTGTGTATGTGTGTGTGTATGTAGCGATATCTGTAGATTTTATATTCACCTGGGTAATTGGGTTCTGTACTTATTGTATTGCACTGTGTTAATACTGTTTTGTATTATTCTATAACCTAGTTCCATCATATTACAAGTGCATTAATAATAAACGTATTTTATTATTGATATTGTGGGGTAAATTATCGTACATGCAAACCAGTCAAGGAAACAGATAAGTAGATTTACCTAAGGAGAAAGGAGGGAAACTGGGATCAGGGAAGAATAGTAATTATTAGTAATACCCAGCTCTCTAACAGGGGTTGTCCAGGATTTCAAGATATTTTCTACTGATGACCGATCCAATGTAGTGGTGGCGCTAAGGAACTGCAGGCCCGCTCCCATTCACTTGAAAAGGAGCAGGGCTGCTTCCGGATTCAGTATATGACTTTCGGCGGCCGCATCAGCTGATCGGTTTGGGATTCAGGCGTCAGAACCCGACCAATCTAATACTGGTGACCTATCCTGTGAAAAGGTCATCAGTATAAAATATTCAGATCCTGGACACCCCCTTTACTGAGAGTTCCCTGAAACAGTGGTCTACTGATGGTCTCTCTTCGTTTTGGTCAAGTGGCTCAGCTACATCACTGATGAGGCAATGACAAAAGTTACAACGGGATAGGGATTATTGGGAAACAAATACGCAAATAAATTCTTCTTAGTGGAAAAAAGGGAAATTGCTCTGGTGCCACCTTTTGGAAGGTACATCCCTACAGATCAGTATCTAGTTTTTCTGAAACCTAGCGGCAAGCCAGCCAAAAGGAAGAGAGCACAGAAACAGACAGCTGTTTCAGGGTTATTGTCACTCATCAGTGCAAAGCATCGGTGGCTAGATAAGAGCCTATCAAAACAGTTGTCTGAGGATGAGTCTTTCTTCCATTTGGAGGAGATATTCTGACTCATCTTAAACCCCATGCCACTAGGTTTCAGGAAAATGATGCATTGATCCATAGGGAGCTACCTTCCAAAAGGTGGCACTAGAGTAAGTTTCCCCTTTTCTCCACCTAGGAGGACATAATTGCATGTTTCTTAGCAGGTCATGTATGGTCTGAACATGGACTGAAAAGGCAGTAGTCTCCTTTAAGGTGACATACTACTCCTAGAAATTACTGACACGCCATGGCAGGAAGAATGAAATCCCAAGTGTAATATTTGCTCATTGCATTCTTTCCTTTGTATAACTCACTTGTGAGGAGAAGGTGCAAACAAGGAAGTCCGACTGTGATAAGAAATGGATATCTAGGATAACGCCCCTCAAGGAATTTTCTGTGTATCGATTGTGCAGACCGGCTGACCAGGATATGGAATTGTCACTGATGAACTCATATTGGGGATATCTGCAACAGAGACCAAAGAAAATCGCATTAGAGATTTCACAGTTTTATAGAAATCCAAAGGGAGGTTCTTATACAGCACCCTCATCTTTAGGCAAGAACCAACCTGTCATCTCCTTAAGTGTCATCAAGAAACCTTCTGTCTATATGCGGCCCATTAGGGAACACTGACATGACAGCTATCAATCTGGGGCTCTCAGGTTATCCATGTATCATGTCATTTGGAAACATATATCTGACTGTGGAAAAATCCACATTTTCTGGAATGGGCACAAGTGCCCTCACTACTGCCATGTTATTAGATCATCTGTTTGGGGTGGGGGGGTCTCATTCTCATCAATCGGAGTAGTGAGTCTAATAGGCCATGCAATGCATCCTGGGAAAAAGTATATGTAAATTAGGGCCCTCCCAGGAGGAAGATAGCTGTCTCTTTACTGCCACCTACTGGAGGCAGGTACTAAATAAGTCAATGTCCGAACATATGCTAAAAACCGTAATGTCAAGGGGCCTATTCTAGTGACCAATTGCCTCTAAGAAATGATTTACCATTGGGAGGTAGTAACCGGACAATTAAAAATTTGCTGCATTGATAACGGGACGATGCTCCTAATTCCTCTAAAAGGATGAGGGATTTTACACTGAGCTCTTTCATGTACAATCCATTTGCATTTTCCACATAATTTTCTTCCAATAAATAGGAGAGGTCTAGTCACTCATGAAAGATAAAGCAGCCCTATAATAATTACGCTCTAATATATCTGAAGCCACTTGTGGACTGGAACATATCTCCCGCCGTTCAGCGTGCCATTCACCCCCTCCTGTACATCATTCATGTGAGCAGTAGTGATCGCAGTCACGCCGGTTCTCGCGCCATTATTAGAGGATTTGCAGCCGCTTGCATTAAGCACTTCAACTAGAACTTGATTTGTAACATTAAAGATTTAACACTCCCTTGGTTTCCAGATAGTCACATTATCAAGAAAATAGCCTACACTCAAAGCCATCGTCTATGCATCACTGGTGGACTAGTCTGCATACCGGGCCATAATGATGAAATATGTCTCCAGGAGGTAAATGGCCATGAATGGAGATTGTGGAGCTGCAGAGGGGTCAGAAGAAGGTCTCCACTAAACTATCAGCACCCTCAATGTGGGCCGTGTAGCCTTCATTATACCAAGTTTAACTCTTACTTGGACTTAGCCTCTTGCAGTAAACTTGGGTCATCTGTCGCCAAGTAGACACGTTTCTTATCGATCTGAATCCTGCGGGCAAGAAGCTGAAAATGTTCTTCAACGTGTACCATGTATTCTTCAATCGGGTGGAAGGCCGCCTCCGTCCCTACTTTATCTGTTCTTCTGACATGGACTCTGAGGGACATAAACAGAGAATAAATATAAATAATGTGGAAACACTGTATGATTCTGCACATGATAAGTGTTGCAGTGGTATTTTATGGGGATCTCTAGAGCAGTCAATGTCAGGTTTCCATAACATATGCATCCATTTACCTGAATAAATGAGAATAAATCGCTGCCTGGATATGACTAATAAAGGTCACTCTAACATTGACGGCACTGCAGCGGGATAGGGCTGATTCAGCATTGTGCATGCTACCATATAATTACACAAAGAAACTTCTGGAAATTACAGTCTGCAGTACATACCCATGACCCTCCATTACTATACATTCTGCAGTGCATACCAACGACCCTCCATTACTATACAGTCTACAATACATACCCATGACCCTCCATTACTATACAGTACGTGCCCATGACCCTCCATTACTATACAGTACGTGCCCATGACCCTCCATTACTATACAGAACGTGCCCATGACCCTCCATTACTATACAGTACGTGCCCATGACCCTCCATTACTATACACTATACAGTACGTGACAATGACCCTCCATTACTATACAGTCTGCAGTACGTGCCCATAACCCTCCATTACTATATATTCTGCAGTACGTGCCCATGACCCTCCATTACTATACAGTACGTGCCCATGAATCTCCATTACTATACATTCTGCAGTACATACCCATGACCCTCCATTTCTATACAGTCTGTAGTACGTGCTCATGACTCTCCATTACAATACAATGCATATCCATGACCCTCCATTACTATACAGTCTACAGTATGTACCCATAACTCTCCATTACTATACAGTCTACAGTACATACCCGTGACCCTCCATTACTATACATTCTGCAGTACATACCCATGACCCTCCATTACTATACATTCTGCAGTACATACCCATGACCCTCCATTACTATACAGTCTGCAGTACGTGCCCATGACCCTCCATTACTATATATTCTGCAGTACTTGCCCATGACCCTCCATTACTGTACAGTCTGCAGTATGTGCCCATGACTCTCCATTACTGTACAGCCTGGAGCACGTGCCCATGACCCTCCATTACTATAAAGTACATGCCCATGACCCTCCATTACTATACAGTCTGCAGTACATACCCATGACCCTCCATTACTATACAGTCTGCAGTACGTGCCCATGACCCTCCATTACTATACATTCTGCAGTACGTGCCCATGACCCTCCATTACTATACAGTCTGCAGTATGTGCCCATGACCCTCCATTACTGTATAGCCTGGAGCACGTGCCCATAACCCTCCATTACTATACAGTCTGCAGTATGTGCCCATGAACCTCCATTACTGTACAGCCTGGAGCACGTGCCCATACCCTCCATTACTATACAGTCTGCAGTATGTGCCCATGAACCTCCATTACTGTACAGCCTGGAGCACGTGCCCATGACCCTCCATTACTATACAGTCTGCAGTATGTGCCCATGACCCTCCATTACTATACAGACTGGAGCATGTGCAAATGACCCTCCATTACTATACAGTCTGCAGTATGTGCCCATGACCCTCCATTACTATACAGTACATGCCCATGACCCTCCATTACTGTACAGCCTGGAGCACGTGCCCATGACCCTCCATTACTATACAGTCTGCAGTATGTGCCCATGACCCTCCATTACTATACAGTCTGCAGTATGTGCCCATGACCCTCCATTACTGTACAGCCTGGAGCACGTGCCCATGACCCTCCATTACTATACAGTCTGCAGTATGTGCCCATAACCCTCTATTACTGTACAGCCTGGAGCACGTGCCCATACCCTCCATTACTATACAGTCTGCATTATGTGCCCATGACCCTCCATTACTGTACAGCCTGGAGCACGTGCCCATGACCCTCCATTACTATACAGTCTGCAGTATGTGCCCATGACCCTCCATTACTATACAGACTGGAGCATGTGCAAATGACCCTCCATTACTATACAGTCTGCAGTATGTGCCCATGACCCTCCATTACTATACAGTACATGCCCATGACCCTCCATTACTGTACAGCCTGGAGCACGTGCCCATGACCCTCCATTACTATACAGTCTGCAGTATGTGCCCATGACCCTCCATTACTATACAGTCTGCAGTATGTGCCCATGACCCTCCATTACTGTACAGCCTGGAGCATGTGCCCATGACCCTCCATTACTATACAGTCTGCAGTATGTGCCCATGACCCTCCATTACTATACAGTCTGCAGTATGTGCCCATGACCCTCCATTACTGTATAGCCTGGAGCACGTGCCCATACCCTCCATTACTATACAGTCTGCAGTATGTGCCCATGACCCTCCATTACTGTACAGTCTGGAGCATGTGCCCATGACCCTCCATTACTATACAGTACATGCCCATGACCCTCCATTACTGTACAGCCTGGAGCACGTGCCCATGACCCTCCATTACTATACAGTCTGCAGTATGTGTCCATGACCCTCCATTACTATACAGTCTGCAGTATGTGCCCATGACCCTCCATTACTGTACAGCCTGGAGCATGTGCCCATGACCCTCCATTACTGTACAGCCTGGAACACGTGCCCATGACCCTCCATTACTATACAGTCTGCAGTATGTTCCCATGACCCTCCATTTCTCTATGGTTTAGAGCGATCCTTAGGACCAAATGCTTACTCATTTTGGTGTTAGTAGCACCTCCACTCCCCCATGTTATTTTCACACCCCTAAATTATTTTCCCTTTGACTGAAACCTTAGTGTAAGTACAACAAAATGAGATGTATACACTTATGCCATGATCTTTGCTATACAACGTGCAGCCCCCACTTGCGGGTCACTTACCCAATTACTGGATGCTTAAAGCCAAGCTTTTTAGTGGCTTCCTCTATTTCTTTTTCCAGCCAAGGCTGTGGCCTGATCAGATACTTGACAAACTGAGAGACCCACCACACGGCTGGATCCCCATGTAAACGTATTAAGCGATCTGCAAGATCCTCAGGCACTCCAAGTGGCAGGTAAGGAGGTCTTGGGTGAAGGCTATCAACGATTGGCAATTCCACAACTTGAACGTCTTTGTCGTTGGCTTCACCTGTAACAAGGAAACATGTAAGAATATAAAATCCAGAAGTCCATTACCATCTCAACAATCCCAGCACGCCGTTCTCCAGTGCCAATACACATCTATAACGCCGGTCATTGTCAATATTGTGGAACCAGAAAAACCCATGTACAGAAGCCTGCACGATGCTGTAGGAACACAATCCATATCTCTATTGATAACCACAGGGACAAAGAGACCCACCAAATGTCCATTTTTAGGACCAGAGATTCCTCTCTGATTTGCTTTCCTTAAACTACTTTGGTTGCTCCTAGTGATTCTTGTCCTGGGTGACTGAAAAAAATACTGAAAAAAAATACAAATAGAAAGTGGCAAGACATGGGAAAATGAAGTCAGGAGAACAGGTAAAGGGTCCTCCAATGATACATGGTGGTCTTGATTCCAGGAGCTCCTTCAGTACACAGTATCAAGTTTAGGTCCTATCAGCAATTATCACAACCCACCTAATGTGTCTCTAGGAATGTGTGCACATTGACCTCCGAACTGGTGGGGACCAGCTAAGTATAACTTAGATGTCGAGGCAGCCACTTACCATCTGACCAAAATGGGATTTTTAGCCTTTTACCCAAGGGGTAACTTTATTAGAGTTACAGAGGTTAAATACAAACCCTTGATACAGCGCCAACATGTACAGAGGTTTCTGTCACTCACGTTGGTCCCCATCAGGGATCTCAATCTAAATTCCATGCTCCATGTAGATGTGGTATATGGTCAGATCTGAACCCTCAGTCTATATACACTGTCTATATCCCAGTGATGGCTGTCGCCCATAGTCATTGGCAGACACCACCACCATTTAGAAATGTTCTGTGGTGGCGGAGGCACGTATGTAAATACCAAAATTTACGTTTTAGGCTTACAGAGGTGCCTTCATACTGCCCAGAATAGGGTTGATATGTTGGTGGACAATACCACTGCCATGTACAATAAGATTTTCTGCGTAGTGAACAGTTCCTAAGACTGCCCAATGGACAAAGCAAAGAAAGAGCAGGGATTTCAGCCAATAGGATAAAAGTTATACTGAATCTTCACCAACTATGTATAAATCTGCTCAGCACCTCCTGCTCTATAACATACCGCCTGCAGATCTGACACCATGTATAACGTTACAGTTTCCCTTTAAGCTTTGTACACAAACATCTACCATGGAATACTAGAGAATAAGATGTATTGGTGTTTGGGTAGCTGTCAGGTTAGCAGTAATTCAGCAATAAGTGCAGAAGTATTACAGGCAAATGACATGATGACAGCTTTATCCTGATGTAAAAGATCACAGGAGCGGCAGTCTCGTGACAAGATGATGCTCTGTTGGAGTAAAGAGAGAAGTCTCCATTTGCCGTCTACATGGTGTGAAGGCAGTGACACATCTTCCATTAGCGCAGTCCTACGGGCTTTGTTCTTAATGACGTGAAAGCTTCAGCCGCACAGGATTATGGGAAGCCTCGTACTTCTCAAACACTTTCTTACTTCTGTCTATAGTTTTTTTGCACTACGGTAGCTTTTGATATCACTGTAATAATCAGACCACGACAAACATATGAATTTCTGAACCCACCAGGGGATATACCAAGATGGGGGTTTCATAAGCCACTGCTAAACTAAGTACAATACGACAAATTTATTAAAGAGGACCTTTCTCCACTTGCATCCTTCAACTGACGCTGTTCCACTGATTCCGTTACAGCTGGAATTTTATGTTTTTTGCTTCCTTCCATGTTGCTCCTGTTATGGTTCCTAATACCCTATGATAATAGGTGTTAAGACGTGTATCACGGTCTAGTAAGAAGACATATCCAGCACACAGCTGCTTATATCTTGCCGCAGGAGGAATATTTTTCTAATCCGTCCATGGTTTTGCTTTTCTTCCTGTGTCTAATCTTTTGGTCATCTCTACTCATCTGTATTTGCATCTACAACCTGCGTCACACCATAATAAAGTTTAGTTTGTACAACTATTTGACCACTACCCATTATTCTAATTCGCAAACATTCAATAAGATGAACGAATATCCCAGAACAAACAGTAGATGTTGGCGCCAGATATTCCCCTGACTCCAGGAAGTATCTGCCTTGCGCAACCTTAATAGTCGCTGCCCTAAATCTCGTATGACACAAAATAAGACGCATGCCTGTTTATCTACGGTAAAGTGAACTGTATCATATAACAGATGCAATAGTTGCTGTATTATCATAAGAAAATACACTAAAACTAGGACACGTCCCTAACCAGCAACTGATCTCTAAAGCAAACACATTCCAATAGCCGCACTTTGAGGCCATTCATTTGCTCATTCAATCCGAGAAAACGGATCTGACTGCGAAACAAAAGCCGAAAAGTATAAATTAATGTTATACTCCCCGTGACTCTGGTACTCTATTCAACCACAGAACAAAGGCCGGTGAGGGAAAAATACGCCAAATAATCACACTCAGAAAACGGCGCAACGTGATGCCAACAGGTAGAAATAACATCAGTCTGTTATAGGGAGTTAATCACACGTCAAATTCCAAGTAGCAGGTCCATGGCTGAAAGACGTATGAAATAATACACTGTAAGAAATGCACAATATTAATCCGGAACCTTTATACCATGATCATTGTGACTAATTGTATGGCCAAATGGTGACGCACTTTGTAGGAAAAAGAAAAAACCCCTAGGGAATGTACACTTCAGTCGCTATACAATAAACAGAAGAAATTTTACTGATAGTCTGCTCTAAAAATATGTTACCGTATTGTGTATACAGCTCCTGTACAGATATACGGGTCTCTGTGATTATGGGTTATTGATAAACCTATTCCTGCACACATACGTTAGACCCTTCCATCCACCACGTAAGAAAAGGCGGCAGAGGGGTGGCAGTAGCATATGACTGCAGGGTCAGACTACAAGGGGTTTCTTTGTAGTCTGTAACCATGACAACGCACAGTTCCTTTTCTATTTTACGTTGAAACAATAAAAAAAAAAAAAAAAAACAACAACAATAATAAAAAGAAGTGAAAAGGGTTCATACCCCCATTAGGGTAACAGACTTTTTTGCAGGCAAATTTTGAGACAGAATCTGCCTTAAAAAAAAAATAAACTCCTCCCACCTCTTCAATGGGAGTCAGGAGCAGATTGTTTCCGTCAAAGGAAAAAAGAAGCGTCATGACCTATCTTCACACAGATAGGTCAAGGGAGGAAGATAAAATTAAATTGTTTTTTTGTTTTTGTTTTTTTGCATCAGTTTTTAGCAAAAAATTGAAGCTTCTTTTTTATTCTAGCTGAAAAAAATCAGCTAAAGGGAAAAAATCTGCTCCTGACTCCCACTGAAATGAATGGGAAAGTTGGGAGGCAAATTCTGCCTTAAAATCCGCCTCCAAAAAACTCTGTGTGAACTTACCCTTCAGGTAAATGCACATGTAGTGAAATTATGACCGGTTTTCTGTGTGGATTTGTGCATGGAAAATCCGTAGTGAATCATAGTATAAAACATGTGGAGGAGATTTTAAGAAATGTCATCCCTATGCAGCGAAATAACCTCATTTTCAAACAACCTGCAGGGGAAATTTTTTTTTCTTTTTAACCCTTTCAGGGCCAGGACAATTTCCATTTTTTCCATTTCTTGTTTTAAATCACACTCACCCCCCACCAACACCACCACACACACATACATTCCAAGAGCCATACATTTTTTACTTTTCAGTTTACAGAGTCATTTTTTGCAGGACAAATCGAACTTCACAATGGCACTATTTTAACATTCTGTACAATTCAGAATAAGGTGGAAAAAAACTGCAATTATACCATTTTCTTACGTCTTTTGTTATTACATTGTTCAATGTGTGGTACAAATAACGCGTTACCTATATTCTGTGGGTCAGTACAATCACAGGGATACCAAATGTATACAGTTTGTGTATGTTTATTATCTTGAAAGACCATCCCCTCAATAGTTAAATGACTGCCTTGTTTCCTTCTTTTCACTTTCTTCACTAAGTCATATGATCATAGTGTGACCTGTTTTTTCTAGCATTGCTTGTTGTGTAAACAGGAGGTCTCTATCTGCTGACTGCAGATACTATTAAGAACTAGCATGCCACTTAAGAATAATCAGAATTCTACAACTACTGCCCCACCAATTCTTCTGCGCTACCTCTTTTGTTAATAATTCCCTGATCCTGCTCTGGGGACGGGCATTCAAACCCTGATCTTTGCTGCACAAGTAGGATGGGTCACCTGCCACTGCATGGGGTAGCACAGGCAGAAGATAGTAGGGTTATGAGAGGCACGAGAAGTGCTCCGAGGATCTAAATCCCCGCCCTCAGTGCACCAATTGCCTAAATTGATTAATTAAGACTTCAAGGTTTTTTTCAAATCTACAAAAGTGATATACAGAAGAGAGATATGTTGTTTATCACTATAATGTGCTTTGTGACATGGTGGTAGCAGTTAATATGTTTGGGGGAGGTGGTAGATTCCCTTTAAGTGTCCAGTAATACTGAAACTATAAGTTTGCAGTCACCGCAGTGAAGTTAATAAGGGTATATAACATTACTAGTTCTGCTGCTCATTTAGAGGACCAAACAACAGGATACTGATAGACACACTATGTGATAGTCTGTAGGGCCTTTTAACTGGGAACATTAAATCTTGCTCTCTTCTATGACTCATATTAGCCTTATTGTTGGGACCGGAGGTTGTGCATCCACTTACACAGGCATTAAGAGCCCACAGGTATCTGCAAATTCAGAGCTGAATGCCAATAAATGACCCTTGGAAGCTTTCTGCTTGATGCCAAAATGAGACATCTGCCCTTTTATTACCACTTATGTTATCCGCCCAGTCATAGTGAGGTATAATTGTATTATATGTGGGCACTTCTACTTATTTTTTTGCCATTCTGTAGTGTTTGCCTTCCTGAAAGATCTAGGTATCATGAATCAGCACTCGAAAATAAAGAGTTCTTTTCATTTCCCAGAGGATCCATCCTGTTTTTTTCTCTTTTGTTTGCCTGCTTCTAACTTCCCAGGGATACAAATCTTAAAGGAGATATATCATAACAGAGTCTAGTTGTCAGTCTCGTCTGGTCTAACAGGCCATGATATGTTACATAGGATGACGTATTATGGTGATGGATTGGCTTTCAGAGGTTCTCAACCTCAAAGTGATTTCAAAAGGTTTGGACACCTATGACAAGGAAAAAATAATGTTATATGGTAATGGTTATGCAGTTGTAGTAAGTCTGAAGCTGCAATCCCCATATCGGCATTCATTCTCAAATCCCCTACTAGACTTCCCCTTATCCCAATAATACAAGCTAGATATGATTTCTGCTGCTGCCATCTCTAGCTCTCATGTATCAGCACAGTTTTATTCATGGACTGATTTTTACCTTCTACAGCCAATGAGGGCTGGAGACAGACACCGATGCGGACGAGAGTGCGATTCTCCACATCTTCCCCCTGCAGTGTCCTCCTCTCTCTATACCGATATACAGTGTGTGTGGTTTACTCCTCCCTCCTGCAGACTGTGGTGTATGTTGTCCTCCGTATCACTCAGAAACAGTATAGTTTGGGTGATCTGCCTTCTCTTAAGACTTGGATGCTTTTCTTTCCTCTCCACTCTTTGATCTGCTGTGTACAACCTAATCCAACCTCCCTGATGCTATCCCTAACACTGAGAGAAGGCAGTGCAAGAGAAAAGAGTAAACACAAAACAAGGAGCAGGTAGTTCGATGTCAAACAGCCACCTTGGTGAAGGCGTTGGACAGATTCTACAACAGCAGAATGGTAGGAACTTTTCACTGAGGCACAGTATAACTTCAGTGATCTGTCTTCCCTGAAGACTTTGATGCTTTTCTTTTCTTTGTGATCACTGACCCCCCGATGTTCTTCCTAACACTAAGAGAAGGCGGGGAGAGCAGAGAAAGTCCACACAAGACAGCAACTTTGGTGAAGATGTTAGACAGACTCTACAACAGCAATACTGTAGGAAATTTTAGTGAATACTTTTTAAAAAGTTGTTTAATTTTGAACTTAGGAAGCAACAATCTGAGAAAATGGTATTTTTATAGGTCCTGCCAATCCTTCTTGTCCCTTCTTTGCCCTCATTTCCGGTGTAGTTGGGTAATAAGTTGAAGAAATCTGAGACGGACTGATTACTTTAGGAAGACCACCTGACAACACCTGAGAATAAAGGAACCACAGCACTGAGCATATGTATGGGGTAGTGGTGCATGGGGTCTTACTGCAGCCCCTATGTTTCCTAGAGAGAATGTAGAGTCCCCACCCCTCCTCATATATTAGCGAGATGACGAGCCACAGATGGCTTCTTTCGCTGTGGAAGATGCAACAAGTACTTGCATTACACATATAGACCATTCACTTCATCCAGAAATGTGCTATGTCGTATTTCCTCAGTGGTGTACTTGCAGTTAAACTGAACATTTGCTTCTGGGTTCTCCCACAGAATAAAGCACGATATTATGTAATGCTTATTAATAAAATGTTATAACATAACCATTATCAACTTTATTTTCCCTTTGATGACCCTTTATAGCCATTACCAGCAGACGAAGCAGTACAGAGAGTCTAGTGAAAAGAACAAACATAACACAGGGAGCTGTACAAGGTGCTACTGCAAAAGGAACATCTAGTGCACAAGATTTCTACTGCTAATACAAAATAAATCATCATAAAGAACCTTACAGATTTAAAGGTACAGTCCATGCTGGGTGGGTTACATTAATGCTATGGTCACATACAAATTAACATACTGGGCCATTGAGCTTCCTTGTGCAGGAAATGGAAATGGATATTATAATAGGAAAGATTCCTAGAATGATGGGAATCATAAGGATCAGAAATACAATGTATGGGCAAATGTATAGGAACACATCGACTTTGCACTTATAAGAGCTTTTAAGATATCTCATTCTGAGTCCAAAGGCATTAATAGGGAGTTGCCCCCCATAGATAAACCAGCTGTGAGGTCAGACACTGATGCTAGACATGGAAAGGACCTAAGCTCATAATCTCTGGTGGATCGAACCAATTGACTATGCTAAATCCATGAAGATTGATACAGCAAGCAGGAGGAGACCAGGGGGATCTGCTGCCTGCAGTGAAAGAAGATATACTTATACCTAGATACTTTACATTCTTCAATTGGCAAAGGACTGTAACTTTAAAACCACGCAAGGGCTCATGTATCAACTTGTCCATAGAAGATCAAAATCGAGTCAATATGTTGTATGTATGGCCCTGAAAAATTCACCATATTAACCCAACTACTGGTTCCTATAGGGCCACCAGTACTGCAGCGGAATCTAACAATTTTTACATGACACAACTGATACATGGCCGCTCGGTTTCTACAAGGGCACTAAATAAAGCACAAAGGGAACCAATAAAAAAGGTGAACAAAAGTAAAAAAAATTACACTTCTGTGCGTATGCTGCCTTCATGGGATTTGTGGATCCAGTGCAGTAGGCTGTTAAAGAGAAAGAACAGGTGAGTAGATAGAGCAGTATCCATGATAATAAAAAGAACAGGTGAGTAGATAGAGCAGTATCCATGATAATAGAAAGAACAGGTGAGTAGATAGAGCAGTATCCATGATAATAGAAAGAACAGGCGAGTAGATAGAGCAGTATCCATGATAATAGAAAGAACAGGTGAGTAGATAGAGCAGTATCCATGATAATAAAAAGAACAGGTGAGTAGATAGAGCAGTATCCATGATAATAGAAAGAACAAGTAAGTAGATAGACCGGTATCCATAATAGATGGAGTCTACAGATGGATTGGACAAAGAAGCGTAGGACACATCACTAGACCAATAGTATGGCAGAAACGGGAGCAGCAGATCAAATACAGCGGAAAACTGGCAAAGTCTGATGTGGACTCTTACATGTATTACACATCAGTACCATATGCAGAATAGACATGCTATAGCCTACAAATCTATTCAGCTCAAGCCTACCAATAGCCATGGACGACAGAATGGCCAAAGCTGGCCATATGCATAACATAGCAGTCTATTTACTGAAGGCTCCATAGACATGCATGTTTGGCCAAGTGCTAAATACTTCAATTGAGGATTGGGATAAGTGTTCCTCATCATACATCTCTTATTTTCCAAAAAAAAGCAAAGGATCATATAGGTTAGGCTGGTCGTACACCTTAGATTTTGGACGGTTGTCATGCGGCTGTCCGACTGAAGATGTGATTGTTTCTATGAATGATCTCACCATCAATAATAACAACTAAAGTGCTTGATCAAAAGGGGTGGGTTAGTTTGCGCAAGGTGGCTGATGGTTTGCCAAAGTAGCTAACCATGTAAAACACTGGTATTTTCAGCCAACAGCCAGACGAATACATCCAGCAAAACCAATATGTTTTTGGCAGACAAAGGCCTTCCGTTGGCTGTAATCTAATGTACATGACAGCTTGCTGGCCATTTGCTGGCCAAAACCAGCCATTTCGACCAAAAGAATCTAATGTGTATGGCCAACTTTAAAATCTAAACATGAGCACCTGTAGAGCAGGTCCGATGTTCTCCTTATGGGCGCATCCATGGACAATAAATGTATACATAAACATGTACTTGTCCAAAAACATGTACCATATGCCCAAACTTGAGAACCTGGGGCTGAATACCCACACTATAATAGTGTGGGCATGATATTGTGGTAAGGTGGTCATACACATTAGATGAATGGTGGTCAAATCTGATTTCAGCAGGTCTGGCTGACTATCTAAAGTGTATGGAACTCTTATTGAGACAGAGAGTTGGATATCAAATGCCCAATCCTTTTAATATCAAAGGGAAATAAACTGCCATTGACTGACTAAGGTTCCTTGGGCCCACCAGATAAAACGATTCAAGGGACCTACCTCCAACAACTCCTGGGAAATAGACCATACTACCCTTCAAATTTAGGCTGTACCATTATTGTGTGAGGATCCTCTGGTGGGCCAGTCCACCACTACAGATGTGTAGCAAATGAAAACACAAGATTGCAAGACTGATCCAAATATGCATGTGTATGGGGGAGTTGGAAGGGGCAATTTTAATGTGCACCTTTACCCCAGCAGTCAGGGGAGAGTTAATACGTCCATATAAATTTTATAGGTTTAGCATATAGAAGTGTGTAGACCTCCAGGATTAACGCGATGAATATTTGATCATGAGATCGGAGCAGCCGTTTAGGGACACACTTATGCGGTGTAATAGGCGAGGTGATTACCATCACACAGATTACCGTGTTATTTACCACGACTCATTGTGCTGTGAAGAACAGGCAAGTGGAAGCCAGCGATAAGATCGGGAGCGGCTTAATGAAGCCACAAGTCACAGCTCCTTCAGCAATGTTATGCAGGAGTAATGGACGGCGTCTAATCGCACGGCTTACTATGAAGGACGCACATTACTGCTAGAAAACTAACAATTACATCACAGAAACCATTATAAACCTGCAAAGACGTGCTGATACATAGTAACGCATCAATTAGACAACTCCAGGACTAGTAATGTAACAGGTGCCAAGGATGATGTTTCTACAAGACCAAGGACAGGTGACCCAGGGGCTGTATAACTTGGATTTCTATCCACTTGGGCACCACACCTGGACTTACCTGGAACATCAGTGGATGTTTGACAGAACAGCTCAGGGCATGTTACATTCAATAAGCTGACCTGTTCACCACGACATAAAGTGGTCTGACGTAACCAAAAACATTGACAAAAACAGCTATATCTGGCCAACAGAGGAAGAATTGACAAGGGGAAAAGCTTGATGTAGGTGATCCTAACCTATCTATCTGTGGGACTGGGTGGATAACCGGAGTTCTAGTACCCTTACCTATCTACTGTATCTGCAGAGTTGGGTTGATAAGCTAGGTTCTGGTGACCCTAACGTATCTATCTATAGAGCTGGGTTGATATGAGGTTCTGGTCAAACTCTAACTCTGTAATATTAATTTGGGAAGCCAAAATCCAAAAATCCAAAGCGGCTTATGCTACCTATGGGTACCACAAACTCCCCCCACTCTCCTGCATTGGTAGTAGCACTCACAATAAGGGAAGCAGCTGTCAGACAGCGGTTGTTCCCTCTATAACCAGACTGGCTGAGACAATGATGAACACTAAAAGATCATACCATCTGTAACTTAGGTCGGGCCACACGTTTCGAGTGAAGTGAATGGGATTTTAACACATTTCATCCACCCAGTGCAGAAACACCCTACAGCGTAAAGCGTCAATTAATGCTGCCGATTCTATGTCGGTTTTGAACCCTTGCAATGAAAACTGACCTATCCACAGGAGTTAAACCACAGGTGGGTCCACTGCAGGATATCCCGCTGTGAGACCTCTACATGTGCCCATAGCCTAAAGGGGAAGATCTGATTCCTGGTAGACCCAACGATCAGGGTCTGTGATATCATATGGTCCTGTGGATGTCACCTTTTGCGATGGACAGAATAAAATCCATGGCAAACCTGTAAAAAAGTAATTTTTTTGCAGCGTAAAATAAGCATGTTCACCTCTTCGTACGTCCAGGTATCTCGTGGCCAGTTTCCATTTGGGTGCCAGGTCTCCTTTAACTTCGACCCGCATGTGAGCGATCAGTGATGCTCCAATCAAGTAGATCATCACCGCTCAGCCACAGATTGGCTGATCGGCTCACGTGTGGACAGAAGATCAACAAACCACCAGGGATCAAAGGGAGAGACTGCTGGATCTGCTCCTGGCCTCTGCAGGGAAAAAAAAAATTACCTGGAACATCCCTTTAAACATGCAGATTAGATTGTGCCACGGATCTACCACAAAACCTGGTCTGGTCGGGATATATTTGGGATTATCAGATTCCACTTGGATTTTGGCATGGATCTGGTGCTTAACTGCATTCAATGCATGTGAATAGTATCTACAACACATTCTCATACATCTGAGAATTCCCTGTGCATTGGAAAAAAATCCACTTTGACAATGAATGGCATGTGACTTATTTTGGATGGAAAGAGAAGTTTACCCCAACTGAATTTTCCCTCAACATGGCTTTTGGTCCAGTCGCTCTGCCATTTACAGTCTTGTGATGTCACTAAATAATGGTCCCATTCATGATCTCCACATAAATTGTATATCATATTAAAACGGCTATACTGTAGACCCGAAACACCAGGCTGATTTTTCCCAACCCTGTCTGCCTCCTCAATGTACCTTCTTAGCAGACATATACTTGCCCCAGGTAACTTCCTTGACATTTTCTTCCTCTATAATCCCTTACTAAAATACAGAAACTTCCTCATCCACAATGAAATGTTTATCCAGTAGACGTAGAACACGCCTACAGCGAAGGCCACACAATGGGCGACTTGTCATAACCCTGACTGGATCCAACAGGAAGCAGAAGCTTTCCCCTTTATAAATCCCTTTGCAATTGGGTCCAAAGCCAAAAGGGCGACAAATGTGCCAGAAATAGCAAGTCAAACGTAGGGAGCTGAGAGCAATACAACACAGAAGATGTGTCCTGGAAAGGTAAATCTTATTTAACACATTGAAGGAGTATACTCATCTGTTATTGTTATAAAACACTGCTAAACAATGATCAATAGGGGTCCTATTGCTACCATTTTGGGGTCCATATGACTTTCCAATTGTTTTTATTATTTTTGACAGGATAAGCAAAAATAGCAATTCTATATTTCTTTATATGGAGTTTCTAGTACAGAATTCACTGTGGGTTATAGGAAGTCTGTCATCAAAACCCAGGCCCTCGCACGATCAGGTAGTGATGACATAACTCATCAGAGACAACTCGTGGCAATACAAGGCCTCCGAGGGGATCAATTGATCACCCTGGGTCCCACTTCTATGGAAAAGAGATGATTTTTCCTGAGGGAGGCCGTGACCAGCCAGGAAGTTTCCCTGTAGCAGCCATTGCAAGGGGAATGTATTATAACATGGTAACAATCACCAGTACATGGCGGTGCCACATCCCGTATGAGCCCCAGTGGTCACAGGACTTACTACACCATCTCCCAGCACAGTACTGTTGAGTTCACTCACTCGGTTCATTTACCATTTCTAGAAAGAGTAAGGACTGGTATATAGACGCATTGTGTGTACTTCTTGCTGCCAGCCTCCATTACGCTTCATAGCCCAGTAAGTTCCAATTAATGTCAGGATTCGTTGCGGCGCTGCCATTGATACTAATTGCCACGAACACTTCAGACCATATACAGTAACTTAATGCAGGAAGGCAGACGCCAGAGAGGACTGGAAGCTTTTATGATGATTTCAATTTAGTGAACGCTAGATATAAAAGTATAAAATCACAATATAAATACTGAAAAAGGCAAATGTACAGAGTGATAACTAAAAGATATTAACTCTCCTTGGAGTGATGTCACAGATAAGATGTGAGCCAACCAGAGTTCTTCCTTCCTCTGCTGCTCCTTATCCCCTCCCACAGTGTGAAGTCTCAGATACTGAACATAAAAATTGCAGCTGCATCCCCCTCTGCCCCTTTTTCTAGGTATAGTTAAACCCCTAGATGGATATTTGGGGGACTAAGGTGGTTACTAAACATTTGCACAGAGGCTTCCAGATTATGAGGAGGAGGACAGTCTTTACAAAGCTTCAAGTATTCATGTGTATTAAAGGGTCATCAATTAAAGGTCGTCTGGGGTCTGGCAACCCAACCCTCAGCTGATCAGCTGTTTGAAGAGACCAGGTGAGTTCTGCAGCCTCTTCAGTACTTACCAGGAACAGAGACAGACATATGTACACCAGCTGTGTTTGATATCGAAGCTCAGGCCGTTCACTTTAATGGGACTGAGCTGTGATCAGGCCATATGACCAATGACCATGATTTCACATGGCCTGTGAATCAGAAGTTGCGCACTGTTGATCCACTGGGGGGGGTGTGCGGGTGTTGCACCCCCATGGATCCTCAATTGATGAACTATAATAAACATTATCACATCTCCACCAGACAGGTGACAACCAGAACATATCGGACTCTGGGACTCTCACCGACCACCAGATCAGGGGTCATGCGCCCCACCAATCCACCCACTTGATAGAATGTTGCCAGGAGGAGCTGCATGGGGCTGCGGTCAAGCTTGTACCCCTGTCACTCTGCATCCTGGCTATTGCTGCATATACTGACTCTGGATGTATGGTAGATTGTAAATAACCCTTGACGCATGTCGCTAAGGGGTTAAACGCTCACATGATAATACAAGAGTTATCAATTCTCAGCATCTATGGTAATACTAGAATGAGAGACAGACATAGATAGAATAAAGATAAGTGTATTGCATACACCTCAATAGAGTAATATATTGCATAATGTAAATTAACCACAAACATGTGTATACATGCATGTGTGGTGACATCACACTGACAGGTAGATTCGGCATATTAATATTCAATCAGTCATTGCAGGACCTGACTTTTTGGTAACGTCTGAACCTGTCACTGCAGAGCTGGGTGAGTGTCCCGTGAGTTGGTGGTCAGAAAAATAGATTATCCTAAGAGAATCGGAAGAATAGAGGGAAGCCTGGAGCTCATGTACAGGAGCAAGCAGGAAGCAAGCCGCCCAATCCCATGTGTCACCCTACGTGTTTGTAGGTGTATGTATGTATGTATATATATATATATATATATATATATATATATACACACACATACATACATACATATACACACGTCCCGCTTTGGCAAGGTTTCCAAGACAACTACTCTCACTATTTACTAAACATCCCGCTATAGTGTGAAACACAAATGTGCAATGACCTAAATGATGGTAAATTGAGAAGGACGTTGGCTAAATTTACCAAATGAAAAAAACTTTCCGCTTGAAAAATCTGCAAATGTACGGCTCATGGAAGATTAAACGCAACGCAAGTCAAGCGAGGTTGTGCTCAGAGGTTTGTGAGATGGGTGTTAATGAGTGAATCCTTTCAAGGACACAAGCATCACACTCCATGAATTTCATCCTCTCATCTACTACACGTGTCACATCACTGGGAAAATGAAGGTCAATGGCCGGATGACAGAGTCTAATAGCAGATGACAGTTGTGACCACGCTACGGCTAGATAACATCTATGGGGACACTTTGGGTCATCAGTAGCGGTCCAGATTATGAATACATTGATGCAAGGCTTGAGAACATCATAGGATATCATGAAGATCTAGGAGGAAGAGACTGACCTGACCAGTGCCCTGTGGATGTGCCAGACCTGTCCGTACACGTATCACTGACTGGCTTAAAGACGGTCTCCCATCCACCTGTGGCGTATCTCCAGCTCTGCGACTCCAGGATGAGAGTCCTCTGCGTGCCGAAGGCGATCATGAAGCAGTAGACCACGTGGTGAAGTTGGCATCCATAGCCGCAGCCTTTGTTGATGTTACACACTAGTTTCTTTGCTTTGCTGCAATCCTTTGGGTTCTGTGGTCAAAACAAAAGGAGAATTTTATAAAAATCCTTGTATAGTGTCCAAAAAAAAACAAACAAAAAAAAAACATGTAATCATCTACCTATGAGGGGTCTGTCTTCTGCACCTTCCTGAATGAGGAGGACTTTCTTTACTATAGCTGCACTATTCCCTATAGGCTCTGGGTTTGGTACTGGGGACTAATCTGGAATGGGTGAACCAATTACATGAACCATGTCCTTAGGGCATGAACTACATATTGGCCAAACCCAGAAAATGTTCTTAAAAACAGCTCAGAGTGGTGCAAACCAACAAAAGGTATTTGCTTTACCACTTCCCAGCCACTCTGGTGCTGAGGCCTCCCTGGTCCTCCACCATGTTGGGTGGTTCTTGCACCCTCGATGACTTGTCAACACCATTGTAGTAGTTGCAAGTCATGTTGACATGTTATCACTGGAACAGGTAGAATAGAGACTGGTGGAGGACCAAGAAAGCGTTAATATCAGAGCGGCAGGGTTTTTATAAAATTTCATCCGGTTGCACTAGCTCTTTAAGGTACAGAAGACCTTTAAGGCTAAGGCTACACCTAGCTGGTCCGCCGTGGACATCCAGCAGGGGATCGCTTACAGCAAAAAGATGCCAAACCTTTGCAAGGCAAGAAACTGAGCAGCTCAAGTCCAAAACCTGCAGCGCAAGACAGTGGGAACCGTCGGTGGTTAATCCAATGCAATATGCCACATGGTGTCCCGGCCCGAGAAGAGCTTACAAATCTATAGCCACTAAGTATTCCTAGGCACACGGCAGTAAATATTGACAATGCAACTTCCGATGTCATCTCAAACGCCATGTGAGATTTTTATATTCCACTGAGACATAAATAATCGTATACGTGATGGAAATACACATTATCCCGCCTATGCTACCAGTGAATATCCCTTATGGGAATGCAGAATCCTACTAGCAGCATCTCATAAATAAATGAGGTAACATGGGTCGTGGGACAAAAACAATCCCCATACGGACGTCGCAGAGCTGTGATTGTCAGTGTAGCAGAGCCGAGCCTGGTGCAGCTCATGGGAATATCACAATGTGTCATCTACTTTTCTGTAAGACTGGCGGTAAACCTACTGCACAAAACAGAGAGATGACAACGCCAGTCTGTCACTGCCGCTAATGACTGTATTACCATACAGATTATTACCTAATATTCTGTAAGTAATCTCAACAGTAAAGACGCTCGCAAGGTCTCGAGACCTCACATTTCATGAATTGGAGAGTATGTTCTCAGCTCTTGCATCTACCCCTGGGAAAAATGGTTGATTCCTGCATATAGCCCATAGGCCCTAGCGGTAGTAAACAGGGCCAATGAAGCTAGGTGACAAACCGAGCCCTTTCCAGTCCATAATACCCCACTTGCAGACCTCAGTATTTTATTATACATGCAGCATAGCTAGAAGCAGTGCTCCAGACTAAAATAAAATACATAGGAGCCACTGGCTCCTAGATTGAAAAAAATTAGGAGTCAAAAAAATTTTTTAGTCGACATACACTATAATGATCCCCAGTGGCCTCCACACACCGTATAATGCTCCCTAGCAGTCTCCACACACTGTATAATACTTCACAGTGCACCCCTCACAGTATAATGCTCCCCAGTGCCCCCCCACATAGTAAAATGGTTTCCAGTGGCCCCCACACAGTATAATGCTCCCTAGCTGTCTCCACACAAAGCATAATGCTCCCCAGTGGCTCACACATGATATAATGCTTTCCAGTGGCCTCCACACACACACAGAATAATGCTCCCCAGTGGCCCACACACAGTAAAATGCTCCCTAGCTCTCGCAACACAAAGCATAATGCTCCGCAGTTGCCTCCACACACAGTATAATGCTCCGCAGTGGCTCACACATGATATAATGCTCCCTAGCTCTCACCACACAAAGCATAATGCTCTGCAGTTGCCTCCACACACAGTATAATCCTCCGCAGTGGCTCACACATGATATAATGCTCCCTAGTGGCCTCCACACACACAGTATAATGCTCCCTAGTGGCCTCCACACACAGTATAATGCTCCCTAGTGGCCTCCACACACAGTATAATGCTCCCTAGTGGCCTCCACACACAGTATAATGCTCCCTAGTGGCCTCCACACACAGTATAATGCTCCCTAGTGGCCTCCACACACAGTATAATGCTCCCTAGTGGCCTCCACACACAGTATAATGCTCCCTAGTGGCCTCCACACACAGTATAATGCTCCCTAGTGGCCTCCACACACAGTATAATGCATTCCAGTGGCCTCTACACATGGTAGTATACCCCTCTCCAAACAGTATTATGCTTACCAGACTAAACAATCTTGGCACCATTTGCGAAATATTAGTCACATCTGCAGCCTTAAAACAGGTATATCTGTAAAGTGCTCCAGAATATGATGGCGCTATATAAATAAGCAATATAAATATACGCTGTAACCCTCAAAGCGCTGCACACTAAAACTAGCCATACACATGCATGCTTGACTAAGCCTTCAAGTTCTACCCCCTCATCATAAGCGGCGCACCTGCTTGTCCATCACCTGACCACGACAAGATTTTGATCCCCTGGAAGAAAGATTCCTATTGAAGTGTATAAGCAGAATACCCCTTTAAAACCTCTAATCCGCTTTCAGCTCTGTATATACTGTATAGTTGTGAATCTTTGGGACTAGCTGATGTACACCACTCTGCCTATGTAGTCAGGAATTTGCAGTCACGGTAAAGAATGGATAGACGAATTTCCAGCCAAGACTGGTGAGAACCGCCAATATGATTGGCAACGACAATGTCCATGTCAATTATGTAGGGCCAATTTATGTAATGATATGTAAATAGGACTGCTTGGGCGTTCATTGCCATGAAAATGCTAAACATTTTTGTGTTCACACAAGATATATAAAAAAAAAAAAAAAAAAAAAAGAAAAAAACAGACAGTAAAGTTTGAGGGTGGTTTAGTTTGTTAGCTGGATGTCTTTTAACTAGATACCAAGGTGACCTTGTGTGGCACACGCTGCATGAATATCGCTAGGCTGTGTTCTTACATATGCATGAAACTCTTGATATGAGTCCAACTGGGAAAATCTACAAGCAGAATTGTGAATAAGAGCACTAAGATCCTTAATGACGGCGCGGCTCACGCGGAGGGGCCGCTCTCCAGAGAATTACAATGTAGGGTTACGGAGACTAGAAGAGGAATACATTGGGGTAGATGACGTCACACGTGCAGTATTGCTCCAGATCAGGTGGGGGTTTGTCCAAGTGGAATATATATTTGTCTTACACACACATAGGTAGATATATATATATATATATATATTAAAGGGGTTTCCAATCCTTGATACTGACAGCTTTATAATAGGATAGTGCACTGATATCAGATCTTACATACCACCCATTAGCTACAGCTGACAGGTCTGCACAATGTACCAAGTCTGCAGCAGGTAGCTCCATACACTGTTTAGTGTCTGTAACATAGTACAGCTGCTTATCTCCCATTGAACTGCATGGGATCTGAGCTGCAATAGCGTCGCACGGCCACTATACGGTGTAAGGAGCATTCTACTTCTAACTCCGAACAGTATGCAGATCTGGTGAATGCAGCAACTGATCTGTGGGGGCGTCAAGCGTCAGATCTGATGTTGATGAGCTAGCCCATCTCCATTCCTGCATCATATGTAATAAACAGGGGACATTAGCTCCCATCAATTAAGGGGTTGTGCAGGGTTCAAAACATGGCTGATTTCTTCTTCTTGAGCAGGACTGAGCTGTAGAATGGCCATATGACCAACGGACATGATGTCACTTCCTGTGAAGAAGAAAGCAGTCATGTTTTTGAAGTCCTGAACAACCCTTTTAAAGGGATTCTCTACTATGGAAGGGTGTTGTCCAAAGCAGGGTCCCATAACAATAAGCTTATTGGGACTTCCAACAATCGTCTGTCCAGCAGTAACTGCTCAATTTCTCTGCAGTGCCTCCACAGGAGAAATTAAGCATTACACAGTGTCCATTCATATCAATGGGATATCTGTGTAATGGCAGACAGGTCCTACAGAGCGAGAGACTCTCTTTGTAATAACTCTCCACTTTGGCCAAGAGATAAGGATCCTGGACAGACTCATCCTTCTACTGACTCACAATTCCCTAACTATGTGTATGATGATAATGGGTTTACTAAACTGGATGACCCATTTAACATAAGTTAGTTGCTTCTTAGGGGTTTTATATCTAATAGGGCCAATCTCTTCTTCATTGAGAGGACAACTGGTTGTCTGAGATCTGACAGAAGTAATTTTCCGCTCTCCATACCTTTTCACTGCAGGTAAATGGGTGAAGGGGCACCCAAGAGCACCATCCACTTCTAGTTAGAGGGTGGTCCAAAGCAAGGGTCATTCTATTCCAAGGGTCCCAACAGGGGGTAAAGGGATCCGTCTTAAAGAGACATCTATCACCTGCCTTAGCCAGTGATCAGCTGACTAATAACTGTGTGCGTCAAGAGGGACCCAGAAATAGGGACAAAATGGGAACCAGAGAAGCCGGAACTGTACATGATTATTGGGGCTGCCATCTTGCCTGAGTTTCTGCTCTGCTAAGAAGATTTAGTGATAGTCATAGGCAGCAATAGTCTGGAGGCAACTCATTAAGATCTATAGGAAAGTTGTCTACACATGTTCTGTGCAGGAAGAATAGATGAGCTGTGACAGTAGCAGATGCAATGATTGGGTCAGTTGTGTCAGTTTATTATTAGGCTTAGTGGCCAGAATGAAAATTGCAGGATATAATACTTTTTAAATATAGACAATGCCATGGAAAATTAAAAATAAAATCATCAAATAGTCTTAAAAAATGTTTCACATTAAAAACATTTATTTAAAACAACAGGTCACTTTCTGACGATGCGTTCCCCTTTAAGGTAGCTCTACTGGTTTATATCACCATGTGTAATACATTGTACATAATTACATTTTTTAAGAAATTTTTCCCTTAAATAAATATTCATATATCTACAAAATGTGACACCTCGTAATGACTTCTATTCAGACTGAAGGAGCTTCTTCGAGAACATGGAGACATGGTTAGTGCTGGAAGCTGCCATGTTAAAACTTTACTGCAATTTTCACGCCTGTGGGCATGAAATCCAACTAATATTAATGACAAAGAAATAATATATGAGGCCGTCAATCATCTGTTACAGGAGCTGCCTCACAAACAGATTTTTTTTTTTCTTTCTTTTTTTACTTGGGGGATCAAAAACCCAATTTCTACAGCAGATTAATTTTTCCTGGACTTGGGAACGGAAAGAGAAGAAAAGAGAAATAATTGGGTAGTACAGAATGGTTTTTTTCCTTCAAAAAATACATCTTCTGGTAAAGTCAAGCAAATATGATTCCTACTAACACAGTCGATGTTAGAGGCGCTAGACTGTCGAAATTCTGGAGTATGAGAGGTCACAAAATACTATATAAAACTTTGGAGGTCACTCAACATCACAAAGTAATTCCAAGAGTAAGGGCTCCTGCACATGGTCGCAAAATGCCTGAATTCTCCAGAACGTATTCTGGCCGCAAATCCCATTCCGACTTTCAGTCTAATGACCTGAGCTTACAGTATCGTAGATCCTTTTGATGGTTTAAGTCTGGGTCATTTGACCTGAGGTCGGGATGGAATTTGTGCTTGTAATATGGTCTGAAAAATCCAGAAGACTTACGGCCGTGTGCAGGAGGCCTAAACGTGGCCATATTCCTCCATCTGTTGGGGGAGAGACAGGAGACCCCCATATATAACAGTCTGGTTACTCCTATGATAAGATCACTTTGCATGAATGTGTATGGGTCCTACATGTAGCCCAGGCTACATGGCAGTGTCCATGATCTTCTCACGACCTTAAGATACCATATAGCCCAAGTCTTGACCAAAGTCATCCTTTACAGGCTATCTTTGCTCTACCACCATTTCTGTTCTAGGGCCCAGGAGATCACAGGTGCCTGGTAAGGCTATATTCACATGACCACTCTGATTCTCAGACGTGCTTTTATGGCCGGGTCAGGACTAGCGTGGCAACCTTTTTTTCACAGACCTATTGGCTATCAATGGGAGAGTCATGTCCATGAAAATTAAGTAAAATTCCTGATTCATTGCGAACAGTCTACTTTTTAATAGATGATGGACATCACTCAGTCGTGATAACATATACTAGTTCATGATAGGCCTGGATACCTTTCTTAAAAATAAGCTTATGGAAGCTTAACATTTTTGAGTTAGGATGTTAATCCAAGGATTTGGTCCAAATGCCAAATTTGGAGTGGGAAATGATTTTTTTTTTACTCTGAGGGGGCAACTGGCGTCCACCTCATGGGGTTTTCGTGCCTTCCTCTGGATCAACCTGGTAGGTTTGATGTAGTTGTGTCTATCGAACCTTATCAAGTATGTTACTATGAACCTCAATGGTGTGAATAGAGGCCAAGTAAGACAATGGTGTGATACTGATGCTCTTGTACTCTGTGTACATAAATCCAGTGCATACAGATCTAGCAAGAAGTGTATTTGTCACCTGAACATAGGCAATCCGTTGCTGTACGAGATCTGTCAAATCTTTGGCCTCTCTTTCTCGCCAATCGCCTGCACCATCGGTCTGACTGAGGTAGTAGAGATCTGTCATAACTGACCTGTTAAGCAAACAATTACATGTTAAAAACACAGTCCATTACACTGCTGCACTAACATAGATCAGCTCTGTGTATCAAGGCCCCCCTTGTGGAGACCCAGCTGGTATAGAGAGTCCTACAGGCAATATTCCCCAGGGAAAATGTATGCAAATGAGCTCTCCTCCGCCTCCTTGTGGAGAGAGCCAATATGCAGACTCCATGACTAGCTCCCTGGTCGCTCATGTTATTTCTGCAATCCTGATACAGCCAGTGAAGTGCCCGTTCCAGGACCTGCAGGTGCCGTAACCTGCTTTTTACAGGTAACAAGAGAGAAAAGAGGGAGTGAATAGATTCTTTTACTTACAAAATCCCAGAGGAGACCTTTATGGTATGTATTGATATAGCAAAAGGGAAAAATACCAATATCAAGGCACCCAATGTACATTACTCCTCCCCGGACAACCCCTTTACATTAACAGTCCTTTCTTATATTGAGAGTTTCCACTTCTAAAACTGTAGGAGGTCTAGATGTTCCATTAAATGCTACTTATTGGTATATAATACACACATAGCGTATATAATATACACATAGCGTATATAATGCTGCACATAGCGTATATAATACACACACTCACACATATAATATAAAATAATAGCAGTCCGTACCTTTGCTGGTCACCCATGTCGGTCAGTAATTCATCCACATGTCTTTGGAGTTCGTTTCGGTCCAAATGTTTTAATTTTTTTAGCTCACTTTGGACAAAATACCAGAATTCCTTGGCTCCGTTTTCTATTGCCCGTCTTAAGATTTCATGATCTTTTCCCATGCCAGCCACTAAAAAAAAATAGCACATAAATAAAAAACTAGCATTGATATTGCGTAAAGGTATCTAGCTTGTCCAAACACAAGGAAGGCCACAGACCGTACACACCCATGATCCAAGTCTATGTCCTTACTGCTCTTCTCTTAAAGGGGTTTTCCCAGGCGTATTCATAGATGACAGGGACATGAATTATAGATCGGCGCAGGTCCAGCACCCGGTCCCCGGCCAATCAGTTGCTTGAAGAAGCTGCAGCATTTAGGAGAGGGCTGCAGCTTTGTCACTACTGACCAAGCACAGCACTGTACATAGTATAGTGGTTGTGCTTGGTATCGCAGGTCAGCCCATTCACTTGTTTGGGACAGAACTGTGAACAGGCCAAGTGACCGATGAACAAGACATCACATGGCCTGTAAAGTGAAAAAACTGCTCAGGTAGAGCCGCTGCTGCTTTAAATAACCAATCCTAAGGAGTCCGGGTGTTGGATCCCAGTGGATCTGAAACTGATGAGCGATCCTAAGAACAGGCCATCAATTATTAACTCCTGAAAAACCCCATTAATGTATAGCTAAGAGAATTACAGTCATTCTCCACCTTCTAACCTCATGTCATTCTTGGGCCCAACATTGTGTGCCAAGAAATCTCTTAGGGTTTTGAGCTTTTTTTTTTCTGTGACATAGAGCTCCAAACCCTCTGCACAAATAAAAATTTACAATAACAATCTCGCTGACAGCAACCGCCACTAGACGGCGCTAACATTTATACTGTTGTACACAGATGTCATCCACCACACTCCGTGTAGTGGTGACTGCAGGTAGCACAGATGCTAAGTTTACTATCTATTCTATGTCTATGCAGAGGATTTTGAGCTCTGTATCACAAAAACATATCCCTGCACCATCTAAAAACATATTATGAAGTTAACGCATCCAAAATTCTGAACTGAATTATAGATCAAAATGGTATTCAAGGGGTGAGCATCTGACTAAAGCATTATGACATTCTCCAATGTAGCCCCTTATGGGCTGTAAAACTTCTGACACATCCCTATAACTTTTCGGACATATTTATTACTGGAACAGATTGTTTCTCTTTTCAATGAACATATATAAACTACATACCTATATACTATATTGTATATTACACACGGACATCTGTGTAGATCCATGCAGTAAATGGAACAGTTCTTACAATGTCATCTAGTAATAAGCTATCAATATAGAAGCGTTGTGTGGGCGATATACGATATCACACGGTAAACATTTCCGAGTATTGAGAGACTCTATACAAAGTGCTGCACAATATGTTAGAGCTATATACAGTACATAACCGGAAAGTGGTAGGAGACTGTGTAACCTACATGTATATAGAAGACTATTTTTACATGACTGCTCATTTCCTGAGCTCAGCCAGAGGAAGTGCAGAGCGAGGAAAGTAGTCCAAGACTTCTTGCAATAAGACACGTGAGAGGAGAATGTGTGTCACCCAGTACTGGTGGTCAGCTATATATCTGACTATTGTAAGGAGCCTCGTATCACTGCTATAAGACACAATAGGAAGGAACGTGCCGACATCTGTGACCCCTTAAAGCAGTGACAGCACAATACTGTATACTGAAGTTAATAGGTAGTGCAATGACAGAACAATAATGTAAAAAAAAAAAAAAAAGTATAATAATGCTTATTAAAAAAAAAATATATATAATATATATATATATATTTTATATTATTATTATAAAAATAATAAATGTTTAAATAAATAATGTTTAAAAAAATAATGAATTCCTCCCACCAAATGTTTGTTTAAAAAAATAAAATAAAAAAATAAATAAAAAAGAAGCCAAAATGACTATTTTTTGGTCCATCTATCAGTGAAAAAAAATGCTATAAAAAGCACTTCCCCAAAAAACAGCACCAACAAAAACAGACAGCAAAAAACCCCTCAAGCAATTCCGTATTTAAATTTATAAGATGACAGAGGTGGAATTGTTGTTTTTTTCCCTCTTCCCTCCCGGAAAGTGTTAGTCAATGAGATATCTGTACCCCAAAATGGTGCCATTAAACACTACAAATTGTCCCACAAAACAAGTCCTCATACCTTGATAGAAAAAAATAAAAAATTTATGGCTCCTGACAAAAAAACTGCAAAAAAAATGGTTTGGTCATTACAGGGGTTGTCTGAGATCTAGGTCATAAGTATCAACACCCGGACCCCGTACTGATCAGCTGTTTGGACTGCCAGAAGCTGTATACAAAGTATACAGCTGGAAGCAGCTCTGTGGATAGGTCATCAGTATCCATGATGCCTAGACAGCCCCTTTAAGTACCAAAAGAGGCTGGTCACTAAGGTGTTAATAAATATTTAACATGAAGCAGATGGTGTCTTACCAGCACTGCTAGACTGTTGTTTGTACATCTCTATCTGTTCTTTGGCCTTCAGCAGCTGCTCTTCTAATGCCCGTATCCTTCCTGCTGCCGCTCCTTGCTCCACCGGACCTTCAGGTATCCTAAAAATATACACAAAGTGCAAGGTAAGAACTAAAGCAGCAACCGAGACAGTATGGAGAGAGTCACAATGTCTCTGTTAAGACAAGTTGACATAAAAACACAAATTATCACTTATTTCAGTCCTATAATGGGTGAAGACTAACAGAAGCTTCTTTCCTTAAATGGAACCTGTCAGGACACTAAACCACCCACAATTCCTTATGGACCAGGGGTTTATTGTCCCATATCACCCTGTTATAATGTAATGTGCAGCCGCATTAAAAAATAAAAAAGATGTATACTTACCTAGAGATGAGTTCACTTCTCAGTCAGTTACTTTCTACATATTAGTCTATGAAGAGTGGAGGGGGATAGAAAAGACACCCAATATAAATGCTGTTTTTACACTCTACTATTCTAAACTCTTTTAACACTGCTAGGTTTTGTAGATAAGAGGCTGTGAGTGCACAGAATGAGGCAACAAATCAAGTAACTAGCCAGCAGGAGAATTCTACTCCACCCCTCCCTGCTCCATAGAGCTCTATGTGTGATGCTGAATACTGAGATGGATATAACACTGATGATAAGGGGCATGAGAACAGCTCAATAAGTGGTGAAGGAAACGGTTCTCCTTAATAAGATATATTACAGAGTTTCTTATAGTCACATGTACTATTCATTCATGTAAGGTTGTTTATAACTAGAGGGATGCTTTAAGGACTGCACAAATAAGCTGAAAAGTAACACCATGAAAGTAAATGGCCGACACACTTCTATGTGCTGCTTATGGCAATCTGGTACCTTATTTATTGTGGGTACCCATTATTTGCCTAGTAAAATAATGCCCTAACAGGCACTTCCATCCATAGAAATGACTGCTCTGTGACTTGTACAGTCTCTAGGCACAAAGCAAGAGAGCTGAAGATGATAAAAGCCGCCTGGAAATGATGACAGAATTCAATAGATGGAAAACAAGATGGAGAGCACACAGCATTACTGAGAAAGCCGCATTATAAAGTGCACCTTATAAGGAGGAAAGGAATATAAGAGTCTTCTATAGACACTACACTATTGTCATCTAGCTGGCACCTTCTTGGCACCATGTCTGGGGCAGGCACAAGGATGGGTGCACCCGTGCATGGAGATATCAGCCGTCACCATCCCACTAAGTACATTGTATGCGTTGTTTCCTCCTTCCGTCCTCAAGTTTCCTCCTGTAATAAACGTCTCAACTCTGAACAATTGTGGAACTGACAACCGCAAACTAAATAAAGGCACTGCTTTATTATGACAAAGGGGGTTTAAAGGGCAACCCCACCTTCCTATTATAAATGTCAGGCACATCCTGAGCATCACACAGACAATCCAAAGATTTCTATCAGTGTAATGCTTGGTTTCACCTGTGGGGGTGCTGCAGTAAAACTGGGGGAAAAAAAAATCCCTCTTTTCTAATGGGGCCCACTGAATAGAGGTCTCCTGGGTGTAAGCAATTCAGTGGTGCTAGCGTCAGTAGGAATCTGACCTATTGTTAGGCTTTGTGTGTGGTAAAGCAGCTCAGCCCCAGTCAAGTGAATATGAAAACCAGGCACAAGACATGGACAGGCACGATGCATAAAAATAATAACACAGTCAGCAGCACTTTCTGAAGGATCCTGCCAAAATCCTGCACAGAGCCAAAGGGGTTAATCTCCTGCGGATCTGCTTCATCTACAGAAGGCGGTACTTGGTATTGGGGGTAAGGCTTTAATCTTTTGTACTGCCGCAACAGGGTAAAGGGGAGAGGCTCCTGCTTCAGCCAGCTGTCTCACCACCAGACTCCTCCCAGTGAGGAGGAGGAAGGGCAACATGGCGGAGCTCCTGAAACGTCTCAATTTTAATTGTAATATAAATAGAACCAAAAGGGAAGTAGGAGGAAAGGCTGAGATATTTTTTTGTGTGCATTTTCTGCATTCCTTTAATAGTTACATTTTTCACCATTTTAGAATGTCAAGATCACAGAAAAAACTTGTCATAATTTTTTTCTTCTTTGGATCCTTTAAAAGGAGCCATAAAAATTACTTATCTGATAATTTCTTGACTGGTGGGGGTCCGACTTCTGACACTTCCACCTACCCTAGAATGGGAGTGTTTTACCGCTGCTGAGAAAATTACTTATCCACTGTCCTATGGATAGAGGATAAACTGCAGACTGGTGGGGGGTCCAACCACTGACATCCCCACCGATCCCAGAAACTCGCGTTTAGAATGTAGTGGTGGACACAGAATGCTCCATTCAGCCCCGAAAATAGCTTAAAGGAGGTATCTAGTTTCTATGATTGATGGCCTAACTTGAAGTCTATGGGGCAGTGCTGCAGTACCTACAACTTGCCACTACACTTTGTACGACAATCCAGCTTTGCCTTGGTAGCGATGATCTGTGGGGGTTCTGGGTGTTGGATCCCCACAGATCTAATATTGATAGCCTATCCTAAGGATGGGGTATCAATCATAGAAGCCAGATAACTCTTATACACAGGACTTGGGCATCACCATGGAAATGAAGCGGAGGCACAAATTCTACGTCCACCACTAAATTCGAAACTGAGTATCAGTGGTCGGACTCCCAACCAATCGTCAATTTATCTTCTATCCACAGGATACAGGATAACTCACTTTTGTTGCACACCCCTTTAGAAGAGCCCTAAAATAAAAAAAGAATAAAAAATAGGAGTATAGTTTTTCTTGTGTCTGTGATCCTGACACTGACAAGGGTGTAAAAATTTTACGCAAAAAAAGGAACCTAAAAAAGAAAAACTATTTCCTCCTTTTGTCTCCATTAGAGATGAGCGAATTGAAAAGCTGACAAAGTGGAATTCAATCCGAATTTCATGAAATATTCAATTCGCATCAAATCCGGATTTCCTCACGCTTCGTTGTAACGAACTGCATTTTTTTTCAAAATGGCTGCTGCCTATGTTAGGACATGGGGCAAGGAACACGGGATCACCCACAATGCCATGCGTGCAGTCAATCAGCAGCCAGCCTTGTGATGTCACAGCCCTTTAACCCCTTCGCAAGCGCCCACGGCATGTTTTACCGCTGCGTCCAAGGTGTTAAAATCCCCTATCGGTTATGGAACAGGGTGTTAGCTGTAACTGACACCTAACACCCTGCTCCATAACCGATCGGGGCCCAACACCTTGGATGCCACGGTCAAACATGACCGCGGCATCCAAGGGGTTCCGCCATTTTGCCGCCCACCCTGGCAATCTCAGTTGCAGTGTCCTGAGTATGGTGGTAAAAAGTAATAATCCCTTTAAACTAGACACCTGGTATATTCAGATGTCCACACCCATCAGGGAGATATTATCAGCCCGCATCAGGAACTTTAGTTAAAATGTGTTTCAATGCTGCATCATGTAAGAACGGAGATGCGTGGGTTTCCTCTGGGTACTCCGGGGTTTCTTCCCACACTCCAAAGACATATTGATAGGGAATGTAGATTGTGAGGCCTATATGAGACAGCAACTGAATGTCTGTAAAAGGGCTGTGGAAAATGTTGGCGCTATATAAGGAGGAGAAATAAAAAAAAATGTAAAAAAAAAAAAAAATTGTATAAAATAAAAAAAAATTTGGACTAAACAATGCTGGATGCTGAGGTACACACTGGGGCAGAATTACTAATACTGTCTTAGACGGTAAAAACTTAGATTAGACAGTCTTAAAGCATACTTAAACCCTATCAATAAATCAATCTCCTCTTTCATATGACACCAGGACCAACCTTCTAGGTTTTATAATGCTTTGAGATACAAGTTTTTGAAGTGACCCAGCCTCAGCTCCCCTGCCTTATACAAGAGCCCACCCTCCATAAACCTAGTGAAAGCAGTGTACAGATTTCACATGACAAAACAGGAAGACATAAGCCGTCACCATCTGACAGGGAAAGGATACAAAAGGGACAGAAAGATTTTCACAGGAAGGACCCAAAATTTGTAAAGAAAGTATATTACGATATTTATAAAATGTTACAAATGCTGCCAGAAAAGTTGTTGAAAAGTTTAGGTACGCTCTAAAATGTGCCAGATGGATCTAAATAATTTATAGTTTATTTTATTTCTCACATTTGTTTTTTTTTTTCCTAGCCCCTCTCCGGCTATACTGGGTATCGTCTTGGTTTGATAATATACAAAGCCAGCATATAAATTTTGCGTATAACTTTATGCAAAAATAAAAAAAACACTGTTGTATTGCTGGACTGCCTATAATACCAACTATTATTTGGCATGATTTCCGACAAAAAATTGCACCATAATTTTAATTTCACACATTAAGCCTGCCTCTTTTTTTTTTTTTTTGGAAAACCTTGCCCCTTTTCCAATAACTTACCCCCCATGGCAGACTAGATGCAGAAATGTGTCTAAAATGGTTAATAATTGTGGTGTAATACATGTATATTTTTTGGACAAATTGGCACTAGAATTGTAGAGAATTTTTAATAATAAATCTGAACCACCCCTGCACATAGGGTTCCCATAATATTTTACGGACCCATAAATACTAAATGTGCCGTTCATAAGACATAAATTGTACTAAGAGCGCTGCTGCTACAGGAGAATACTTCCGTCATACAGCATGTGGTGGATCACACCAAAAGATTTGCTCTAGAAAATAAAATAAAAATAAAAAATTACTGTAAAACGGTAAGAGAAACACTAGGGGCGCCCTATTATTGAGCCATATGAGACAGTACTATAACACAGGCACAAGCATGAGGCCTAAAGACCAGCCTAAGAGGCAGCTTGACTCTTTCATTGGCCCCGATTCCACACGGATCGATACAAAACAATCCAAAAAATTAGATGCAAGTAGAAGACGTCTATGTGCGCTGGCAACCTGGCTCGAGGGATCTGTCAAGTCTTATGTAGGAGCAATTAACATGGCCGCTTCCAGTCCTATTAGTGTATTCAGAAATGCCAACATCAGGTACGCAATATATATAAAATCAATGTCTTTGAGTGAAAGTGAAATTGAATCTTTATAGCCATAAAAAAGCAAAGCTATTGAATGAAATAACTACAGAGGTCATAACGGGAGACGACTTGGACAATTTCGTATGGCAGGAGGTATCATCCGGGGCACAAGGGACGTTTGTCTCTTATCTCTGGATGAAGCGATGGCTGAATGCTGCTTATAAAAAGCCATTCCAGTCCGCAGAAGAGAATTAATTCACAGCCTTGGAATAAAAGTAACCTCTAGATTAGTGTTTGCCGCGATCAATTTTAATTGTGCTCAGTAGCTAGGAGGAAAAAAAAAATCAAAACTCATTACGGACTCTTAGACTACAAATTAGGTAACACAGCAACATATTCATCGAATGGAGGGGGAGGTTAGTGCTTGCGAAACTTCTATATTCCATCGAATCAAATTCATTGGAAATGAGACCAAAGTAACTATTGGCCAGAACTGATATGGTGGAGATCACTCAGAGATTGGTGCAGGGTGCCCAAGGCCAGACAGTCAGAGATGGGTGCAGGATGCCCAAGGACAGATGGGAGCAGAGTGCCCAAAGCCAGATAGTCAGAGACGGGTGCCCAAGGCCAGACAGTCAGAGATTGGTGTAGGATGCCCAAGGACAGATGGGAGCAGAGTGCCCAAAGCCAGATAGTCAGAGACAGGTGCCCAAGGCCAGACAGTCAGAGATTGGTGCAGGATGCCCAAGGATGGATGGGGTAAGAGTGCCCAAGGCTAGACAGTCAGAGACGGGTGCCCAAGGCCAGACAGTCAGAGATTGGTGTAGGATGCCCAAGGACAGATGGGAGCAGAGTGCCCAAAGCCAGATAGTCAGAGACAGGTGCCCAAGGCCAGACAGTCAGAGATTGGTGCAGGATGCCCAAGGACGGATGGGGTAAGAGTGCCCAAGGCTAGACAGTCAGAGACGGGTGCCCACGGCTGGAAGGATGCAGCTTGCCCAAGGCTGGACAGTCAGAGCCAGATGCATTGTGCCCAACACTGGACAGTCAGGGCTGGATGCAGTGAGACTAAGACCAGACAGTCAGACAGGTGCAGCATGCCTAAGAACAGAGAATCTGAGACAGGTGCAGCAAGCCCAAGACTGGAAAGTCAGAGATGAGCGCAGTGTACCCAAGGCTAGGCAGTCAGAGATGAGTGTAGTGTTCCCAAAGCTAGACAGAGATGGGTACCGGGTGTTCAAGCTGGACGGGTGCAGCGTTGCCAAGAATGGACAGTCAGAGCCAGGTGCAGCCTGCCCAAGATTGAACAGTCAGAGCCAGGTTTAGTGTGACCAAGACGAGACAGTAAGACAGGTGCAGTACGCCAAAGATTGGACAGTCAGAAAGGGGTGCAACGTGCCCAGGACCAGACAGAGACAAGTGCCATATATGAGTGGGGCCGTCTCCTCTAAGAACCTATTTGATGAACCACTCTGATATAGTGAGGAACTCCATAATTAATCAATAAACAGCAAAGTTTCACCCTCTGCCAACAGGGGGCGTACTACCATGAAACGTAAGAGCAGCACCAATGATGTCAGTCTCTATTTTATCTCAATCTAGTGATGGGCTCAATTTTTACACTTGCTCTATCGGTTTCCACAAATATACATGCAAAAATGGTCATGATGATGTGAATATCGACTCCCTACGGCAACATTGAGCTGAGCACGGAACAAGAAGTTTTGACAAGCAGAAGAGCAAACTCACTGCCGCTAGACCTGGATAGGCATAGACGCTTCCAAAACAAAATTGTCTGGTTTTGTCTCCTAAAGCAACTGCAGACTGACATTATGCAGGGACAATGAGGGAATTAATTCTGTGACGGTTTCCTAGAATAGATGGGGTGTAGATTTGGCACAACTTTGGCGCTCAGCCATTTTATGCACAAAAGAGGGGCCTGCTTGCCAGTTTTAGAACAGGGATCAAAGCGGATGGAGGCAAAAATGACCTGGCCCTCGATTGTTCTGATGACATCATGTTCATCAGTCACATTATATAGCAGCTCAGTCCCATTCAAGAGAATGGTGCTGAGCTGCAATAACAAAGACAGCCACTACACAATGTACAGCACTGTGCTTGGTATTAAGAGAAAAGGGTGCAAACCTTGACCACTAGCAACTAGCTGATCTGTGAGCGTCCTGGACCCCCACCCAACACATGCTGCTTTCGTATCCTAGGCATAGATCATTAATATTCAAGTCCCAAGAACCCCTTTATTAAAAGGTGTATTCAGGTAAGAAATACGTAAAAAAACAATACCAATTTCATAACTTTGATTATGGTTGAGCTGCACTACCAGACAACGTCCAAGCACAAGAGGGGGCGCCGTTTCTAGAAGCAAGCAGCCATGATTTTCTAATCTCACATATTTCTTGCAAGCAAACATACGTCTCCTGACTCCAGCAAAGAACAGTCGAAAATCCCCGAGATAAAAAGAATTACTGAACAATGTAATATATTAGGAGCGCTATTCACATTCTTCAGTCATCGTCTAAAGTGACTTGTTAATTCTTTTCAGCTCCTCTTAAAACCCAACGCAACGCCATAAAGCAGAAACTTCCTATCGACAAAACAGCTTTGAACTCCCTATCATAGAGGAGACGTTTGTGGAAAATCCTTTAGCTTCTTTGTGAACCAGAGGAGAACGTGGCTGTCTTAGCGGTGCGAGCTTTAGAGAAGAAATAAATCCAATTTCTTGTTCCTGAATAATCTTTCTAATGTTTTGTGCTCATTAAAAATTACATGAAGGACATTGGCAGTCAATTAGAGAATACTCCGTCTAAAGGTCACAGAAGAAGGGAAAGAAAAAAATTGGCTAGGTACTCGAGCAAAAAAGATTTCCCTAAAGAAAAGCTTTATTAAGAGCGATGCAATGAACACAGAAAATTAAATGGAAAATTTTCATAATGAGAGAGAAGGAAAACTCAGAGTCAGGAAGGAAAAACTATCTTGTCGAATCTGTAGACTGGAAACGCTTAGTGCCTCTGTATTTCCTGTTGCGGTATGGTATCTACACTGTAGCAACTTGTGCTTCTGTATTCCCTGCTGCAGTATGGTATCTACATTATAGCAACTTATGCTTCTGTATTCCCTGCTGCGGTATGGTATCTACACTGTAGCAACTTGTGCCTCTGTCTTCCCTGCTGCGGTATGGTATCTACATTATAGCAACTTGTGCTTCTGTATTCCCTGCTGCGGTACGGTATATACAGTATGCAACTTATGCTTCTGTATTCCCTGCTGCAGTATGGTATCTACATTATAGCAACTTATGCTTCTGTATTCCCTGCTGCGGTATGGTATCTACACTGTAGCAACTTGTGCCTCTGTCTTCCCTGCTGCGGTATGGTATCTACACTGTAGCAACTTGTGCCTCTGTCTTCCCTGCTGCGGTATAGTATCTACATTTTAATAACTTGTGCCTCTGTATTCCCTGCTGCGGTATGGTATCTACACTGTAGCAACTTGTGCTTCTGTATTCCCTGCTGCGGTATGGTATCTACACTGTAGCAACTTGTGCCTCTGTATTCCCTGCTGCGGTATGGTATCTACACGGTAGCAACTTATGCTTCTGTATTCCCTGCTGCGGTATGGTATCTACACTGTAGCAACTTGTGCTTCTGTACTCCCTGCTGCGGTATGGTATCTACACTGTAGCAACTTGTGCCTCTGTATTCCCTGCTGCAGTATGGTATCTACACTGTAGCAACTTGTGCCTCTGTATTCCCTGCTGCGGTATGGTATCTACAGTATAGCAACTTATGCTTCTGTATTCACTGCTGCGGTATGGTATCTACACTGTAGCAACTTGTGCCTCTGTCTTCCCTGCTGCGGTATGGTATCTACATTGTAGCAACTTGTGCCTCTGTCTTCCCTGCTGCGGTATAGTATCTACATTTTAGCAACTTGTGCCTCTGTATTCCCTGCTGCGGTATGGTATCTACACTGTAGCAACTTGTGCTTCTGTATTCCCTGCTGCGGTATGGTATCTACACTGTAGCAACTTGTGCCTCTGTCTTCCCTGCTGCGGTATGGTATCTACATTATAGCAACTTGGGCTTCTGTACTCCCTGCTGCGGTATGGTATCTACACTGTAGCAACTTGTGCCTCTGTATTCCCTGCTGCAGTATGGTATCTACACTGTAGCAACTTGTGCCTCTGTATTCCCTGCTGCGGTATGGTATCTACAGTATAGCAACTTATGCTTCTGTATTCACTGCTGCGGTATGGTATCTACACTGTAGCAACTTGTGCCTCTGTCTTCCCTGCTGCGGTATGGTATCTACACTGTAGCAACTTGTGCTTCTGTATTCCCTGCTGCGGTATGGTATCTACACTGTAGCAACTTGTGCCTCTGTCTTCCCTGCTGCGGTACGGTATATACAGTATGCAACTTATGCTTCTGTATTCCCTGCTGCAGTATGGTATCTACATTATAGCAACTTATGCTTCTGTATTCCCTGCTGCGGTATGGTATCTACACTGTAGCAACTTGTGCCTCTGTCTTCCCTGCTGCGGTATGGTATCTACATTATAGCAACTTGTGCTTCTGTATTCCCTGCTGCGGTACGGTATATACAGTATGCAACTTATGCTTCTGTATTCCCTGCTGCAGTATGGTATCTACATTATAGCAACTTATGCTTCTGTATTCCCTGCTGCGGTATGGTATCTACACTGTAGCAACTTGTGCCTCTGTCTTCCCTGCTGCGGTATGGTATCTACACTGTAGCAACTTGTGCCTCTGTCTTCCCTGCTGCGGTATAGTATCTACATTTTAGCAACTTGTGCCTCTGTATTCCCTGCTGCGGTATGGTATCTACACTGTAGCACCTTGTGCTTCTGTATTCCCTGCTGCGGTATGGTATCTACACTGTAGCAACTTGTGCCTCTGTATTCCCTGCTGCGGTATGGTATCTACACGGTAGCAACTTATGCTTCTGTATTCCCTGCTGCAGTATGGTATCTACACTGTAGCAACTTGTGCTTCTGTACTCCCTGCTGCGGTATGGTATCTACACTGTAGCAACTTGTGCCTCTGTATTCCCTGCTGCAGTATGGTATCTACACTGTAGCAACTTGTGCCTCTGTATTCCCTGCTGCGGTATGGTATCTACAGTATAGCAACTTATGCTTCTGTATTCACTGCTGCGGTATGGTATCTACACTGTAGCAACTTGTGCCTCTGTCTTCCCTGCTGCGGTATGGTATCTACACTGTAGCAACTTGTGCCTCTGTCTTCCCTGCTGCGGTATAGTATCTACATTATAGCAACTTGTGCCTCTGTATTCCCTGCTGCGGTATGGTATCTACACTGTAGCAACTTGTGCTTCTGTATTCCCTGCTGCGGTATGGTATCTACACTGTAGCAACTTGTGCCTCTGTATTCCCTGCTGCGGTATGGTATCTACACGGTAGCAACTTATGCTTCTGTATTCCCTGCTGCGGTATGGTATCTACACTGTAGCAACTTGTACTTCTGTCTTCCCTGCTGCGGTATAGTATCTACATTATAGCAACTTGTGCCTCTGTATTCCCTGCTGCGGTATGGTATCTACACTGTAGCAACTTGTGCTTGTGTATTCCCTGCTGCGGTATGGTATCTACACTGTAGCAACTTGTGCCTCTGTATTCCCTGCTGTGGTATGGTATCTACACTGTAGCAACTTGTGCCTCTGTATTCCCTGCTGCAGTATGGTATCTACATTATAGCAACTTGTGCTTCTGTATTCCCTGCTGTGGTATGGTATCTACACTGTAGCAACTTGTGCCTCTGTATTCCCTGCTGCGGAATGGTATCTACACCGTAGCAACTTGTGCTTGTGTATTCCCTGCTGCGGTATGGTATCTACACTGTAGCAACTTGTGCCTCTGTATTCCCTGCTGCGGTATGGTATCTACACTGTAGCAACTTGTGCTTGTGTATTCCCTGCTGCGGTATGGTATCTACACGGTAGCAACTTGTGCCTCTGTATTCCCTGCTGCGGTATGGTATCTACACGGTAGCAACTTGTGCCTCTGTATTCCCTGCTGCGGTATGGTATCTACATTATAGCAACTTGTGCTTCTGTATTCCCTGCTGCGGTATGGTATCTATACTGTAGCAACTTGTGCCTCTGTATTCCCTGCTGCGGTATGGTATCTACACTGTAGCAACTTATGCTTCTGTATTCCCTGCTGCGGTATGGTATCTACATTATAGCAACTTGTGCTTCTGTATTCCCTGCTGCAGTATGGTATCTACATTATAGCAATTTGTGCTTCTGTATTCCCTGCTGCGGTATGTTATCTGCACTGTAGCAACTTGTTCTTCTGTATTCCCTGCTGCGGTATGGTATCTATACTGTAGCAACTTGTGCCTCTGTATTCCCTGCTGCGGTATGCTATCTACACTGTAGCAACTTGTGCTTCTGTATTCCCTGCTGTGGTATGGTATCTACACTGTAGCAACTTGTGCCTCTGTCTTCCCTGCTGCGGTATGGTATCTACACTGTAGCAACTTGTGCTTGTGTATTCCCTGCTGTGGTATGTTATCTGCACTGTAGCAACTTGTGCCTCTGTATTCCCTGCTGCGGTATGGTATCTACACTGTAGCAACTTGTGCTTGTGTATTCCCTGCTGTGGTATGGTATCTACATGGTAGCAACTTGTGCTTCTGTATTCCCTGCTGCGGTATAGTATCTACACTGTAGCAACTAGTGCTTCTGTATTCCCTGCTGCGGTATGGTATCTACATGGTAGCAACTTGTGCTTCTCTATTCCCTGCTGCGGTATGGTATCTACACTGTAGCAACTTGTGCTTCTGTATTCCCTGCTGCGGTATGGTATCTACATGGTAGCAACTTGTGCTTCTCTATTCCCTGCTGCGGTATGGTATCTACACTGTAGCAACTTGTGCTTCTGTATTCCCTGCTGTGGTATGGTATCTACACCGTAGCAACTTGTGCTTCTGTATTCCCTGCTGCGGTATGGTATCTACATTATAGCAACTTGTGCTTCTGTATTCCCTGCTGCGGTATGTTATCTGCACTGTAGCAACTTGTTCTTCTGTATTCCCTGCTGCGGTATGCTATCTACACCGTAGCAACTTGTGCTTCTGTATTCCCTGCTGCGGTATGCTATCTACACCGTAGCAACTTGTGCTTCTGTATTCCCTGCTGCGGTATAGTATCTACACTGTAGCAACTAGTGCTTCTGTATTCCCTGCTGCGGTATGGTATCTACATGGTAGCAACTTGTGCTTCTCTATTCCCTGCTGCGGTATGGTATCTATACTGTAGCAACTTGTGTTGACTCAATCACACTTCTCCTTCCCCATGTAATGCAGCTTAAAAAGTCCCCCAAATATGTTAAACTGAAGATCCAGGGGTGGCCAGGGAATGTGTAAAATAAAAAGCTTAACTCACCTATCCTTGGTCCTCTGTTCAGGCAGAATGCCATCCTTTTCTATCCAGTTTCCATTCGAAAATAGTGAGGCAAATTAGTGGCCTTATTGCTCACATGTGGGGTATTGGTGATCTATCAGTGACATCATCAGTATCATACATATGCCTGCTGAGGCCTGGCAGACTGGCGACTGTGGTCAAGTGAGCCAGACAGCTGGGAAGAGATACCAGAGGGAATGGGATATGCCTTACCCAGAGAACAGGGGTATAACATTTTTATTTTTCCTGGAAAATTTAATTTATCCTGGAAAACCCTTCAGGCTGAGGCCACACATTGTTTTTGGTTGCAGATTTTGCTGCATTCTTTACTCCTAAACTGGGAGTGGATTTTGCAGAAGAGAGAAGTATAAGAGCTTCCTTTATATCCCCTATCACTTATAAAGTTACACGTAGCTTTGGCTCATAAAACACAGTAAAATCCACAACAAAAAAAGCTGCTTTACCACAATGTGTGACCTCCGCCTCAGTGTTTTTTTTTTTTTTTTTTTTTTTTTACGGGGTCACGTTACAGGGTCTACTGAATCCATTGTATGAGATGGATGAGGCCAGTGAGGGGAACACTGCACCAGCAGGGGATTCATTGAGTAAGTTCTTCTATTATTTTATACCATTCCTCCCCTTCAATCTATTATGTCCACAGTTCTTCTGTTGGTATATTTGGTCATGCCCAATTTTTTGAGTCCAAAACACTGTACACAAAATTTTTAACCACTAATAACCCTACAACACTTGTTCGACCACCAATTACTCCTCCTGAACCCACCAAACACAGGCTTGGTGTGCATGTGTTAATGGTGAGAAAAGAAGAAGCTCCACCAGACACCTTTGGTGGTGGCTTATCTCTTGTGAGATATGGGCAAGGAGAAATTCTTTATCCTGACATTATCTCTCGGAAAAGAGTCACCACGCCCCAGTCTCCACACTAGACGGTCTGTTCTGCCATCTTTGTTCTTATGTGTATAGATAACTTAAAGAGGACTTTTCACCACCTCCACCTCTTTGCATCCATCAATAGGCTCCGCTCCACTGATTCTGGCACAGTTGGATTTTTTTTCTCTAGTTCCCACCGTTCCTGAGCAATCATTTCTGTTAGTTTCAGCACCTAATTTGCTAATTAGACTCCCTACTGTCAGGTGGGCGGTCCTGGGCTGAAGAAGAGAGTTTGGGGCTGCTCACCTGGCAGTAGAGACTAAATTGATACCAATTGCTCATGTGTATACCAACTGCTAGAGGAAAAATCCAACTGCGCTGGAATCAGTGGAGCAGAGCCTGAAGAAGGATGCAAAGAGATGGCGGAGGTGGTGAAAGGTCCTCTTTAAAATCTTACATGAAAGAGTGCTTGCTTGTTTGTCTGCTCGCCCCCTCTTTCATGTAAGATTTTAAACAAGCACGCTAGTAGAGAAAAGCAGCTACACTTTCTAGCATAAAAAGTCTCAGAATATCCTCAGAAGAGTGCCAGAAAATACAATTTTTTGACGGTAAGGCCTAACAGAGTATATCGAGGACTTTTTATTTTTGCTTTTTTTAAAGAATTTGTTGGGACTTTTTAGCTTCTCCTCCTCTTTTTATACCAGTTTTGCAAAACCTGATGATTGTACCATCAAAAATTACCTGTTTAATAGGCAGGGTTACAATAGAAGACAACGCCTCTATAGATAGCATAACACACCATTGTATCCACTACTCACCCTAGATGATGTCACAGCTTTTCTCCTACCCCTCTTTGCACAGACCATGACTATGCTGTAAAGCATCTCACTAAATGCTGTTAACAGAGTGGAGGAGACGCTCAGGCAAGGTGGCCGCCCCATAATCATGTACAGAAAATATAATAAAAAAAAATCAGAACATAAAAATACATCAGAAAAATGTGATGTAAAATAAGAAATTGTATATATCTAGAGCTATCTATCTCCACCCCCCCCCCCAAAACAACTACATGGACCTAAATTGTGTGTGTGTGTGGAGGGGGTACAAAGAATTCACACACACCATGGCTAAGAATTGCGCCCCCTTTGTCATAATCAGCTGAACTGCAATAACCCAAGCATCGGGGCCTGCTGTCAGTAACACGGATAGAGTGTGCACGTGGCCTTACTTCAGCAGTTTCCGCACATGAGTGGGCCCCCTCAGCTTTTGGGCCCTGCAGCAACCTCTATGGATGGTCTAGACATAAGTACACCCATGCAGCGAGATACGCCCAGATGAACAGGCACTTATGTATGAAACTTACTGTGGTTTCCTCCTGCTGGCACTACATATACACAATGAACCGAAACACGCTCCGATCAGTACAACTCACCCACCTGTGATACCACTAGACGAACCAGAAACTAGAACTGCCTTATTTTTAGACATTTTTTGTGGTTAAGGGGCAGTGACCTTAAGATTCAGGCAGCTGCATGCGATTCCTAGGAAGACTGTGGCAGGTGGCGGTATATGTTTTTACATACAAAACCATGCTAGTGGTGAGATTTGGCAGTTTTTAGAAACTTTCAGTACGATATAGATGTCATAACAAATTTCGATGAGCCAGCTGACAGCACCACTGAACACTGCATACTGGGGGCAAAAAACAAAAAAACTAAATCTGAAACTGTAAGTGTTAGGTTTCATGTTATTCTATTGAGAGGTATCAGAGTTCAATGTTTCCTACTCTTGGTACAATGTCACCTTAACTAACCTCACACTCACTCCATCTGCTCTACTACTCTGCCCATGTGTCAGTCTTCACTGTAGTTCTAGAATTATATTCAGTTACTCTAACGCTTAGACTGGACCTGTTAAACACAGTTTATCCTATGATTTAGCCTTATAACCCCCAGCATGAGACTACCGCTGATGAGCCCCCTCGGTCCTGGGACAATCCACGAACAAACCCGAAGCGAAAAGCCAAAATTCGCCACCTCTAATTACTTTCCATATTCCGTTGTACCCTCTTGTACAGTGCTACGACATTATTCTTACTAGTCAGCTCTTTCTTACACTACCAGACTCTATGTAGCTGCGGCGCGCTCTACATTTCCCGGTAGTCTTACAGAATTGCTTTTGCAATAAGCTCCGGCGACTTATTACCCAGCCGGCAGGTTCCAGAGATTACACCGGAGAGATTCTTTCGGAATGTTCTCCCCGGATACTATTTCCGCAGGTGGATTAAGAGGAGGATTAGACGTGGGTACTTTTATTTGATCTTATAATCAGAGGTATCTGATGGTTACATGCCGCATTCTATATCGATTTTTCTTAGATGCGTCTCCTATACAAAACATGTTGCAGGGGGGGAAAAAAAAGTCATTTCTCACTTTTTCTGATTTCCCTCTCTGTCGTCAGATTCATATCATATCTTAGAAACCATTTCTGGTGCTGAATCTCCTTGTAATGGGATGGCCGCGTGGTGTACATCACTAATGGGTTACACCTCACTAGCATTACTGCACTTACTGCAATTTAGGTTTCTGGCTGGGTTTTCATATGACTGCAGGGGGCAGTAGTGTGCCACACAGCCAAGATCACGTGTCTCATTACCCCAGTGGTACACTATTGCCTAGGGCTGGGAAATTAATCGAAAAAATAACCAAAAGTCAACCCAGGTAACCAATGTGATTTCGGTTCACCTATTACAACATTCGCCAGGTTCTACCTGCAGTTTCGTTCCGAGCGAATATGTCCAAACCGGAACTGTTATTATTACACTCTGGGGTGTCTTTAGACCCCAGGGTATAATGAGCAGAGGCCTATATGACATGATCAAACATGAAAAAAAGGGTTAGTCACCTAGCCTGGTCTCGGGCGGGTCTTCGGGCCTCCTGAATAACCTGTGATCGGGCCTCAGAGGAAACACTGGCCATGTGGCTTAGTGACACTTGCGTCTATGCGTCACAACGTCACATGACCCAAGAGAGGTGAGAAACACTTTTTTATGTTTGATCCCCTCCCCTGGGTCTCAACATATTATACTCTACAATTCGAAGAGACCCCTCAGTATAATAATAGCAGTTCTGGTTCGGATGTGTTTGGTCTGAACAAAACTGATGGGAGAACCTCGTAAGGCGAATCTTGCAAGGTTCACACAACACATACTTATACTTTAAAAAGGGCATGGTTTAAAAAGGGGCATGGCCTAAATAATAGCTATTAATAGAGTAAAAATGACCGATTAACGGCGACTTTAATTTACGTCATAATCGCCTAGTCCTACTACAAGTACCAGAACAACTACTGGGGCATGAGCTGCCTAGTGAAGTCCTTACATTTGGGACCCTCTCCCTGCATCAGGTACAGCAGATGTAAGGATGTGCCTGAAAATAATGGGACAGATTTATTAACCACTTCAGGACTGTGTCATTTTCCTTGGTTCAGAAGCAGACAATTTTTGGGGGTTTTTGGTACATGAGAAAAAAAAATAAAATTTGTGCCTTTTTCAGTAATTTAAAAAAAAAAAAAAAATTTTGATCCAGGAAAATGTAAACAAAAAAAAGAAGGGAAACGTCTGTTTTTCACATTTTTCCTGTGTTTTTTTAATTCCAATGGCTGGACATTCACAAACTGGCGCATCTTTAGACGCCTTGGTCTAACTCTACACTACCTCTTGGTTTGCTTACTTCAGACCACATTTTGGCACAATGTGGTGAATCTTAAACCATGCCTCCCCCTTTTACCGCTAAGCTAACCCCACAAACCCATTGAAAGGGAGAGTCTTGGGTTGAGACCACAAACCAAAAATCGCAGCTAAGAAACGGTTACATTTTTCAGTCTTCAGACCGGATAAACCCTCAAAAAGTTTCTCGCCCACATAGTACTCACCAGTCTGTGTGACATTTCTGTGAGCACATTATTCTACTGATACAATGGGAATGTATGCGGATGAAAAATTCAATCGTATCCGTCTCAGAGAAAGACGCGTAGCACCTAAGCCGCAGGGCCAGATGACATCAGTGCAAGGCTAATTAAGACTTGCGGGGACCAGCTGTGTGGTATAATTACATATATGTATAATATGAGCCTGAGGCAGGAAATAGTCCCTGAATTATGGAAATCTTCTTGTGTGGTACCAGTTCCAAAGAAACCCCACCCTATGGACCTCAACGACTACAGACCTGTAGCACTGACATCCCACCTGATGAAGATCTTAGAGAGATTGGTTCTCACACATCTTCGCCCTCTAGTGAGCCCCGCTATGGACCCCCCCCAGTTTTCTTATCGGCCGGGCATTGGGGTAGATGATGCCATCATCCATCTTCTGCACAGGGCTCTGTCTCACCTGGAGAAACCAGGGAACACAGTGAGAATAATGTTCTTTGACTTCTCCAGTGCTTTTAACACCATACAGCCCAGGTTATTGAGGGACAAGCTGGGCCTTGCTGGAGTGGACCACCACCTCTCCAACTGGATCCTAGACTACCTCACAAATCGACCTCAATACGTGAGAGCCCAAGACTGTGTGTCAGATACCGTGATCTGTAATACGGGGGCACCTCAGGGTACGGTTCTCGCCCCTTTCCTCTTCACACTGTACACTGCTGATTTTAGGTGCAACTCATCCAGCTGCTGCCTACAGAAGTATTCTGACGACTCTGCAACAGTAGGTCTCATCACAGACGATGATGACAGGGAGTACAGAGAACTGAACCAGGATTTTGTGGACTGGTGCCACCGGAACCACCTGAAGATTAACGCGGGGAAGACCAAGGAGATGATGGTGGACTTCCGCAAAGGCAGATGCCCTCCAAATCCAGTGGACATCCTGGGGACGGGCATCGAGATTGTGAACACCTATAAGTACCTGGGTTTGCTCCTTAATAATAAGCTGGACTGGGCAGATCATATGGAGGCCCTGTACAGGAAGGGCCACAGCAGGCTCTACCTGCTTAGGAAACTGAGAGCCTTTGGAATCCGGGGGGCACTTCTTAGAACTTTCTTCAACTCGGTAGTGGCATCAGCCATCTTCTTTGGAGTGGCCTGCTGGGGGAGCAGTATATCAACCAGGGATAGGAATAGACTCGACAAGCTGATTAGAAGGGCCAGCTCTGTCCTGGGGAGCCCACTGGACCCAGTGCAGGTGGTGGGTGACAGAAGGATACTGTCCGTGGTGAGCTCCATGCAGAAGAAGAAGTCCCATCCCATGCATGAGACTGTGATTGCGCTGGGCATTACTGTCAGTGACCGACTGCTCCACCCTAGGTGTGAGAAGGAGCGCTATCGGAAGTCTTTCCTCCCCACCGCGGTTAGGCTGTACAACCAACACCGACCTAAGCGGAGATCATTACACACAGAGAACTGAAATATCTCTCTGCCTGTTAAATCCCCCCCCCCTCTGCTACGTCCTATCTGTCTGTCTGCTATTAATGTAATGCCTCTCACCTTGGAACATTCCTGTACGTTGTATTTGTATTTGTATCTGCTTATCTTTGCTGCTGTAACACACTGAATTTCCCCATTGTGGGACTATTAAAGGACTATTATTATTATTATTATTATTAATATAGCTGCAAAAGTACATAAGCTTGACTTCACTGACACAATAACATTTCCAAGAATAATCCGAAATCCTCGCCATTCCAGCATCGACACTCTGGAGGTCGCCATGGGTCTTTGGTTGCTATACGTTCACATGGCAGATGCAGCCAGTCATTGGTCTCGGTGTGATGCTTGCATGTACGGTACGGCCAGAAAATGGCTGTAATGGGGACCAGTAAAGTGTTCGGCTGGTGCAGAGGGACTTAAAATGAGTATTTTAGTTTCCTACAAATTTTTTAGAATCCTAGACAACCTCTTTTAACTCCTTCCTTCTTGAGCACTGTATTATTCAGCCTGCACCCGGCACTGTCAGAGTTGGCGATAACTTCGATTCCAGCAGGTTAACCCCATAGATGCTGCAATTAATACTGATCACAGCATTAAGTGGTTAGGGAGGAGAGGAAGCGGGGGTTCTGTAGAGTTGCCATGGCAGGGAGGAGGTCTAACAACAGCCTTCGACTGTCATTTATAGATGACTGAGACCCAGTAAAAAAAAATGGGCCCTAAAAAGCAACTGCTAAAATGGACAACATACTGCAACATGTTGCAGTATATTGTACAAGAGATCAAGCAAAAGACTTCACACAGCTCCGTCAAAAAAAAAAAAAAAATGAGGAACAGGATTTAGAATGTGCATTTTTTTTAATCAAAAAAAGGGGTTTTATTATGTAAAAGTGGTAAAACATAAATACTATATACATTTACTACTGCCATATTCATATTGGTCCACTGAAAAAAGTTACAATGTCATTTTACCACAGAGTGCATGTCATAAAAACAAAACCCAAAAAATAATAAATGGAATGGCAGGGATTCTTTTCATGCGCTTTCCCCAAAAACATCAACAAAATATTATATTTGCCATCTAAAAATACAACTCGTCATGCAAAAAACAAGCCCTCTTATTGCTATGTAGACAGAAAATTTTAAAAATTATGGATTTTTAAAGTCAGAGATCGAAAAGAGGATAAAATATACACTGTTTCCTTAAGGCCCAAAGTAGGCCATATCCTTAAGGGGTTAAGGTAAGTAAATATCACTTCGAGACTCACTTGTAGATACATTATTTATCTCTTGTGTTCATAAAATAATGCTTGTATTATACTCCAGAGCTGCAATCACAATACCGCCTATCATCACAAGAAGCAAAAGACAGGCTTGTTCTCACACACACCCCTAAGTTACTATCATTTTGGCGTGACCATGTAAAGAGTACTGAATGTTCAGCCAATGTTCATTCAGCCTACATCGGGGGGTAATAATCTGATAAAAGAAGCGTTGGGAAATGGTTTAATCCACTCTCTTAATCCAATACACAAGCATGCCAAGCCAAAGCGAGCGTGAAGGTATACGTACGGTTCGGGGAGAACTAGCTGTCGCTACTGAATGTGTATGATTCTCACACATCATATTACCATATTATAGTAGTGTGTAATCTGGTGTAAAACTGTACTTTGAGTTGAAACCTAGAAAATTTGAACCCTAAAGGTTGCAGAATTGTGAATGCAGCTCTGGAGCACAATACATATAACAAATGATATATGTTAATAGGTGGCCATATCATTTGAACCCTGAAGGCTGCAGAATTGTGAATGCAGCTCTGGAGTACGATACATATGTAATTTTTTACATTATATGGTAGTAGGCGGACGTATATTTTAAGTACCATTATAAAACAGGACTGGAACTGCATTAACCTACGAAAAGGGGAAATGTAGCTTGACAGTAGAGATAGTATTTTTCAACCCAGTTTGCAGTATTAATCAGATTTTTCTAAAAATAAACCTTTATGATTAAATCTGAAACTCAGATTTTCTTTTTCTTGTAAACCGTATAGACAGCTGTCCGAAATAAAACACTGGCTCGCGTAATAGACTCTCACAAAAACACATCTCCAAAAAAATAACCCAGAAGAGCGGGGCTGATGCGTGAGAGGTAAGTGGCGAGATATAAAAGAAGAATGCCTTATTGATTTGCCATTCAGTAGGAGCCATGGTAACTAGACACATCTCAACTTTCTTTGGATAAAACAACCGCACTCGCGTCCCTCTATTAGTTGAAGCTTGGCAGCGGTATCGATCAGAATACCTGACATACGAGGATCTCTCTCTGAAGGGATTAGAGAGAAGTGTCAGCTAACGCCGAGCAATGGGCGGTCGTGTACACAGCCAGCCGAGACTATGGACACATTTATGCAGAGATGCGCTCCATCAAGAAACTCTAAAAAACTCTTTGTATTTAACACCAAAAATATCATTTTAATCAGAGGTACACACGTGGACAAAATTGTTGGCACCCCTTGTTTAATGAAAGAAAAACCCACAATGGTCACAGAAATAACTTGAATCTGACAAAATTAATTTGCCAAACTACATGTTGACAAGCCACAAAGCTTCTGGGAGAATGTCCTATGGACAGATGAGACCAAAATGGAATTTTTGGCAAGGCACATCAGCTAAATGTTCACAAACGGAAAAGTGAAGCATATCTTGAAAAGAACACTGTCCCTACTGTGAAACATGGAGGAGGCTCTGTTATGTTCTGGGGCTGCTTTGCTGCATCTGGCACAGGGTGTCTTGAATCTGTGCAGGGTAGAATTAAATCTCAAGACTATCAAGGGATTCTAGAGAGAAATGTGCTGCCCAGTGTCAGAAAGCTTGGTCTCAGTCGCAGGTCATGGGTCTTGCAACAGGATAATGACCCAAAACACACAGCTAAAAACACCCAAGAATGGCTAAGAGGAAAACATTGGACTATTCTGAAGTCGCCTTCTATGAGCCCTGAACTAAATCCTATTGAGCATCTTTGGAAGGAGCTGAAACATGCCGTCTGGAAAAGGCACCCTTCAAACCCGAGACAACTGGAGCAGTTTGCTCATGAGGAGTGGCCAAAATACCTGTTGAGAGGTGCAGAAGTCTCATTGACAGTTACAGGAATCGTTTGATTGTAGTGATTGCCTCAAAAGGTTGTGCAACAAAATATTAAGTTATGGGAACCATCATTTCTGTCCAGGCCTGTTTCATGAGTCTTCTTTTTTTAAAAATTCTGTTGAAGGATGGTTGAAAAGCAATGTCTGACTTTCATTTGTTCATTTTCATAGAATTTTTATATTTTATTACTTTTGTCAGATTCAAGTTATTTCCGTGACCATTGTGGGATTTTCTTTCATTAAACGAGGGGTGCCAACAATTTTGTCCACATGTGTATGTATGTACCCAATGACTTCCTTTGCTTAAAAAACAGATGCGTGATGGACATGTTAAAAAAACAAAAAAAAAAAAAACAAACAAAACATCTGTTACGTGGCCATCTTTCACTGCTGTGTGTATGGGGCCTTATAATTCTCCCTTCTGCAAAAACCCTCAGCAAAAAAAAAAAAAAAAAAAAAATAAAAAAATTTTCCACAACGTGACGACTCAGCTTCAAACTTCGTACATCATTGCTGTTGGCATGAGCACAACAGTTGTGTCCTTGCGATTGCAAGTATGACTGGCATATCCACACACTTATCTTGACCAATACAGTAAAGCTGTATAATTTTAATAATGTGAACGCAGGCTAAAATATATATACTGTTTATCCAAAAATAAGACAGGGTCTTATATTTTTTCCCCCGAAAAAATAGCTAGGGCTTATTTTCAGGGTAGATCTTAATTTTTTACATGAACAACAGTCACACATTTGATCACTTTTCATTACAATTTTTATCAGAGGTGACAGCGAAAAAATTACAATTCGGCACTTTTGATATTTTTTTTTCCCACTACGGTGTTCACCAAACAGGAAAAATATTTTTATAAGTTTGTAGACCGGGAGTTTTTGGACACAAGGATACCTAATGTGTATGTCTTTCACAGTAATTTTTTTTTGTTTTATATGTATTCTAGTGAAAGTGGGGGGACTTGAACTTTTATTTTTTTATTTTTTTATATTTATTTTTTACTATTTTATTAATCCCCCCCTAGGGGACTTGAACCTGCAATCGTCCCATAGACTGCAATACAACATTACTATTGAGGCTGGTCGAAGATCAGTCTCAAATAGTAATAATTTCTATGACAAGCCTGAGACCCTTCATAAGGCTCAGATTGGCTACCGCGATCTCGCCGAATGGGAGCCGGCCTGCATCGAGAAAGGTACAGGGGACAGTTGTGCTGCTTTGTGGGGGGTGGGGACCACCGACCTGCCCCAGGCAGTTGTAATACATTGGGGGGGGGGTTACATTCAACAATGTCCACGATCAGAGTGGAATCTCATTAGCTCCGGGTCTCTGCTGTACAGTAACTATGTCAGTAGGGACCGGCCCCGGGGAAGTTGTGCTACTTTGGGGGATCACGCTCAACAATGCCCACATTAACTCCGGGTCTCCGCTGTACAGCGGAGACTCAGTACGATAAGCTATGGTAGCCGCTCTGCAGCAGAGCGGCCGCCATCTTTAAGGAGCCAGCATCCGCTGTAATAGCACGCCAGATGTCGGGAAGGGGTGAAACTAGCTAGGTCTTATTTTTAGAGTAGGGCTTATATTTCAAGCCTATGCCAAAAAATCTGGAAAATCTAGCTAGGGCTTATAATCTGAGTATTTTTGAAGAAATACGGTATATATGGAATTACATTTTTAATATGTTCAGCCATAATAATTGGAGAAAAAAAAAAAAAAACAACCACAACAGCATATTGGCCTAAACATAAATCCCAAAAGTGGAATAAAAAAAATGAATAAAAATTCTTATATATAGTAACCAAAAATAGAACCAATGAAAATTACTGCTTGTTCTACAAAGGACAAGTCTTCACATAGTGTGTAGAACAATATAAAATATCAGTGGATCGGACGGGGTTTACAAGTGATATACAGGATAAACCAAGTCTCCCCCCCAGACTCCCACTTTCACCTAACACGAGTCCTTCATCTCGGATTGGACACCATGGATCCTTTTCCAGGGCTCACATGATTATAAAGACCTTGCGCGCTAGGCTGCTCCCTTTTTGGACCGTGCCTCCAGTGTTGGGGCTTCTGGAACTCCTACCCACTACCTTCTGCCCTCACCTTCATCTTCTTCCTTCCCTTGCTTCTATCTCTGCTGTTGGTCTTCTCCTGTTCCCCTCCCACTCTACCAGCTGCTCTTCCATCTACCTCTTATTGAGTGTGTTAATGCAGGTGTCTCACACCTTGTCTTCCCTGCCTGTTATTGACCCTCAATTGGTTTGTTTACCGACTCCTGTTTGTTAGGATGTTGGATTTACATGGTTTGTATTTTCTTTGTCTTTGACTTTTTTATTTTGGATATAAATAAAAAAAAAAAAAAAAAATCTGTGGCTCAGTGGTTAGCAGCGTTGCCGCCTTGCCATACTCGACTAACCCCATCAGTCCGTTATACAGTCCGGTCCCCCTTTACCTCTCGTGCAGGGACTCGCCAGGCGAGAAGTGGACAGGCTCAAATGGACGATGAGGTCACTCAGAGGCATCAGTGGTCACCGGTATGGAGCCAGTGATGTATCTGAATGACACCACTGGTCTCGGAGGACAGTGATTGATCTCAGCGCCCATGTGAGCCTATCCACTTCTGGTCTGGTGGGTCTCGGCACAGGAGGTAAAGGGAACAGGACTGTACAATGGAATGCTGTGGATAGGCGCGTATTACGGCTGTACCCCAACCAATCTAACATTTATCAGTACATCTTGGATGTTTTTGAGAAACAGGACATAAAACTCAAGTGAAAAGTTCAGTTGATGGCCCCCCACCATCCTGACTAATAGTCACATAAAAGTATATATATACCCACATAAACACATATAAATGACTCTATGAATAAAATATACATCCCCTACTACGCAGAGACATTTGACGGCAGCGATATAACCCACTCCCCACCAAGATACCAACCTCAGGAACAATACAACATAAAAAGCCTCAATGTACAGATGACTAAACAAAGCACGCTTTATCTCTATACCACAAGCAGCGCCGTATCCAGGCAATGACCCATTTTATTTCAGTGGACATATTGCACATGACTCAGTGAATTTTGCTCTGGGCATCCGCACATGTAAAATCGATGGGGTGGAATCTTCTACTGTTTCGCTGCTTTTATTTTATGCGGTCTGTGTTTGACTTTGTTAGAGGGGAAATGTATAAATGAAAAACGACCGTGCACTGTAGAGCCTGATAGAAAATGTGAAAAAAGCTTATTTTATGAACATTAGTATAGAAGTAAAGGTTGCATGATGACTCATAGGCTTAGAAAAAAAAAATAAAATGATGAGACACTGTCATTCCAGATACATGAAGATTCCTTGGAGTAGTCAGAACAGCTCCCACCAGGACAGGTGCTCTGCGGTGCTGCTCTCCTCTTCTGCAGTCCCTGTAATAAGGAGGTGTGGGTGGAGCTTAAGGAGGAAGTGCTGTCACTATCCCTCCTCCAATCAGCTGTGACACTTGGGATCTACATAAAAATTGGTCTAGCCATACAATATGTCTGTGTATTTTCGGATTATTGAGCGGCATTTAGTGATATGCTTAACAGCATAGTCATGGCCATAGCAAGCAATGGTCCGGAGCTGACTCACTGAGGTCTATGGGGGAATTTTCTGCACATGCTCAGCTCAGGGAGCGGGAGTAGATAAGCTGTGACATGATCTATTGTCAGTGGTGAATATAATGATGGGTCACTATTGATGTTATCTATAGAGGTGTTAACTATTATTGTGATCCTGTGTCTTATTTGTACTGTAAATGAGGTGATTTCTGCAATGAAAATCCCTACACAATTGGCAAATGTCAGCATTATTAGGCTTAGTCACTACAGAGTATTTTGTTAAAAAAAAAAAAAAAAAAAAAATAGAGATCGTGACATGGAAAATGAAGAATAACATTAAAAAATATGTTTCACTTGAAACCTTGGTTTTAATAAAACATAGCTGATAGCTAAATCGCATGATCCACATAGCCAACAAGATAAGTTATATGCTACTGCTGCTGAACAATTTTGGCTGTTTTGTATTAACTCTTTGACAATCCACATAAAAAGAAACCATCCCCCCTAAGGTCAATGCTTTTCCATGCGCAAAAAAAATTCAGAAAACATGCAAAGCCAGAGAACAATCCCAGTAATTTACCCCTTCTGATTTGTGCCTATTCTTTATTTATATAACAAAATTTCCTATATCAGCAATCCTCTTATGTTCTCAGAGCATCAGATCACACCTCTTTCTGGCTGTAAGGCATCTGACTACAAGCAGTAGCACTCCCCCACTGCTCTGTTTAAATAGACAGGAGGTAGTAAAATAAATCCTTCTCCGTGAGATGCCTGCCAGAGCAAAAAGGAATTAGTCAGGAGCAACACCCTTTCCCTGAATGAAGCTTTGCTTTATACGCTGCAGAAAATAGATGGACACTGTGGACAAGGTTTAGTTGTATGTACTTTAATCATTTTTAGGTTTGCAAGATGCTGGATCGGGAGAGAAATTGTAGCTCAAGCTCCTTGGCCCTACTTCCTACAGCTGTATGTTCTGCCAGCTTCAGCAGAGGATGTGGAGAAGGCCTGGAAGAGACTTTACTCCTGTTGATGTTTCTGTTCACTTCACTTCCTCAAACTTTTTTGGTTGACACTAGAGATGGCGCAAACCGCTTTGTCACAAGCCAGGCTTGAACTGAATATCCCAAATTCTTCGTTTTTTTAACAAAACCGAACAATTTGGGATTTGTCTCAAATGAACTAAAATGGCCACTCAACAAGCATTTTGGTAAATTATTACACCTGGAGTCTCTTCAGACCTCAGAGTATAATAGGTAGAGGCGTAAAAATTAAATAAAAATGAAAAAAAAAATTGTACTCACCTCTTTTGGGCCTCCTTGCAGAGTATGGTGCCCTCCTGGTGACTTCATGTGCCTGGGGTCACCAATGAGGCTTGTGATTGGGTGACAGTGGTCATATGTGCATGGTGAGCATCATGACGCTCTGCATGCCATGTCATGGCTAAGGCCGGATGCATGACGTCACCTGAACCCGTAACAAAACGAATATTGGGAGATTCACCCATCTCTAGTTGACACTAGGGGAAAATGCACTACAAAACACACACAAGCAAACTAAAGGCAAAGCTTTTGTTCTTTTCATTAGCTTCAAGGGAAGACGCCGACTACTGTCCCCTAACATCAGCCATTCCAGGCTACAGAGAGGCCGACAACAGTATTTCTTCAATTGCACAACTAATGGAAAACTCAAAAACTATCTGCCCCAATATAAGTACCACTTTATCTCACATCTCCTTATCTATACACAGTATGTGTGATATCAGAAGCATCAATGCTGCACCATAACCCAGGTGACCTAATAATTTAGGTTTAGTGTCCCTTCATCTGTTTTGCAGCATTCCAAGAGCCATCAATTTTTTTAAATTTTTTCATATACGTAGCTGTGTGAGGGATTGTTTTTTGTGGGACAAGCTGTATTTTTAATACTAATATTTTGGGTTCAATTTTTTTTTTCCACTGTTAACTAAGCACACCAGGTCAGTATGAATGCATCAATATAAAGTAGTCCAGTTTTGTAAAGTTTTTATGTGATCCAATATTTACTGTAATTCCATATTTTGGTTTTTTTTGCATTATGTAAAAAAAGCACACAGCCATAATATTTTTTTTTTATTAATCTTTTCCATCCAAGTAGTTTTTATTGGTACTGTTTTGGGGTACATTAAATTTATTGCCTAATTTTTATTAGGTTTTTTTTTTTTTTTTGCATGGGGCACCTTTTTTACATATTTTATTAAACTTAATTTTACTTCTACCACTTACTAGGGGATTAGAAGCAGCAGATATTGCTTAAATGGCTGATATAATGCTTTGTAATAGGGGCATGATCTAAGATCTGGGGTCTTTTGTAGGCCTCCTGGCTCCAGAGGGACCCACAAATGCACCATCTAGTGGGTCAAACAGCCAATATTAGATGTTCCTCTGATCCCAGCTATTACCGTGGGAGCCCACCTACGTCTTTAGGGTCCAAAGGGTTAACAATCTAACCACACAGACTATCACACACAGCTTTTCTGTAGTGTCCTTCATACTAACTTAACCTTCGTCAGGCTGCATAATTTTACAACATTAACAGGCTGCATAGGAATAGGTACAATTGTACCTACTCAGCCGGACGAGGGTTAAACAAGACCCATGTAGTGTCTCTAGACTAATGAAGGCCAAAAAAATATCAATAGACTGGTGTGAATGACATTAGCCAGCTTGCTGCAGTGGTGGCATGTACAACGTGACCTTAAAACGTCCCAGGATACCTCATAAATCCTGCATAAAACAAGCTTGTATCACCAATCTTGTCTCTACGTGTATGCAATTTTTGGCACCAATACCCAACCTGAGTAAATGCATATATGTCATAATATCGTGACTGCCAAGGAGTTGGGGGTTTTGGGACTGGTTATAAAAAGAAAATGACCAAGTATATTTTCCACTCTTATTGAAGGTACTTTCCTAAAGACATCATCCGGAGGAGATCCAGCTTGTTACTTTATACAAGAAAAGACGTGCCGTGATGTCATATATTGACATCACATGAATCTGATCCATAAAAAAAAAGCCAAGTAGGTCTTACCTGAGGGATTCTGCCATTCTTCTTAAGTCTTCATTCTGCTGCTTTAATCGCTCAAGTTTGGCCAATATTTTAGACAGTTCTCTACTGGAGTGATCCGGATTATCATTATCTCTGACTAAATGTCCTCCGATGTAAAAGAGTAAAGTCCCCCAGGCAAAGAGAATGAGCATTATCCAACGCCAGGATCCCGTCCATGGCCGCATCTTCAGCTTCTGCCCACAGAGTGCCGTCTCATGAAAGAAACATTGTATTCCCAAAGTCTTTCTCGTCATCCGAAGATCACCAGTCACTCGGCACGAAAGCCATGGTCAGCGTCCTGGTCCTTGGGGTAATCTAAAAGCATAGACCACAGCACTGCTAACATTACAATTGGGAATCCTACTGATAGAATGAAATATGGCGAGCATTACATCTCACCGATAAATGCCTAAAATGGTTTTAAAGGGGTAGTACAGGATTAGAAAATATACTTTTTTTTTTTTTTAGCTTAAGGGGCCAGACAACCCCTTTAAATTTTATTTATAGGTCAGTACTTTATTTTTCATATACTATACAGACAAACTGATGTTCTCAAAATGTGAATATGCCATGACTGCGGCATGGAGCATTATAAGGAACACACCACCTTAAAATGAATACTATAAGATCCAGCATCCTCTATGGTTAGACCGACAGCGATCACAAAAAGGGGGTCCCCGAGTGGGCCATATGAATGGAGCAATGGAGAGCATGTATGGCCAATGCTCCTTTGACTTCTAAAGCACTATTCACACCACCATGGTTCACAGGCAAGTGAACCTAAATGACCTATTTTTTGACGAATAGCTCAATTTTTACAGACTCGACTCTCCCACTGAAAGGTCCGAAATAAAAATTTTAAATTAAAAAAAAAAAAAAAAAATTAGATGTAAAAGGTGGTTACACACGTGTACCGCCACTTTACTCACATGAGGCACTCAGAGACTTAAGATTGTTGGGTCAGATCCCCAGTTATCAGAGATTTACCCCTATATCCTGAGTATAGGGGTTAAGTGCTAGTAGTGGAAAACAAAAACCTTTAAAATGGGTTTTCCAGGCTAAAAAATTGATAACCTATCTTAAGGATAGGTCATCAAAGATCGGCCGGGGTCCGAACGGTTTGAAGAGGGTTTGGGTGAGCGCTGCAGCCTCTTCGGTACTTACCAAGCACACTGCTGTAAATCTGTGCAATGACTGTGCTTGGTCTCGCAACCCGTTCACTTGAATGGGACTGATCTGCAATTAAGTCATGTGACCATTGAAGGTGAGGTCACCTGGCCGGTGTAGCGAAAAGCGCCGCTACTGCCTCAAACAACTGATTCATAGTGCTCCAAAGTGTCGACCCTTACAGATGTTCAATTGACAATCTATCCCAAGGATAGGAGATGACAGATTTCCCTTAACGGAAAAAAAAAAAAAAAAAAGGGATAAAGCGTTGCGGTATAGGTTGTCACCATATAAACAAAATAAATAAAAGATCGAGCATGTGGTAATCCAATGGTCCGATCCGTCATCCTCCGACATCTACATTCCCACACACATTTAAGGATCAGTCAGTCCTGCCTATGTCAGCGAGTGCGGCAAGCACTGGTCTAATGCGCGCGTCCACCTTAAGGCTTCCTTATTACTTACTTGGTTAGAGCATAGTCCGACACCTCTTCACACCTTTACAGAGAGAGATCAGCAGATCATGTAGCGTCTGGCAGCTGTGTCGTCTCTTCTTGTGTCTGTAAAAGAAAGAAAACAGATGACTATGATTAGACGGCTTAATTATAATGATCAGGTATCTAGTCCCAGCGCAGCCGCTGAGCATCAACCTGTCAGCTTTACAGCAAAAAAGAAGCGTATTATACAACCGCTAGAAAACCTAAGAGCATGTACCCAAACAATGGAAAAATACTCACTGAAAATATACTGGAAATCTTACAATACGGCCAGACCTGGGCACGATACATAGCTAAAACTTGTCAAATATTCAACTTTACCATATTTATTCACTTTCTCCAAATGTACCAACCCCAATTATGAGAGGTATAGGATTATAATTCAATCCCCATCACCCGGCTCAACACGGGCCTGCAGGAACAGGCACAGCTGCAGAAGCAGCAACAATCGCTTTCTACAACGCAATTCCCCCGGCGTGCCTTACAACGAGAGCGCGGTGTTGTTTTTCCCCTTGTCGGGTTCACATGGGAGTAGTGATGAAGTAAACAGATTAAGGCTCGGGAGGAGGAGGAGGAGAAGACAGAAACATGCACGGTATGATATTGTAGTGTAGTGGCCTGGATAAATGTGTAACAGCTCAAAAACACATAATAAGGTTATATAAAAGTAAGCAAAATATCTGTAAAAATAAATATAGTGTAATAGAAACAGAATATAGAATGTACAGGCACACGAGCAGATTAAAAGGGCTTTCCAGGCTTAGTAATTGATGACCTATCCTCACGATAGGTCATCAAATGATGATCAGAAAGGGGTCCAACACCCAGCACTCCCACCGATCAGTGTTCACAGGTGTAGGACCCCCACAAATCTTCAATTGATAAACTATCCTAAGCATAGGTCATGACTTAGTATTTTCCAGAAAACCCCTTTAGGCTAAGGCCCCATGTAGTGGGCCGCAGCAAAAAAACGAGACGGCGACGCACCACAGTTTTTCCCGCAGCACTTTTCACAAAGTCCACTTCCATTCTACCTATAGGGAAACCGCCGGCATTTCCGTAGGTATAATTGACATGCTGCGATTTCCCAAACCGCAACAGTTTGGGAAATTGCAGCGTGTCCGCATAGCATATTTTTTTGCAAGGTGTGGGTGGGATTTGTTAGAATCCCATCCACCTAGCAGTGACTGTAAAACGCAGCGGTTTACGCCACATGGGGACTCGGCCTCAAATGGCTTGTTTTAAGGGGAGGACCTATGCATGTTTCTGCTGGATCCACTTGTTTCAGCCCCAGAAACTGCATGTGTGATTGCAGACTAAGGCCACACATTGCAGAACTGTAGCAGACAAATACTAAGAAAAAAATGCAGTGAAAATGAAATACAAAAAAAAAAATTAGATAAAAATAATGTACTATGTGCTTGTTTTTTTTTCTGTTTAAGCAGCACTGCACATAATTTAGGCTTTAATGACCAAGACAATTTTTACCAATTTTCTACTACTTTCCTACTTCTACTTCAATTCTCAATGCTATTTTGTGATTAATCCATTTTTTGGAACAGGGTTTTATTTTTAGAATTTTCAAACACATTATATTGGGGTTATTTTATACAATTCTAGGATTTTAAGTGCAAGTATAATGAATTTTTCAGGTTTAAACAATTTTTTTTTTTTTTTTTAACATAAAGGAAACTTTTATTTCATATTTTTGTCCGCTAGCGTCCAATGTTGATTTTGATATATAATGAATTCGGGTCTGTTCACATCTGTGTCTGAGCCCCAATCACAGAGTCCATTAAAAGTCAAGGATGAAAAATTCCTTCATGTACCTGTCCGAGAACCTGACAGGTACCATAAGGGATACAGACCTGACAGACCCCATTATAGTAAATGAGATCCCTCGGGATCTTTCATTTAACAGATCTGTTCACATCAGGATTTCCATTATTCTATTCCATAAACAACGAAAAATCCATCGCAGATGTCCCTAGTGGAAACGTGTCAGGACTAGGACTTTAGACAAGTTACTGGTATAGAATGGGCTTTTTTTCCATTTCTAATTTTTTTTTAATAATATTATTATTTCATTATTTTTTTTTTTGTGTTTTAACTTGTCTCCTAGAAAATAAGGAAAAAAAACTTTTGGGAACATTGTTCTCCCGATAATCAGTTACGATGATGTCACCGTTGTCGGAGTCAGGGCTGTGCTGGATCTAGCACCTCCCAGTAGCTATGTCATCACACAGTCTACCAGGTGATCAAGTGATCGCCGGGATCAATAATGGCAATGGTGCTGCCGCCGCCCATACACAATGCTTATTGAGCATTCTGACTGCAGATTGACATAGGCAGACATAACCAAAAATAGTTCTCTGACAGCCGGGCACCTGAATGTCAAAAGTGGACACCCCCTTTAAATTAATAGTATAGCCTTGTATTCCCAGTTTAGTTACTTTTAACAAATATAATGAAAAATAAAATAGGCTGGAACCTTTATTATGAAATATTTCATGCATCTCCTCACTACGTAAAAGCGTCAGGACATTAAAAAGAATGAAGCGGAAATATCAATTATAAAACCTGGCGTATTCAAATAAGCAGAAACCTCATGAAATATACGTGCAGATAAATACCGCTAAGTGCTCCTGGGAGTCGGAGTAACGTAATCGAAAGTCGCCTGATGAATTGCTATAAAGGTGCCGCAAATTCTGAGCACATGAAAGCTATAAAGCTTGATATAACACAACACATAAGCTTATAAAATATACATGAAGCTGGAAAAAAAGCAATAAGACCATTACATTAATTAATGGAGGAGCCCATCTCACTAAGTCATTCTATGATGGCAGATTGTTCCGGAGCACAAAGCCTGCCTCTGCTGAGCACCCTAATGGAACGAGAAATTAATACCTCCACCACATATTAATATGAATCACCTCATTAGGATGACGGAGAAATGCGACTGTGTATTAAGAAAAACACCACGTTCACATTAAGTACATAAAAATAACCTAACATATAACAGAAGTGATAGAGTAAGAGGTGCTCCACCTTTAAACTAGTGCGCAGAACATTCCAGAAGTCTTCTTAAAGAGGACCTGTCACCAGCTATGAAAAGCCCAATTGTGTACGTCATCTGATCGGCGCAGTCACCCTGCAAATTTTGATGTTTTGCATATAAAAATCTGTTCAGCCGTTCCAAAGATATAAGCCCTTTAGTGCTGACCCAGATTAGGGTATACTAGCCACAGCATGACATACAGCACACAGAGACCCTGCCCCCAGAGAAATGACAGTGTTACCACCCACTTGGCTAGTAAACCCTAATTTGTATAAACACTAAATGGGCTTATAGCTTTGGAATGGCTGAACAGATTTGGTTAAAAAAGTACCAAAATGCTCAGGGTGATCGCGCCTATCAGATAATGTATGTCTCTGATCTGACTTCTGGGGCCCTCTCCAATCCCAAAAATCTGGTGATATTTATCCTTCACAGTTGTGCTCCAATGCTACCTGCCACGCAGGAAACCTCACAGAAGTCCATTCAAATAAGTAGGGTTCTGTTCTTATTCCCTGCACAATGGACATTCAAGGGAAAATCTATTCATAAGCATTTGTTTAGGTGTCCACACTCTCTTTGTTCAGCTATGTCAATCAATGAATAGAGCGGCAGGGTGCCCTACTGCTCCCTTCAGAATCTTCTTAAAGAGGACTTTTCACCACCTCCAACAAGCCCAGCTCTATACATCAATTAATAGGCACTGCTCCACTGATTCTGGCACAGTAGGAATTTTTTCTCTATACCACACCATTCCTGAGCAATCAATGCTGTTAGTTTTGGTGTCTGATATACTGTTTAGGCTCTGTACTGTCAGGAGGGCGGTGTCAGGCAGGAGCAGACAAGGGGTGTGATTCTGATCTCTGACACTGGTTGCCTCAGATTGGAGCTCTGAATCACGCCCCCTGCCTGACTCTGCTCATCTGACGTTACAGAGCTTAAAAAGCACATATGGCACCAAAACTAACTGTGCTTGTTGCTCAGGAACGGTGGGGGCTAAGGATGCAAAGAACTGGAGTTGTTGAGGATGGTTAGAGGTACTAAAAAGTCCATAGAACTACTCCATACTAGAACTGAGCATGTACATTTCTTCCCCACTAAAATAAGCAGAAACTAACTTACATAAAAAGCACAAACATTAAAAAAAATATATATATACAAATATGCCTTGTATGACATCACCAACAATTGTATGACGTCACCAATACAGTGCAATACTTGTAGACTTTCAGCACAACATTAACCAACCAGCTAAAACAAAAAAAGCAAATGGTAACCCCTTACATATCAGTATTAGTTACAGAGACGGTAACAAGATAAGTACCCGCTAAACAAATGAATCAAAGCGGAGCATTCACCGGCCTATTAAACCCACTTCTAATTAGAGGTTTGATGGCTCGTGGGTCCTAAATGTCACCATGTTTGGTTGGTCGTACATTAGCAACATTAATGTGCAATTAAAAAGGCAAGAAAACAAGGCAAACGCCATTATTCACCTGTCTACCTGCAAACTACCTGCCAGTCTAAAACCTAAATCTTAGACTTATTTACTCTCTTAAGTGTTTCATTGTAAATGCGCAGTTGGACAAGCTGATATTCATTTATTTTGTTATATTATACAAAATACAACAATTTTTCAATTGGTATCCTAAGCAAAAAAGCTGCAGAATCTATACATTGCTGTTACATACTTAGTACGGCTCCCGCAGTGTTCCTATGATTCCCTCTTAGAACGCCCATCTAATGTTTTCAGTGCTGGTGGTCACACATGCTCAGTAGCTCAGTCCCATCACCAAGATGCTAAGCGGAGATCATTACACACAGAGAACTGAAATATCTCTCTGCCTGTTAAATCCCCCCCCTCCTCTGCTACGCCCTATCTGTCTGTCTGCTATTAATGTAATTGCCTCTCACTTTGGAACATTCCTGTACATGTTGGATTTGTATTTGTATCTGCTTATCTTATCTTATCTTTGCTGCTGTAACACACTGAATTTCCCCATTGTGGGACTATTAAAGGACTATTATTATTATTATTATTATTAATAAGATCTTCTTGTATATGGATGATGAAAGCGGTTCCTATACAGGCCGGCCAATAAGAATCAGAACAACACAAATAGATTTTTCTCACCAGTACTGGACACGAGGGGGGGCATTCTGGGAGAAAATTAAAGTCACAGCAGGGGGCGGTATAAGAAGTATAGAACAACAACACTGAGACACATGATTTTTGGGTTTGTACTGTTTGCCTGATCTGTAAAGAGGACCTTTCACCACCTCCAGCAATTCTAGTTCTTAGCACCTGTTAATAGTCACCACTCCACTGATTCCAGTGCAGATGGAATTTTCGCTCTAGCCTCCACCATTCCCAAGCAACAAGTGCTGTTAGTTTTGGTGCCTGATGTGCTACTTAAGCTCTCTAATGTCAGAGGGCAGTGTCACGAGGGGGCGTGGTTCAGAGCTCCAATCAGAGGCAGCCAGTGTCAGAGCTCAGAATCACACCCCTTGCCTGCTTCTGCCTGACACCGCCCTCCTGACAGTACAGAGACTAAATAGTATATCAGACACCAAAACTAACAGCATTGATTGCTCAGGAACGGTGGGGGCTAGAGAAAAAATTAAGTGGAGCAGCAACTATTAATTGATGTAATGAGCTGCCCTTGTTGAAGATGGTGAAAGGTCCTCTTTAGCCAACTCCAATTTATGAGGACTGACAGTTCAGTTTGACAAATCTTACTGCTGCAGACTAGATACGCAGGTTGAAGTTCAGTATGTTTGGCAAATGTGCCAGGAGATACTCCCCATACACTAAACATATCCCTAGAGCCCTACAGATGCCAAAATAACATCTGTCAGGCAGGTATAGGCTGGTATGGACTACACAGGGCAGGATTACTTGGCTTGGACTGATGACATGCTAAAACCACTTTGTACTGAGACTGCTATAACCTTGAATCTGAGAAGTATATATATATGGTGCCTTACTATCCATGTTTATCATTGAATTGAATGGTTTTGTGATCCATCTTTGCTTTAGAGAGTCTTAAAATGTAACTAAATTATTTTTCCCATAACTCAATAGTTCAGGTGAATATATCCTTTATTAAGAAAAGTGCCTGTTTTTTCACTTGTTTGCCTTCTTATAGCACTGATCAAATCTGTACAATAGAAGTCTATGGAGAGGGAAGGAGAGAGGAAGGGAGAGCACCTCAGAGCAGAGAGACAACTGCACTACAGAGAGACAGCTCTTTTTTACAACATAGCTGGATCATCAGGAATTACTGTCCAGCCTTCTCCTGACATTTAATGTTGTAGACGGCCTCATATCTCTGTCACTCTCCTCTCTATAGACTTCTTTGTAAACTGACACTGCTTGTGTACAGGACTTCTTTAAAGGGAGTCTATCGTTAAAAAAAAACAAAAAACTATTTTAAGCTAATGGTACGTTGGAATGGCTTTACTGTAAAAAGGCCATTCTTCTCCTATCTTTCATTGTTGTCTTCTCCCAGCCTTTTCTGTAAAAATCCATTTCTTCAGTTATGGAAATGATCCTCACGGAGCATCCGGGGCGTTCCTCCTCTTCTGCGAGCACCAACCGTGTCATGGCTTGTCACCGCCCATTAGTCTGTTGTGGTGACTCCCATCTTGGTCTTCTCTGTATCTTGTTTCTTCTACTTCCTCTAACGCAGCACTGGACTGCCGCCATTTTCCGGTGGTCTTTCACAAGAGGCGCAGTATGGACCACCGGAAAATGGCGGCCTGTCATGCGCAGTCACTGCCGTCCAGTGCTGCGTCAGAGGAAGTAGAAGAAATAAGATAAAGAAGACCAAGATGGGAGTCACCACAACAGATTAATGAGCGGTGACAAGAGATGACGCGATGGGTGCTCACTGCCACAGAGGAACGCCCCGGGTGCTCCGTGAGGATCATTTCCATAATTGAAGAAATGGATTTTTACAGAAACAGCTGAGAGAAGACAACAATGAAAGGTAGGAGAAGAATGGCCTTTTTACAGTAAAGCCATTCCAACGTGCCATTAGTTTAAAAGTGTTTTTTTTTTTTAATGATAGATTCCCTTTAAGGATTGGGCATGTTGAAACACCCTCTGCCTAGAGTGTCAAAACACCATCATGACCAATCCTACAAAAAAATATATATATATCGGTAGGGGTAGATTTGGGTATATTATACATTTACTGATGTCTCAATAAATCTTTCAGACATTTTAGATAATTTTGGCGGACAGATTCTACAAAGATCTGATCCTCTATGACAAAACAAATAAGGTAAAATTCTGCTGGTTTTAATTAAAACATTACATTTTAATTGATTAAAAATGAAAAAAAAATTAGGTAAAAAACACTGGTGATAAATTCCCTAAAAACTTTCAATTTCCTGAAATGCAACTCCTGGCATTTTCTGTTATTAGTCTATGCTGTGCGAGGGCCCCATGATCTCTTTTGAATTTTTCGGCACCGTCAGGGGGTCCCTATCTGCAGGGTAAATGATTTCTATAGACGTGCATTACAAAGCAAGCCATATGTCCGTCAGAAGGGAAACAATTTCTTCCAAAACTAAGCCTGCAAGGGCCTGGGATGGATTTTAGGTTTTCACCACAGCACATAGATCTCAAAGTATTACAATCATTCACATAGTGGCACAGAAGACGGCGGCGGTATAAATATAAAATGTTACATTTGGCTGGTTTGGGGGCATTATTAATGTATGAAAGGCCTGTGATTGCATTGATGGGGCGATGTAAATAACCCTCTCCAGCTTTTTGGGTGTGATTTTTATTTAATAGGCCATTTCATAGCCCCGCTGCTCGCAGTTCGCGCTCTCTGGGGGTCTGCATTTCGTAGAGGGAGAAAAAAATATCTAGTACGCACAGAGCTTTTGAAGTGTTCAGATGCTTTTTTTGGGAATGCTGTGATAAGACAGACAAAGCAGAAGGATCACAGCCTCATTCAAATCCTCCAGCCTGACAAATACACTAGAACGCAATGTACTTATTGTGAGAGCCGGAGCAGAACAACCACATAGCCTCTGATTTTACAACATACTTCAAGTCGAAGGGTGAAAAAAAAAAAAACGCTCAAGAAAGAGCTCGGCTGAATGCATCTTATAGCGGTGACTGCAGGGGAATTTTATGGGCTTTTGTTGAACTTGCTTGTGCTTTGAGGAGAGAAAAGCATAGACAAAAAATGTCCCAATATATTTTTGACACTTTGCACCTGCCAATATCTTGCATCTATTAAACTGCTATTCGGGAGTTGGAGACCTGTAGTCGTAGTCAGTTTTCGGTGGATTGTACAGTATTACACCATTCATATTTTGTAGTGTCAGTCAAGGGTATATTTTGGGAAGAGGTCCCAACATATACCTCTGATGGATAGCACAACTTGGACATAGAGTGCCAACAAAAAAAAAAAATGTATCCATCTAAAAACACTGTGTGTGTAATATATATATATATATATATATATATATATATATATATATATATATATAATTTAAAATTTATGTATTTATTTAAAACCAGAAGTCTACATATGGAATCCAGTTGGAAAAAAAACCCCAACATACTGTGTTATACATAATTTTTTTATTTTAATTTTTACAAGCCTAACATAGACTAAATGAATGGGGGTCTGCAAATACATTCAGGGCCAGTGCCAGCACCCAGAAAATCTAGACAAATGCCCACTGAGCATCCGCAATAGTACAGATGGAAGCGCTCATTGCATTGCTAATGTCCTGGAAAGCGAGCGGCGAGTACAGAATTCATCATTACTCACCGCTCTTATCTCCCTGCCGTTCCATGATACATCGCTGGATAAATCTGATGTATGTCTTGGGAGCTCTTGCTGCATACGGCAAAAAGTCACTACAAAAGTAGTATGAAAGCACCCTACCAAGTAAAAAAAAAAAATATATATATTTTATATATATATATATATATATATATATATATATAAAACCACTGTATTAATTTCCAGGGGGAACAACAGAGAAACGGTCCAATACCAATTTCATTGGAAGTGCAGTCATTTCCTTACTCGGACAGGTCCTCTTTAGCAGTGCTCCATGCCCCACGCCCAGAAATTAGTTTGCAGACGACGCCTCTCCATATAGAGTGATATATGATTAAACCGTGCCCTTTAAGCAAACAGAAAACTGCCAGCATTAAATCACTTTTTCTATAAATGTTCCCTTTAGGTTTTTTTGGTTGCTACTCTACAGTAATGTGAATGAGGCTGCTGTTGCTGCATATGCTGTGTATGAATTATTATTATTTTTATTTTTTTTTGGGGGGTGCAGCCATGGAGACGTCCCGCTCGCTGCATTATAACCTCCGCTTCATTAATTAAATAAAAACACATTGACGGAAAGATTAAAGAGTCACTCCGCTCTAATAAGAAGCTGAAACCGCACTATTACAAATTCCCAGCGTACTAAGTTCTCTTTTTTTTTTTTTCCAGCCGACATAAGCAACAAATGAAAGACGAGATGTATTTTTTAACCCTAATACAGGAGGAAGAGCTGGAGACGTTCAGCACAAGTCTACGAGCAGAGGCGATATCTTCCTGTAAAAGGAAATGACAACTTCGATCTAATGGTTATGTACAAGTGCGAATCAGTTTGCCGCAGATTGAGGAATAAGACGGAAGTCCAAAAATCGGTATTTCGGTCAGCTTTACGGTCACGTGTCCTTCAGAAAAGGAAAAGCGCCATTGGAGATACCAACATACAGTATCCTCTACATTACAGCCTGAATTATAGGCCGTAGAGGAATGCTGGTTGCTACTGGAAACAGTCAGCAAGATTGTTGATAAAGCCATCCCTGAAACTGACACATATCTTGGCCAACTTGATGAAAACCAGCAGGAAAAAAAAAAAAAAAAAAAAAAAAAAAAAAAAGAGTCTTGCACGGATGACTTTTTCTCCGCTGGTTCCAATTTTACAACAACAGACACCCAATGGACCCCATTACAGTCAATGGTGTCTACTGGGCTCCGTGTGTAACCGCCATTTTAGCGGGCCACTTCTGGTCCTCCGACGGACCAGAACAAGAGAGAGGCAGCACTGGTGAGAATCTAGTGTTAATCTATTATGCTTTGTGGCCAGAGTGAAAATTTTCAGGTATGCATGAGTATGGGGGGAGTCACGAGGAATAGCTGTCAGGAGTATTCGGACTTCTGAACTTGTATGGAAAGTTTTAAGAGCGGGTCTGAGAAAACACTTGTTATTTATGAGTTAGGACTATAAAATTGACTATTTTATTTATTTCTCCTATTTGTATAGCACCATCATATCCTATAGCGCTTTACAGACAGTCAGTCACTGTCCTATATAGGGCTCACAATCTAAGTTCCCTTTTAGTAGGTCTTTGGAGTGTGGGAGGAAACCATATCAGTCCATTAAAAATCATAGAAATCATAACATATTACGCATTGAACCGCAATAGAGTCAATTAATTCTGCAAGAAGGCGGCCATTGCATCTACAGTCAACACGTCACGGTCATATTGTAATAGTGGGGGAGGCGGAAGTGAAATGTCACCCCCTTCTGGCCTCCAAACTGGCATGTAGGGCATCTGCCGCACCCCCTTATCAGCATAAATGTTGTCGGAAGGGAGGGGGGGCGACAACCGCTCCATGTATACCATCATACCGCACCTAAAGGCATCTTTCTCTAACATACGCTTATGATGGAGCTGTCATTTAGGCAGGCCTCTGTTCCTCTAAAGCTTTCACACTCGTGTCAGTCAACTTTTGTTACAGTCTACGGTATTCAGTACTTAGATTTTGCGACTCTACAAAAGGCGACATCTTGAAGCCTCTCACTCGCATTATAAGGACCACTAAACAGCAAAATTGAATTTTTTAGAAATGAACCATGAACAAAAAATACATTGCTGGGTGTCACCTGACAATCCAACGGAGCTTGGGATATAGAAAATAAAGCCTTTATATAGAGTCGTCTGGAGCTTATCCTAATGGGATTTTTATTCACATGTTTCAGTCCAATCACGTTTTTTGCTGCAATTACTGTAAAATTGGAGCCTGAACATCACCGGCAGAACCGGGATGACTTTTGCTGGAACCACAGCAGGTCTTTTGCTGCTTTGCATTGCAGTGTAAACCTGCAGCCTAAAGATGGATTCACATCAGCGTCGAAGACTCCGTCGCAGAGACCGCAGAAAATCGGCAGAAAAAAAAAGTCCTGCATGGAGAACTTTTTTTTCTCCGCTGCTTTCAGTTTCAAAACGGCAGACCCCCATTATAGTCAATGGGGTCCACTGGGCTCCGTGTGTAACCGCTGTTATAGAAATCCAGCTCTCGTCTCATATAGTGATCCATTATCCCTGCGGCTTCATTGTCCCCTAAAGTATGGGACAGTAGAGCTGCGAGAAGGCAGGAACTATGATCGGAGTCGGTTCCCTAATTGGGTTCAGGCCGGGAAATCTGCCCAATTTTCCGGACCATATTTGCCTGTGCTATGGGGCCTCAGAGAATCACCACAATCAGCTATAATCTGTTTCGAATTCCAGAAGCAACTGTTCAATAATCCTACAGCGCCACCGCAGGAGAAACTAAGCATTACATGGTGTCCAGTGAAATCTGAAGTTCCCCATACTGTATACAGCCAGCCATGTTAATCTCTTAGGCAGGAAAAAAGGCTTTTCCTGATATCCATGTATAGACATACTTGGTATATGTACACACTATATATATTTATAAGATATTTGTATTTCTGAACAGAGACCATTTCCTTTTAATTCATCAGCACTTGGCGCCTGACAATTCTGCTGGGAGGCCGATGCTCTTTTATATGTAAAGCATTAGATCCCATCGGGCTATGGCAACATGACTTCAAAGCCTGACCCTCTGTACAGACAGTGCTATTCCTCCGAATTAGGCCTCCTTCTACTTCTACCTTCAACGTGCTGGACATACCAAGGTCCTTCGCTCATCATTAAAAGATTATACGATGGCGTTATTATGCACATGCAGCAGATTTCTCGGTTTGATGGCTTGTTAAAAGAAAGGTCATTTGCACCAAAAAATAATAATACATACAGAGATTAAACAAAGTCCCCGAGGTGTCGTGTAGATCTATGAAAATGATGTTAACTGCGTGAAAGCTTCGCAGCCACCTGCCACGTCCGATCATAGTCTCATAATCAAGTGCAAAGTGGAAAAAAAAAATACTATCTAAACTAGCAAATGTCAACCCTCCCAATGCTCCTCTGTTATCACCCCCATGCTTTACACTGCAGCTCTTTTTATTCCAGACTGCCTGCTTGATAAACTAACAAGCCCACCAGGAAGTCATGGATGGCACTTGAGATCGCCATCCCCCATTTTTGTAAATACTTGTATTTCTCATAAAATAACTAGTCTGTAACATCTCTTAAAAATCCGCGCTGTGCCATTCCTCTGTGACGCCTCTTTAAAATTTATGTATTGAAAACAGGGTATTTGGCCCTGTGCAGTCTGACACGGTCCAATCAGAGAGCACGGTACCAGACTGTGCAGGGACACACCTCATTGACAAGGGAAATAGCAACACCCAGTTGTCAACTTATTTATATATTTCCAGAAGGAGTAACTGAGGAATGGCACAATACAGAGTTATGTGAAAAATTACTCCAGAAATGTAATGTCATGGGAAATAAAAGAATTTACTAAAATAGGCAAGTCAGGAAATGTGACAGGTCCTATTTAAAGAGGATCTTTCATGTCCTTTAACCTTTTCAGGACCACCCACTGTATATAAACGTCGGCGCTTGCTGGGCTTTGTGCAGAGCCGACATTTATAAACTGACCCTGCTAAATTGGGGATTGGGTCTCCCCAAGGGTCAGGAACTCCGTGAACACAGCAATAATAGCTGCTGGTGTTCACGGAGACATGATCAGGACCTGATAGGTTCAGGTCCCGATCATGTAGCCGCCATATCAGGGAAAGTTTTTTGCAGTAACAAACTTTGCCTGATATTAGCGGCCTGTCCGTCCGCGGGCGGCATCGGGAGCGGGTGTTAGCTGTATCTGACAGCTAACACCCTGCTCCGTATCATACGGTCGGAGCTGTGCTCTGATCGGAGGTTTTAACCCCTTGGATGCCGCGGTCAAACAAGACCGCGGCATCCAAGGGGTTCCGTGATGCCAAATGAACCCCCCCTCACCCCCCGCGGCGAGATCGGGGGGGGTGCCCATATGTGTCTTCTGCAGCCCGGGGTCTGGCCAGTGACCCCAGGCTGCTCGGTGCCCCCAGTACCTGGTTGATCCTGCCGGGAAGTGAGAAAGTCAGGCTATGCGTCTACATAGCGCTGACTTCCTCTATAGACTGCAATACACGTGTATTGCAGTCTATAATACTGAACCAGCGATCCCTGGTTCAGGTGTCCTTGTAGGACAAATAAAGAAATGTAAAAAAAAAAAAAAAAAAGTGCAAAAGAAATGTAATAAAGTTTGTGAAATAAATAAATGAATAAAGCCCCAAAATTCCCTTTTCCTATATCAAATGAGTTATATAAAACAAAAACCTAAAAATTAATTTAAAAAAATACATATTTGGTATCGCCACGTCCGTAACAACCTGTACAAAAAAAACTGAAACATTATTTAACCTACATGGTGAACGTCGGAAAAAAAAAAAACGGAAAAAAATCCGCCGTAGGTAATGATTTTTCGCTATCTCACCCTACAAAATATTCTATAAAAAGTGATCGAAAAGTCACATATACCCCAAAACAGCACCAATAAAAAGCACAGGATGTCCCGCAAAAAATAAGCCCTCAACTATCTCTGTCAACCGAAAAATAAAAATGTTACGCATCTCAGAAGATGGCGATGCAAAGAGAATTGATTTCCTTCCCCAAATGGATTTTTGTTCTGCAAAACTAGTAACACATAAAAAAGCTATATAAATGAGGTATCGCTGTAATCGTACCGACCCAAAGAATAAAGGTCACAGGTTACTTATGTTGTACACTGTGTGGAAAAAAATTAATAGGTAAAACACAATGCCAGAATTGATGAGGATTTTTTTTAATCCACCAAGAAAGTGTTAAACGTTAATCAATAAGTCATAGGCACCCAAAAATGTTATTAAAAAATACATCTCATACCACAAACAACAAGCCCTCATATGGCTACAGCACCAGAAAAAAAAAAAATATATATATATAGCTTGTTCAATGTGAAGACAAAAACCCCAAAAATCGCCAAATCATTAGAACACAACTGGCTGCGGCAGGAAGGAAATGTATAAGCTGTGCGAGCGTATATCAGGGGACACCCCAGATTTAGAGCTTACGAGGGAAAATAAACCAGAACTGACCCCCAGAGTGACCCCTCCCCCAATCATACAAGCTACTGGGGATATAGTAGTAGTAAATTTTGTGTTCCCCATGTACTCCGCACAGCTTACATATTCACTCTTCATCTGCTGTGCAGTCACATCTGGGATACTAATTCTCACTACACCCCTTGATAAGTTCTTTGAGGGGTGCAGTTTTTAAAATGGGATCATTCCCTAGGGGATTCCACTTTTCTGGTACCTTAGAGGCTCTGCAAACATGACATGGTGTCCAGATACCAAACATCTAAATGTGCGCTCCAAAAGCCACATAGCGCTCCTTCCCTTCTGTGCCCTGCTGTGTGCCCAAACTGCAGATTATACCCCTATGTATGACACTGGTGTACCCAGGATAATGTACTTAATGTCATATGTGAGTATAAACTGCTGTTTGGGCATAGCTGGGCACAGAAGGGAAGGAGCGCTATTTTGGTTTTTGGAGCACAGACTTAGACAGTTTGGTTTTTGGACACCATGACACTTTTTCAGAGCTCCTGAAATGCCAGTAAAGTGGAATCCCCTGATATGTCACCCCATTTTGGAAACTACACCCCTGAAGGAATTTATCCAGGGGTACAGTGAGACTTTTTAACCCCCAAGTGTTGCCTTAATTAATTTTCCAGAAATGAATACGCAGCTGATGGTGGAAGATGAAAATGACACTTTTTCCAGGAATACGTAATTTCAGTGCGTAATACGTTGTGCCCGGCTTGTATCAGAGACGAATGCTCCAAAAGCTGTTGTGCCCGGGATACCCGCTTAACAGTTTTTGGAGGAAGTGTCTCTGGTGACACAAGTTGGGTACAACATTATCGGCACTGAAATGGCGTATCTATGGAAAAATTGCAATTTTCACTTTTCATTATCAGCTGCTCATTCATTTCTGGAAATGAAATTAATGCAACACTCAAAGTTTAAAAATGCTCGCTACCCCACTTGATAAATCCCTTCAGGGGTGTCGTTTCCAAAGTGGGGTCACATTTCTGCGGGTTCTACTTTACTGGCAATTCAGGGGCTCTGCAAAAGTGGCATGACATCGAAAAACCAAACTGTGCTCCAAAAACCAAAATAGCGCTCCTTCCCTTCTGTGCCCAAACATCAGTTTATACCCACATATGACATTAAGTACGTTATCCTGGGTACACCAGTGTCATACATGTGGGCATAAACTGCCATTTGGGCACACAGGAGGGTGCAGATAAGAAGGAGGGCTATGTGCTTTTGGACCGCTGATTTAGTTTGTTGATTTTTGGACGCCATGTCACATTTATAGAGACTCTAAAATTGCCCCTACAAAATGGAGTCACTTCTTGGGGAATTCCAATTTACTGGCACCACCAGGGCTCTGCAAAAACAACATGGCATCCAGAAAATCCCTCCAAATCTGTACACCAAAAGCTACAAAGCGCACTGCTCCATCCCTTCTGAGCCCTGCTGTGTAACCAAGCAGTAGTTTACACCTACATATACAACTTCTTTCTACTTGGGATAGCCCAGTTAATAGTTTTAGGAGTGCGTGTCTCTGATGACACAAAGTGGGTGCAACGTATTGGGCACTGACATGGCATATTTCTTTAAAAATTTAAATTTTCACTTTGTACATTAATTTTCAGGAAGCACTCTTAGGGTCAAAATTATAATACCCCTTGATAAATTCCTTGAGGGGTGTAGTTTCTAAAATGGAGTCACTTTTTGGGGGTTTCCATTGTATTGGTACTTTAGGGGCTCTGGAAATGCGACATGGCACTGAAAACTATTCCGGCAAAATCTGCTTTTCAAATGCCCATTGTCGCTCCTTCCCTTCCGTGCGCTGTCGTGTGCCCAAACATCAGTTTACACCCACATGTAGGGTGTTTCTGTGCTCGGGAGAAATTGCATAACAAACTGTGAGATGCATTTTTCCTTTAACCCTTTGTGAAGGTGTTAATTTTAGGGCTAAATGAATGTGTTACTGAAAAAAAAAAAGAAATGTCTAAATTTCACCTCCATATTGTTTTAATTTCTGTGAAATCCTTAATGGGTTAACAAACTTCCCAAACGCTGTTTTGAATTATTTGAGGGGTGCAGTTTTGAAAATGGGGTGATTTATGGGGGGTTTCTAATATATAGGCCTTCATAATCCCTTTCAGAACAGAAGTGGTACCTAAAAAATTAGTTTGGGAAATTTTCTTGTAAATCTGGAAAATCGCTGTTACACTTGTAAGCCTTCTAACATCCAAAATAAATGAACGGATGATTAAAAGATGATGCCAATATAAAGCAGAGATATGGTAGATAATATGTATTAATGTATTTTTGTGATATGACTATGTGTTTGAAAAGCAGATCATTTCACATTTTGAAAATTGCGATTTTCTGCAAATTTCCATCAAATTTCCTATTTTTTTTATAAGTAAATATAAAAATATTGATCAATATTTACCACTAACATGAAGTACAATGTGTCACAAAAAAACTATCTCAAAATCACTTATGTAAGTTAAATCGTCTCAAAGTTATTGCCATATAAAGTGATACATGTCAGATTTGAAAAATGAGGCCTGGTCACGAAGGTACTTTTAGGCTGTGTCCTGAAAAGGTTAAGATAGGAAATGTTATATACTGTTACAACTACATTTTTTCCAAAAGAGTAAAAATACTCCTTATTTTAGAGGAGTATTTTTTAGCCAAGGAGGAGTACATGCAAATAAATAACCATCAGCTATACATAGTGTTGTACACACATCCGGACTGCAGATTGTGGATACCAGGGTATCTGCCCGTGGACTGGTAATACTATAAGGGTGTGTTCACACGGAGTTTTTAGCAGGCAGAAAAAATCAGCTTCAGGAATTAGGAAATGGTTTTGGGACGCGTTTTTTGACCTGACGTGGTTTTTGACGCGGTTTTGGACGCAGTTTTTCAACGCGGATGTAGGATGTAGTTTACACCCCTTTGGTGTGGGCCTAGAAACTCAGCTTCAAAAAAACCGCTTCGCGGTTTTGGACACGGTTTTTCCAGAAACCGCGTCAAAAACTGCATCGCGGTTTTTCCTCCTCCCATTGAATTCCATTGGTTTTTCTAGGCGGAATCCGCCTGAAGATAGGTCATGTCGCTTTTTTTTTCCGCTAGAGGAAAAAAAAAGCTACCGACTCCCATAGAAATGAATGGGAGGCATTTTTTCAGGCGGTTTTTGAGGCGGATTCTAGTGTTGTTTCTTCTGTTCCATCAAAAGAACAGAAGAGCGGATTAAATAATAAAAATGGATCCGTTTTGTGACAACCTACAATGGATCTGAAGGGTCTCTGGTGACTATATGGGGTCTGTCAGTATTCATTGTTTTCTACCTGACATAGCCGAACAGAAGTCATGTTTGCAGGACATCTTAGTCTGCGATTTTAAACACTTTGTGACGGAGACTCCAAATGGAAACGGCGACTAAGGCAGCTCTAACAAGCACTTACTTGTATTCACTTCCATGCAATCGCCTTTTTGCTGGCGGTATTTTACTAGGGTACATATATTGTATATAATGTAGTAGGGTAAATAGACTGATATGATCAAATGCAATAGCCCTCCAGCTACATAGTGTGAACGGAGGCTTATATATTGTCTAGTCTAGTGACTGCCGCAGCATTATTAATACATTAATGTAGCCTGTATAGGTGTGCATAACACCTGTATCGGTATTGCAACCTCTGCACTCAATGAACAACCCATTAAAGTCAATGGGGTCCCTCTGGGTCCGTCCCATTCTTCTGGTCGTCTGACTGACCAGGAGAATGGAAAGACATATGTGGGTGTGAAACAGGCGGGTTTCATACTGGATCAATTGGCCCATGAGATATAGACCAAATGTAGATTGTATTTTCCAGACCAAACACTGAGCCGGAACACAAACTCCCAGCACCATAGACTGTTATGATGCCCGGACATCCTCCCATCCCGCAGGACTACTGACCAATACTGTGATCATGTTTCCAGTAGGGAACAGCAGCCCAGCGGGGAGGCAGAGGCCCTCCCCAACACGCCCAACATTCAGCCCGTCTCTCACAAACCGTGTCCACCGGAGTGAAGCTGATTTGGTAAATTACACTAATTTTGACTTCTGCTTTTTAAAGGCCACTTGAGTGACAGCAATGGCAGCATAATGATAAACGTGTATTAATGGGAAAAACACGGGTATCATTAACCATTACAATGTTGTTCTCAGGTGCACAGCTGCCGCGGAGTATAATTTGCGGTAATTACATGTTGTCGCTCTCCTCTGCCATCATTGTGTTGTCAGCTCATTTATTTTGTTTTCTTTTTATATCATTCATTACTGTACAGGGAAAAAAAAAAAAGCTGCTGTTGTCTTCACGTTACTTGTCTACACAATGGAAGAAATGAACATTATAAACAAGAGGAAACAAATAAACTACCAATAAATCCAGCCGGAACGTACTAAATCTGATGCGCTTTACATCCTAGTCATGTTATAAGACCTGTTAAAGGGGTTCATCCAGGGACTTGATATTAACTTACACCAGGTTCATACTAGTGCCTGCTCACCATTGTTCGGGTTTGTCGGGAGGCCTGAACAACAGAGAGGCAGAAAATAGCGGTTACACCTGCCTTACCTGGTTTGGGTGCTTGTTGCAGATGGACCTCGGGATTTCAGGCTGTTCCCAACTACAGATGACAAGATGAGAACCAGCCCCCATCCTCCTGTGCTACGGGGACTAACTTTACTATAGTTAGCTGTGCAAACAGGAGAGGAGGGAAGGGGCAGAGAAAACTCGGGGACAGGGGCTGGTTTTGGTCACGTGACCAGGGGACGAAACCAACCTTGGACACCCAGGTCCAGATGCAACTCCAGATAAGTTAAGTTCAAGCCTCCTGATAAGCCCTATAACATTCACACTGCAGACTTTTTTCATTTTTGGATTTCCATCTTTAAAAAAAAGGTTTCATGTTTTGATCAATTTTTAATTCAATTTATTGGGGGAAGGGGGGGGGCAAAAAAACCCAAAACTTAAATTTTACAGTTTTCTTGCTACAGCATTTATTGGATGGAATCGATACACAACTTATTAGTTGCCTTAAAATTTTAACACATTTGTGTGTGTACAGGAGTATGTCCTAAACCCTGCTACCTTTTTGTACAAGTTGTAAAAGTGTCTAAAACACTTGATAAAATGTGGGCCCGCACAGCATGATAGACAATTTTAGTGCAAAATCCGGCTCCGTGCTGTGTAAATTAAAAGGACCAAATGAAGCCCCAAGTAGCTGATCCGTGCAGGGGCCAGCTGTCGGAGAGCCCATAAATAAATATTTCTGGCTAACCCCTTTAATTCCCCTCTCCCTACTGAGCCAATTGTGCATGCGGGGCAGAATAAATACGAATTCTCTGATCGAGTTGGCTAACATATCTCAAATTGATGCCCTATCCTTACTCTATACTGACGCTAGGTTCACACCTGCGTTCGGGTTTCTAACCTAATCCACTTAATAAAGCGGTTACCTGCGGAAATCCGCCGACCCCATAGATTATAATGGGGTCCATCGGGTTTCTTCACGAAAAGGGCGAAAAATGCGGAGAGAAAAGCGCTGCATGCAGCGCTTTTCTCTCTGCATTTTTTAAACGGATTTGGGGATGGAAACCCCTAATGGAGACCGGGCGCAGATGTAAACCCAGCCTTACAGTTCCAACAAAGCTTCTTGTAATGAGTAAACATGATAAGTGGAAAAAACTCGAAAAAGTCTCGAATTTCAAGAGTAAGGATAGTTCATCAATATTAGATCTGCAGAAGTCCAACACCTGGGACCCCATGCGGCTCACTTGTCATACAAACTGTAGCGGCAAGTGTACCATACACTTCAATGGAACAGTGCTGCAGTACCCACATTCACCACTACAGTCTGTAGGACAAGAGATCAGCACGGCAAAGGCTGCCCTGTCTCAGTACTGGAGATCTGCAGGGGGGTATTGGGTGTCAAATCCCCCTGCATACCAAATATTGATGGCCTATCCTAAGGACAGTGAATAACCCCTTTAACATCTGTGTCCAGCAGAAATCCGTCTAAAAATGCTGGACAATTTCAGTTAAAAAGGACGGACACCTGACAGACCCCATTATAGTCAAAAGGGGCCCTCAAGCTCAGTTTGTGTCCATCACACAATGGATCTGTTTCTCTCTTCTTCCTGTCCTCCAATGGACCAGAAGAATGGAAACATCTACACAGGTGTGAACCTAGCATTCCCTCCTTTAGAGCCCCCAAAAATATTTCCATGCACCAGTGTGATGCTAGCAACACACCTACAAGCCGTGCACTCGCTGAGCATGCCTCGAAGTCGCTAGGCCCTTGTAACAGTACAGAAGACGAGGCGTACGCAGGGAGGGAGAACATATTGTGACTGACAGGTTTTGCTACAAGGTCATTGCGACTGCAAATGAATCACATTCACTCAATTAATGCAGAATGAGAGGCTTCTGGGGGTAAGCCCCTGGGATTAGCGGGAGTCTGCACATGTAATGGAAAGGATGCAAGTGCCCAGCGTGAACAGCGCCAACAAAGCCTCTCGTAATGAGTAAACATGAGAAGTGGAACAAACTCGGAAAAAGGCTCGAATTTCAAGAGAACGGAGCAGAGAGCTACGTAGGATCACAATGATCTCCATTACCCGGCAGACATGACTTATTGATGTGCTAAGAGCCGCCACAAACCATCTCCTCACTAGTATTGAAGGCTTCTTATTTGACACACATAGGCTTGGGCATGATCCGCTCTATGTTATCACTGAACACGCACTGCGTGCTGGTGGAAATAATTTGGCCGGAAAGTCAGTAATGGCCAAAAATCATTTACTTTCATGCACTGAAAAAAAATGGTCTTCTAGAAGGATGGTCCATTCAAATAAGAGGACCACAGGATATAACGGAAGTAGAAATCCTTCATGATTAAAAAAAAAAAAACCCAAGATTGGGTTGGTCTTCTCAAAGAGGTGGTCTTCTGGAGAAGTTTGACTGGATACCTTCTTGATACCAATAAAGATAAGAATGGAGCACAATGGATATTAATCAAGGTTTTTTTTTCCCCTTATTTTACACCAAAATATATTTTTCCCCAAATTAGCTGAGCCAAAGAAGATACCACTACAAAAGAGCTCACTTCCCTCTTAAAGAGTCTCCAATTTGGCTAACATCAGCTAATATGTACACTGTCCACTGGGGTCTCTTCAGTAAGAACCAGTTTCCCCCCCCATAGCTTCCTCCTAAATATAAAGCCATTGGTGTTTCTTGTTTTTGCGAGACCAGGAGAAGTTTCAGTATTTGTTAGGGTCCCTGACCCGCTTAGGTCCTTTCGGCTTGGAAAGTTGGGCAGTTTCCAAGGCCTTGAGAGGGCTTACGATGCACTTTTTGTGAGTCAGTCTTTTTGGCACAGGGATATGAAAAAGCACGATCTTGCTAAAAAAAATTGTTTTACATGATTTTTCGCTGTGCTTTTGTCATGTTTTGTTCACAGGATCCAAGTATGGGAATACCCTTATGTGACTCTCCTGAGGTCTACGGTGACGTCCTATTCTGGAGACGAGGTGCAACCAGTTGTCAGCTCCCTGGTGGACACTTGGGTGAGGGTCCAGGTGGAAGCCAGGAGTATGTATGGCTTCCTCTAAGCTTTAGCAAAGAGGAATTATAGAACCTCAAATCTCTTATAGCTTTCTGGTTTGGCTTTTTGGAGAGGCTTATTGAGACCTCTAAGAAGATCGTTTGAGAGAGACCATATCCTCGAGCGCTTTTTTTTGAGTGGCACTCCCTCACTTGGGTTATAAAAAGCACCATCTCAGGCTTTCTATAGAAGCCCATAGGTAAATCCATTGTACATGCACCTATAGGAGATTGTTAGAACAAAAGTCAGGCGTCAGCTTGGTGTGCCCCCCACCCAAATGAGAATGTACAATTTTTCGTTGCTGAATGAACACAGGGTTGCATGGCTTGTAAATTACTACAACTATCAGCACACTGCCTTTTAGGAAATATTTTTCAACAAAATGTTCACATCCCAGCTGAGCCATTAAAAAGACTAAATGGGTCATCGGAGAAGTAATATATAGCATAAATGCATCAAAAACCCAAACTCACGCTTGCCCGGGGCAGCAATATTGTTTATACAATAGCATATAAATGATTGTAATTTCCAGCTTTCATCTTCTCTATATTTGCTGCGGGATTATTCCTCTCAGTGTAAATATTAGCGGTGCGGAGGATATTTGGCATACTTAACTCTGACCTTGCTACTTGTATAAACATACAGGAAGGCATGCACATCCGAGCTAGTTTGCATAAATGATGACACTTTTCACAATATATTGAGCCACATCGAAACTGCAATAGGATAGTGTAACAGTGGCCTCATTCATACACTTTAGAAGGAGAACTCCCACACACAGCTTTATTCTCTGGACGGTTAGACAGGTACATTGTAGTGAAGGTATGGTAGTCTTCTTGTGGCTGTAGAAGTGCCTTACCAACTCCCTTCTGGTCCTCAGCTGTGTCATGTGACCGACACTGACTCGGTTGCAGAGATATTGGTGCTCTTACTTTGGGTACTGATATCACTGCACTGTCAGAGGGGCCAGTCTGACAGCTCAACATCATGGCTGGGTGGTAAGGAGAGAGTTATAATAAATACGTTGGCCTGAGACCCACGAACCCGTCCTGGGTGACTTCGCTCAGAAACGTACAACATGTGAAAGAGGGAATGTGGCAAATCTTTGTCGCAAGAAAGGGCCGTGCAGCAAAGATGCGCCACGACATCTAGAAAACTGCCGTAGATGGCTTGATAAATTCCCTGCAGTGTCTTATGTGTGGACAGGAAGTCAGTTTCTCTACATTGAGGTTCCTACAAGTATAAATAAACTGACTTCCTGCCCACTCTGAGTCAGTAAGGGTATGTTCATGTGGAGTTTTGGCAGGCTGAAAAAATCTGCTTAGGGAATTAAACTCTTTTTACGTTTTTTTTTTTTTTTTTTTTTACATGATACAGTTTTTGTTGTGTTTTTTTTTTTCCACGTTTTTTTTCTGTTCAGCACACTGCATGGACCTGGAACCTTACCTTTGAAAAAATGTGTTGTGTTTTTTCCACCTCCCATTGATTTCAATGGGTTTTTCAAGGCGGAATCCGCCTGAAGATTGGGAGTCAGTAGTGACATAACCTATGAAATGAATGGGAGGCGGATTTTGAGGCGGATTATGCCTCAAAATCAGCCTGCAAAAAATTGTGTGTGAACATACCCTAAGAGAGTCTGACTGCTGGTCACATGACATAGCTGTGGACCAGAAGAAAGTGGGTAACTGACAAACACAGCCACCAGTACTATTACCTCCGATTTCTAATAGACCAGATAGTAAAAATCTTATGGGAGTGCTAATGAATTATCCCAACCCCTGTCCATATAACCTGTTAAAAGGCATATGGACTCAGTTTGCATCTGCAGCAGGTAATTCTATAACTGTCCTATAGTGGACGCTGCAGGGGTGTATCCACGCCCAGCTTATGGGGGCTGGGCATAAAAGGTTTTTCTGGTTACATAATATCAATGACCTATCCTTGGGATATTGATCGTTTGTGCTTCAATATCCAAGACCTCACCGATCATCTGTTCCCAGAAGCCACTATATGGAGAACAGAGCTTGAAGCAGATAGCTCTGTTACCTGTATAGTGGTCAGGCCAAGTTACCGCAGCTCAACTCTTAGACAAGTAACGGGAGCTGAGCTACAGTAAGTCAGCACGGCCACTACACTGAAAACAGGGCTATCTGCATCTGTATAGCGGCCAGTGAAAATATACACACGTGGACAAAATTGTTGGTACCCCTCGTTTAATGAAAGAAAAAACCACAATGGTCACAGAAATAACATGAATCAGACAGACTGGAATTTGCCAAACTACATGTTGACAAGCCACAAAGCTTCTGGGAGAATGTCCTATGGACAGATGAGACAAAAATCGAAATTTTTGGCAAGGCACATCAGCTCTATGTTCACAGACGGAAAAATGAAGCATATCTTGAAAAGAATACTGTCCCTACTGTGAAACATGGAGGAGGCTGTTATGTTCTGGGGCTGTTTTGCTGCATCTGGCACAGGGTGTCTTGAATCTGTGCAGGGTACAATGAAATCTCAAGACTATCAAGGGATTCTAGAGAGAAATGTGCTGCCCAGTGTCAGAAAGCTTGGTCTCAGTCGCAGGTCATGGGTCTTGCAACAGGATAATGACCCAAAACACACAGCTAAAAACACCCAAGAATGGCTAAGAGGAAAACATTGGACTATTCTGAAGTGGCCTTCTATGAGCCCTGAACTAATTCCTATTGAGCATCTATGGAAAGAGCTGAAACATGCCGTCTGGAAAAGGCACCCCTCAAACCCAAGACAACTGGAGCAGTTTGCTCATGAGGAGTGGCCAAAATACATGTGGAAAGGTGCAGAAGTCTCATTGACAGTTACAGGAATCGTGTGATTGTAGGGATTGCCTCAAAAGGTTGTGCAACAAAATATTAAGTTAAGGGAACCATCATTTCTGTCCAGGTCTGTTTCATGAGTTTTCTTTTTTTTTTAAATTCTGTTGAAGCATGGTTGAAAAGCAATGTCTGATTTTCATTTGTTCATTTTCATAGAATTTGTATATATTATTACTTTTGTCAGATTCAAGTTATTTCTGTGACCATTGTGGGTTTTTCTTTCATTAAACGAGGGGTACCAACAATTTTGTCCACGTGTGTAATGTGTACAGTAGTAGATTTCAGCACGTCGGATCCTCTTGTTCTTACAGGAGACAAGCTATAGACAGAAGTAGCAGCCATACAAATGATATTGATGACCTATCAATAGCAGATTGGCAGGGCTCTTACTCCAAGGACCCCCCTCTGATCTGATACAAAAAAATGATACAAAAAAGAGCAAGAACAAGAACACTGCTCAACACCAATCCCCTACCAATCCAATACATTGGTCTGTGAGGATATGAGCCATACTGCTGGTACCATCGCTCAGGCTGGCCGTAAAAACAGCACATGCTTGGCTGCTGTTGTCACATGACTGCATCACACATGTAAAACAAAAAATGTTGGGAACTGCGGAAGCATCTGCGCTGGATCCGCTGGAAACTGAAGGACAAGTAGTAGAGAGAACTAAGAAGTTTTGCCACTTATAACCAAAGTACCAGGTGATCAGACAAAACTAGGTAGGTCCTGACAGAAAAAAGGATTACCTTATGAAGGAACAAGAGGACCCCTTATAGATTAGATCCTGCCAAAAATGGTAAGATCCACCAAAACTTTGTGGTAGAACATTTAGACAATTAGATACCAATGTACAATACAACAGGCCCTGTATATGCGTAAGGAACAAAACTGTTAGAAAAGTGGTCAACAGGTTAATACTATGTAGTGTCATGCTAGTAATCCCCTGAAGTCTGGGCGGAGATTTCACCTGTTGTCTTTGGCTGCTGGCCCGTGGTTTAGAAGCCACCACAAAGAACAAGTACAAATATTCTCCAACCGTGTAAGGGAAGTCTGGGTGTTGTTTGTAAAGCCTGACTGATAAGGGCAGCGGCGGGAGAAGACGACATTAGCCGCAGTACATAAAGCCTAGCCTCAGGCAGTGTTTCTGATCTTTATTTATTAAATTTACAACCCACAGAAATGCTAATGTCGGAGAAATACCTCGCCTGATGGAACGTTCTCTCAGTAGCGTGCCACCTGACTAACCCAAGGTCAACATGAATTGGTGGAGGAGTCTTGCGAATCGCAGAGGATTAGTCTATCTTACTAAACACAGGCCCTGGAGCCTTATGCGAACATATAAAACAATTTTATGAATTGTAAACCATTCTTTAGCCAAACGCGTGTAATCTTTCTCCTCCGTTCACTTTCACTTTGATCCACCGTTGCCTATTCAAAGGCGATGAATGCAAGCCTACGGAGACGCTATCATACAACCGCGACTTTCAAAGCATCGATATATATGTAAGCAGGGAGAGAACGTAGGGTTTTCTTCTTCTGGATGGATGGAGACTCTAAGTAAGAGACTTTTAACCACATGCCTGTAGCGGGAGGAGGCAGGCGTTTATAATGGACATCTTCTGCGCCACTTTATTGGAGATGACAAGTCAGTGAGAATCGATTTGATTAGAGAAGATTATTCTGACCTCCAGTCAGGGGCCGGCTTCTTGCTCTTCACGGGAAAGCAAATTCATAAATTCCTAATCTGATCATGGCAAGATGTTTCCTCATTATGTTACATCCTAGAGTGCCGCCTGTTTCCTCCATGTCTCCAAGCTCGGGTTAGTTGAAAGGCTAAAGGCTTTGCCTTCAACAGCCCAAGTATTCAACACAGAGCTCATTTAAGTGAAGCAACCATGCCGTATAAAATGGTAAAAAAAAAAAAAAAAAGTGTGAATATACTGACTGAACATATCTCCATACAATAGTTTGTAAAAAAGGAGCAGGTCAAAAATAAGAAGGTGCCACTGGTACTACATCACCTGTCATCAAGCTCAGTAATCGATCTGTGGTCCTTGGTACCAAAGTGCTAGTAAAGCAGTTTTCCATGGGAATGAACACGTGCTTAAGGTTACAGCCCCACGTTGCAGAAAAGCAGCTTTTTTGTTGCAGATTTTGTTGCAGTTTTTGAGCCAAAGCCAGGAGTGGATTGAGCAGAAGGTAGACGTATAAGAGAACTTCCTATATACTTCCCATTCCTTTTGTAGCCATTGTTGGCTTTGGCTCAAAAAAACGCAACTCTGCAACAAAAAAAGCTGTGTTTCCGCAACGTGGGGCCATAGCCTCAAAATGGTTCTCACCTCTTACAGATCCTCCACATCTCTGTTTCTCCGCTCTTCTACACTTCCTGGTGGCTCTTGACACAAGGGAAGTGACAAATGGCAAACATCTGTAATGCGCTTTTCTCACGGAGGGGACTCAAAAGCTTAGGAAACGTTGTGGAGTAGGGCTGTTAGTGGCTGCCGTACAGGCGCTCATCCCCAATACCGACAAGGGTCAGTTGTTGGGGCCAATTTACCTACCAGTATATTTTTAGCATGTGGGAGGAAACCCACGCCAACACTGGGAGAACATCCAAACTGTTTGCCAATGTTGCCCTTGTTTGGATTCATACCCAGGGCTCCAGTGCTGAAAGCCAACACTGTTAACCACTGATAAATGGCTGGAGATGACCACTTAGTCATTTTCTGTGTGTAGAGAGACTCCAGGGATGAAGAGACGGTGGATCGATGAGAGTTGAGCACCATTAGCTCATGTTAGGGCCGCCATGTTTTTTTTTTTTTTTATATATATTTTAGCCTTCAATCACACCATCCATGTAGCACTGGGGTTCATATTTTCTCTTTCACTCTTTACCACCTGTTTTTTTCGGTTCTTGAACCTTGGAACCGTTGCATCACTTCATGTTGAGTTTCTGCCAGCAAACTAAAATGTGACAGCCAAAAAGTCTCTGCTCCGTCCATTCACTTTCCACTCCATTATTCTAGGAGTCAGTCACTTCTAGCATTCAACCCCCTCACACAGGGAGCAGGTTTTATCACTTAGGTCAGGGACAGAGAAGTAGGCAAGGTGGTGGATAAACCAGGGAATCTGATTTAAGATAAAAAGTACTACAAATATTAATGGAAAGTAAAAATATTAAAGTGAAAAAAAAAAAAAAAGGTAAAAAAGTATTAAAAGAACAAAAAGTATTAAGTTCTCTCGGCCTATAATGATATTAAAGGTATTATTCCAGTTTACAATATTGAAGACCATCAATATCAGATAGGTGGGGATCCAACTCTCTGCTCCGCTCTGCCAAAGAATTGCTTGGAGGGATAGCAGTGCTAGAGTAATCCTGCACGCAGTCTACTAGTGGCTGTGCAGCGTATTGCAGCTTTGATCAATTCACTTAAATGGGACCAATGGTGACCAAGGAGAAGGCGTTAAGGTGGCACTTACCAGGCTTTATATGGCTTCGCCAACATCAGCATTACCCAGTACCCGCCTGCACGCACCTTATGTATGGTTTCTCTATTAATTAACCTGGCAGCGTGGCGATTCCTAGATGCGAAAAACGAAAAGTCGGACAATTGAAGGCATTTTGCTTCCAGTAAATAAACATTCCAGCGAGAGATTAGCTAGAAATTCAACAATGATGGGAGATTAGAACCGCTTCAATGTGATACAATGGACAATACGGTTTTTTCTTCCCTTGTGAAAAGACTTCTACAAACGGTATAAAAGAAAATGTTCAGCAAATTAAATTCTTATGTCCAAGGTCGACAGGCTTTACAATTACAATCCCAAGCACTGAGGATTCATTTCTCGTGAAGCCACCGGGCAAAATTAGGCTGTATTCACACATCGGCATTAAGACTAATGTGCACGGCGGAAATCGAGGACTTGGATGTGCACCAGGTCTGTGTGTGGATTGGCCCCACTGTTACAGCATGGGGCCAGCTCTCGCTTTTCTGTGTGAAGTACTTAGCATGCAGCTTATTTCCACTGCTGATTTTTTTTTTTTTTTGTGCAACCTGTGAATGGAGTTACAGAAACTCCAATTACATGCAAGGAAAGGAAACGGTCATCGGATTTGAGAAGGTGGAGTTCAGTCGAAATCTGCATCTTACCTCATACATGTGAATGGACACTTACAGACATGAATACCTGCATAGTTGTAATGCAAACTTCTCGGTACAATTGGGCAGAGACGTGTGCTCTGCACCCCACAAAACTGACCCATCTGTAGGGGAAAAGTGTACCATCAATGTTGCTTTAAATCTGTAACATTACCAAATGTTGTGGCACACAGCGCCTTATATAAGAGATGCCCATATAGGGTTAAAACCATAAAAAAGGGGCTAAGCTGCAATACCAAGCACAGACTCTACACAACATATGGCGCCTTGTTTTCGTATTCAGTGAAAAAGCCGCAACACTGCAGCCTCATCAATTAACGGATCGATAGAGGTCCAGGGTGTCAGACGTCCAGCCAATCACAGGTTAAAGACTAATACTAGAAAATAGGTCATCAATATGCATGTCTCAGGAAAGCCTTTAGTGTCTGGTTCCCATATATATATATATATATATATATATATATATATATATATATAGGGAGTAACTATTGATGATGCAGAAGGTAAGGTTGCATTTTTCCCTTAGAACAGCGGTTCACAAACTTTTTGAAGGTAGGACCCACTTTTAGGCAAGGCTTTTATTTGGGACACTTTCACATTTACTTGGCTCCTGCACTCACAGTGTGTATGCAGCTCTTAACCGAAGGCAGAGTAGTAAGCAATGGGCGTCTCCATCAATAGTGATGGAAGCACTCACTACGTCGCCCCCATTGACAGGGGGGCGAGGTGGCCCCCTAGGCCGTTACCTACCTACCCACCCCCTTCACCCCTTCCCCAAGGGATCGCAAATAATTTGGTTACCAGTGCTCTAAAGTGACAAGGAAGCCCAAAAGATCAATCTACCCTATATGAAAACCAGAACCAGTCCAGTTAAAACATTTGCATGGTAAGAGGGGAGTAAGCCACTGCAGGCACCTCGGCCCTGACAAGGAATGGATTAAGCGCTGAAATTCAACACATCCAAGTAAAACAAATCCGACTATGGCATCTGTTGTCAGGGGACAATCGGGAAGGTACCAAAATCAGCGTTTCTTCAACATTAGTCCGACGTGTACGGCCACCTTAATGTGGAATAATGTGAACACTACTCTTCATCCCATTACGTGCTGACCTAGAGTTATACCATGTTATCTCTTCACATCACATTCTCTATTCTGCTGGCTGCATAGGGGAAGCTGTCTGCATCGTAACGTTTTTTACATATGCATTCGGAGATAATCCCTTAGGCAACAGGACCGCTATACCCCTCTTCTCCTCCTCCTCACCCTTCAGTTCCCATACCGAATAGTACAATGCTGGAGGGTTGAGAGCATGTTTGGCACAGACACTGAAGCAGCAGGGGGCTATAGAGGGATGTGAGGTCCTGAAGCCTCAAAGCGGTAATGTGCCTGATTTTATGGTCAGAGTGAGAGCAACCACATGACAGCTGGAAACAGCACACGATACACAAAAACACATTACAGAGCACGCAATGTGAGCTGACAGAATAAATGCCATTACTGGCTGGTGGAGGAACAGGGGGAGAGTTATCACAACTAGTGCTGGAGAGAAGGGAAACAAATTACCATACGGTGGGGAACAAAAACCGGTTCTCCAGGGAGTCTTTTTGACTTACTTCCTCCATGGTCTTTTAGATACTGTACTCTACATTTTCCAAGCTGATTCCGACCTCAGGCCATGTGATCAAAACCAGGACCCGATGGCCAGGTCGCTTTGTCTCCTTCTCCAGTTTTTACTTGGGGCTGGAAGACTTTAATAAAGCCAGTCTTCACAGAACAGGTAACTAGTGGTGAAAATTGAAGGAAAAAGGAGGAGGCGGATTGGCCTGGGGGCTGGTTCTAAATGACTGGGTACAGCATTTGTATGCCCCCAGAGGATGCAAGTCAAAAGAGAGTCCCTGGAAAACCCCTTTAATAGGTCTACTCACTGGAGACAGTACAGATAATCTGCGATCCTCTCAAGACCTCCTCCTTCGTTCTGCTCTTATCCGCTCTTCACACAACCACCTCCAAGACTTTTCTTGCCCGAAATTCTATAACTCACTATCACAACACATAATACCTGTCCCTCCTCAATCTTCAAGAGGACCCTGAAGGAAGGCTTACAACAGTCAATAACCCTGCTACCTCCACACCAACATCTGAACAGCTTCTACCGTCACCTAAAGTCTCGATTCCTCTTCCCTTATAAACCCTTGTGTGCAGGGCCCTCAATCCCACAGTACCAGTTGGTCACCAAGTTAGTATTGAACTTGTTTTTGTGTAATTTTTGTATTCAAGATGTAAAACACCATGGAATGAATGGAACAATGAAATATATAATTAATTATTAATAATAATAATAATAATAATAATAATAAAAATACAGATAAATAATAATAATAACATAAATAATGCAAATAAGTAATAATAAAACGTCTTCTGCAGGGCGAGTAAGAAGGGACTATATTGTCAGCTGCCAGAGGTGGAAGTAAACTGATTCTGTCCAGAGCCTCCCCAAGCAGCACAGATTAGCAGAAGCTCCAAGGGGACACATGATAATACTGTGGAGATTACTTAGTATTAGAAGCATTTCAGGAATTGAAGTATTAAAATAAAATAACCCTTTAAGACGCTGATGGTTTAAGCTCGCTATTTACTAAGCTAATGTGATCTCCAATAAAGCTCTGGTGATGACATCATCAAAGCCTGTGCAGATGCAGTAATAGGGATATATCCCCTGCTACGGTACACCACATCCAGTACAGACAGAGCTGCGAAAAGGCCATAGGCAGCAAGTATTAGCACTGTACAAATATGCCCAGCAATTTACATGAGATATACTCATATATGTGCATGAAAACAAAATTGTCCCCGCTCTTATCATACACTCATGCATTTGTATTTCTGGAGATTCATTCACATTTGCACCGGAGTCTCCGTTGCAATGTCCGCCTGAAAACACGGGGGCTGAAAAGTTCTGCACGCATGGCTTATTAATCTACCGGTTTCAGTATTAAAACAAGGACACCCAACGTACCCCATTATAGTCAATGGGATCTGCCTGGCTCCGTATTTAACCGCTGTTTTAGCGATCTGCCTGTCCGTTGTCCGTGACAGGTGACGCTAACGTGAATCTAGCATAACTGTTGGACTGTTCCTACCATTGGAGTATACATTTCTTCAGTTATTCCCATCTTAGACAAGTCATACACTCAGGGTATACCATACATATCTGCTAGACAGTCGGACCTGCACCTATCTCGAGAATGGCGGTCTTGTCTGGTGTGGTGGCCGCAGTCTTCCACACCCAGGCACAGAATCCATTCACTCCTTTGGGAGTCAACAAATCGGTCAATGGTACTTGCACAGATAAGGCTCCATTCACATCACGTTTTTTAGCAAATCAGTTTAGATAGAGATCACTATGCCACATCACTGTGCTGCTGTGCCAGTGTAAACAATAGGGGGCGCACACATCTTACCTTCACTGCAGCGCTCTCCTACTGTTTAGGGAAACCATGTAAATCCATCACCAATCTAAATGCAAGGCAATGTGTACATGGCCCACGTCTGGGTAATCTGTTCATCGTGCCTGCTAACTTTACTGGCTTTAAAAACAAATTATTATAGTACCCTGACAGGTCCAGCAACAAAGAGAAGTCATTTAGCATGGAGTTTAATAACTCAGAGATGGACATCAATGGCCGGGCCCACCGCACAGGCGAGACAATGTTCCCTATTTTAATTCTAATTGCAAAAAACCATTGTGAAGATGGCAATATACAAGATGTATACAGCCGAGGCAATGGCCTGGAATAACAGCGAGGAGCTATATTACTGCCTCTGACACAAGCGCAGCTTACTGGAGGACATTAGCTTATAAAATCAATTGGCAGTGAAGTAATGACTTTACTTTCTTAAGGTTCAAGGCCTAGTGTAATGCAAGTTACAGTCCTAGAGCGTAAAACACACACGTACATTACGAATCATCACAGGATAAAATGGAGTTTATTACAATTTACCAAAGTGCTGTTTCATGGCCCAGGATTACGTCCTGAACCACAATGGTCTAGATAGCTTTCCACAATAATAGTATAGAACTTTAAAGCCACCAAAACATCTCTGACCAGTTGGGGTATGGACCCACCTCTGAAGGTGTGCTAAGGGGTCCTGAGACATTAGCAGTAGATCTTTAGGTTGTGAACTGGGGACTCCATGGATTGGACTTGTTTTTCCGGCACAACCCACAGATGTTTGATTGGATGAAGATCTAGGAAATTGTGAGGCCAAGACATCACCTTGAACTCTTTGTCATGTCCTTTATACTATTCCTGAACAATTTTCAGATTTCGGCAGAGTACATTATCCTGCTGAAAGAGGCAACTGCCATTGGGGGGCACCACTGAAGGTGTATACTTAGGTACTGTAGGTGGTACACATCACAGTAACATCGACATGAAAGCCAGAAGCCATGGGTTCCCAGTCAGTGTTGGACTGGAGTTCCTTGGGCCCACGAGATAAAATGATTTTGGGGACCCATCCAACAACCACTAGGAAACAGACCAAAGCACCCTATTTGGGTGTCTTTTCTGGGTCATTACTATGTTAGAGTGAGGCCCATTGGCAGATCTTCTGATACTCTGGTGGGCGATTCTGACTCTGTTCCCAGCAGCCACCTTCTTCCATTAATCCATGGTCCAATTATGATGCTCATGTGCTTATCCGACAGCATTTGTTTCAATGAAGTCTAAGTTAAGTACTGCAGTACCAAAACGCACCACTACAAATCGTACTGCGAGAGTAAACATTACCAGGAGTTGAGCTTTCCCCAAATACCAGATCAGTGGGGGGGGGGGGGACCCTCAGCTGCTGGACCCTCAAATATCTAATATTGATGGCCTGTCCTAAGCCTTGTTTCTCTATTAGGAGCTGAATTCTGTACTTTATTTTCACTAAGAGTATAGCAGGCGCAACTAGAACAGTGCTTCTAGAGTCATATGAAAAATGAGACTCAGCTTTCATAGGGCACAACAATCGCAGTTCTATCTGTATCATTTCCAGAGATATCACCAGCAGTTGCATATAAGGCTAGGTTCACACTAGCAAGCAAGACATTTCTCTCTGCATTTTTCAGGCGGAAACCCAACGGACCCCATTATAGTCTATAGGGTCCACAGGTTTCCGTGGGTAACCGCATTTTAAATGGATTGGGTTTCCATTTTTCAGGTCCCGAAGAGCGAAAACACAAACTCTAGTGTGAACCTAGCATAAATACGCCAATCCTAACTGTGTATTCAACTGGAGATTCAGACAGAGCTGCGATCTTGGTGTCATGTGAAAGTTGAGAATCTCAGTACTGTTCTAGGTTTTATAACGCCGAGATATAATTGTATGAAGACACCACCCTCCAGTCTCAGCTACCCTGCTCTATACAAGAGCCCATACACCTAGTGAAAGCAGTGTACAGATTTCAGCTCCCAGCAGGAGAATAAAGAAGCGCAAGGTTTCACAGAAAGGAGTCAAAATTCATAAATAATGTATATTACAACACTTCGTAATGTGACAAACGCTGCCAGAAAATCAAAATTTGTCAGAAAGTTTAGTTACGCTTTAACGTTCTCCGTAAATTCAGCCAATCTTAATAAATTTTCCCCCAGTGTGTTCTGACACCTGTTCAGCAATTTGTGCTGCAGTACTGAACGACTTGCAATTTAACGGCTTGTGTAAAAGGGCCCTAAGGATCTGTGCACACCAGTCAGAATTACCTATGGCAAATCCAACACATTCATTAGAGAATTCGCACAAGAAATCGAAGGCTGACACTCAGAATGTGAATATATAGTTACAAAAAGCCCTATGTACGTGCATTGGATATGGATTATTTTCTGATCTGATGAGAATTTCATCAATTCCTGAACCTTAGAACCCCCCTTAGCAATCTCCATTACATGACCGTAATGGTTTTTATTGTACGCAAATACTGATCCACAAAAAACATGTCATTAGGTCATTCGCAATCATGGATACACAAAAATACTTGTATGAACCCCTACACTTGTCTGTGCCGCAAAAGTGGACAGGAATAGGACATGCTTCATAATTTGCGGTCCTTGTATACGTCACGGACACATGCCTGCAAAAACTACAGCCGTGTGTATGGGCCCACAGAAATGAATGGATCAGGATATTAAAAGTTGGCGTAAAAGAGAAAGAAAGAAAGAAGGAAAGAAAGAAAGAAAGAAAGAAAGAAAGAAAGAAAGAAAGAAAGAAAGAAAGAAAGAAAGAAAGAAAGGGAAATGAATGGGTCCGTATAGGCATGAGGCCACAGATACATGCTTGACCGAATCTATGGCCGAGTGTGACCATGCCAAAAGAGCAAAGTGATCATCTGAGCTCTTCTGCTCCTTTGTTACCAGTGGGGATCTCAGCACCAGGACCCTCATCGATCAAACCTTCTGACAAGTCAAGACATACCAGAAGTTTTTAGGACTTGGAGGCAATTAAATATGTCACAAACTGATAGTAAATCTCCCCAATGTGTTCTCTAAGCTAAAGGCCACATGTGGCAGACCCACTGCGTCTATCATGCTAGCAAAAAAACAGCTGAAATCAGGCTGGTTTTTAGAGTTGTTGTCCCCCCAGGCAGTTGGGTCGGTTTTTAACTTTTTGCATTTGGTCAAACCCATAGCAAGAAATTTGCGTTGCAGGTTTTTTTTCAGCAGTGTGAATTGTTTAAATCCCATCCACAACACTGCAATGGGTTAGCTGTGTCACACTAGGCCACCAAAGTGTCCTCCGATGGGCCCAGGCTCTAACATAGTAAAAGGTACAGCAGAAAAGATCCAAATTTAGAAGGTTAATGTGGTCTGTTTCCCAGGAGTTATTGGAGGTTGTGTCCCAAAATAATTTGAGTGGTGGGCTCAAAGAACCTCACAAATCCACCAGCGGCTGCGACTACACCACATGTGGCCCCGGTCTTAGACACACTAATCGCCTTGTCCAACAACGTAACGTAGTATCACGAAAAAGGGAGTCGCTTACTGAAAAGGGGATGTGGCTAAAGACGCAACAATACCCGCCAAAATTTGGATGCAAAGTAACCCAGACGGGATAAAGTTAGACTAGAAAGTATAAAGTTCACAGTAACATTTTTGGGGAAGAAAAAAACAAAAAACAAAAACGACATGGACCAAAAATCCCAATATTATATATACATTGATCTTATGTCTCTCAGTATCAAGATGTATAAGCCAACTAGCCACTTCACGGAGACCTCTATTGGTTGGTTGCGGCACAGCATGGCAAGCACCCACAGGCGGAACGACCCGGCAGCCAACTGCTCCCTGCTGTCAGGCTCAGCCCCCAGGCCCTTGACCACCACAGCAATGGCAGCCACTATACAGCACTGCACCATGAGAACAGATCTTAAAAAGTTCACCTTACAATATGGTCTCAGTCAATGGACAGAGAGCTAGTAGGTAGATCCCTTATGCAGTCTCCTCTGGGCCTTCTAAAAAGGAAAGCTTACACTGTCTATAAATTAGAGAGGATTGCTCCAGTCTTACCATTACATGATATAAGATCCCGTATCGCCTGTTCACAGGACATTAAATTACAAGGTGTGTATAGTTTCCTCATAGACATCAATTATTAAGTCTCGTCCTTGTATTGCATGAGTCATATGTAAAGCAGGTTGTCATATCAGCATAACACAATACAGTATCACATAGTCCTAATGAGAGAACATGGCTTTAGTCCATCAATGTTGTGGTATCTTTAAGCAACTGCTCGGAATACACTCCATATTACTTCCGGACGTGTGAGTTATTATCTGCGGTGCCCATAGACTGCCACGTCCTGGATTACTCTAGGAGTTACACTAATGTTCCTATCTGTTTATGCCTAAACACATTGGTCACGGCCAGGAAATGACACACTTAAGTGTAACTGATATAAACATGGATCAGAATATTAAAACGTGTTGTGTTGGCAAGTCTGACATTGTCATTATCCTAAAATCTACGTTACACTAGTAATTGATAAAATGACAATGGAGAAAAGACCTGCACAATACCGGCGTTATCACTACTGTATTAAAGGATACATGATGGAACACCCTAACATAGAATGGTTGCGACATTTTTAGTGCAAAGCACTGCACTATTTTGCCCATCAAAAACATTTTCCTCCCTTAGAGGGTGTCTAGAATTTTGCAACTTCTATTTTTACTGCTCCAGTGCATCTTAGAAAATGGTCTTGACTGCAAATATTCCTCCCTTTTGTGTCTACAGATCCTATGCAAAATTACGATGAATGGGTTTTCGCATTGTCATTAGAAAAATGGCCATGCAATCCACCCCAATAACTTGCACGTAGTTGGCAATACTCCTGGGAAATCGCATGGCTAACCAGAAGCTGAGCAGGGTTTTGGGTGTGGTTAAAATCTCCCAAACTCTCTCAGGTCAGTTTCCTTATTATAGGCATGTTTTCAGAAACTAATTTTTATGAAAAATCACGTTTTTTTTGCAATATACAAATGAGCATCAAGTGCAACAGGGGGCATGGCAGAACAGCCAGACACGCTAGTGACGGGAATCAGAGGCTGGAGAGCAAAGAGGACGTCAAGCAAGCACACTTAGGCTTCATGCACACGTCAGAGTGTGCCATTCGAGTGGGCAACCAATGGTCCATTCTGATGAAAATAGAAGGGGTCCTATCCTGCTCCGTTTCATGGAACAGATCGGAATCGCCCATAGAGGTGAATGCATAACAGAATGCAATTGGATGACACACCGATTGTCGTCCGACTGGATTCCGCTACAAAATCAGGCCCAACTTGGATACAACCGCAGTCGTATGCATGGGATCTTAGGGTGTGTTCACATGGTGGAAATGGAAGAGGATTAAGGCGGACTTCTGCCTCAAATTTCTCTTCACTTTCCGCCCCTCTGGCTTTCTCCCACAGCTTTTACTCGCTGACGAGGTTCAAATGAATAGGGGTATCAGCAGGGTGGCTTGTGCCATGGGGTCTGCGGCTAAATCAGTCTTGGAGTCCATGGTACCACTAGGCAGGATTCATCTTTCACAGCAGAATTTGTGCTGATTTTGAGGCAGAATCCATCTCAATATCAGCCGTAAATTTCTCCACACTACCCTAAGGTCAAGTTCACACAGTGTAATTTGGAGCCCATTTTAAGGTTAACTCCACTTGAAACCAATAGGAGGCAGTGACGGAAGCGCTTTTTTTTTTTTTTTTTTTTTTTTTTAAGCACTCTGAAAAAGACAGCATCCTGCTTGATCTTGCCGCTTTTTTGGGGGGAGGATGACTCGCTATGGAAACCTTGGCTCAGGGCTCACTCTCGATTACCCCATTGTATATACACAACAGAAAGCCAAAGCTGTTCCATCGTGGGTTCCAAAAGGCCACCTCGAATTCTTCCATGAAAATTCTCCTCCCCAGCAAATTCCTCTCCAAATTCCTCCTTGTGAACTTACCCATAGCCGATGTTTGGCAGAGATTCCTGAGGATGGGCTCCGTTTCCAGATTTGTCTTTGATCATGAAACCCAGCTAAGGCTAGGATCACACCTGCGCCTGCTGTCCACTGGTGGATTCCATTCCCCATTAAGCTTGAATGCATTTACAGTTTTTTATTCAGATTATACATGCCCAAGCTAATTTCCTTCCAACTTGGAAGAAATTATGACACTTGTCACCATGTAATGTACATGTTGTGCTTACTCTGGGGTTTCCATGGAGTGAGCCTTCTGTGCAAGCACATCCCCTCATGTGACCTCCACTGTTATGAATGTGTTGTACATATGAGACTACTCACTCCAACCTTGATATACAGGCAGGCACTTCATCTTCACATAAAGAACATGGACATGATAATCCGCCATCTCCTTGTGTGTGTCTACCAGGAGGTACTACGTTTTTTGCTTGACCGCACTGTTTCGTACCTGAACCTGACGATCAATATTATCTAGTCTGTGAGCAGTCAGCATTTGATAGGGTACGCTATAAAACAACGGCAGAGACTATTACAGAGAAGTTCTTCATTCGCAATGACTTAATAAATCGGAAGAAGAAAGCAAGAACAATGGGAAATCAACAAAAAAAGGAACATAAATGAACAAAAATTGAACAACTTTATCAAATGCCCCAAAAAAATCTGCAAATGGGACATCTCCTAATTTACCATAGTATGGCTTACAACTCATAAAATATAAGTATCAGGAAAAAGATCCTACCTATAAATTCTAATATTCATGGAGTTTTTACAGAATTTCTGGAACCCCACCAATCACGAGTATTGGGGTCCTGTGTTCCCCATCTGAATAAAGTGCCGCTCTGCTGACCCATTCAAAGCTTACGGGACTGCTGCAGACAGCTGAGCACCGTACTCCGAAATCTCCCTTAGTCCCACAGAGAGTGAATTTATCAGCAGCAAACTATTATTATTTATTTATTATGCTTACTTATATAGCGCCATCATATTCCACCACCCGTGTAATGATCTTTTCTTCCTACTGCAGATGGGGCGGGGGGAGGCTCCTGCTGCAGACATCAGTCTTATAGCAAGGCACAGGACAGTGAGGAAGAATATGGGGGATATGTTTGAGCTTCTGAGACAAACACAAGATTTTTTTTTTTTTTTACATATTTTTTTCCGTTTTATTTGTAACATAAGATAAAAGGATCAAAGGAAAGAAGCAGATGAAGGGATGCAGTTTGGGATTTCTTTTGTGCATTTTCTGTGTGTAGTGTTACTTTGTTTTAACCAAGCTTTTACCTTAAATATATTATTTTATTGTCCACATCACTATCTATATTTTAAAGGATGTACTAAATCCTACAATTTTTCACTCTAGCCTTATAATAGCCTGACACTTCCCAATTCCGTAGAGGTTTTCTTGGCAGAAGTCCCCTCATTGACATCCTAGACAGGATCACAATAGCAGATAACACCACTGACCCATCATTACCTCCACTACTGACAATAGTTGATATCACATCTCATCTACTCCCCCTAACTTGACAGAGGATGCCTAGAAAACTCTGCCATAGACCTCAGTGAGTCAGCTCCAGACTATTACTGCCTATGGCCATGACTATGCTGTAAAGCAGATCCCTAAATGCTGCGAACAGACCAAAATAGAAGCTCAGGCAAGAAGGCCACCCCCATAATCATATACAGAAAGTAGAATAAAAAAAATCCACAATCACAAAATAAAAACAGGTTAGAAAGAGAGATAAATTACACTATCTGGTTTTATTAAATACATTTTTTTCAAAAATTGGAGATACATTCCCTTTAATACAGAGCATCAATGAGTGACGCATCTGAAGCCAGGCACAGCAGCCACCCCTTTATAGATAGGCACATACCTAGAACACAATGGGAGCAATGTATCAAATCTAGAGCAAGAGAAAAAACTGGAGGTGTTGCCATGGCAACTTATACAGTACATTATAACTGTTAATCATAACTGACTATTAAACTTTATCTACTAGACTCCGGAAAAGCCTGTTAAAGGAACATTACAAGTATATATTATCAGGATTACTTCCACAGAAAAATCTGTTATTGGGTTTTATAGACCGTGTTTTATACCCGGCTGTGTATAGGAAAGGTTGGATTAGGTAAAAGGTTGTTTTTTTGTTCTTTTCTGTCGATAAAATCTCCAGGGATGGAGGGCAACACCCTGAATACACTGCAAGACTCAAATAGCAAACACTTGGTCTTTGAAAGGACAATATACAATACTCCCCCGGCTGAACCTATTCATCTCTCATAGGCAAGTATCACCCCGACCCCATTCCATCTACTATACGAGAGCAACACAAAGCCAAATGAAGGGTCAGAAACTGATCCCAGGCCAACACCCTCTACACACTGCACATAGTCATGCTGAAGCGCATACAATGGCCACCTGCAAAGGGGATGCCCAGGGAGTTTTATTTTAGTGACGTTAGTTTCTCTGGAGTTTTTCATGCTGGAGGAACCAGCACCAGGAGGAGGTGGAGTGACCCAGGGTCAAAAACAGCCCAAGACAAGCATGAAAAATAAAGACATCCTCCAACAGGTATCGCTTCACTGGTTCCAGAACAGTTGGAATTTCTTCTGTAGCCCCCACCATTCCTGAGCAATCAATGTTCTTAGTTTCAGCCCCAATATACTAATTAGACTCTACTGACAGGTGGGCAGTTCCTCTTCCAGCCCAGGACCGCCCACTCGCTAGTAGAGAGCTCAATTAGCATATTGAAAACTGCGTATGTGCCAGGTCCATGGCTAAAAGGTGTGGACTGCACAATGATGATGTCCGCGTGCTGCCCGTGCCATTTCACTTTCTTGAGTGAACCTGGGACTCAACACGGACAGGAACAGGAACTGTCCTGAATTTTGGCCACGGACCTGTGATAACACACGGGCATGTCTATGGGGCCATCAGGATACAATGGGTGAGTGTGCATGAAGCCTTAGGCTAGTTTCACACTAAAGGGTCTCAGACGTGAGACTTGATCCATATGTGCACCAGATTTACCGGCCTGTACATTATACCAGGTGACGGATGCCTAACCTTATAGTCGTCTATGATTCTAGGAGTCGCTGCCTCTCTGTTACATACGGTCCGGTAGTGACCACAGTATAGGACAGTATGTAGTGCAGAGGCAGAAACTCCTAGAATCATAGACAACTATAATGCTAGGAGTCTGTCTCCCGGCATATCTGTCTGCTCACGTGCACCAAGTTTCACGTCCGAGGCTCGGTAGTGTGAATCCAGCCTAATTCATGGAGCTGTACATGTACATGGTCGTGTACAGGCGGCCTAAAGTGGTGTTAATGCCTGGAGCCCCCAAGAACGGCTGAAATAGAAATGGTAGGTGAGAGAAAGGATCACGATGAATAATTTACTGGCGAGCGCACACAGCTTATACACACACCTTATACTATGGGTACAGATTAGGCCGCAGGAAACCTTCACTGTCCTGCAGCATAAATAATACAGCCAACATGTGTGTCCTTGATGAACACTTATTTATTATTTATACATGAACCGGGGTTAGTTTTCCTGTAAATGTTTTCTTCTAGTAACTGCGAGAGATGAATACGCGATAAACCTGTAAAAGGAATGGATCGCCAATATTTTTATTTAGTAAAACCAGATAGTAAAAATCTATCACTTTTTTTCTAATCTGTTTTTATTTTCTGACTGTAGATTTTTTTTATTCTTTTTTTTTTCTGTACATGAATATGGGGGCAGCCATTTTGTCTGAGCTTCTTCGCTCTGTCAACAGCATTTAGTGATATGCTTTATAACATAGTCAAGGCCATAGGCAGCAACAGACTGGAGCATTGTGGTTTATGGGAAAGGTGCTCTGTGGAAGGGGCATACATAGGCTGTGACATCTATTGTCAATAGTAGATGCAATGAAGAGTGCATGTGGCGTTATGTGGCGTTATAGTCTAATATAATCCTGTCTGTGGTGTAAATGAAGAGAGTACTGCAAAGAAAACCTCTATAAAATTGGCATGCCAGCTTATTCTTAGGCTTAGTGGTCAGATCGAAAATTGCAGGATATAATACTTTTTAATACTTTTAAAAATGACATGGAAATTATTGCTATATATATATATATATATATATATATATATATATATATATATATATATATATAATTAGCCAAAAAATCCTTAAAAAAATTAAAAATATATTTAACGTAAAAAAAAAAAAAAAAAATCATTTTCTGATGACACTTTCCCTTTAAGCCTTATCAATGGAGCTCTTCTTCTGCAATGGTTAGCCTAGTGAAGCTGGCAGGATCACCTACCAACTAATGTGCATGGGGTGGGGGGGAATAAAGATCGGAGAGTTGAATTTCATTGTGCCTGATCCATTTGGAAGCAAGTCGCCAGCAGAGTTGTCTGGGAGCAGCAGAATCGCTCTCTCCATTTAGAGCACATGTGTGTCAGGCTAAGTGGTCCCCTTTGCTGTAGCTAGTAACTAATAATAGAGACCCCCCCTCAATTACCACCATATATCCTTAAAGCATAGCTAACCTCTGGGATGACTTTTCAGAACAAGCTGCCATATGTGTACAGTATATGAGTAACACTTTCTGCCCATTATTATTATTATTTTTTTTTTTTGTTGTATAAAATAGCACTGATGCAAAAACAATAATAAAACTTAATGTTTACTAATACATTTAAAAAGTACCCCTAGGAGGCATCATTGTGATAACAATCAAACCAAAACACATTTGAAGAGATAGAAAAATGGATAAATCTTACCCAATCCATATAAACAGGAGTAACAGCAATGGGGAGAGCTGCCAGGAGGAGAGATACCAGTCCCTAAACTCACCCTCAAAGACTCTCCTTAGCCCCCCGTTTATTGATTCCCGCCCTAGCAAAGGCAGTACCAAACTGTACCTAAAATGATCCCTGTAAGACTGTTCCCCCTGTCCTCAGAGCATAGCTTCGTCATCGATTCCAGCGCCGCCTCTGTCTTCTGTTCCTGATGCGTCTCCTCCTTCGGATTGGACAGAGCCGAACGCGCATGTTCCGTCGGCCATTTTGTGGTGGTCTCATGTAAGAGGAGCAGCGAAGAGGAGGAGACGCGTCAGAAACAGAAGACAGAGGCGGCGCTGGAATCGATGACTAAGCTGTTCTCTGTGAGCATAATGAAGAAATAGACGAAAAATTCAAAAACAGCGCCGCGGACCTGCAAAATAAAGGTAGAAGAGATGAATAGCCTTTCTAAAGGCTATTCCTACGTGCTTTTAGTTTAAAAACTTTTTTTTTTTTAATGATAGAATCCCTTTAAGTTTTATTGTTGTTTTTACATCAGTGCTATTTTATATAAATATTATTTCGGTGCAGCTGTGTTGGTTTCCCGGAAAACTGGGTAGCTTCCACACTAGTGCTTAATTTTTTGTACTGTGTTATTTTTTTTTTTTTTTTAGTAGTTTATCCCTCTGCACTGTATTTTTCAGCTGGAGACTAGTTGTTACGTTGTCTCCCGTAAACTGCACATGGAAGAAACACAAAACTCTGCTTTCTAACTTTCTGTCACTCAGAAGACGCACGATATAGGACATTACAGAGAAATACGGAGCAGTAATGACGTGAACAATCTGCATTAGCCTCTCTGTCCGCTTCTCTGCACTGGGCTCCTCCTCCTTCTATAGACTTCTAATCTGATACTTCAGTGAGTTGTAGTTTGTGTTGGCAGACCAATACGGATTTAGAAGAGATTTCCATTGATGCTTCCTGCTTCACCATTCTATTGAACTCTATCTGCATCCTGAGGATGCAGATAAAAATGACAATGACACACATAGCTGCTTTTTCTCTCAAAGAGGCAGCACAGAAGTGCGACCTGGAAATTTCGAGTTAGGGTACAGGCACACAAACTTGTAAAAGTATGCATTTTTCAGAACAGTACAGATCGCGTATGAATGATCTCCCTGTGCTGTCCATACCATCAACAGACCCATACATTTCAATTAATAAGTCCGGACCGCAAACCAGAGAGGAATAGGGTCTCCTGGCGCACAGCTCCACACACAGACACAGTCATGTGTATGGGGCCCTAAGAAAACAGTCAGTGTGCTGTTTTGTTTTGTTTTTGGAGAGGGGGTGGGGCATTGGGGGTTCACATTCCCTGGCCTCCTTGCGAAAAAAATTGTATATCCTGGACAACCCCTTTAACCTATCAAACTTCTTTTCAATAAAAAAAACAGGCTGTAAAGTTCCCATTAGCAATGTTCTAACTAAGCATTGCCAGGGAGACTCTGTTTGCACAACTGTACTCAATGTAGTATGTAGATCTGAGGCATTTACCAAAGACGATTGTTACTTCAAATGGCTGTATCTCTGGTTTTAAACAACCTAGAAAAATGGTTGCGGTATCAGGTGGTGGTATACAACCGAAGCTACAGCCATTTGAAGTGACCACTCCCTCTGCATATTCAAAAACACACGTGTGTACAGACTTTCCCTAGTAACAGCTCAGTGAGAGGGTTACTAATGAGGACTTTACAGCCTGTTTTCTAATAAATAGGAAGTTAGATAGGCTAATAAAGTGTATTACAAAAATATTCACCAAATACCCCTCGACACAATAGCAAAAAAATAAAAATGGTAGTTACGCTTTAAGAACGCGATCCTATTATTAGTCGCACAATTCCTGTATCTAACACAATTATTACAATGAGTGCTAAATAACGTCTGGGCTACATTACACAGCTGGCACAGTCAGCAGGATCTCGGCTGAGCACGGTCGTGTGTAACACATCCAATTATGTCATCTTTCAGCAAAAACTGACAAACTATGAAACTATTTTCTCCTGTAAACAGCCAGAAAACACATTTCCTTTACCTCCAGTTGGATTCCTGTGATTTTCCTCCTCAGCTGTCAGTCACCCTGAGCTATTATATTAGCAGAGGGGTTTGTAGAACGCTTTAGAGCTAGGCGCTGCAGCCCCCTCTGGCGGTATAAGGGGCAAGCAGTGAAGCAAGAAGAGATCTGCGGCACGTTCAAAGAAATCCTCCTCTTCTATCAGGAAGGAAATGATGCAGCCGTCATATAATATATAATCACCCAGAACATATAGTGTGCGGTGCTGCTGTGTCGCTCTGGCAGGGCAGAGGTTAAACACCTCCCAGTAATATGGCAGATGGCAATATAAACATTAGGAGTAACTTTCAGCATCAATTTAATGAAATGCATGTATAATGCTGACATAGGTGTTACTGTCCAAACACAAAGTGACAAGTCAGGAGGTTTTAATATGCAGCTCAGCCTCGTGGTTTGCAGAAAAATCTGCTCTACCCTGAGGCCTTACCACTTAAAGGGTACCCGTCAGGAAAATCTGGGACACTAAGCCACCAGAAGGTCCTTATGAACCGATGGTTGTGTGTCCTAAATAGCCCCATCGATGACCTGGATGTGGCTGAGAATAAAAAAAAAAAAAAAAAAAAAGTTACACTAGCACCAATCGCTCCTGGCGCATGCGCAGTTCTGCAAAGAAGCCAGGTCAGTAGATATCAGCTTCCCTGCACCTGCCCGACTGCCCCGCATAACTGTGTACATGCCAGAAGCACCAGCCATCAGTCCGATGATGCTCAATCCCGGGCATGGACAATCTTCTATTGGGATTTTAGGGACACTAAACCATCAATCCACATGGACTTGTTTAGTGTCCCAGGCTCCAACAACTGGTACCCTTTGAAGGGGTTATAACATATACCAGTGCATTCCCAGCACTGCTTAAATTTATCCTCGGTCCCCTAGAGCCCCATTTTTTTACCTCTGTATAGGGCAGATCTCTTGCCTCAGCTTCCGCTGCTGACGTGCCAACTCACGTTCACATGACCAACTTCACTCTACTTAACAAGTGTGCGGGTACTGAGACAGAGCGGCTGCAGGGGAGGTTGAGGAACAAGAGTTCTGGCCTCCCCAGCAGCCCTCCACAAAATTAACTTCAGGGCTTCGGGGGATCGAGGTGTATATAAGTAATAAAGCTTAACCAGTGCAGGGAATGCACTAGTAAGCTTTAGTCCTCCCTTCTAAATGGGTGGTGTCAAGTTTTTAAAGAGGACCTTTCACGACCTCCAACTATTTCCATCCTCCAATAGACAATGCCCCGCTGATTCCAGCACAGTTAGGCCGCTGAGGCCTGTGATTGGGCCTCAGTGATCACATAGTGTTGTGACAATGGTCGCACATGTGTTTTTGTGTCACAAACCGTTGAAGCCCAATCAAAGGCGGTCAAATATCATTCAGGATGCCCAGAAAAGCAAGAAGACCACTGCCGGAGCCCAGGGGAGGGGAGTAATACTTCCTGTATGTTATTTTAAATATTTGCGCACCTTCCAAGGGCCTCCGCTAACTATACTTTGGGGTCTGAGGGGACCCCAGAGGGTAATTACAGTTCCAGTTTTGAAAAGTTTGGTCCTAAAGTAACCACTGGATGATCCTCGCAAGATGAACCTTGTAAGGATCGCCCAATACATGCTGATACTTTAAAAGGGGTATGATCTATATAATCGAAATTATTCATAAACTAAGTAAAATGCCCGACAATCCTGTCTTGAGAATGAGGTCAGGAACCTCTGTCCCTCTGCTGCTGTAAATGGAGAGATGGCCAAGCATGTCTTCCAAAAACAGCCAAGTGAGCATGCTTACTCTCCTATAGAAGTTAACGGAGAAAGTTACTCAGGCGCAGTCAGTTATCCAATCACTGCAGTTGTCTGACAGGGGTCCCCTGACCCCCCATACCCCAAGGTGTGTCCCAAATTTCTGAAATTGGAATATCCCTTTAAGAGATCTTTTCATTGAACACAGTCCTGACCCATGGCACACAAATGCACCATTGAGTTTCTTACTATAGTCTTACATATCAGGGTGGGTAAGGCCCTGTGACTAGTCACTGGCGTACAACACGGATCAGTTATCCTTCCATAAAAATCCTGGATACATTAGCCCATGCAAGCTTCTCAGTGGAAACAGTTCTGGGGATTCTGCCATGCTTCTGCATGAAGGACGGACGCTAGAAGCAATGCATGTACTGCGAATGGAAACACAGTCGACGCCAAGTGACTTTTCCAATTAGAAGTAAAGTTGCTGTAAGATCTTTTCACACATCACAACTAGGAGAGCAGAGGGAAGAAAAGAGAAAGCTTCTTGTGTATCTGCAGTGAGGTAAGTGCCTTTTACGAGGCTCTCGGAGAGCTCCGCGCAGTAACTGCTGGGTAAATATTGACTGCACTTATTAATCTCCAGATTGTACAATTTCATAGTCAACTTTCTGTGAACAGATTCGATGCACTTTTACATACAGTAACAACAGAATAAAAAGCCGAGAGGATATACACCAATGGACCACATTAAAGGGGTATTCCCATCATGCAAAGTGATGGTGTATCCCTAGGATATTCCATCACCAACCACTAGGGCCCCTGCCCTCATTCTAATAATGAAGGGGCCACCGCATTGGTGTAGCAATGTGATCCTTTGGCTGTTGCTGGAAACCTCAATATGGCCCTATTCAAGTGAAAGAAGCTGGATACGGTTCCTTGCATGGTGGGTGGCCAGGAGTGGTCCAGGGCAGGAAAAACTTACAAATATGCCATTAACCCTTTCAAAGGGGCCTCCTATTCAAAGGAGACATTTTAAATAAAGGTTATCCATATTCTCTTCGGGTTTGAAACCTGTGGCCCCTTCCAATCACCTGTCTGAAGAGGCCACGGTGCTCGCTTTTTCCCTGTGCCAATGAGGTCACGTTCATTGGTCATAAGGTACAGCTGCAGCTTAGTCCACCCAAGTGAATGGGGATGAGCTGCAATACCAAGTACAGCCACTAAGATAAGTGCGGCACCATACTTGGTATTCAGTAGAGAAGCAGCTGGTCCGTGGAGGGTCGAGGGTGTCGGACCTCCACCGGTGACATATTTATGATCCATCCTAAGGACAGGTCAATAATATATAACCATTTTATTAAGGGTGGAGGGCTCCTTTTTAGGACAGTGAAAACTGCTGAATAAGCATGTCTCACCCTGAAGGACTTGGGGTATCCATGCACAAGTAAAGCCCATTATTCTAAATAAAAACAGTGTAATTCTTAATTTCCCCTGCAGTGGCACTGTAGGACAACTGGTCACTGGTTTCTCCACAGATCATGACAATCACTCAGGTTACAGAGATGTGACACTTTGATCCCCTTAACCTTATGGGACCTTTCTAGTAGAAAGATTATCCAATGAGGTCAACCTCTATATTTGAGACAGCTACATCATCGTGTTAGAATCAGGCTTGACATCTGGTGACTTTGTTATAGGAGTTCAAACATAATGTAATTCCAACATACAGAGATTTACTGGGTAAAAGATAGTGATGACCTGTCCATCTGTATCAGATGGTTGGGAATCACCAATCAGTAGATGGCAGAAAGTCTGGCAAGGTCACTACACAGTGGACAGAGGTTTCTAATTACAACTCTTTATACTGTATAGTAATGGTACCACAGGTCCTATAATCAACCCATATTTCGTCAATAAAACCTTCACCTTGATAAGCAGTGCCCCTACAGGAGATGTGATGTATTACAAAGCAGGGTCCTCCAGCTCCACTTTAAACTCTATTAATTAGGAATGACCAACGGGAATCATATTTTCAAAGTCACTGAGTCGATCAATTGATAAAAAGCTACACATCTTATTGTAGTGGCCATTTCCATAGATTATGATGACTGCCTTCAAACCTCCCAATATACTCGTATTCTTGGTTCGGTCACACAAGCCTGTGCGTGGAGATGGGAGTAAGCTACTGACAGTTACTGCTAAGGGCAATTCAACATGTCCCATCATCACCTGTCATGGAAGAGTCTGTAACTATCATGCACATAACATAGTCAGCTAGTACTGCCAAAATAGTTTGTTTCGGTCAACTTTGCTCTTAGGCCAAGTTCACATCTGTACTGGGCTGTCCCCCAACAGAGCAGAACAACAGACACCCGGTCTGCTATATAAGTGGATACACACGGAGACCAATGGACCCCATTGACTATTTCGGCCGCCAATCTCAGGCACAGACTCTGATGCAGATATGTACTTAGGCAAGGTTCACATCCGCACAGCTCTCCTTTATTCTGGCCTTCCAGACCGCTAAAACAGAGGTTATCCAAGGACCGCATAGACTATAATGGGGATTGTTGGGTGTCCACCATTTTTATATTGAAAATGGTAGAGAGAAAAGTCCTCCGTGCAGGACTTTTCTCTCCGTTGATTTCTGGAGATTTCTCTCCACCAAAGAATCTGCCGCAAATGTGAACTTAGCCTTATGTGTATGGGCACCCTAATGCATCCTTATGCCGACAATGGTCTGTAAAGTGCTGCGGAATATGTTGGTGCTACACAAGCTAGCAAAATAAATATCAATAACATACAGCACATTACAATGGAGACAATGCTACAATGGCTTATGCATGACATAGGGCAAGGTGATATCAGAGGCCGAGAACAAAGAGCTCCAACTGTATGTATACAAAAAAGTTTGCCAACTTTTTCTGCAACTTCTCACAAGTTTCCAGCATTTTATACACCCACCTCTCATCAGTGAGCAGATGAAAACCATCATTGTTATTCCTACAGGGCAGAAAAATATCCCAGTGAATGTAGGCACCCGTCATATCAGACATCGACAGTACCCGTCAGCAGAAACACAATGTCTATGGACAACTATAGCCAGAGATCCAAAGAACGGGTCAGTGGGTGACAGCCTTGTCACTTACATAGAACTGAACAGGGTCACAACATCTGTCAGTATATAAGTAACGAAACCTGCCGCACTGCTCTAGACGTCCCAGTAATAATAAAACTGAAAAAACATCTTAGAGTACAAGAAATAGGAAAGGGTTACGTATCAGCTTCCTATATTTTGACGGAAGAGCTGAACGCTTTCGTCATTCCAGCGCAGAGCAATGATCCTCCGTGTGACATCTGCCACCACAAGTAGGAGGCCAGTAAGTGTATTATTACACTGAACAATTACGTGTACCTCCTTTGTTAAAGGGAACCCGTCAGCAGATCCTGAAACAGTAGTTATTTGCTTTGTTTAAGGTGCAATGTGACCTTACAAAGATCACAAGGAGAGATAGTCGTAAATCTTAGGATAGGATTCAAAGGAATAAGTATGGAAGAGTATGTCCAGGATCAAATCTGAAGGATTGACCTAACTAGACGACTGCTTACAGACAGGGCGCCGCCCTAGTGGTCATGTGCTCATACTGCTAGAATAATATCACAAGGAACCAGTTCAAACAAATGGTCAAATATGTAATATAAGGTCATGTCAGATCCATCCAAGTGATCTTACAACAAGGCTGTGGAGAAGGAATCGGGGTCAGTTTTGAGAAGAAAATAAAAAATTAATATTTTAATTACATTATACAATTACAGCAGCAAAGCTCCACTAATGTACGGAAAAAGGCATAATTTATGCATCTGAGTAATAGAGATTGTATTATTATTTCAGTGCAGAAATTATTACATATTTACTTGCATAAGAATTCAGTCATGGCCTTTTTCCGTGAAAAAGAGGCGCTTTGCTGCTTCTGTCGGACCAGGGCTGTCAGCCATTTATGACGGAGAAATACCGAAGTTGGTGGTTTGGCCTACCAACGCCACAGCCCTGTTTTTCAATCAGAAGACCAATTGAACAGGACTGTCTTATGATAACCAAATTTTTACAAAGCTCCTAAAGCCAGGGTCACACAGTGCAAACTTGTTGCGGGGAAATTCTGCAACAAAAAAACAACACCTGAAATCCAGCGGTTCTTGCTATATCTCCCCTACAGATTCCCTACAGCTTCGAGCTCTGCATTGCAAAGGTATGGGTAAAACTCATACCAATATTTGTCATGCTGGGGGTTTAAGTCACCGGCCAGTATGCAATGATCACACAATGTGGCCCCGGCCTCGTACTAGAAAACAATACACTTTGTAGATGCTTGTCACATTTGTTATACTGTAGGTCCACTGCCGCCAGCCTCTCATGTTAAGGGTATGTTCACACTTATGTTATGAACGTCCATTGCTCCAGTCTGTCATAAATTAAGAGCAATAGACATTGAGAGTGGTGGAATGATGGATGCAGATGGAGCCCCATCTGTCTGGTGTTCCCTTTGACTATAATGTAAAAACAGGACGGAAACTTTCTTCTCTAATGTTTGTTTACTTGGGTAATGGAAGAAAAAGTCCTGCATGTGGGACTTTTTCTTCCATCAGAAAAGTACAAAACATGACAGAAGAAAATCTCCATCATGTTTTTTTACATTGCAGTCAAAGGGAACAGACACCAGACAGATGGGGCTCCATCTGCATCTGTCATTTAATGGACATTGAAGGGGTTGTGCTGCTATAGACATTTAGGATAGAGAGTGTCCCATCACTGGGGGTACAACCACTGGGATCCCTAATGATCAGAACAGGTGACTAAAAGTCCCCCTAAAGCCTCCATGTCAATGGAGAGCCAATGCACGTACATGATCGGAGATCCATTCACTTCTATGGGGAGGTCACAGTCCTGACAACTCCATAGCAGCGAATGGAGCACTGGTCACGCAAGTGCTCTGGCTCTCCAATTACCCGGAGGCTTTAGGGGGACTTACGGCCCCCATCCTCCTGATCGCTGGGGGATGCGGCGATTGGACCCCAGCAATTCGACACGTAACCTCTCTCCTAAATGTCCTTCCCAGCACATCTCCTTTCCCAATCACTTCAGCCCATGGTGACTTTTACACCAATAAAGAAATTTTTTTTTTTTTTTAAGGACTCAAAATGGGTTAAAAAAATAAAAGAAGCAACATTCATCTGACCAAACCCCACCAGTCCTGTTCCAACACTGCCCACGTCCCCTTCCAGGTATCTACCTCCTGGTCACTTCGGACACACAGGAAAAGTCCGCTCAGTCACACACTGGACACAGCAGTGAGCAGAGAGTCCAGGAAGTAGCGACCAACCATGGGTACCCAGGAAATTCTGGAACAGGGCCATTCTGAGTCATTAGTCATTTCTCTAATTTGCATGACATCCCCTTTAAGATGCACCATATCTCACGTGTATGGGTGAATTCACACTCAGCGGATTTGTTGCTGGAATTCCTACAACCGGAAAAAACTTCTGAATATGGGCAGCAAGCACACGGGTTTCTACAGGCCCCACTTAGATGAACAGGACGGTTGGAGAAACTGTTAAATAAATATGCCAAGTGTGAATACAGCTTGAGTCCGCTGCATCTTATGGTCCATATGTCTCAACATCCAACCTTCTTGTGATTTTACTAAGCCGAACCTACAACAACAAGGAACTTACAATGATCCAAGTTTGGTTTGGTAAACCATAAATTTGGACATTATATCTACAGTTTCCCAAAAAGTGGCATATTTTTGTTGCAAATTTTGCTGCGTTTGAGCCAAATCCAAGAATGTCTTCAAAAGAAATGAGAACTATAAAGGAAACCCTTATACTTCTCCTTTCCACTTCACAACAAAATCTGCAACTTTTCTGCAGTGTGTGGCCTCAGCCTTAGGCCTTGCTTATAAAAATGACAAAAATGCAGATTTTCGAAAATCTTTACAAAGCAGTCAAAATTGCACGTGTGAATACAGACATAAGAAGGCTGCACATATTCGCTCTATATGATGAGCCTTGCAACTTTTTTAGTTAAAAGGGGCAGAATAAATAAACTGTCCTCGAAAATATGTTACATCTTGGTAAATATGACACGACCGTCTTGGATAACAATACACGTTACACCTGTATCACTAAGAAGAGTTTCAACTCAGGTAAGTGATCCTCTTCTTTACGGATATTGAGGTATATTCACACAAGGCTGATTTGTTACAAATTTTCCATATATCTGATGCAGTTTTACAAAATATCTATGCACTTGCTGCAGAATCGACCCCCTTCAGATGCATGGGACGGATGTGCAATTGCACAATTTTGACAAAACTGACACAAGTGAACACAACCCAGTCTGTATAACTGGGTGCAAGTAACTATGCCGTTCAGGACTTTAGAAAAGAAGGATGAAAAGATGAATAGTCATGTTCCAGGAAATAGGAACCTACTACATGCCAGCTGATAAGACGATGAGACATGGAGGGCTTGTATTTCCTGGAGGTATGTGATGTATTATACAACAATGTGCAACTATTACACAATATAGCAATACAAGACGCTGCAAATATTTACCCCGCTGCATGCTAGCATTAAAGGGATTGTCTATAGGGGCTCCTGCAGCATCTGCTGGACCACAGGACCCAGCTCGCGTTGCATCCTTCCAGGATCACAGGGATGACGTGTGTTTGATCCTACAGCAAACGAAAAGATGCTCTGGAGCAGCGCAGCACGCAGGAAACCAGAGCAACATGTGTACTGTACAGAGCAAGCAGCTGCACAGTGTATACAGTCACCAACCCAACATCCAGCACATACCGGTCTCCAATGGAGACAGGGAATCACGCCGGAGCAGGGTCACAACCCCTAGCCAATGTCGCCGTGCCGCCACCAGGGTCACACAGACCCCCTACAACACACGCTAAGGCGCGTGCATCACCGAATTGACATAAAATGGCTCAAATTCTCCGGAAATACGGTCGCCACCTTATTTATGGCGTCATTTTAAGGGATACATCTGTTTTTCTTATTTAGTGGTATAGACAAGGCCAGCTGGTAGCAACATGTTCATCACGGCGACTCGCCACTGGTTTACGGAAAAAATAACGCCCGTGGAAGTTCCGTAGAATTAGTGGTATTCTTCGCCAGTCATGTGACACAGACACAGACAGTTTTCAGCATGGCTGTGGTAGGTAGCGGTGACACTATGGGTGCTCCCCACACCATGGCATCACACAGCCTGCAGACCCTCCTCCCCATACACACAAGTGCCCCAATGCTGATGACAATACACACACATCCATGCCATAGGGTCCTGGGGCCACCTACCGTGGGTACTGCTGCCACTGTCTGAGGGCAACTTGCTGCAAGAATCCCAAGGCAGCGAGGTCCACGGTGCAGCCGGAAGAGCCTCCACCCTGTGCCCGGCACCTCCGGGTGGTGAGCGGAGAGACACTAGCACCGGGGGAAGGAGAAAGAGCAGGAGCAGGAGCAGGAGGGAGCGGGCGGGCGGGGAGAGGATGCAACGCGCAGGCGCAGACTACTGTGTGATCAACGGGGGCGATACGGGGAGGGGGCTATACGGATGGGCGGGGGGGACAAATCCAGCAGCATGCGACACCCCCGGAGCTACCGTGCCCGGGAACTAACGTACGAGCTGTGTGTACATCGGTAGGGCTGTGTATACTGTATACATACAGGATAGCAGGAGGGTATACAGTTAGCGGCTCACTGAGGTACACAAATATATATATATATATATATATATATATATATATATATATAAGGGGGAGTTATAGTGTGCTCCTATGTATATACAGTGAAGTATAGTGTGCTCCTATGTATATACAGTGAGGCATAGTATACCCATATGTATATATAGTGAGATATAGTATACCCCTATGTATATATAGCGTGATATATTATACTTCTGTGTATATACAGTGAGGAATTGTGTACTCCTATGTATATATATATATATAGTGACGTATCATATACCACTATGTATGTACAGTGTGATTTATTATACACATATGTATATACAGTGATATATCATATACTCCTATGTACATACAGTGAGATATAATATACTATGTATATACAGTGGGGTATTGTATACTATTATGTATATACAGCGATGTATATTATATTCCTATGTATATACAGTGAGGTACTCCTATGTATATACAGGTAGCAGAGGTACATACATAACTGAAGGCCACAGATAGCAGAGGTACATACATAACAGAAGGTCTGGAGGTCACAGGTAGAAGAGGTACATACATAACTGAAGGTCACAGGTAGCCGAGGTATATACATAAAAGAAGGCCACAGATAGCAGAGGTATATACATAACAGAAGGTCTGGAGGTCACATGTAGCAGAGGTGTATACATAAAAGGAGGCCACAGGTACATAGATAACAGAAGGCCACAGGTAGCCGAGGTACATACATAACTGAAGGTCACAGGTAGCCGAGGTATATACATAAAAGAAGGCCACAGATAGCAGAGGTATATACATAACAGAAGGTCTGGAGGTCACATGTAGCAGAGGTGTATACATAAAAGGAGGCCACAGGTAGCAGAGGTACATAGATAACAGAAGGCCACAGGTAGCCGAGGTACATACATAACTGAAGGTCACAGGTAGCCGAGGTATATACATAAAAGAAGGCCACAGATAGCAGAGGTATATACATAACAGAAGGTCTGGAGGTCACATGTAGAAGAGGTACATATATAACTGAAAGCCACATGTAGCAGATGTGTATACATAAAAGGAGGCCACAGGTAGCAGAGGTACATAGATAACAGAAGGCCACAGGAAGCAGAGGTACATACATAATAAGGCCACAGGTAGCAGAGGTATATACATAACAGAAGGCCTGGAAGCCACGGGTATAAGAGGTACATACATAACTGGAGGCCACATGTAGCAGAGGTACATACATAACTGAAGGCCACAGGTAGCAGAGGTATATACATAAAAGAAGGCTACAGGTAACAGAGATATATACGTAACTGAAGGCCACAGGTAGAACAGGTTTATACAAAACAGAAGGCCACAGGTAGCAGAGGTATATACATAAAAGGAGGCCACAGGTAGCAGAGGTACATACATAACTGAAGGCCACAGGTAGAACAGGTTTATACAAAACAGAAGGCCACAGGTAGCAGAGGTATATACATAACAGAAGGCCACAGGTAGCAAAACTACATATATAATAGAAGGCACATATATAACAAGGCAGCGGTACATGTATAGTACATATATAACTGAAGGACAAAGGTAGCAGAGGTACATACATAACTGGAGGCCACAGATAGCAGTGGTACATACATAAAAGAAGACATGAAGGACACATGTAGCAGAGATACTAACAACAGAAACCTGAAGGCCAACCATAACAAAAAACTGTAGGCCAAACATTCATAGCAGAATCCCAAAGGCCACAGGAAGCAGAGGAACTAACATAATGGAAGCCTGAAGGCCAAACATTCATAACAGAGCCCAAAGGACACAGGCAGCAAAGATACTAACATTACCGAGGCTTGTAAGCTAAACATCCTTAGCAGAAGGCCACAGGTAGCAGAGGTACTAACATAATGAAAGCCCATTGGCTAGACATCTATAGCAGAAGGCCAAAAGCCGCAGGTAGCAGAGGTACTAACAGAATGGAAGCCTGTAGGTTAAACATCCAAAGCAGAAGGCTACAGGTAACAGAGGTACTAACATAATGGAAGCCCATTGGCTAGACATCCATAGCAGAAGTACTTAAATAACAGAAGCCTGTAGGCTAAACGTCCATAGCAGAAGGCCATAGGTAGCAGAGGTGTAGAAGAAGACGAGGCAGGCCACAGGCACAGACAAAGACATGGTAGAAGCCTGAAGGACATACAGTCAGGTCTATATATATTTGGATACTGACACAAAATTTTTTTTTTTTTACCTGTTTTCTGAAACATATTCAAGTTATAATTATATAATGGACATGGACATAAAGTCCAGACTTTCATGGGCAGGTGTGGACAATTCCTTCGTTATGTCATTCTCAGTTAAGCAGATAAAAGGCCTGGAGTTGATTTGAGGTGTGGTGCTTGCATGTGGAAGATTTTGCTGTGAAGAAAACATGTGGTCAAAGGAGCTCTCCATGCAGGTGAAACAAGCCATCCTTAAACTGCGAAAACAGAAAAAACCCATCCGAGAAATTGCTACAATATTAGGAGTGGCAAAATCTACAGTTTGGTACATCCTGAGAAAAAAAGAAAGCACTGTTGAACTCATCACTGCAAAAAGACCTGGACGCTCATGGAAGACAACAGTGGTGGATGATCACAGAATAATTTCCATGGTGAAGAGAAACCCCTTCACAACAGCCAACCAAGTGAACAACACTCTCCAGGATGTAGGTGTATCAATATCCAAATGTACCATAAAGAGAAGACTGCATGAAAGTACATACAGAGGGTTCACTGCACGGTGCAAGCCACTCATAAGCCTCAAGAATAAAAAGGCTAGATTGGTCTTTGCTAAAAAAAAAAAGACCTAAGCTGATTCCCCCTCCCCCCCCCACTGTCCCCGCCTATTTGTCTGAACTGTCCTAAGCAACAGCCGGCAACTGGGTGTCAATCCCTTCTTGAAATAAGTGATAACACAGAACGCAGACAGGACAAGCAACAACAAAAGGGAGGTCAGCTAACCTAGGGGTCAGTAACAGTCGAGCAACACAGTACAGAATCAAAATCCAAGAGAAGTAAGCCAGAGTTCAGGAATATGAATACATGTAACGAAACAGCAAGGAGTAAATAGCCAGTATGCACGAGGCAATAGCAAGCACCAAAGTGAATGTGAGCAAACAATAAATAGGGAGGAAGAACCTGCCCCAGACTTGATAGGAAGATAGGCTGTCACTCACACAGGTAAGGCTAAAATTAACTAGGAGCAGAGGGAAACGAAGGTAAAGGAGATGGGTGTGGTGGAAAATCAATTACAGAGGTGAGGGAATAAGACAGTGTTCAGACAATACAAAAAGAACCCAAAGGAAGAAATCACAGCCGGAACCGCCTCCTGCACTGCGGCCTGATGGCGCAGAAGTTCTAACACCAGCACAGTTCTGGAAGAACATTCTTTGGACATATGAAACCAAGATCAACCTCTACCAGAATGATAAAAAGTATGTCGAAGGCATGGTACAGCTCATGATCCAAAGCATAGCACATCATCTGTAAAACATGGCGGAGGCAGTGTGATGGTTTGGGCATACATGGCTGCCAGTGGCACTGGGTCACTAGTGTTTATTGATGATGTGACACAGGACAGAAGCAGACGGATGAATTCTGAGGTATTCAGAAACATACTGTGTGCTCAGATCCAGCCAAACTGATACATAATACAGATGGACAATGACCCAAAACATAAAGCCAAAGCAACCCAGGAGTTTATTGAAGCAAAGAAGTGGAATATTCTTGAATGGCCAAGTCAGTCACCTGATCTCAACCCAATTGAGCAGCATTTCACTTGTTAAAGACTAAACTTCAGACAGAAAGGCCACAAACAAACAGCAACTGAAAACCGCTGCAGTAAAGGCCTGGCAGAGTATTAACCAGGAGGAAACACAGCGGCGTCTGGTGATGTCCATGAGGTCAAGACTCCAGGCTGTCATTGCCAACAAAGGGTGAATAACCAAATATTAGAAATTAACATTTTATTTACAATTATTTCATTTGTCCAATTACTTTTGAGCCCCTGAAATGAAGGGATTGTGTGTAATAAATGCTTTATAGTTCTCACATTTTTATGCAATCATTTTGTTCAACCCACTGAATTAAAGCTGAAAGACTGAACTTCAACATTGTGGTAATGTACAGAACCAAAATTAGAAAAATGTCTCTGTCCAGATATTAATGGACCTAACTGTACATGCTTCCATTGTTCCATGGCCTGTTCCAATGACCATTGTTTGTTTTTAGCCATGCACAGGGTCACCATAGGCAAGCTAGTTTACAGCACTATACACAGCAAGTTGTGATGCTTGCTGTGTTCTGTTACCATTCTAATATAAAAGGCAGCCCCCCTTTTTCCCCCCCTTTTTCTTTTCTTCTCCCCCCCCCAGTTTTTTCCCCCCCCCCCCAACCCCCCCCCCCCCCCCAACCCCCCCCCCCCCCCCCCCCCCCCCCCCCCCTTTTTTTTTCTCCCCCCTCTTCCCCCCCCCCCCCCCCCCCCCTTTTCCTCTTTTTTTTTCCCACCGGAAAAAAAAAAGATTTTTTTTTTTCCCTTAAATTTTTTACACACCCCCTTCCCCCCCCTTTAATTTAACAATGGCCTTCCCTTTTTTTTTAAGCCCTTGTGTTAAAAAGGACAAAAAGGGGGCGTAAAAAAGGAAAAGGAGGGGGGGGCCTGGACGCGCATGGAGTAGCACGCGCGCAGGTCCTTCTCCGCTCCTCCGCTCGCTACTGAGACCCGTGGACCCCTCAGCAGGCGCAGTATGGGCAAGCGCTTACCGAGGAAGGTGGCCCCGGGCACCCCAGCGCCCGTGGAGAGGTCTGGGGGGGGCCACCCTGGACGCCTTTCTGGCCCAGCGGCCTTCTCTACCGGGCCAGGCTGCTGCGGGGCGGCCATCTTGGATTTCCTCCGCTCTCCAGGCACAGGGGTCGCAGCGCAGCTTCTCTCCTCCCGCGCTCCCCCTGTCAGCCAGCGGAGCGCCGCTTCAACAGAGATCCCTGTCGGCGCCTGGGCAACCCAGAGTTTCCCCAGCACGAGTGCTCCCACAGTCTCCTCACCCTGGGATGTCCCAGCAACTACATTCTGCTTCACCAGCACTCCTGGCAGAGCGGCATGAGAGGACCCCGGATGTCTCCAGCTTCTCAAGGAGTTCTGAGGTCAGTGGCTCTGCTCCCTCCTACACCGCTGATGAGTTGCAGCCTGTGGCCACAGAGCTGGTCTCTGTGGCCCCCCATCTACTATCTTCCCCCATCGCCCCTCCCCTCCATAGCTCAGGGGGGGATGGCGCGGTGGAAGGCGCTGGCGTAGGGGCTCCTCCGCCCCACACTCCCAAGGATTATGCCTCCCCCCTCCAGTCCTGCACCCCCAGAGCTGCATTCCAGGCCCATCTTCAGCACCATCATCCATGGCGGACCTTCTTCCTCAACTTCCTACTAAACAAGACCTTAAAAGTATGGTTGCGGAAATCACAGCGTCCTTCCGATCTGAAATTGCTACCCTCCGCACTGATTTACACTCCATTGCTAACCGAATGGACACGCTGGAGAATGACCATGACACTACCAGAGACTATGTTGCCTCACTGCATGATACTACCACTGAACAGGGTTCAGCTATACGGGACATGCAACGCCACTTGGAGGATCTTGACAACAGGGGCCGGCGCAACAATATACGCATCAAGGGACTCCCAGAGGCTGACCAATCTGAGGATCTGCCTGTTCTGCTGGAGGCTGTCTTCAACACTATACTGCAGGAGCCCCCCGTCCCACAAAATTAAGTTTGATAGGGCACATCGAGCCCTTCGACCCAGAGGATCTTCCGCCACACCCCGTGATGTCATCTGCTGCCTCCACGACTTCACCCTTAAAGAGGCTATAATGAGCAAAGTGCGCAAACTCAAAGACTTCGAGTTTCAGGGAGCTCCACTACAATTCTATCAGGATCTGTCGCTAATCACCCTCCAGAAACGCCGCCATCTCCGACCCCTCCTCCAGATTCTTCAGGAGCACCAAATTCCTTACCGGTGGGGATTTCCGTTTGCTCTCATTGCTCGTAGGGATGGTCGCTCCGCTACGCTTCGCTCCTTTGCGGATTTGCCTCTCTTCTGCGACCTATTGGATGTTCCCCTGCCGGATTTAACAGACTGGGAGCTATTCTCTCCACCCCCTCCCCCACCACCGGTTTGGCAACGATTGGAGCCCAGACGACGTCATGCATCCTCCGCGGTGGTGACCACTCGGAGGCCCCGGCTGGAGACTGATCCCTGAGGAGGCTGCCCCCCCTTGAGACGTTCTCCCTTTTCTCGGTGGTGCTTTGGAATCTGCATGCCTTAATGTTATGTTTGCTTCTTTTTTTTTTTTTTTTAGGTCTACGGGTCTCATCTATTATGCTTATTATTGGATTGTTTTAGCGGAGTGGGGCGGGGTGGGGTTCCGGTGACTCCCCTTCCTTCCTTCTTTTTACTGGTGGTTGGGGATCCACCGCCTCCCCCTCCGACCTCCTGTCCACGCTCTCCCCCCTAAGGGGATACTTGGACTGTGCGGCCATTGATCCTGATTGGACCTCTGGCTGCCCTCATTGGTCCCCAGGCGAGTGACTTAGCCTCGCCCACAAAGTATTGTTTAACTGTTTTTATTTTTACTTTGTCATTTATGATGTCTTTTGCCTCCCTCCCTCCCTCTCTTTCCCCCCCCCCTCCCTGATCTAGAGACCCTGCCTCGACTTTGGGTTCCTGTTTGTGGATTGCCCTTTTGCCTCTCCGAGGGAAACCTGCCAGCGTCATGTGAGATGGGTGAGCTTATTGCAATCCGCCACTGTCCTCCAATCCTGGGTCCCAATGGTTAGGTGCGTGACAATTAATGTCAAGGGCCTGGGTTCCAACATTAAAAGGCGCCATGTCCTTAGAGAACTCCGCTCCTTACGAGCGGATGTGGCGTTTCTTCAGGAGACTCATTTTGACCGCGCTGGTACTTTTGCCTTCGCTAAGCATTATTTTCCCGTAGCTTTTTCAGCCTTCCACAATCGACGCAGAGCTGGGGTGGCTATCCTTCTTTCTCGATCCTGCCCAATTACAGTGACGACTTCCCACATAGACCCAGGTGGCCGGTTTGTTATCTTGGAGGGGCTCCTTTATGGTGCCCCGATTGTTTTATGCAATGTCTATGCCCCCAATTCAGCACAGATCCCGTTCTTGCGCCGGGTATTCTCCCGTCTGCGCGCTCTCCCACCATCAGCTTGGCTGGTGGGGGGAGACTTTAACATGGTCTTCTCTGAACGGGCGGATCGTCTGGCGTTACCCCAGGGCCCAACCCCCCATAGGTTGGCCCAACTTGCAAGGGAGTTCCGCAGGCTGATCCGCGCCCACTCTTTGTATGACCTTTGGCGAGTGGACAATCCTACGGCGCGCTCCTACACCTTCTTTTCTCACCCTCATAACACTCACACCCGCATTGACTACTTCTTTGGAAATGCTCCCGCTCTTCGTTTGCTTAGGGACACGAACATTGGCCCTCTCACCTGGTCTGATCATGCCCCAGTCGTGGTTACCTTATCTACGACTCCAGTGCCTACTCGCCAATGTCATTGGCGTCTTAACGAAACACTGCTCAATTCGCCGACCTCCCTCGAGACCCTGCGCACACACTTGATAGATTATTTTAGGGACAACTTAGGCTCGGTAGACTCTCTTGCCATTCTCTGGGAAGCCCATAAGGCGGTCATGAGAGGATGCTGTATCGCATTGGCTTCTAGGCTTAAAAGGGACAGACAGGCCCAGGAACAGCTTCTCCAAGCCCGTATTCGGTCCCTTACGACGACTTTGGCAGCGCATCCATCCCTGGGGGTTCTTCGCCGTTTGGTCCTGGCCCGGGCGGACCTCCGTGATTTGGAGACCCGCCATGTGGAACGACTTCTCCTTTATACCCGTCAGCGGTTTTTTGAACGAGGTAATAAATCTCATACCCTCCTGGCAGGAACCCTCAGGGATCATCGGGCCTCTTCCACACCACACTCTGTCCGTGACCCCGCGGGTACTCTTCAACATCACCCTGATGCTGTGGCGCTGGCGTTCCACTCTTACTACTCTAAGCTGTATGACTTACCCCCCCCCCACGAGCACTACTCCCTGGGGATGACTCAACACTACTGGAAGACTATTTAAAGGATTGTTGTCTCCCACGCCTTCCTCCTGAGGCCCTAACCTCCCTGAACACCCCCATCACCAGGGAGGAACTAGAAGGGGTCCTGAGGGACCTCCCAAATGGGAAAGCCCCAGGCCCAGATGGGTTCACTTACAATTATTATAAGGTTTTCCAGGGTGAACTCTCTGCTCATCTATTGTCCCTCTTCAATTCCTTCCTTTCAGGTTCCCCTATACCCCCGACTATGCTCTCTTCACTACTCACATTGGTCCCTAAACCGGGTAAGGACTTGCAGGATTGTGCTAACTACCGACCGATTGCTTTGCTGAACACGGACCTGAAACTTTTCACCAAACTCTTAGCCAATAGACTGAATGCTTGGCTCCCTCTGCTTGTCCATAAGGACCAGGTGGGATTCATCCCCTGTCGTCAGGGTGGTGACAACACCAGGAGGACTGTGGATTTGGTGGAGGTGGCCAATCATTATTCTACCCCGGCTCTTCTCTTGAGCCTGGACGCTGAAAAGGCTTTTGACCGCATAAATTGGTCGTTTATGCATACTACGCTTAAGGCGTTCGGGCTTACGGGACCTTTTCTCACAGCTATCCAGGCCCTTTACTCCTTACCCTCAGCAGCAATCAAGCTTCCCCATGCATCTTCGCCCTCCTTCCCTATTCGAAATGGCACTAGGCAGGGTTGCCCCCTGTCACCCATCATATTTGCCCTCTGCATTGAACCGCTAGCGGCCAAGATTAGGCGAGACCCTAATATCAAGGGCATCATGGTCCAAGATAAGGAATTTAAGATATCTCTCTTTGCGGACGATGTACTCCTCACTCTCACCTCCCCTCATACTACCCTTCCAAACTTGCTGCGCTCGCTAGAGACCTATGGTGATCTCTCAGGGTATAAGGTGAACCCCGCGAAGACTGAGGCACTCCCACTTAACATCCCACGGGACCTTCTCCTTCTCCTCCGCAGTAATTACGATTTCCAGTGGCGGGAGTCCTCTATCCGCTACCTGGGAGTCCATATATCCACTTCCTATGCGACCCTCTACTCGGCAAACTACCCGCGGTTGTTTTGTGAGCTAAGAGCCCTATTGGACAAATGGCAACCCTTGCCTATCTCCCTTTTGGGGAGAATTGCTGCGGTCAAGATGACTCTCCTCCCGAAGCTACTGTATTTTTTCGAGACTCTCCCAGTCGCGATACCTCGGGGAGAATTACGGAACCTACAGAAAGCTATCTTCCAGTTTATCTGGAAAGCAAAACGACACCGAATACCTAGATCTGTTATGCTGGCGGATAGGGGGTCTGGGGGGTATGGCTGTCCCACATCTGTTACATTATTACTGGGCGGCCCACTTACGCCATATCCCATTCTGGGCGGCTATGCCAGCATACACCAGATGGGTGCAGGTAGAGAAGCTATGGCTGGCACCCATGCATCCTAACGCGCTTCTGTGGGTCAGCTCCCCCCCCCACCCCCCCTGCCTCGTACCTGTTGGGCCCCATTCGGTTTACTAGATCTATCTGGTCTACCTGTTGTGCTAGATTCTCCCTGATGTCCCCGCGCTCATCTATGGTCTCCATACTATACAACCCCCTTCTCCCAGAGAGCCTGACTTCTGCCATGACTAAAGTGTGGTCTGAAGCTGGCCTTTACCGGATTGCTGATATGGTTGACCCTGGAACCTTGGAACTCAGGTCCTTTGCTTATCTTACAGCTAATCAAAACCTGCCAAGTACTGAATGGTTCCATTACTTGCAGGTGGTTCACTTTGTCCGCTCCCTCCATGGGTCTCTTAAGGTGTCACTCCCCACCGCTTTTGAAAAGATTTGCCGTGCAGGCACGTCCACTAGGGGCTTTATATCCTCTATTTACCAACTTCTTAACTCACAAACTACAGGCTCTCCTGTTAATCATCGCTATATGCTTAAATGGGAGGAGGCGGTGGGTAAACCCATCTCCCAGGAACAGTGGCGGATTGTATGGTCTCGGGCCCAGAAATCATCTCAGTGCATTACGTTTAGGGAAACGCAGTATAAGCTGTTGATGCATTGGTATCATACTCCGGCTCTCCTTCATACTTTAAACCCATTAGTTCCCCCATGGTGCTGGCGCTGTGGAGCTGCGGTGGGTACCCTGCACCATATCTTTTGGACGTGCCCTCTCATCCTCGGTTTTTGGAGGGAGGTCAGGACTCTGACGACTGCTCTCTTTTTGCAAGAGGTTCCTCTTGACCCTCTTCTTTATCTCCTGAACCTTCCCCCCAGACACCTGAGCAATAAGTCATCCAGGCTTTTCTTGCATCTTTGTACTGCAGCTAAAACTCTCATAGCTAGAAACTGGAAGAAGGTGAGTCCCCCATCTAGTCTTGAGCTTGTGGCTAGAATGAAGGATGTGAGGAGTCTTGAATACCTGACTGCTGGCCTACATAATTCACGGGAAGCCTTTGGGGCTATTTGGGCACCCTGGGACATGTATTGTACATTACAGGGTCTCTGATCTCTAGTCCTCTCCTTCCCTCCCCCCCCCCCTTCCCTTTGGTCCTACCCTTGTCTTCTTAACCCCTCCATTCCCCCCCTCCCTTGTTCACTGCTTAATTTAAATGCATATTGCTTAAGGGGGAGGAGGCAGATAGCCTCTATTTACCTCAATGCTTCCTGTTTGTTTGATTATTATTGTTTTTTTGTTTTTTCTTTATTCCTTGTTAATGAAAAATTTTTCAATAAAATTACAGTTATATAAAAAAAAAAAAGAAAAAAAAAAAAAATTATAATTTTTTTTTAAAAAAAAAAAAAAAAAAAAACAAAAAAATAAAATTAATAAAATAAATTTTTTAAAAAAAGGGAAAAAAAAGAAAAAAAAAAATGTATTTTTTTTTTTTTTTTTTTTCTTTTCAAATTTTTTTCAATAAAATATTAGGGGGGGGGGGTGGAGAAGGGGTGTGTTTAAAAGGGAGGGGGGGGGGGAAAATGGACGTTTTTCACAGCCGTTTTGCACCTAAGGCTGGATTCACACCAGCGTTCATTGGGCATTTTGTCCATCATTCCACTTAAAAATGTAGGACTTTTCTCTCCGCGTACTTCCGCCTTTTTGGGGTGGAAACCCGGCGGACACCATTATAGGCAAATGGAAACCCGAACGCTGGTGTGAATCTAGTGTCAGTTGTCTGAATGTAGCCTTAGACACCCATTACCATATCACTGGTTCACAGGTTGTCTTTCCTTGGACCCCTTTTTGTAGATTCTAACCACTCCATAGATTGCAACATATCACAAGTTCTGCCATTTTGGAGACATCACAATTTGGCCTTTGTCAAAAGTCACTCAGATCCTTAGGCCATGCACATGACTGAGTGTGCTTCCAATGTGGCGCCGAGATTGCAATGGGATGTACTCAGGTTACACTCCGTCTGTGATCTGTGATGCATTCTTGTCTGTGGGGGCTTCCAATCCATTCTGTTCTGGATCAGAAGCCACCATAGACGTGAATACATCACAGAATGCACTCGGATGTCACTCCAAGTGCATTCCATTACAAACTCGGCCCCACATCGGAAGCACACTCGGTCATATGCATGGGGCCTTATGCTTGCTCATTTTTCCTGCTTCTAACACATCAACTTGAAGAATTGACTGTATACTTATTGCTTAATATATATTGCTTCCTGAAAGGAGCCAAGCGAAGCCAAGTTAATGGGATTTTGATGTCAAGGCTGGACAGGGTATGTTTAGGTTCATACTGTTGCACTAAGGTCTATTTTTTCTGTACCATATATTAGTAATTTTTATTTTTCATTACTAAAATTCTGTTTTTGAGTAGTAAAGCATAAACCGCAAAAGGAAATAGCCTGTCTATTGAAGTACAGGAAATATATACTTTAGAAGTTTCCAACTGTGTCGGGCAAGGTGATACTTTTAGATTCCTTCTACATATGTTTAGCACCATTAATTTTTCATGTTAGATTATATTAAAGCGGTTTTTCTCATCTCCCTGTCTCAGAAGCTTTGCCTGCTGTTTCTTCTTCTCATTTCCTATATTCCTTATCAAACAGTCAAAGCCGCCTCCCTCCCAGCTTGCTGAAGAGGACACTATGAAGTATCACAATACTTATTATAATTGCTAGAAATCTAATCTAAATGCAGATCAAATAATATGCACATGCTTGTAGAGAAGGGACTCTGTGTTACCTGTGTGTTTACATAGAGAGATAACAGACAGGGCTTTATCAGCAAACTGCAATTAGATGATGTCATCTGTCCTGTCTTATCACACAGGTCCTGCTCTATGGAAACGCTGTGCAAATAATGGGAGGAATAATTTCACATAGCAGGAAAACAAAGCAGCATTGGTAAAGCAATATATTTAGGAAAACTCTTCAATTTACATAAGCTAGCAGTATAGATAGGATCCTTGAGAAGGGAATACCCCTTTAAGTCTTCTTCATTATACAGCTGAGGATGTCTGTCCACTTCTTGTCCCCATCAGGACACAGCGGTTCTCTGTTTTTGGCTAAGGTCCCATGTTGAGATTTTGGTTAATCTCATCCACACATTGTGGAAAAAAACGCTGTGGAAGAGCTGCGTTGTAAAGCCAGGAATCTTGGTGGCAGCCCACATAGATTTAGAGATATCACTGGTTAAAGCATAATAGGTGCATAATACTCGCAGCTTCACTTTAACCAGCCTGCCGGAAAACTTGTGGAGCTGACAGTGTGCAGGGAGAGGAGAATGATGTTTTTATGGACTTTTGTTCATGATATCACTCCCATTATACTTGCCATTTAGCCCCTTATATGCTGCAGTCAATGCGGTTATATGGAATTTTAATATGTTTTCATACTCTCATATACAGATGCATCTCAATAAATTAGAATATCCTTTGAAACGTTTATTTCTTTCAGTAATTGAATTAAAAAAGTGACCTCCTATATTTTCTAGATTCTTTACACACAGAGTGTTCTATTTCAAGTGTTTTATTTCTGTAAATGTTGATTATGGATTACAGGGAATGAAAACCCAAATCTAAGAAAATTAGAATATTGTAAAAAAGTTCAGTATTGTAAATTCAGTGTCACCTGCCAAGGTTTCCTAAGCCTTTAAATGGTCCCTCAGTCTGGTTCAGTAGGACACACAATCATGGAAGACGCTAATTATGAATTGTATTACTGAATTACTGAAATGAATGAACGTTTCAAAAATATTCTAATTTATTGAGATGCACCTGTATACTAAAAAAATACCTGTTTTTTCCTGTTCATGTTTTTATACTCTCAGACATGGCTGTACCTAATGAGGGAGCAAAATGCCTCTGAATTCGGGTGTAATTTGCACAAAAAAAAAACATGCTGCACACCACATTTATTAAGAGTTTTAGACACCCAACTTGTGTTTCAGCAGGTACCTTGTACTATAGTGTGTTGCCATCTATAGGAAAATGACTGTGTTGTTGCTGAGCCCTGTATACACAGGTAACAGGTAGGTCCACAATAAATTATGGATGTCTAGAAACAGACTCACTGCAGGAAGGAGGAGGAGGGTCGGCTACTACAATGTTTCCTGGAGTGAAACGCTCTACTAATGCCTTGGCGGAGACATGGGGGATTTATATAGAAGGCACACAAACATGGTCTGAGAATACAATACATCAATATATATGCTGTAGTATTAAGATATATGTAAGAATGTTCTCCCACATATATTAGTGGCAGGTGATCATTTAGTTGTCATGAACGTCATAAGCTGTCACTTTCTTGTATCGGCTTATGTTTTTATGCAGCCACTTTAGCCTTGGCTTGTATTCCTGAAATGTTTTTCATATAAAGTGTGTAGGTAAAGCTGTACCCTCTCAAGATCTCATTCAGCGCTTTCTTGTTTGGCAGTAGTTTGTTGCTTGAAGAGAACGCTTTGCTTATTAGACAGGCTGAGATGTTCACAATTGACCTTTATAAAAGTCAGAGTATTCGGACTGTAACGCTGCCATATGTATGTATGTATAACACCGTAATATTGTCCTATTACGATACATCACCTTTGAGCACTATTTTACAGCTCATATATAGATCAATACAAAAAGCCGAGCAACTATGTGTGTGTGTATATATATATATATAATATATAGTGTGTGTATATGTTATATTCTGACTGTAGAGTTTCTTATTCTATTTTCTGTACATGATTATTGGGGCGGCCATCTTCCCTGGGCTTCTCCTCTGCTCTGTTTACAGCATTTAGTGATATGCTTTACAGCATAGTTGTGCCTACAGGCAGTTATAGTCTGGAGCCGACTCTTTAAGGTCTATGGGAGAGTTTTCTAGACATGTTGTGTCCAGGGAAGGGGAGGAGATAAGCTGTGACCTTGTCTATTGTCAGTAATGGATGTAATGATGGTGTTATCTATAGAGGTGTTATCTTCTATTGGAATCCTGTCTGTGATGTAAATGAGGGGACTGCTGCAGGTAGAAGAAAACCTCTACAGAATTGGTAAGTTTCATTCTATTATTGGGCTTAGTGGTTGGAGTTAAAATTGCAGGATATAATACTTTTTTTTTTCTATAGATATTGACATGGGATATGTGAAAAAAATTATCAAAAATTCTTAAAATATATGTTTTTGGTGACATATACTCTTTATTAAAAGGGTTGAATGGTTCAGAAATCACATTGCTACATAATTTGTTTAGGCATTTATGAGTTCAAGGGGTTGTCCATAATTTAAAAGGTGTGGCGCTCTTGAAACCTCTTCTTTGTTTTCCTTATGTGTGATGTCACCTTGCCAGTCCTCCAGTTGCGTGGACAGCAGTCCCATCCATAACATGGTGGCAGGTGGAGGACAATGTGACCATATGACCTTAGAAATCACTCAGCCTCCTGTAGAGCTCCTGTGTTCCTTTCCAGAGCATAGTGTGTTACTGCAACATAATGGTCACATGGTCCTCCAGCTGCCATATTATGAACAGGAGGAACACTCCAAACAAACCAGGGGCCCAGCAGAAAAGAACGGAAAACAGCGCAGAGGGGTCATGAACGCCACCTAGTAAGTGGCAGGCTCTATTCATATACAGCCATCAATTTAAAGAAGCACACAATTATTTTTCATTCATTATGTACCCGTTTGCCAAATATGTATACAGTATTTTTCACCTAACTATAGGAGGTATCCCAGGATTAGGTAAGAAAAATAGGAAAAAATATTTCACATTAATTTAACCTTCCCTGGTGAGCAAATGGAGTAGAGGGGTCAATGTCACTAACTGGTATGCTAGGCAAGATAAATGACCTAATAGTTTGCTCCTGCTGCTCACAAGGGGCACGTACACAAAAAGCCCCATTTGTGCCCTCCACATGGTATTATGCTCTATTGGTGCCTCCACACATTATAATGGCATAAACAATAAGTATTACGCTGAGTGGCAGGTACTAATGGGGCGTTATACTGTGTGACGGGCACTAATGGGGCATTATACTGTGTGAGGGCCCCAGTGGAGCATTATACTGTATAATGGACACTAATGGGGCATTATATTGTATGGTGGGCACTAATGGAGCAGTATACTGTATGGGGACACTAATGGGGTTACGAGCAAACACAGTTCTGAACTTCGGGCTGACTAGGTAGCTCCAGAAACAGGTACAGCGGAGCGGATAAATAACAGCCTGGAGCACACCGCGCCCCTCCACAGGACCAAGTCTGCCCTCCGGATGTTTTCACCAGAGCCCCTAGTGGTGAGGATTGACTTGGCAGATTCCTTCAGCCAGAGTTAGCAACAAGTGTGAGAGCACAGTGCGCTCTGTGCACCACAAGTATCAACAACCCCAAAAGGTAGGCAACTCACCTGAGCAGAACTGGAGCAGAAAGAATGCCAGAAGTAGTCAGCAGAAGCTGGGGAGCAGGAGCAGGTTCCAGACAAGATGGCAGCGATGGTCATGTGGTCATAGGTCCGGTTGACAACTAGAAGTCAGCGTGGTGCAAGAGGGTTAGGCAGAAGAGTGGTCCACAATCCAGGTTGGCAACTTGAAGTCAGCGCAGTACAGAAGGGTCAAGCAGGAGAATGGTCAGCAATCCAGGTTGGCAAAGTGAGGTCAACACAGTACAGAACAGGATCAATGGAGTGGAGTCTAGAAGGCAAGCCGAGGGCGTAATGGAGAGAAGAACAGGAGCAGAATCAGCAGACAGAAGGGAGGTCGAGTAACAGAGCCAAGAGGTCAGACACAGAGGTATTCAACAGACACAAGGTAGACGCTTACTTCCAGAAGAACTGAATAGCCAGTGGTGAAAGAAATCCGGAAGTGCGGTAATAAAGGTTCCGGGGGAAACACACAGCGCTACAAGGACACGCCCACACACAACTCCAGAACGTGCTAGGAGTAGACTGGCAACCTCACAGATGCGGCTACTGCTGAGGTCCAGATCTACCCCTAACAAATGGAGTATTATACTGAATGATGGGCATAAATGGGGCATTGTACTGTGTGGTGAGCTTTAATAGGACATTATATTTTGTGGTGGCCACTAACAGGGCATTATACTGTGTGGTAGGCACTAATGGGGCATTATACTGTATGGTGGACACTAATGGGGCATTAGTGGACACCACACAGTATCATGCTCCAGTGAGGCACAGAAGAAGTTACATCTTCTTTATAGATAACAGTTTTCTTCTAGGAGGAATGAGCTTTGGGCATCACCCGAGAAAGGAATGTAAGATGGCTACAGGAACAATGTGGCACAGAACTGGACAAGAGACAGTTACTTGTACACTTAATGGATAAGAGCAATGTATCCTCTGTGACAGGAACTGTCTGATGATCAGTAGTTAATGACATTCTGTCTCCTCTTTGGAGAGCCTATGGGTACCGTCCATCGTACAGGAGGTCATTAAATGGTCACTAACTTTTTAGCTTAGCATCTTGTGATTCTGGACCAAAATGTAACTCGCTTTAATTAAAAATGTTGCTGCATTTTGCCTGAAAAACCTCTTTAAAGTTCCTGCCACTAGGTGTGTGCCTTCTAGCTAGTTTTGTCTCCATAGACGCAAGACATGTTCACAGTGAAGAGGGAGGTTCTTTTCTCTCTTCACACAGTGAATCAAGAGGGGAGGGATTGATTCTCCTCATAGCCTCCATATGTCTACAAACTCTTGCTCTGTGCAAAGGACAGAACGTTCTGCACATCTCACAGCTTACAATGTAAGAAAAGTCTTCGATTTACTTGTATGTACTTCTGGCTACTTGTGTAGTTACATATTATTCACAGAGAGCAGCATCTTTACTGACTGTGCTCATAGATTGCTCTTTTCCTGTATAATGCCTGCATATATTTCCCCTATATTTATAGACCAATGTACTTTGATCTCATATACTATGGCCACTTGGGCTTTTCTCAGCTATTTGTTTGCTATTGTACAATTACTCCTGGCAGAATTACATACATAGAACCCAGTAATAGTAATGGTTTGGGGAGGGGGCAGGCTGCTCCTTATTGTACACAGCCTCAGAGACAAATGTAAAATGTGCTGCAGCTGTAATGTGATTATTAGCAGAAGAAAAACTGATAGGACACCATGTATGAAGACTTATACAGGCATAGAACAGACTGCCTAGCAAGACCCTGCACATATTTAAACTTTTCATGAAAACTCGGATAAACTTTTAATACACGTGTTTATGTAAAATGCAGCAAGTTAATTTTACCAGTAGAAAAGCTATGTATCTCCCCACAGTCTTAAGTGGGGGAGGCAAAAAGTTAAAACACAAGTATTTTTGCTGTTTTTCTTTCGCTGCTGGGTTTTTTTTAGCTAAGATTTGATACGTGTGGCCTTAGCCTAAGGCTTTTTATGGCTTTCTGATGGTTTGTACAATAATACCCATCCTTGTAACTTATTATTATTAATGTTTTATCTTTACTTGACTATAGCTGACAGTATGTAGAGAGAAAGCTAGAGAAACGTTAGCTGTGGTAATACTTAGCTTAGTTGATCATTGCCAAGCATTCCTAATTTTCGAGGACATTCTTTGACTTCAGAGATTAAATGCTCTATCATGGGTGACATTCTTGTATTACATCCAGGATATTCCATCACAAGAAAATCATCTTATCACTCATGCACGTTTATGTTTTAGCGCATACCAAAGGTGCCCAAGGAATTCCAATTGACTTGGGGTATGTCGAGTTCTGTCACTGAAAGGTTCAAGTAGTTCTGCATGGATTGCACCACTGTTTCTGAAATCGGGAGCAATGTGCAGCAGGGGCTCTGAAATTATCATCCAGTGTACTTGTGAACCTTTCATGCCCTCCACCAACTCCAGTTCTTTGCGTCCTTCAATAGTCGCTGCTCCACTGATTCAGGCACAGTTGGAATTTTTTCTCTAGTCCCCACCATTCCTGAGCAATCTGTTCAGTTAGTTTCAGCCCCCGATATGCTATATTAGGCTCTTTACTGTCAGATCGGAGGTCCTAGTCTTTCTGCTCCAGCTCAGGACTGCCCACCTGACAGTAGAGAGTCTATTTAGTATAGTGGGTGCTGAAACTAACAGCATTTATTGATCAAGAACGGCGGGGGCTAGAGAAAAAAATTCCAACTGTGCTGGAATCAGTGAAGCAGCACCTATCGAAAGATGGCACTGGAGTTGATCGAGATGGTGAAAGATCCTCTTGAACCCTTTAAGGACCAGCCCTATTTTGACTTTAATAAGCAAGCCTTTTGTCATATTTTTAATCATCGCCTTCCTAGAGTCATAACTTTTTTATTTCCCTGTCGCTGACTGAGGACTTGTTTTTGCAGGATTAGTTGTATTTTTAAGTCACACCATTGTGACTTGCTGTTAATACTTTATGGATAGGAACAGAAAAAATAACTGCAATTCTGCCATAGTTTTGTTGCATTATAAATGTTGCACCACTGACTATTGTGCATATACCATATATTCTGCAGGCCTGTACAATTGTGACAATGACCTTAGGTTTTTTATTTAATGCTTTTGCTGAGAAAAACACTTTTTTTAAACAATTTGTTTTTACATTGCCATCTTCTAAGAATATACATTTTTTTGTGGGTGGAACTGCGTGAGGCCTTTCTTTCACTGCAGAATGAGTTTACGTTTGTGTGGTTCCATCCATTCACACTACCGCTGGTGACCGACAGTAGTGTCCGTTGCTATTGTCCATTACAAGATTTTAGCAACGGTCACTAGCTGAACTGTCACAAATCCGTTAAAATTTCCATTCATTTCAAAGGGAATTAATCTTGTGTCCATTAGTGATCATTAGTGTCTATTATACACCCAAACCGTCACATGTCCGTTTTTTTGCAGACAAAAAATCCTACATGCAGGACTTTTGTGTCCGTTAAACAAAAAAATGGTTTCATGACGGACATCAAGCGTCCGTTATTTTTTAAAATTAAAGTCTATGGGTAATGTACAGTAACCAACGGGCGTCCGTTATACTGTCCGTTATTACTGTCCATTTTTTTCTGCGCATGCTCAAAAAGCAGAAACAAAAAAAAAGACAAAAAAATGGACAGTAATGGACACTAACTGATGCTAATGTGTCCATTAAATGGATCAGTTAAAAAAATGGACACATTAACATCAGTTAGGCAGGGTTCACATTACCGTTGATGTCCGTTCTGACATTGTCCGTTAAAAAAAGAAAAAAAAAAAAAAAAGGACACCTATCATAACAGACATTAACGGACACTAACTGATGTTAATGTGTCCGTTTTTTTAACTGATCCAATTAATTAATCAGTTAGTGTCCGTTTTTTTTTTTCTGCTTTCTGAGCTTGCGCAGAAAAAAACGGACATACAATAACGGACAGTAACTGATGGCTGTCAGTTGCTGTCTGTCATAAGTCCGTTACCCATATACTTCAATGTTAAAAAAATAACGGACACTTGCTGTCCGTCAAGAATCCATTATTGCAAACGGACAAAAAAGTCCTGCATGTAGGATTTTTTGTCTGCGAAAAAAAAAGTCCTTCTGACGGATTGGGTATAAACGGACACAAACAGACACAATATAAAAACCCATTGAAATGAATGGAAATTTTTCACGGATTTCTGACGATTCAGCTAGTGTCCGATGCTAAAATCTTGTAACGGACAATAGCAACGGACACTACTGATGGTCACCAATGGTAGTGTGAATGCCCCCTTAATATCCATTATGATAGGTGTCCGTTTTTTTGTTTTTTAACGGACACTATTATAACAGATATCCCATGGTAGTGTGAACCCACCATTAGGCCCCTTGCAGACGACCATGGCTGTGATCAGTGTGCTATCCGTGTATTTCACGGATAGCACACTGACTTATTAATTTCTATGGGTCCGTACACATGAACGTGAATTACATGGTCCCGTGTGTGGGCCGACAGTCCGGGCCATAAAATATAGAACAGGTCCTATTCCTGTCCTATTTTAGTAAGTAGTAATAGTCCTTTAATAGTCCCACAATGGGGAAATTCAGAGTGTTACAGCAGCAAAGATAAGATAAGATAAGATAAGATAAGCAATACAAATACAAATACAACATGTACAGGAATGTTCCAAGGTGAGAGGCATTACATTAATAGCAGACAGACAGATAGGACGTAGCAGAGGGGGGGGGGGGGGATTTAACAGGCAGAGAGATATTTCAGTTCTCTGTATGGACTGATCTCCGCTTAGGTCGGTGTTGGTTGTACAGCCTAACCGCAGTGGGGAGGAAAGACTTCCGATAGCGCTCCTTCTCACACCTAGGGTGGAGCAGTCGGTCACTGACAGTACTGCTCAGCGCGATCACAGTCTCATGCATTGCGGCCCTTGCTTCCGTGGCTTCTATTCATTTAATGAAAGGGGCCGCGGAAGCATGGCTCGTGCACGGGCGGCACACAGGTGACATCCGCATGTCCCCCGTGCACCGCCCGTGCCTTTAATTCACGGCCGCGGAAAAACACATAGTCACGTGCAATCGGCCTTAGGAGGTGAAATGAAAAAAATAAATTAATAAATATTTTTTAAGGTGTCTACTGTGCAGTTTAAATGGTGTGATATTTCTAATAGCTCGAGTTGTTACGGATGCAGCGATATGAAATATGGATGCAGTTTTTTTTAATTTAAATTTTTATGGGATTAAATGGATGCCACAGAGGATGGGTAACATATTCATAGCTGTCGCGAACACTGTTGAATACGATGGGCTCCAGCTGTGTTCATGCTGGCACACCTGTTGGCCCAGAACAGAACAACTTATATGTCAATGGTCATGTGATGGACACACAGGTGCACAGCTCGTTACAGCGCAGGAATCAGACAACTGTCTTGTAACAAGCTGTGTACCTGTGTATCACATGACCATGGACTGATTTGTATCCTCTGGTAGTAAACAGAATGACTTACATGTCTATGGCCATGTGATGGACACACGGGTGCACAGCTCGTTACAGCACAGGAATAAGACAACTGACTTGTAACAAGCTGTGCACTTGTGTGCCCATCACATGACCATGGACTGATTTGTATCCACTTGTAGTAAACAGAATGACAATAAGTAGAGATCTAGAAAATCATGAGGAATTGATACAGAAAATATATTGGAAAGTAGTACAACTTTTTATTATACAAACAATAACATTTATTTGCTGAAAATGGACAATCCCTTTAAGTACCCCTTGCAGATTTCTTGTAAGTGATGCTGAATTAAGGGGTTAAAAGGACTTTGCAGCACTCCTGACATGTCCGTTTTATTAAATATGGCATTCCCCATAATATACATAACAATTCTGGAACATCTTTTCTTACAATTATGTATTGTGTCTTTCCTCTGTTTATTCCTCCTGGAAATACCTGAATAAATTGCCAGTTGTTACCATTCCCCTTCTCCATAGGGCATGTCCACACAGCAAACTGTTCAGTCAGTACTAACAATATTAGAAAAGGTCCGGCAGAGGAACAGCACAATTCTGTATGGACAGGTTCATGGAGTATACAAGGATGTACTAAACAGATATGACAGGAGAACTGACAGGTCCTTGTTAACTCCGGTAATTTCTTCTGTAGGATTTGCTGATTCTTGGACAGTGTGCATCATTAGGTCTTGTCTTATTCGGGCAGACCCGTTCATGTGAATGGTCCCCTGGCAATGAGCTAATTTGGGGAACCTGCTGATGCCAGGGAAAGCAGCCAACGGGTGTCCATTTTCCCTGCAGCAATACTGCAAGAGTAATGAAGCATTACAGTAGTCACTCAGATGCGGTACTCACCCTAAGGGTGCTGCTTACAACAAGTGGTTTATCAAGAGGCAAATATTCCATTCAATGACTGCGTGTCTGGTCTATGAATCCAGCCGCTCAGAGGAGTGCCGCTATCAAGCAGATGCAGAATGTATTCTTTACATACAGTTGCAGCCTCCCTTAAAGGGTTTGTCCAATTTTAGCAATAAATGTTACCTGTGTAATGAAAAGTTCTACAATTTTCCCATATACTTTCTGTATCAATTCCTCACGGTTTTCTAGATCTGCTATCATTGATTTTTTAATTCCAGTCCATGGTCATGTGATGGACACATAGATGCACTGCTCGGTACAGTCACAGCACAGTTATCAGAGCTCTGTCTTGTAAGCCGTGCAGCTGTGTAGTGCATGTACTACCACTTGTTAAAGTCTGTAACCACGCGTCACAAATTTACAAGAAATATCATGTCTAGTCTAGAATGAAAGCATTGCTTCTAAAAATTTATCTGGAAATACCCACAAAACATAAAAGTGATACAAACATCTGTTACAGATCATTACCGAAATTTCTAACATATCTGCCAGTAAATGGCTTAATTCTTAGGACAATCCTTTAGCCATTTATCTAATGTATATGGTCACTTAAAGAGGACCTTTTATGTCCTCATAGACGTGCGGTATTATATACCGCTAGAAAGTCGACAGTGCGCCCTGATGCTGGAGATATCACTGCCGTCAATTTCGACATCGATATCTTCCCACTGTCAGAAGGGCGAGCTTTACAACCTAGCGTCATCGTTGGGTTGTGAGGAACGCTCCCCCTGACAGTACTCTTCCATATAGTTGTACAGTCAGGGGGGCGTGCCTCACAGCCCAGCAATGCCACTGAGCTGTAAGGCCCGCTTTTCTGACAGTGATATAATACCGCACATCTATAAGGACATGAAATTTCATCTTTAAAGCTAAGGCCCCATGTAGTGGGCTGCAGCAAAAAAGTACTGCAGGAAAAATCGCGGGGGCAACGCATTGTGGACTTTTCACAGAAAGTTTGCAGAGTTTTCCTCTGAAGACTTTCTGCTTCCATTATACCTATAGGGAAACCACCTTATTTTTCTGCAATGTGTGGATGGGATTTGCTAGATTTGCAGTGACGCATTTACACCACGTGGGGCCCGGCCTAAAGGAGTTGTGTCATCAGAAAGTACCTATTGTTTGAATCATGTTTTTATGTGAAATATATTTTGAAGAATTTATGGTTATTTTATTTTTAATTTTCTATGTCATTGTCTATATTAATATATTGTATTCAATGAGAGGCAGAGATCAGCGTAGGATGCTGAAAAAAATTAGTATCCGATCTTGGCGCAAATTCTGCAACTGATTTAGCCGCAGAGTTCACGTCTTGAGACTCCCCTCTGATTGTCTAATCAGCAGCAGAAAGCTGCGTCGGATTCCCAATGCTCTGCTTTGTCACTTTTCAGAAATCTGGCGTAAATGATGGGCAAATGTACACCAGCTATGAGCTGGAGTAAATTTTCCCCCAGGCACACAGTCTCATTTATGAGGAGGTGTGCGCCTCTTTAAATATTAGCTGCACCCTCTACCAGCTCCAGGGCTCAGGAGACTCACATTAGTAAAGCTAATGTAAGGCCCCATGTTGCGGAAACGCAGCTTTTTTTGTTGCAGATTTTGCTGCGGTTTTCTTAGCCAAAGCCAATGTGAAATATATAGGAAGTTCTTATACTTCTGCCTGCTGCTAAATCCACTCCTGGCTTTGGCTCAAAAAAGCCGCAATAAAATCTGCAACAAAAAAAAGCTGCGTTTCCGCATGTGGGGCCGTAGCCTTACGTAGTCTTCATAAATCTGCCCCAATGTATAAAAAAAAAATATTTAAAAAACCACCACCTAGTGACCCACTGTATAACTCTGAAACACCTATGTAAAAATTATTGTAATGGAGAGAGAAAGCAATTAAAAAAAAAAATCATGAACTAAAAAACCCAAAAATGTGTCTGGTCATTAAGTGGTTAAAAAGAAATCCTAAAATCTTGCTGTTTTCACACTGGCCATTAAGCCTAATGATAGGCTGCCACTTCCTGTTGATAATCACAACTTATCTAGTCCCCCTCCCTGCACAATGACCTTTGCACAGAGCATGCCTAAAAACAATCTCCTATAGACATCAACAAGTATCTCCAGAGTATTGTGGTCTGTGTGGCTGCTATAAATGGTTACTTATCCCCTATCCACAGGACAGGGGATAAGTGTCAGATCGCCAAGTCCCCCAGTGATCAGGAGGATGGGGGGATACTCACACCCCAGAGTATAATAAACAGAGTAAACATGACAAACAGTCTTATCTCTCCTGGGCTTCCCCCGGTGTCCTCTTTGGGCCTTTTCCGGCCTCCTGAATGATGTCAGCAGCCCCGGGGAGCACGGAGGCCTGTGACTGAGCCTCAATGTTCATGTGGGCACACCAACATCATGATGCTTGAGTATAATAATAGCAGTTCCAAATCAGGGCAAAACATAACTGCCAGACGAGACGAATCTTGTGAGGTCAGCTCCAGGCTGGTAAGAATGCTTTCAAAAATAGAGGTGTCAATATGTCAATTAACAAAATGAAGGAAAGAGAAATGTAAATCCCATCAATATTTGGTGTGACCTTTGCCCTTTGGAGGAGGAGTCCTGGAAGTGATGATACGGCCCCCATAGATATAGCCCTGATCTCATCATCATCCAGTCTGTCTGGGATTACATGTAGAGACAGAAGGATTGGAGCAAGCCTACATCCACAGAAGATCTGTGCTTAGTTGTACATGATGTCTGGGACAACCTCCCTGCTGAGTTCCTTTAAAAACTATCTGCAAGTGTATCGAGAAGAATTGATGGAAGGCAAAGGGTGTTCATAACAAATATTGATGGGAATTAGATTTTTTTCTTCATCGACTTCATTTTGTTAAAGGGGTTTTCCGAGATATACAGTATATATATATATATATATATATATATATTTTTTTTTTTTTTTTTACAAATAGACAAAAAATGTGGCGAAATGAATTTTTCTAATTGAGACCAAATAAAAATGTCCTATCATTTTGCAGAAATGTGTGACCAACATGATCTCTGTTGCAATAACTTCCTTACTTGTCCTGATCATGTGCCGTTCATTGTGCACATAACTGCAGGTGTTAGCCACACACACCATAACACCATAAGTGTGATGTCATCACCGATGACAGCAGCATTTGTTTACACTTTAATGACTGCCAGAGCAGCCAGGAGTAGGTGGGAGCTGGTACTGATCACCAGACAAGCCAGTACCTGGTTCACAACAGTGATTAGAGGCAGCAGAAACAGCAGCAAGGTCGACAAGCACATTTTTATTTATTTTAAACAATTCTAGCCTCTCCACTGTCTCCATCGGATAGGCATTCTTCCATGATGGACACTTGACAGTCTGACAGCATGGTAGATGCATAGGGAGAGTGAAGGAGATGAGCAACATGTGCAAAATATGTCAATGCTTTATCATTAGCATCATGTAGGAAGAACTGTATGCATTTTTTAAAAACGCATTTGGTTTTCTAATAAAAATACATGCGCCATGTGAACACAGCCTTACTGGGAAGTGTTTTACCATTGGACCAGATTGTGTGATTGTGTTTTACAGACATTCTCAGTCAATATATATACACAGATATACATACACATTCTTATATTCTATATATACACATATATACTGTATATATATATATATATATATATATATATGCGTAAATAAGTATACTGGGCATTAATGAAAAACTGCTAGGAGGTGCAGTGGGTTGATGCTGGCAGAGGCAGCCTGGAAAAGCACTGATACTCCCGCAACCAGGAACTAGAAACCAGGAAGTATTGTATGAGTCTCAAAATATGACAAAAGGTCCAAACACAAATAAAGGTCCTTAGTTATGTATATTCATTCATATGACCAGCATTTCCTGCCTTTAGTCACATTTTCTTAGTCCCAGAAAACCTCTTTAAGGGACAAAAATAAACTAACACTTCTATTTTTGAAAGCTTTCTTACTTTGCAGTGTTTTTTTCCCACACCTGCCTTAAACTTTTGCACTGTGCTGTATGTGTTATGTTTCCTATGCACAGTTTGATAGTATGAAAGGTCTACATGTGTTCAGTCCCATGACCTGGGTTCAAGAGTTTTACTATGATCCAATATTGTAGTTTTGGAATGAGCAGTGAGACACAGTGGAATAGGTATAGTCTGCTTGCGCAGTACAAACAACCGACAGATGTGCTTCTAGACTTTTGCATAGTCCGCCTGATCTGCAAACAACTTTATATCTTTTTTTATTACACAATTAAAAATCACAAATGTCAATGCAGCACATATCCTGTTGTTATCAGATGTTATTGCAGACAAGTTTATAGCCATCACTACAAAGACGTGCCCTGGTAGAAACAAAGGCATAGCCAAAACTAAAGAAATTACTGTCAATTCACAACCTGGTGAGAGCGCCACCATTCACTAAATGGTGCTGTTTCTACTGCCATTGCACAGTTAGTGAGTGATGGTGGGCAAGTTGACATTATCCACTGGTAGTGGATCAGATAATACTGGGCCGCAAGCCAAAATCTGTTTGTCACTTCACAATTTTACTGCTAAAAAGATCCTCAGGCCATGGTCCCCAGAAGAGTTAAATATTGGCAGCAGTAGCACCGGTGCAGTACTAGTGTAGACAGTAACAAAGACAGGACCCCCTACACACCACCCAAACCAAAAAAAGAAAGTCAGGAGAGCGGTCAGGATGCAAAGATCAGAAAATGAGGGATGGGCATAGTAAGGAAAAGAGCTTGGAGTAGAATAACAAGTACCAGAGGGACAATCCAAGGAGTTAAGCAGATGCAGTAACCAGGAATAAGCCCAAAGTCAGGATTGGGGTTGGCCAGGAGTAAAACCCTGGAGTTATCGCATAAGGAATAGGTTTAGAGTCAGGTGACACAAGCAGAACAGATTCAGAGTTAGGTAACCTAAGCGGAGGTCACATACAACTAGTACAGACAAAACCGTGATGGTCTCCTTTGCCGTATTCTAGACACCTTATTGCTCAGGCACCCTTCCATGGGTGAATAAGTGGTATGTGGTGGTTGGTGCATGCTCTGATCAAGGTGTACACAGGCCCCTTGAGAAACACTACTAGCAGTAGGACTCGGGGCCACTAGGCCTCTGTGGCAGGAACAGGCAGACGCATCTGCACCATTTATACCAAGCTTCATCTCCCCGCCTGAGTTACTTAAAGCTTTGCCCTGCGATCTCATTTCTTTTTGGTTCTTCATTTGATGATGCATACACCTTTTCTCTGGTCCTGGGAAGGAGCAAAAGCTGAGGATTAGATACATATTTGATATACTCACTAGTTCCTGGTGAGCACACTATTATTGGCCTTTTCTGGCACCATCTTTTTGTGCTACATCATGAGAAACCGTCTTTATTTTTCTGCCTAGATTACAAGGCAGAATGAACTCTGTCTGTCCTGACCTTAGCCTGTCCCCTGACCACGGCTCTGCCTATCCCTTTGGTGCTTTGTGTTGACGTCTCATAACCCGCTTTGGTCAGTTGTCACTGAACAGAAAGTGCTCCAAGAATTAGTGACCTGGTGGTTTCCATACAGTGAAGTCCAGATCCTTGTACAGGGGTTAAAGGGTGAACACCAGGGGGCCACTTAGACAACACCCTTAGGAGCAACTCCAAGTCAGATCCCTTTAGTGACAAAGTGGGTCCACACCTGCATTATACAATGATACCGCCATTCAGAGGCATAGCTTGAAGTTCTTGGGGCCCAATACAAAATATGTAACAGGGCCCCCACTTATCAAGGACCCGGTAGTAATTGCTACTCCTGCACCATATATAGTTACACCCTTGCCGCTATTACATATACCCAGCATCCGGAGCATGCCGCACCACCCAGCTACAACCTCAGATGCTCTTTGTGGTAATAAGTAACAGCATGAACACATTACTTCCATTTAGCTAACAATGTGAATATTAATATTTTTTATGGCGTCTCTGTAGTAGGAAATTCCATTTTCTTGCTGCAGTTTTACAACTACGAAGTTTTTTTCACAGTAAATTTTAGATAAATGCTTAAGATTAACAGAGCCTTTTGCTCTCTAATAACTACCTATTATACGGGTTGTGTTCTTAACAAGTAAAGATGTTGGATTAAGATATGATCTCATGGTCTTAAAGAGTAAAATCCAAGAATGATAATGATGATCCCTAACCATGGTCAAGCACAAGGGTAGCCATAACACAAAGTCAGCTCTGCTTCATACAAGCTATGCAGGAGACAGACATGTTTGTATGTACTTTGTGGGAAATATTATGTCTGAAGAATACTCTGGTAGTAAATATACGATGGCTAAACCATAAATGTGAAGGGATTCCAAGAGGTTGAATGGGTATTGTGGACATTAAAACTAAAACACAGCAAAAACACATTTTGTTTGATTTTTGCTGCGTTTTCTTCTGTTTTTTCTCCCCCTATTAAATCTATAAGAAAAATGTTTGCGATTCCGCAACTAAAATTAACATGTTACGATTTTCAGAAATGCAGCTGTTCTGCAGCTTTTTTCCCCATAGTGTGTGAATAAGATTTAATGAAATCTCATTCACTTTGCTGATACTGTAAATACAGTGGGTTTTTCTGCTGCAGCCAAAAGTGCTGCAACATGAGGCCTTAGCCCAAGGGTACATGCACACATTGCAGATTATGCAGATTTTTTAGTGTGTATTTTTATGCAGAAAATCCACTGTGTTATACAGTAGCATTACAGTAGATGAGATTTCCTTAAAGGGGTATTCTCATCTCAAGGATCCTATCTAGACTGCTAGCTTATGTAAATTCAAGAGAGTTCCTAAATATGCCGGAAGCTGTATACTAGGCATAGAGATAGAAGCAGCCCTGCTCTTCTTTAAGTAAATGGGAGCGGGGCTGCAGTTCCAAGCGCCACCACTACAGTGTATGCTGTATACAGCTTGAGTCTGTATATTGTAGCGGTGGTGCCTGGAACTGCAGCCCCACTCCCATTCACTTGAAAAGGAGCAGGTTTGCTTCTAGCTATATACCTAATATATGGCTTCTGGTTGCCAAACCACCTATTTGGGATGGGGTCTGGGTGTCGGACCCCAATTCATCTGATACCGATAATCTATCCTTCGAATAAGTCATGAGTATCAATTACCTTCAGGTCTTGGACAACATATTTAGGCTAAGACCTCACGTAGCAAGCCGAAGCAAAAAAGCGCTGTGGGAAAAACCGTGGCGGCAACTCTTTCTGCTTCCATTATACCTATAGGGAAACCGCCGGCATTTCCTTAGGGTATAATTGACATGCTGCGATTTCCAAAACCGCTACGGTTTTGAAAATCACCACGACTCGCTGTGCGTATTTTTCCGCAATGTGTGGATGGGTTTCGCTAGATTCCCATCCACTTTGCAGGGACTGTAAAACGCTGCAGTTTTTGCCACGGCATTTACACCACCTGGGGCCTCAGCCTTAAAGGAATTCTCCAGAAATCATAAGAAACTCAGGGACAGCCAGGGTGGGTGTAAAACAAAAAAGTCATTCTCCTACCTATCCCCAGTACAGTCCTGGTCCCATTTCCATCCTACGCCGGGGCTCGCCAGTGGAGAGTCTCACAAGACCATGGCTTTAGCATTGACTGGTGAGGAACCGGTATCTGAGTGACGTCACTGGCCCCTCACCAATAATGGACCTCAGCAGTCATGTGAATTTCTCTTCTTCTGCTCCAATGAGTCCCGATACGGGAAGGAAAAGTGACCGGAACTGTACAACGGATTGCAGAATATAGATGAGTATTATTATTTTTTTATTTTTTGCACCCACCGTGGCCTCCCCTGAATTTCCTATAATTCTGCCACATCTCACACCACTATAGGCGGCAGTCTTAAAAAATCGTCCCGAATTGTCTTATGACTGAAAAGAGGCGTATTAAGCAGGCGCTAGATAAATCATGGCTCCTAACACAATGGTGAGAGTGCTTTTCTGTAGCATTTGTGCTATGTGATTACATATTATGTTGGTGTTATAGCAATTAGCACATAATGGCATTTTTTACATTGATGTTATGTGATGAGTATTATGTTGGTGCTAAATCAATCCTAACATAATGGGAAATTTTCCTTCTAACAGTCTGCCATTGAACTGCGAACGGCCTCTACTGTCAATGAACTTTTAGCAAAACTGCTGCTTATTTTTGGGATCAATGCTAACAGACTTTACAGCAACGACATCAAGTAAAATAAAAGCAATATTAAGAGATAACTCATCCATTTAACCTGTCTGCGTTCACATTTTGCCGCATCAAAGCAGTTAGAATAATTAGACCCGGGAAAAAAAAAAAAAGAGAAAAAGCCAATTAATTTGATGAGTTGTTTATGAAGCGGTTTTTATTTTTTTATTTATTTTTTTTCTCCGCTTCGCTTTATGACCCATTTTACATTTTTTTTTCATATGGCAGCAAAAAAATAGCAGCAGCACATGGCATTTATACATCATCAGATATTATAGATGACTTTGAAAGGATGGAGGATGTGATGCTTTGAAGTACGCTGAAATGCAATGCTCAGAAAAAATGCCGTATACTGTAAGGCTGGAGCGAAGCTTTAAGGAAACACAGAAAAGAAAAAAAAAACTAATGCAATAAATAATGGAAGGTAATCTCCAAAGCAACAGATTAACTCTTTTCTTGCCAAAGATTGTTGGCAACCTGATTTACATGATCTTGCTGCATCTGCTCCTATATTTATATATAGTGGGCATTTTTGGCACTGGAACCCAGTGTGCCATTTTTGGAGGTGTTGGAAAAAATTCTTCTTGACTCAACCTTATCTTGTCTTTTTTGTTTTGCATATCTAATAATTCATATTATATTTCTTTTGTTCTTACCTTTTCTAGCTGTATATTTTTCTGCAAGTCGTATACCAAAACAATGCAAAGTAGTACGGGCCAGGTTAAAGAGGGTATCACATGAGGACAACCTCTTTTTTAAAGGGAATCTGTCAGGGCGATTTGGTATACAAATCACAGACGATGAGTCCCAAAAAGACGTCAGCAAGTCAATGGGCTGGCTGGCATAGCATATTCTCCACATTATTATTATTTATTTATAGAGCACTATTAATTCCATGGCTCTGTACATTATTATGTTAATTCCATGATGCTGGACATTATTACATTAATTCCATGGTGCTCGGTACATTAGTATATTAATTCCATGGTGCTGTTGTAAGGGAATTGCTAGAGGAGCAATTCCCCAGTAGCTGCTGGTACCCTGGGGGGAGGGGCACAACAAGACAGTGAGCTCTAAGCTGAACCCCCCCACTGTCCCTTCCTACTTGCCTGAACTGTCCAAGGCGACAGCCAGCAACTGGGCGGCAATCCCTTCTTAATATAAGTGATAACACAGACATGACAAACAACAACCAAAGGGAGGTCAGCTAGCCAAGGGGTCGGTAACAGATGAGCAATGCAGTACAGAATCAAAATCCAAGAGAATAGTCAAAGGTAAGCCAGAGGTCAGGAATAAGAATAAAGGTAACAAAACAGCAAGAGTAAATAGCCAGCACGCACAAGGCAATAGTAAGCACCAATGTGAAAGTGAGCAAACAATAAATAGGAAAGAAGAACCCGCCCCAGACTTTATAGGAAGACAGGCTGTCACTCACACAGGTAAGGCTAAAATTAACTATTATAAAATAATATATAAAACTATATAAAATTAATATTAGAGGAGCAGAAGAAAACCAAGGTAAAGGAGATGGGTGTGGTGGAAAATCAATTACAGAGGCGAGGGAATAGGACAGTGTTCAGACAATACCAAAAGGAAGGAATCACAGCCCATCACGCCTCCTGCGCCGCAGCCTGCGGCCGGATGTGACCAACTGTCACAGTGGGATTGAGGGACCTGCCCACAAGGGCTTACAATCTATGAGGAAAGAGGGATGGAGACTCATTGTATAGCCCCCATTCTTAATGTATAGAATTTTCCAAAAGCTGCATGTACGCATGTCTGCTGGTCACTGGTTTAGAATTTCACCATACTTCTTTTGTATCAGACTACAGCAGTCACCACCATGTTACACTAGGTTCACGCTAGTGCTGGTTCTCGGTCGTTCGGATCCATCGGGGGCCCCAAACTGCGGAGAGGCAGACTGCTAAAACATGGGTTACACAAGGAGCCCAGCAGTCCACATTGACTATAATGGGATCCGTTGGGTGTCCATCGTTTTTAAACTGAAAGCGGCAGAGGAAAAAGTCTAGCAGAGACTCTGATGCAGATGTGAACCCAGCTTTACAGAGCCCATTACAGTGGTAAGAAACCTTTGTTATGGATATATGGATTTACAGAAAAACTCTGAAGTCTAAAGCATTCTGGAGCACTGGTCAGATTCACCGGGTTCAGCTAAAAAATGTAATGTGAATCAGCCCACAAGATCCTAGTGGCAAGAGACTGGTTCCAAAGTTGGCCCCACAAGAGTGTTGTCTTCTGCTTCACCTTTCAGACTCAGTATTGTGTCATATTCCAGGCCCAGAACACCCGCTGTTACTGCAATGGACCAGTCTGACCCTGAAGCCCCTATATTTTTTTTAGCGGATAATTGCTTAAAAAGTTGCAGTATTCATCAAAATAGAGAAGGTCAACAGGGCTGCAAAATAGTAAGGTAAACCATGCCGGCCTTGTCCTCATGGCAAAGGGTCATTACTAGCACAAAGGGACTTCTCTCGGTGACGGAAAAGTATATTTTCTCAAGATTTTAAGCATTTCGGAATATATTTGGCTTGTACAAATGCCAAGAAAAGAATGGCACCCTAGATTTATCAGTTGCATGATTGAAAGCAAAATGGTTTCAATTGTCCTTGATTCGTATAATACATTGGAAGCAAAGGGACTATTTCCCCAGTATTGCAATCTTTGTGGAATCACATTAAGCTGGCATCATGAAATAAATACATCAGAGGCAAAATATATTTTATAATTTATACCTAAATCCCTCCATGATTTCCCTTCTGACTGGAGGGGTCTATACATTTTCAGATAGGCACAGTGAATTTATAGAGGTGTTCAGCTCGAGATAGGATACAGCTGTTTTGTGGCAAATCTTCCTATGAGATATCCTATAAGATATAAATATTCCCTCCAGTGCAAGTGCCTTTTCAGAAGTAATATATATTTTCATGAATGTCATTTCCGAGGAAATAGGAAAGATTTTTATTTTGGAATCTGCTTTCTATATATTTGATATGTGAATAGAAATGTAATTTACTGTGTTGTTCTATGAAGTGTTTCTGCTTCTCGGGTGAGCACTCTTAACGCCGACTTCTTATGTCTTATTCTATTACTTTTCTTCTAACACAGCCGTGCACAAACTTTTCTAATCTAAGGGGCCACATGGCATTGTACTATCTCCAGGGGCCACAAAAAAACATAAGACTGAGGACCCACGTTGCAAAAAAGATACATTTTTCTGGTGCAGATTTTGCTGCGTTGTTTTGACTTCAAGAGGAAAAGGAGATATATAGGAAGCTCTTAAAGGGGTTGTCGCTTTATGGAAACTAATCCTCTATCCACAGGACATAGGATAAGTGTCCAATTGCTGGGTCCCCCAGTGAGCAGGAGGATGGGGAGCCAAGAGTCCCCCAAAGGCCTCCTTGTGAATGGAGCGCCATTGAGTTTCTGTGAACGGCACTCCATAACTCAGTGATGTCATGTGCCCAGGACCACCGCTTAGGTCTAATTACAGGCCTCAGCGGTGACCCCAGGCACATGACATCACCAGGAGAGTGCCAGATGCCACGAGAAGGCTTAAAAGAGGTGAGGGAAAGCGAGTATGAATGTTTTTTATTTTTTTTTCCCCTCCCTTGGACCTCCACCTATTATATTCTGGGGTCTGAGGAGACCCTAGGGCTGTGTTGGCGAACCTATGGCACACGTGCCAGAGGGGGAACTCAGAGTCCTTTCTGTTGGCATGGACGCTGTCGCCCCATCCAGGCTTCCTGATCGCTCAGTAACGGGGAATCCGGTATAGGATTCCCCGATAGTGAGCGAGAGCTTCTCTCAGCTGTATGTGCAAATGCACATACAGCTGAAAACTGTCAGTGTAGGCCACGGGACCGTGGCTTACACTGACAGCAGATGTGACCTCTACCCTGACGCAGGTACAGTACGATGACGTAATTCATCAGCCCCTGCAGTGATACAAGGACGACGCCCGGGAGGTAAGATAAGTAGCATATTATACTTTGTGGGGGCCCAGATGAGACTTGTTAGAAAGCCGGGAAGGTTTATGTTCATCTCCTTCATACCTGGAAAATTCCCATATGTGCCTCTCACCATTTGTACCTTTGACCATTCTCTGATCCACTGAAAAATGATATCATGCCGCGGAAAGGCTTTTGACCCCTTCGTAACCAGGTCATGATTCACGTTTTGGAATTTTCACTTTGTTATACTCTTCTATGTGACTTTCTGAGTTTGTTCAAGTAAAATTTTTCACATCTTTTATTTATAGTGTAGGATGTAGAGTCTCTGTGTACTAGTGAGACAGTGAGAAGAGCTTGTCCTCCCTCGTGGTCATGGACTGGTTCCCTCCTATTTGTTGGAATAAGAGCTGTCATTCTGATTCTCTCAGGTTATTTGGGGCCAATAACCAAATGAATCCTCCTAAACGCCTCCTTTCTGGAAACTTTAAAAAAAAAAAACTGCAAAACAAAAATAGCAGCTAAACAATACATTAGAGAGATGTGAGCCACGATGAGCAAGTATCTATGGAAACCAAATAAGAGCAAATGCATCTTAAAGCAAATTTGTCATAGAAAAACATACATTGTTAGCCATAGTAACTAGCCCATGAATTATTTTAGTAGACCGGTTTAATGCCTATAGAACAAGCCTGTTTTGGACCTCTAGGCCTCATTCACATGTCCATAACACTTACTGCATCATCCCTATGACTCTGTGAGTTCTTGTCATTACACTGTTAGTTTTGTGTTAGATATGATCCATATAACCCAGATGTATTACAGCTATGTAAATCCTGACTTAAAACCAACCTTTATCTTTTTTTTTTATTGTTCAATGATTCATAACTTTTTCATTATTCTGTTGAAGAAGACCTTTAACCTTTTGACTACTCAAATTCTGTGTGTTTACCATATATTTATATTCATTCACTTTAATGACACAAAATTACAGTTTTTTTTTTCTTCAATAAAACATCACTCTAGCCCGAAATTTTTCATTTTCACAAGGGGCTAAAGGACAAAAAGCACCTCACCGTTTGTTAAACAATTTCTCCTGAACACATAAAACATTCTATACAATAGCCACTGCTCCGCTGATTCCAGCACAGTAGGAATTTTTCCCTAACCCCCACCATTCCTGAGCAATCAGTGCAGTTTTAGTGCCTAGTATGCTAATTAGGCTTCTACTATCAAGTGGGTGTGTCAGGGAAGAACAGACAAGGGGACGGGATTCTGACCTTTCTGACACTGTCCAACCAGAGGTATCCAATATCAGAGCTCTGAATCATGCCTTCTTGTCTGCTCCTACCTGACGCCGCCCACTTGACAGAACAGAACCTAAACAGCATATCAGGCACCACAACTAAGTACAACGATTGCTCAGGAATGGTGGGGCTAGAGAAAAAAAATTTCAGCTGTACCAGAATTACAAGGATGCCTGAATTTTTTTTATATAACATTCACTACTCAGTTCATATAACATGTTAACTTTATTATTCGGATTGTTACCTTTGTGACAATACTATATAAGTGTATTTTTATTTATTTATTTTTTTAATTTTTACAAAATAAAACATAAAAAATGTTTACAAAATAAAACTTATAAAAAAAATTTTATTGTTATCGTGGAATTTTAAAAAAGCAAACATAATTTATTCACTTTATTTGTGTAATTCATTTTTTTAACCCCATAAGGGGATATCACAGTATAACCATATGATATAATCTGGTCTGGAGACTTCTTTGAGCCATTGAAACCCAGTGACTGCATTGTAGGGTTTCTTATGGAGAAACAGAAAGAGCCCCCTACATTGACTATAGCATCGAAGGGATTCAATGGCCGAGATCTACGTTATCAACAATCACGGCTGCAATAGTGGGATTCTGGTTGTCAATCACCAAGGTGATTGTGCGGGTACAACTTTTGAGCCTGTGCAGACGTAACTGTAGAAAGATGCTTATACTATCTTAGCACCCAGCCATTGTGCATGGAAATATGTTAAAAGCACAGTTTGAGGTAAGGAAAACATGGCTGCTCTCTTTCAAAAACAGTAAAACTAAGCCCTCTTTAATTTAAAGGGGTTGTCCAGGAATAACAGTATTTGGGCAAGAGACCAGGGAAGGTGAAACAGAAAAAAAAATTCATACTAACCTTTCCCCGGTGCTCCGGTGTCCCCAGCCAGCATCCGGTCCAGTGTGCACCTGAGATTGTGTTGGTGTAAGTCCTCATTGCACATAAAGAAACGAACTGGTGACGTATTGTTTTGGTTGACAGGTGAGTATTTTTTATGTTTCATCTTCACCAGCCTCCTGCCCAAATACTGTAATTTATAGGCAACCCCATTAATGCTGAGCTGCAATGGACAACCTATTGTCAGGAGTGGTGCTGTTTTTGGAAGTAAGGAGCCGTGCATTTCTAATCTCATACAATGTCAACTGAGATATAATGAAAAGACATAGAGGAGGGTGCAGACTGTATAAATAACCTCTAACATGTCCTGGAGGTCTAATGTGATCTTATAAGGTGAGAGGATTGGAGTCCAGTTCTCTTACAGCCTTCTTGTATTCACAAGGATCACCGCAGCCAAATTTGATGTAATGGAGAATGAAGGTGCACGACCACAGTAGTGAAGCACTGCTAAATATTGGGCCTCAGAGAACTTTTATTCTACTTACAAGGAAAGAAAAAAATCCAGCATATCATGAGTAAAAACAAGTCATCCACCACACCCGACTCGAGTTTCACCATAAGAGCTTCCTCCGGGACATGACTGATTCCTGACCTAATGCCCTTACATAGCTTGTAATGTATTATTGTAATATAACTATCAATTAATAGAAATACAAGGTAAGGCTGAGGCCCCACATTGCAGAAACAAAGATTTTTTTGTTCAAGTCAGAGGTGGCTTGAAAAGGAATGGGAAATATAAAGGAAGTTCTTATACTTCTCCCTTCTGTAAAATCTGCAACAAAAAGGCTGCGTTGGGTTCTTAGCCTAAAGCCCCTTGCAGACAAATGTATGAATGGTCAGTGTGCTATCTGTGTTTTTCCCGGATAGCACACTGACCCATTCATTTCTATGGGCCTGTACATACGACCGTGAATTACATGGTCCCGCGTGCGCGCCGACAGTCTAGGCCGTAAAATATGGAACAGGTCCTATTCATTCACGGCTGCCAGTTAGCACACGGTCGTGTGCAACCGGCTTAAGGATGGTGATACACAATGTACTGAACACAGTTATAACTGCCACAGGAGCAGACACTGTGTCATGGCCGCTTTAACCATAGGGCCAATGGTGTACTTGGTAGCGGTTAGCGGGGGGCCCTTGGTCCTGCATTTGCTGTCCCGTTGTTTCAGGCAGTGGGTCCAGGCTGCCCCAACTTCAACTCAGTGGCATCCTCAGAACACCGATGAGTTGAAGACAATGGTGAAGCAGGTTTCACCATTCCTCCCACCTCTGCTCCGGAAGCTATCCCTAGAATCCCATCCAAACCTTACAGTGACTGTAAAAAGTTTTTTTTGCGCTTTATGCGACGTGAGGCCCTGACCTTAAAGGGAAATGGATCCCCACCATAGCAAAAACAAAGGAGCTACATACAGTTGATCACCAGGGATCAAGAATCTGAGAGGGTTTGTCCAAAACACCCAAAACCGAAACTGTCTGATGCAGTAATACATGGAAGAGTTAAGTGTTAATATTTTTCCCTATTATTTCCCCAGCTGATCTTTTCTATGTAAAGTAAATATCGGAGATGCTTTTACATCCTGTATATAGAGCGCTCTGTGCTTAATAAAGGACATATTAAACAACCATTACAAGCGCTACAATGTTGTTCTATACGTCAGTTTACTGTATCTGGAACATCATGTCCCTGACACTTGGAATCTGATGTCTACTATTGTACATAAGGTAATGCTGCTTATAAAAATGTAATGTACTGTGTTCATACAGTATATATTGTATATCAGGAGTACTGTGATTGCATACATTGTGCATAGGTTATATATATCTCCACTGTACCGATTACATATACTATGTGTACACTACATATACAGTATACATCAGAAGCACAGTATGTACATACACTATATAGTGTACATCAGGAGTACTGAATACATATACTGTGTCCATACCTACCAACATTTACATTAGTAAATAGGGATGTTCTCTAGGACCACCCCAAATACCTCATGGGCCACATGGACCTCCCACTTTTGGGCATGTTTTTATTTTTTTTTTTTTAATCACACCCCTTTTCAAAGTTGGATTAATTTAGGAAAATTCAGGACTGTCCGCATAGTAGCGACATTAGAAAACTATGGGGCAAATTTATTAAGGGGTTTTCTGGTGCTAAGGAAATGTGAATAAAGGCAAGAAATGCTTGTTATATAAAAGAACAAACATAACTGAGGACGGTTATGTGTGTTTGGACCGTTTTTAGGCTGAGGCCCCACGTTGCAGAAACGCGTTTTTTGTTGCAGATTTTGATACAGTTTTTTGAGCCAAAGTCAGCAGTGGATTTAACAGAAGGGAAATATCTAAGTGTTTCCTTTATATTTTCCATTCCTTTTCAAGCCACTCCTGACTTGGCTCAAAATACCGCTCTACAATCTGCAACAAAAAACGCTGCGTTTCCACAATGTGGGGCTTTACCATTCCTCATATTTTCAGGCTCATGCAATACTTCCTGGTTTACACTTCCTAGTTGTGGGTGAGTCAGTGCTTTTCCAAGCAGCTCCTCCCGGCACCTTTAATCAGTTTTTGATGTGCAATACTCTCCCTGTCTTGGTACTAATATTTATATATTTACATATATATTTGCATGTACAAAGTCTCCAATGGTTCCCCTGGAGTCCACTCTGATCTCTCTGAAGCTTGCAAGGAGCTTCTCGACCATGAAAACCCAGGGGAGCACTGTTTTGTGCTGATGTTAATGTCAGAGGAGGTTTGGACTCTGCAGTTACCCTGCAGTCAGCAGAGCATTGGTGACTTTTATGCACTATGGGTCTCAGTAGTCGGCGCCCCCACCCTATAACGTTACATGATCTGCCTGCACTTTGGCACGAACTACAAGAGCTTACTTCCCATGCCAGATATTACAATTGTCAAAGGGATTATACAATACTAAAATGACATTATGCTGGGATAAATAATGAAAACCTCCACAGCCATTTCTGGTGTTGCGATCCAGAAGTCTTCAGCACCTGAGGTAGACAATGTGCTTTACCAGGCAGGAGATTGCTCAGTCACAGAAATAACAACATGCTACAACTTTATTGGAAGCTGGGGGTCAGCCAAAACATTAATCACGCAATTACTTAATTAATTAATTAATTAACCATAATAACCACAATAAACCCTAATAAACCAGGCCGGTATACGGAAGCACATATAAACTTGTGACTAGTCTTAACAACATGAACCCACTGCCAAACCATCACCTACCAGGGTTTCTCCCACCGGCCAGGTTAAAGGAGGCAGAATAATGTATGGGGGGGCAATAAAAGGCAATATATACTTTGTTGGGGGGTCAGTAACCATGTTACCATGTTAGGGGCATTTATACTGTATGGTGGCCATGAGGGGAACCAGTCAAAAGCTTGCTATGGGGCCCAGGTTTTCATAGTTATAACCCTGCTGGATAGTATAAGTAAGAAATTTGCAATTTCAAATTATACCATGTGTAAGCCAGTAAAGGGGGCATTATACTGCATGGTAGCCAGGAAAGGGGGTATTATGTCATGAGGTGGCCAGGAAAGGGGGTGCTATACCATGTGCAAGCCAGTAAAAGGTGTTTTATACAGTGTGGGAGCCACTAAAGGGGGGTGTTATACCATGTGGGGTCGGGAGGAGGCCCAGTCAAATGTTTGCTATGGGGCCCGGTCTTTCCTAGTTATGCCCATGCACACTGTCCTGTACTATGATCAGGGCCTGTTTTAGACAAAGTGTGGCCCTGGGCAAAATTAAAAGCGGGGCCCCAAATGCTGATATACTAACAACACCATCGTCTTACAGTGGCAACGCCTTTAATAATGCCTCTTTTGTGCCCACAAAACAGTAATAACAACCCCCATTTTCCCACACACAATTCAAATAACCACCTTTGTACCGCCTAATTGATTTTTGCACCCCCTCATCAGTTATTATAGCGCCGCCTTATAAATAATAGTCACTGCTTATAAATAATATTACACCTTTATCAGTAATAGCTCCCTTATAAATGATAAATAGTGCCCTGTATCAGTAATATTCCCCCTTATCAGTAACAGTCACCCCGTAAAAATAATACTGCTCCCTTATTAATAATAGCCCCCTCATAAATAATACTGCTCCCTTATAAATAGTTACCCCTTATTAATAATAGCCCTCTCAAATAAAAGTTACCCTTATAAATAATATTCCCAATTATCACTAATGGCCCCCTTTATAAATAAGCCCATTTAACAATTATACCCCCCTTATAAATAGTTCCCCTCTTATAAATAATAGCTCCCCCTTATAATAGATGCCTTCTACAGTGCCTTGCGAAAGTATTCGGCCCCCTTAAACTTTTCAACCTTTTGCCACATTTCAGGCTTCAAACATAAGGATATAAAATTTCAATTTTTTTAGTGAAGAATCAACAACAAGTGGGACACAATCGTGAAGTGGAACGAAATTTATTGGATATTTTAAACTTTTGTAAAAAATAAAGAACTGAAAAGTGGGGCGTGCCAAATCATTCAGCCCTCTTAAGTTAATACTTTGTAGCACCACCTTTTGTTGCGATTACAGCTGCAAGTCGCTTGGGGTATGTCTCTATCAGTTTTGCGCATCGAGAGACTGAAATTCTTGCCCATTCTTCCTGGGAAAACAGCTGGAGCTCAGTGAGGTTGGATGGAGAGCGTTTGTGAACAGCAGTTTTCAGCTCTTTCCACAGATTCTCGATTGGATTCAGGTCTGGACTTTGACTTGGCCATTCTAACACCTGGATACATTTATTTGTGAACCATTCCATTGTAGATTTTGCTTTATGTTTGGGATCATTGTCTTGTTGGAAAATAAATCTCGGTCCCAGTCTCAGATCTTTTGTAGACTCCAACACGTTTTCTTCCAGAATGGTCCTGTATTTGGCTCCATCCATCTTCCCTTCAATTTTAACCATCTTCCCTGTCCCTGCTGAAGAAAAGCAGGCCCAAACCATGATGCTGCCACCACCATGTGTGACAGTGGGGATGGTGTGTTCAGGGTGATGAGCTGTGTTGCTTTTACGCCAAACATATCGTTTTGCATTGTGGCCAAAAAAGTTCGATATTGGTTTCATCTGACCAGAGCACCTTCTTCCACATGTTTGGTGTGTCTCCCAGGTGGCTTGTGGCAAACTTTAAACAAGACTTTTTATGGATATCTTTGAGAAATGGCTTTCTTCTTGCCACTCTTCCATAAAGGCCAGATTTGTGTAGTGTACGACTGATTGTTGTCCTATGGACAGACTCTCCCACCTCAGCTGTAGATCTCTGCAGTTCATCCAGAGTGATCATGGGCCTCTTGGCTGCATCTCTGATCAGTCTTCTCCTTGTTCGAGATGAAAGTTTAGAGGGACGGCCGGGTCTTGGTAGATTTGCAGTGGTCTGATACTCCTTCCATTTCAATATGATCACTTGCACAGTGCTCCTTGGGATGTTTAAAGTTTGGGAAATCTTTTTGTATCCAAATCCGGCTTTAAACTTCTCCACAACAGTATTACGGACCTGCCTGGTGTGTTCCTTGGTCTTCATGATGCTCTCTGTGCTTTAAACAGCACCCTGAGACTATCACAGAGCAGGTGCATTTATAGGGAGACTTGATTACACACAGGTGGATTATATTTATCATCATCAGTCATTTAGGACAACATTGGATCATTCAGAGATCCTCACTGAACTTCTGGAGTGAGTTTGCTGCACTGAAAGTAAAGGGGCCGAATAATATTGCACGCCCCACTTTTCAGTTTTTTATTTTTTACAAAAGTTTAAAATAACCAATAAATTTCGTTCCACTTCACAATTGTGTCCCACTTGTTGATTCTTCACCAAAAAGTTTAAATTTTATATCTTTATGTTTGAAGCTTGAAATGTGGCAAAAGGTTGAAAAGTTCAAGGAGGCTGAATACTTTCACAAGGCACTGTATATAATAGTTTCCCCCTTTTTATAGGCCTCTTCTAAATAGTTCCTCCCTTATAAATAATAGCCCATCTTATAATAGTTCACCCTAATAATAGCCCCCTGTATATATAATTTCCCATTATAATAGCCCCCTTATATATAATAGTTCCCCCTTATAATAGCACCCTCATATTTAACAGTTTCCCCCTTATACACACGTGGACAAAATTGTTGGTACCCCTCGTTTAATGAAAGAAAAACCCACAATGGTCACAGAAATAACTTGAATCTGACAAAAGTAATAATATATAAACTTCATGTTGACAAGCCACAAAGCTTCTGGGAGAATGTCCTATGGACAGATGAGACGAAAATTGAAATTTTTGGCAAGGCACATCAGCTCTATGTTCACAGACGGAAAAATGAAGCATATCTTGAAAAGAATACTGTCCCTACTGTGAAATATGGAGGAGGCTCTGTTATGTTCTGGGGCTGCTTTGCTGCATCTGGCACAGGGTGTCTTGAATCTGTGCAGGGTACAATGAAATCTCAAGACTATCAAGGGATTCTAGAGAGAAATGTGCTGCCCAGTGTCAGAAAGCTTGGTCTCAGTCGCAGGTCATGGGTCTTGCAACAGGATAATGACCCAAAACACACAGCTAAAAACACCCAAGAATAGCTAAGAGGAAAACATTGGACTATTCTGAAGTGGCCTTCTATGAGCCCTGACCTAAATCCTATTGAGCATCTTTGTAAGGAGCTGAAACATACTGTCTGGAAAAGGCACCCTTCAAACCCGAGACAACTGGAGCAGTGGCCAAAATACCTGTTGAGAGGTGCAGAAGTCTCATTGACAGTTACAGGAATCGTTTGATTGCAGTGATTGCCTCAAAAGGTTGTGCAACAAAATATTAAGTTAAGGGAACCATCATTTCTGTCCAGGCCTATTTCATGAGTTTTATTTTTTTTTTAAATCCAAAGGTGATTACTCTCTTCTTATTCTTCTAGATCTCTCAGCAGCATTTGACACTGTTGACCATCAACTCCTCCTCACTATGCTCCGTTCTGTCAGCCTCACAGACACTGCTCTCTCCTGGTTCTCCTCTTATCTCTCTGACCGCACTTTCTGTGTATCATTTGCGGACTCTGTTTCTTCCCCTCTTCCCCTTGCTGTTGAGGTTCCTCAGGGCTTGGTCCTAGGCCCCTGCTCTTCTCCCTCTACACAGCCCCCATTAGACAAACCATCACTAGATTTGACATCTTTATGCTGATGACACCCAATTATATACATCATCCCATGACATCACCCCTGCACTAATACAGAACACCCGTGACTGCCTCTCTGCTGTCTCAAATATCATGTCTTCGCTTTATCTGAAACTGAATCTCTCAAAGACTGAACTACTGCTGTTTCCAACATCTAATAGATCTGTCCCTGATATCTCCATTGCAGTCTCTGGCCTTACCATAACTCCTAGGCAGTATGCCCGCTGCCTTGGGGTTTTGTTTGACTCAGACCTTTCCTTCACCCCCATATCCAATCACTTGCACGCTCATGTCATCTCCACCTCAAAAACATCTCCAGAATCCGCCCTTTCCTTACCACAAATACACTAAAGACACTTATTGTTGCCCTGATTCACTCTCGCCTTGACTACTGTAACTCCTTACTAATCGGTCTTCCCCTTACTAAACTCTCCCCTCTACAATCTATTCTGAATGCAGCGGCCAGGCTCATCTATCAGTCTAGCCGCTACAGCGATGCCTCCAGTCTGTGCCAGTCACTACATTGGCTGCCTATTCAATACAGAATACAATATAAACTTATCACCCTCATCCACAAGGCTCTCCATAATGCTGCACCTCCCTACATTTCCTCCCTTATCTTTGTCTATCGCCCAACCCATACTCTCCGTTCACTCAATGACCTAAGACTAACATCCTCTATTACTTGTATACAAGACTTCTCCCGAGTTGCACCACTTCTCTGGAATGCTCTATCCTGGACTATTAGATTAACCCCCAATTTCCACAGCTTCAAGCATAAACTAAAAACATATCTTTTCAGACAGACCTATCACAACTCCTAATGTAAACCCTTCTGTAGTTAGAATCCCTAAAACATACCCTCCTCTGTTCATGCTCCCGCATTACCTCACAGGATATGATGCTGTATCAGACTAACTTTATATGTCCACGTTAAAGGACACGACTGATGACGGCTCATACAGCTTTATATATGTGTAATGACAGTAACCTCTATTACACAATTGTCTGACCATTGTACAAACAATGCTACGTCTGTTGCTGCCCCTGCTACCTCCTGTGTCACCCCCCTCTACCTCATAGATTGTAAGCTCTTGCGAGCAGGGCCCTCAGTCCCAGTGTGTGAATTGAATATTTCTTTGTAATGTATCTTTTTTGTCAGTACTTGAACCCTACAAATTGTACAGTGCTGCGGAATATGTTGGCGCTATATAAAAAAAAAAATTATATTATTATTATTATTATTATTATTATTAAAAATTCTGTTGAAGCATGGTTGAAAAGCAATGTCTGACTTTCATTTGTTCATTTTCATAGAATTTTTATATATTATTACTTTTGTCAGATTCAAGTTATTTAATAATAATAATAATAATAATAATAATAGTCCTTTAATAGTCCCACAATGGGGAAATTCAGTGTGTTACAGCAGCAAAGATAAGCAGATACAAACACAAATACAACATGTACAGGAATGTTCCAAGGTGAGAGGCATTACATTAATAGCAGACAGACAGATAGGACGTAGCAGAGGGGGGGGGGGATTTAACAGGCAGAGAGATATTTTAGTTCTCTGTGTGTAATGATCTCTGCTTAGGTCGGTGTTGGTTGTACAGCCTAACCGCGGTGGGGAGGAAAGACTTCCGATAGCGCTCCTTCTCACACCTAGGGTGGAGCAGTCGGTCACTGACAGTACTGCTCAGCGCGATCACAGTCTCATGCATGGGATGGGACTTCTTCTTCTGCATGGAGCTCACCACGGACAGTATCCTTCTGTCACCCACCACCTGCACTGGGTCCAGTGGGCTCCCCAGGACAGAGCTGGCCCTTCTAATCAGCTTGTCAAGTTTATTTCTGTCCCTGGTTGATATACTGCTCCCCCAGCAGGCCACTCCAAAGAAGATGGCTGATGCCACTACCGAGTTGAAGAAAGTTCTAAGAAGTGCCCCCCGGATTCCAAAGGCTCTCAGTTTCCTAAGCAGGTAGAGCAGGTTGTGGCCCTTCCTGTACAGGGCCTCTATATGATCTGCCCAGTCCAGCTTATTATTAAGGAGCAAACCCAGGTACTTATAGGTGTTCACAATCTCGATGCCCGTCCCCAGGATGTCCACTGGTTTAGGAGGGCTTCTGCCTTTGCGGAAGTCCACCACCATCTCCTTGGTCTTCCCCGCGTTAATCTTCAGGTGGTTCCGGTGGCACCAGTCCACAAAATCCTGGTTCAGTTCTCTGTACTCCCTGTCATCATCATCTGTGATGAGACCCACTATTGCAGAGTCGTCAGAATACTTCTGTAGGTAGCAGCTGGATGAGTTACACCTAAAATCTGCAGTGTACAGTGTGAAGAGGAAAGGGGCGAGAACCATACCCTGAGGTGCCCCCGTATTACAGATCACGGTACCTGACACACAGTCTCGGGCTCTCACGTATTGAGGTCGATTTGTGAGGTAGTCTAGGATCCAGTTGGAGAGGTGGTGGTCCATTCCAGCAAGGCCCAGCTTGTCCTTCAATAACCTGGGCTGTATGGTGTTAAAAGCACTGGAGAAGTCAAAGAACATTATTCTCACCGTGTTCCCTGGTTTCTCCAGGTGAGACAGAGCCCTGTGCAGAAGATGGATGATGGCATCATCTACCCCAATGTCCGACCGATAAGCAAACTGGAGGGGGTCCATAGCGGGGCTCACTAGAGGGCGGAGATGTGTGAGAACCAATCTCTCCAAGATTTCTGTGACCATTGTGGGTTTTTCTTTCATTAAACAAGGGCTACCAACAATTTTGTCCACGTGTGTATATAGTAACCCACCCTTATATATAATAGTTTAGTAAGAGCCCCCTTATATATAATAGTTCTCCCTTATACAGTGTCAGACTGAAGGGCCATAGGCCCACCAGAGGAACTTGTTCTGGGGCCACACCCAACAGATTCCTGCTAATAGCCTACACCACTGACATCTTACATATTTGTTGACTATCTGGGGTTACTGAGTATGTTCCCAGTATAGTCAGCCCCTATAGTATTGTGCAGGCCCCAATAGCTCCATGGCCGGTTCATGCACAGTACTGTATGGGGAATGATATGGCAAGATTATAGTGAGGGAGCTGTGATGCAGACTTAGAACACAGGGCTGCCAGCAGGAATTTTGAGCCCCTCCCCCACAGTATAATGCTCCGCAGTATAAAATGCTCCCCTGAGCCCTCCACAGTTTCCCCACATGGTATATAATGCTCCACAATGACCCCACACAGTATAAAATGCTCCCCTGAGCCCCCCATAGTGGCGCCACATGGTATCTAAGGCTCCACACAGTATAATATTCTCCACAGAGCCCCCACACAGTATAATACCCCACAATGGCCCACACAGTATACCACTCCTTAGTGGCCCTAGAAAGTATAATATGCTCCCCAGCAGCCCCACACAATATAATATGCTTCACACAGTATAATATGCACCCCACAGTGCCCCCCGGTATAATGTTCCACAGTGGCCCCACACAGTATAACATGCTCCACAATGGCCTCCACATAGCATAATATACTCCCCAGATGGGTTCCCCCAGTATAATGCTCCACAGTGGCCCCCCACAGTATAATATGCTCCCCACAGTGCCCCCCAGTATAATGCTCTATAGTGGCCCCACAGAGTATAATCTTCCGAAAAGCCCCACACAATATAATACACTCCACAGTGGCCCCACACAGTATAACAGGCTCCCCACATTGCCCCTTCCTCCCAGTATAAATCTCCACAGTGGCCCACAGTATAATATGCTCCCCAGAGGGCCCCCCTTAGTATAATGTTCCACAGTGCCCCCCCAGTATATTGCTCCGCAGTGGCTCCACACAATATAATATGCTCCCCAGAGCGTCCCCCCAGTATAATGCTCCACAGTGGGTCCCATGCAGTATAATATGCTGCCGGCTTCCTCTTCTCTGCAGCTGACGTCATGCATTCTGAACGTTACTGCTGAGGTCTGTGATTGGGCCTGGCCTCAGCGTTGACGTTCAGAACGCGTGATGTCACCTGAAGGCCAGAAGATTACGCCAGATGCCTAGGACAGGTGAGTAAAAATGGGTGTTATTTTTACTCACCTCGGAAAGGGGCCCTGCGGCACATGACTCTGGGTCCCTTTCTGTTATTGAAATGGCCGGGCCTGACTCCAGGATCAATTGCCCAGTTTGCCCCCCACTCCCTTAATGCCGCCACTGACTATAATCGGTACGTGTGTCGCTGGGAGGCAGGGACTCCTAGCAGCATACATAAATGTATTGCTAGGAGTTCCTCTCCAGCAGGATGCTCAGGCGGTAAATCCAGCACACACATGCACTGACTTTCATGGCTGAGACTTGGTTGTGTGAATGCGGGGTTACATAGGCATCACACTTTCATTAAAAGCAGACACGTAAATTAGGCCTAAGGCCTTATTCACATGAGAGTGAAAAACGGATGTTTTTTGAACAGTCCCTTTAGAAACAGTGACAATGAATTAGTGTAAGTTTTTAACAGACAAAAAAAAAATTAAAAAAAAACTTGACATGTTCTATATTTGCCCATTTGATGGTTACAAAAATGTTCATGTGAATATACCCATAGACTTTCATGGATGTTCAAAAAAACAGATGTCAAATGGCTGTGAATAAGGCCAAAAACAGACCGACATAGATATTTGGCTCTTGAAAAATGGAATGATCTTGAGGATAAGGCCTTAGGATACTATTACACATCTGTATTTTTACGTGCATTTTTTTGAAACTTCATAGATTTTTTGCATTTTTGATCAGTCGTATTCGTTTTCATTGTTGTTGAAAAACCAGAACATGTATTAATGGAAGTAAAAACAGAACTTTTCTCCAGATAATGATAGATAGATAGTTAGATAGATTGATAGATAGATAGATAGATAGATAGATAGATAGATAGATAGATGATAGATAGATGATAGATATACAGATAGGGTATGTGTATGCACATTCAGAATTTTATGACTTCCAAGGTCATAACCTCCCTAGATGTCCTCCACAGGTCATTTCCAAGATTAAAATGCACATCTTGTTGTGTCTTGTAATACCTTAGAACAATCGGTGAGTCAGCCATGCTGCTTCCTGTAAGACGAGGACAAGAGGGTGTGGTGAGAATCAACTAAAGAAATATTGCAAAGACTCCCAGCGTCATATCATATGCAGGTTGTCTTCAATTGGTTCTCTTGTATCTATCGTTTTGTCTTTACAGCTCCTATGCAAACCTGTATGTTTCCATACTAACAGAATATCAGCAGTGTTCTACTTGGAAACATTGATATTTTGGGGGTCCCAACCAATGTTATATATGGGGGTCACCCTAGTAAAAAAAGTTAGGCCTTGAACCCTCCCTATTTACAGTTCACAAAATCTAGACAAAATAGTGCAGCATGCTGTGCTATGTTGTCCGATAAAATGCCAGGACTGCTGCACCCCTCCATATTTTACATAGGATTGCTCCATATAGTTTACTGGCCCCACACAGTATATTGCCTGTTTGATTGGCCCCCACACAGTATACTGCCCTTATTTACTGGCCCCAACACAGTATATTGCCTCTTTTGCTGTCCCCCACACAGTACATTGCCTGCTTTACTGGTTCCCACACTGTGACACAATTGGCCACTACCTACTGGATTATTGCAATAGGTAACAGCCCTTTCTCAACGATCCCCACTCCTGTCCAGGCCCAACTCCGCTTTAGCTCCAGCCTGTTGCCATATACTATGTTTGGATGCTGAACAACATCGGGATGTAATATGTGAAATTCCCCGGAGCCAATGTGGAGGTGAGCCTGGGAGAAGTGCAGGACAGGTGAGTATAATGTAATAAAAAGTCAACCATAACAGAGCCCAAACAACCTGAACAAACAAAGAGTTCCAGCCATAGATACATAATTGGATAATGGGCTGGAACGTTACCCTTGCCATCCACACAACCCACTGCTGCTGCCATTTTGGTGGTATGAGGGGGACTGACACAGTATTAGACAGGTGGTTTTATTGTTACAGTCAATCAGAATACAGAGCATAAAATGCTCATAAACAGAGTGGCTTAGTGGTATTTAGGGAAGACGTCATTGTCTAGAATGGATCTCTAGTATGGTATTTAAGGGAATCTGAAACAAAGAACTGAGGGTCATTTCTGCAACTACTAACCACAGGTCGGTGGTCACGAATACAAAAAGACTAAAGCTAAAAGTGGCCTAAAGAGAACATAATACATAATCACCGTCCTAAAAGAGATTTCTGATGGATACGGAATTATTAGCAAAATGGTTAATCCTACATGATGTTCTGGATTCTAGCATGCTGATTTATATACGTTTCGCATCCCTCGATCTCCTGTGACACATTATTCCTATTGAAGATTTATGGCTGTTCTGGACTGCAGTTTAACAATGGAAATGATGAACGCTGAAGGACCATTTATTTTTCTATTGGAAATTCTACCTTGGACCTGGGCTCACACAGTCCAAACTGCAAGTCATGTGCTATGTGGTTGGGCAGGGGTACTCAACTGGATTTCGTGAAGGTCTGCTTATCTGGGTCTGTGGTCATGTGAACATCAATATTGAAGATGTCATCTTGTTAACATTTTGTAAACTTTGAAACTTTGACCCCTGAAATATTCAGTCCTTAGATCAGGGCTAAAGTTAATTGAGATCCCAGAACGAACCCAAGACCGACCCTAAAATAAATCAGACCCCAAAAACTAATCTCAAAAACTCCAAAATTGAATCAGACCCCCTCCCCAACAAGATCCTAAAATTAGTCAGACCCCGGACCAGACCATGAAGTTACTTAGAACCCAGTCCATTAAAATCAATTAGAACCCAGACTAGCCTCTAAATCAGGCAGTCCCCAGATCAGTAAAAAATAATTCAGAACCCACACCAGACCCTTAAAAGTAATGCAATCCTCGAACAGGTCCTTAAAAGTAACCCCTACCAGACCCTTAAAAGTAATAAGACCCTAAAACAGATCCCTAAATCTAATCAAATACCAGGCCAGAAACCTAAAATTATTCAGATCCCAGACCAGACCCTAAAACTAATCCAGACCCAGAAGAGCTTAAAATTAATTCAAATTCCAGGCAATACCCTAAAATTAATAAGACCCCAGACCAGATCCCTAAAGTTAATTCAGAACCCATATCAGACCCCTCAAAGTAATAAGACCCCAGAACAGACTCTAAAAGTAATTAAATACTGGGCTAGAAAAACCTAAAATTATTCAGACCTCAAACCAGACCCTAAAAAAAAGAGAAAAATATATACCGACAGCTCGTGTCATCAGTAATATTTCATCCTGCAGACCACCAATTGAATGCCCCTATATTAGGGATTACATTGTCTCAGTAATTCATCTTGGTGATAGGGGCCTTACAAAAAGTTTGTAGTTTTCCCCCGTCTATAACACAAAAAGTGCCAATGTCTATTACAAGAAGTAGAGAAGGATTATAAAGTAGAAGATGCCTTAAGTGTATAACATATCATCCAGCATCTAAAGTACATCAGCCTTCATAAAAGAGGGGTCCTGAGGATCTGATTTTTCAGATTTTTAGAGTAATTTTACAGTCCAGCCTAATCATCTGACAAAGATGTCCGCCCTGCTGAGCCTGTCACATTTACATTACAATGGCAAATACAATCTCGGCTCCTCCAGCCACTATATTACTTATATGCTACCAGTGTATATTGTCTGCTGTTTGTGACCAGAAAGCTACAGAAATGTCTTTATCTGAGTCTAAGAGAAACGCATTAGCTAATGCATCATGTCAGGAAAGATATAAAAACTAGAGTCAGATTTTACATATCAGCAACAAGCTATATCTTCCTACCAAACCAATGATTAGTAATATTAAGATATGCCAAGGGTATATTCACACACAGCGGATTTGCTACAAATATCCCCTTTATGTGAATAACGTTGCAGAAATCCATGCGCCATGCAGATGAACGGAACTGATTTTCAATCTCAGAGATTTCTGCAACAAATCTGTTATGTGTGATTATACCCCAAGGCCGAATCCCACGTTGCGAAAACGCAGCGTTTTGGCTGCGGCGGAAACAGCGTGGCAAAAAAAGCTGCGTTTTACCGTACTTGAAGAGTGGATGGGATTCTGCCTAATCCCATCTACACATTGCAGGAAAATATCCACAGCAAAAAATCTCTGTTTTCAAAAACAGTAGTGGAGCAGTTACATTAAATTAATGCAGGGGGGGAACGAAGCAGGGGCACTGTAGTAAGTATCCGGCTGCATGGCCAGACACCTTCTAGGGAACAGTGGCAGAGAGGGGCCCCCACTACTATAGGGCCCAGTGCAAGTGCACCATTTGTCCTATGGTTAAAGCAGCTATGTTTCAGTGTATAGCAGCTGTATGGTTACAGATTAGGGCACCTGTATTTCAGATATTTTTACAGACCATTCAGGAAAAGCATTGTGTTTTTGAATACTGCAGCATGTCTAATATACCTGAGGAAAGCTGGTGCTTTTCCATATACACACGTGGACAAAATTGTTGGTACCTCTCGTTTAATGAAACAAAAACCTACATTGGTCACAGAAATAACTTGAATCTGACAAAAGTAATTTGCCAAACTACATGTTGACAAGCCACAAACCTTCTGGGAGAATGTGCTATGGACAGATGAGACAAAAATCGAAATTTTTGGCAAGGCACATCAGCTCTATGTTCAGATGGAAACATGAAGCATATCTTGAAAAGAACACTGTCCCTACTGTGAAACATGGAGGAGGCTCTGTTATGTTCTGGGACTGCTTTGCTGCATCTGACACTGTGTGTCTTGAATCTGTGCAGGGTACAATGAAATCTCAAGACTATCAAGGGATTCTAGAGAGAAATGTGCTGCCCAGTGTCAGAAAGCTTGGTCTCAGCCGCAGGTCATGGGTCTTGCAACAGGATAATGACCCAAAACACACAGCTAAAAACACCCAAGAATGGCTAAGAGGAAAACATTGGACTATTCTGAAGTGGCCTTCTATGAGCCCTGACCTAAATCCTATTGAGCATCTTTGGAAGGAGCTGAAACATGCCGTCTGGAAAAGGCACCCTTCAAACCCAAGACAACTGGAGCAGTTTGCTCATGAGGAGTGGCCAAAATACCTGTTGAGGTGCAGAAGTCTCATTGACAGTTACAGGAATCGTTTGATTGCAGTGATTGCCTCAAAAGGTTGTGCAACAAAATATTAAGTTATGGGAACCATCATTTCTGTCCAGGCCTGTTTCATGAGTCTTCTTTTTTTTAAAATTCTGTTGAAGCATGGTTGAAAAGCAATGTCTGACTTTCATTTGTTCATATTCATAGAATTTTTATATATTATTACTTTTGTCAGATTCAAGTTATTTCTGTGACCATTGTGGGTTTTTCTTTCATTAAACGAGGGGTACCAACAGTTTTGTCCACGTGTGTAGGTATAATAGGGGCAGAAAGTCCGCAGAGGTAAACTCTGTGAAAAACGCTGCGGAAAAAAACGCCGATGCATTTCCTCCACGGTTTTCTCCGCAGAGTTTTTTTGTTTCGTCTTGCCTTAGCCTAAAGGAGTCAATTTAACTGATCTATCCTGTCACTTTTGGCAGGGCCAGCATCAGCACCCAATAAACCCGGGCAGATGCCAGCACCCACTGCTCACCTGAGAACTAAAAACATTAGTTTTATCAACAAAATAGCTATATAGTTAGACTATTCCTTTGCTAAATTTGCTGGCATCCGTTCACCACTCCTTGTGTCCTATCGTTTCCCCTCTCTGACCCCTCTGTAGCTGCTGTCTTCTCCAAGTGATATATAGTACTCCTGTAACTGACCTGGACAGCTCTTATGTGAAAGGTCAGCAGATAAGTGATAGATAAGCAGTGAAAGTTTTAATCATGTTAATTTGCTAAAGTTTATTTCAGTTTAGTCAGTCCACTGTGCCCTGGGACTTGTGGTACCTCAGCCTTGTTATGCAGTTGTTAGTGAGTGTGTATATCTGTAGTTGTAATGAGGAATGATTACAACAAATGTCCAGCATGAAAGGATAAAACTTAACAGACCCCAATATAAGTCAATGGGATCTCTTGGGTAAAGGTGTCTGCCATGAGACAAATTCGACATTATATGGTGGTTACATTTACTGACGTGTTTGGCAGCGGCCTGTTCTCTTCTCATTAATAACACATGTATACTTGCATACAAACAAGAGTGTGTAGATCTGAGGCCTCATGCAAAGGCCAAGGGGGGACCCACTGTATAGTGGAATGTACTCGGACGACATCTTTGTGTCATCTATTCTCCATTTACTTCACCAGAGGGTTCCGTTCCACTCCGTTCCGATGCCACAGAGCAGATAGGACCTATTCAATAATGATCACAATGGAAGGGAGCACCAGGCACCCCCATCGGAAGAGCCTCAGCCTGTACACTTGGCCATGTGCATGAGACTTTAGTGTGTATGTGTATGGTCATCTATAGAAAACCCTGTACAACTTGTAAAGTAACCATGAACAGAAACCACAGACAAACCCAAGGCAACTACTTCTAGAAAGAACATCATATGATTGATTTACGTGCTGAGAACCTGAACCCTCGGGATCTGGTTCATGAAGGATGGTCTTGTCACTAGAAATGACTGAAAAGTTTATGACAGCTCGCTCCTTTGAAGTGTCAGTGAAGCGTCTTCACGCACTATGTCCTTAAATTATACATCAAGGAAAATGACCGGCGTTTTATTACAGTTTTGCAAAATTGGGAAGACTAAACTGCATATGTAAGGTGTAGGTTCAGCCTAGGGCAACATAACACGAGCCCACACTTATAGGTTAGGGAATTACATACACGTACACTAAGGACCCAGTATTGTAATGTGCACAAGACACTAAATTATCACTTTAGTAGAAATACCATAATAACACATATTAACCAAGGTCTTGTTAATACTACGCACCACAGAACTCTAATACTAGGGGGTGCATATACGTGGGTGACACAAATGGAATCAGAACATGCTAAATGACAGGTTAAGGCACACAATGTATTCTTAAATGCTTTCCCGGAATGGTCTGTAAAAATATCTTAAATACAGGCACCCCAATCTGTAGCCATACAGCTGCTATACACTGAAACAAGGCTGCTTTAACCATAGGGCAAATAATAATAATAATAATAGTCCTTTAATAGTCCCACAGTGGGGAAATTCAGTGTGTTACAGCAGCAAAGATAAGATAAGATAAGCAGATACAAATACAAATACAGCATGTACAGGAATGTTCCAAGGTGAGAGGCATTACATTAATAGCAGACAGACAGACAGGACGTAGCAGAGGAGGGGGGGGGATTTAACAGGCAGAGAGATATTTCAGTTCTCTGTATGTAATGATCTCCGCTTAGGTCGGTGTTGGTTGTACAGCCTAACCGCGGTGGGGAGGAAAGACTTCCGATAGCGCTCCTTCTCACACCTAGGGTGGAGCAGTCGGTCACTGACAGTACTGCCCAGCGCAATCACAGTCTCATGCATGGGATGGGAGTTATTCTCCCGCATGGAGCTCACCATGGACAGTATCCTTCTGTCACCCACCACCTGCACTGGGTCCAGTGGGCTCCCCAGGACAGAGCTGGCCCTTCTAATCAGCTTGTCAAGTTTATTTCTGTCCCTGGTTGATATACTGCTCCCCCAGCAGGCCACTCCAAAGAAGATGGCTGATGCCACTACCGAGTTGAAGAAAGTCTTAAGTGCCCCCCGGATTCCAAAGGCTCTCAGCTTCCTAAGCAGGTAGAGCCTGCTGTGGCCCTTCCTGTACAGGGCCTCCATATGATCTGCCCAGTCCAGCTTATTATTAAGGAGCAGACCCAGGTACTTATAGGTGTTCACAATCTCGATGCCCGTCCCCAGGATGTCCACTGGTTTTGGAGGGCATCTGCCTTTACGGAAGTCCACCACCATCTCCTTGGTCTTCCCCGCGTTAATCTTCAGGTGGTTCTGGTGGCACCAGTCCACAAAAAACCGGTTCAGTTCTCTGTACTCCCTGTCATCATCATCTGTGATGAGGCCTACTATTGCAGAGTCGTCAGAATACTTCTGTAGGTAGCAGCTGGATGAGTTGCACCTAAAATCAGCAGTGTACAGTGTGAAGAGGAAAGGGGCGAGAACCGTACCCTGAGGTGCCCCCGTATTACAGATCACGGTACCTGACACACAGTCTTGGGCTCTCACGTATTGAGGTCGATTTGTGAGGTAGTCTAGGATCCAGTTGGAGAGGTGGTGGTCCACTCGAGCAAGGCCCAGCTTGTCTCTCAGTAACCTGGGCTGTATGGTGTTAAAAGCACTGGAGAAGTCAAAGAACATTATTCTCACTGTGTTCCCTGGTTTCTCCAGGTGAGACAGAGCCCTGTGCAGAAGGTGGATGATGGCATCATCTACCCCAATGCCCGGTCGATAAGCAAACTGGAGAGGGTTCATAGCGGGGCTCACTAGAGGGCGAAGATGTGTGAGAACCAATCTCTCTAAGATCTTCATCAAGTGGGATGTCAGTGCTACAGGTCTGTAGTCGTTGAGGTCCATAGGGTGAGGTTTCTTTGGAACTGGTACCACACAAGAAGATTTCCATAATTCAGGGACTATTTTCTGTCTCAGGCTCATATTATACATATATGTAATTATACCACACAGCTGGTCCCCACAAGTCTTAATTAGCCTTGCACTGATGTCATCTGGCCCTGCGGCTTTCCTCGCCTTGATCTTTTTCATCTCCTTCCTCACCTGGGTCCGTGTGAAGGTCAGACTGTGGTCAGATAAAGACAGATTTCTGGATTTACTGGTCTGTTGGGAAGTAACCACATGGGGTGAATGGGGTGAAGTCATTGTGGTGAGGGGAGCTGAAGGACATGCTGGGGTGGGAGGAGCTGGTGTGTGATCAAATCTGTTGAAGAATAGGTTTAGTTCATTAAGCCAGTTAACATCTGCCTCAATCTGGCAGACAGACTGTTTATGACCCGAAATTGACTTAAGCCCCTCCCAGACCCCCCCTTATGTCTTTTCTTTCCATTTGCTTTTCCATTTTTTACTTATAACTGGATTTTCCTTGCCTGATTAGATGCCTCAGCTCCTTTTGTACTTCCCTCAACCCCTCCTTATCTCTTGTCCTGAATGCCATCTTTTTCTCCTTAAGTAGTGTTTTTATATCAGAGTTAATCCATGGTTTGTTGTTGGAGAAGCACCTCACCACTTTTGTGGGTACTGTGTTGTCCACACAAAAATTAATGTAGTCCGTTATGCAGTGTGTGAGTCCTTCTATATCTTCTCCATACGAATCCTGCAAAACTTCCCATGCGGTTGTGTCAAAACAATCCCTCAGAGCCTCATCACTCTCCTCGGACCATATCCTCACTGTGCGGGTGACAGCTGGTTCTCTACGTACAAGTGGCTTGTACACAGGTCGGAGATGTACTAGGTTGTGATCCGATCTTCCCAGGGGTGGTAGGGCTGATGAGTTATATGCCTCCCTCACGTTGGCAAAGAACAAGTCCAGTGTTTTGTTGTCTCTTGTGTGGCAGGTTACATACTGTGTGAAACTGGGAAGTGTGGATGATGGAGAGGCGTGGTTGAAATCGCCAGACACAAGAAGGAGGGCCTGGGGGTGCTGAGACTGTAACTGGCTCAGCGTGGCTTGTAGGACCTCGCAGGAAGCGTCAGCTTTCGCAGAGGGGGGGACATATGCAGCTATCACGATGACATGTGATAGTTCCCTTGGTAGATAGAAAGGTCTCATGCTCACAGCTAATAGTTCAATGTCCTTACAGCAAGTTTGCTCCTTAATCACAATGTGCCTAGGATTGCACCATCTATTATTCACAAACATTGCCAGCCCCCCTCCTTTCCTCTTACCGCTCTCCCTTGTCCTGTCTGCCCGAAGGAGTTTAAAACCATCCAAGGAGACCAGAGAGTCAGGAGTAACTTCAGTGAGCCAAGTCTCTGTAAGTAGTATCATGCTGCACACCCGAAACTCCTGATGATGCCTGGTGAGCGCTGTTAGTTCATCCATCTTGTTTGCAAGAGATCTCACATTGCCCATAATGATGGAGGGAACAGTTGGTCGGTAACGCCTCTTTTTCATCCTCTGAAGAGTTCCTGCTCTGCAGCCCCTCCCCCGCTTTTTCTTTCTCCAGAGTTCTTGGGGGATGGGTGGGCAAATGGTATGCAGCCCTGTTGTTGTGACTCTAAGCTGCAATAATTTCTCTTTTGTGTAGACAAAAGAAATGCCTGCAGACACAAATGGTGCACTTGCACTGGGCCCTCTGGTAGTGGGGCCTATCTGTAGCATATCCTACCGCGCCAATCACGGTCTCTCTCTGTGCAGTAACACAGAGCGGGATTGGTGTGATGGGATGTGCTACTGATAGGGTCCGCCTATCGCTGCTTCTTTCCGGGGCTGAGGGGTTGATCCTGGTGTGCTTTGCATCGGGGTAGGCCAGAGATCAAAATGATGCCACTATATTGTTGCATCTGTTTTTGAGTTACAGTGAGTGACCCATTACCTACCCCTACACCCTTCCCCCCAGAACTCCCAAATCACAACCACTGGCTGGCTGTGGGGCTGACTATACAGCGTACAAAACTGAATGTAGTACACAGACTGGATGTGTGATGAAGGTAACTGAAGGCTCCTAATAAGAGTGTGTACTGCATTAAAGGGGTTATCCAGTTTTAGTACTGATGGCCTAAGCTTAGAATAGGCCGTCGATATTAGATCTCCAGGGGTCCGACACTCATGACCCCTGCACATCACCTGTACCAAGACAATGCGGCTCTCATTAATATTTACATAACACGGACGGGTTCACTTCCCGCTTTTATAAATGTTTTAGGGATCTCCTTTCTTCCACAATGGCTCGGGTATTTAATAGTGTTGATGACTCTTCCCCCTTCGTGGCGCAGTCCCTCTCGGCCCTGATCACTGTCCTTCCCAAGCCGGGCAAAGATCCGATTAGTTGTGCCAGCTACCGCCCGATCTCCCGTATTAATATCGATGTCAAATTAATTTCCAAGTTGCTGGCCAATCGTTTGCCCCCCCAATGCCGAGCCTGATCCACACTGATCAGGTTGGCTTTATCCGCGGTCGTGAGTCTCGGGATAACATATGTAAGACCCTTCTGGCAATCTCACTGGCTCGTTCTAACAACTCTCCTATGTGCCTGCTTTCTGTAGATGCTGAAAAAGCGTTTTACCGGGTACACTGGGGCTTTCTGCGTGCGACGCTTCAGCAGGTGGGTGTGGGTCCTGTTTTCTTGAGTAAGGTGTTTTCCCTCTATGGCGATACGACGGCGAGGGTTCGAGCCAACGGGATACTCTCTGATTCTTTCCTGGTACGGAACGGCACTTGGCAGGGCTGCCCCCTGTCACCGCTGCTGCATGCCCTGGTTATGGAGCATTTGGCGATGGTGATACGGCGATGTCTGGACATCCATGGCCTTCAGATGGGCGATCGCCAGGTTAAGGCGGCGCTGTATGCTGACGACCTCCTTCTTTACGTCTCTCAGCCACGCGTGTCTTTTCCGTCTATATTACACGAGTTCAGCCGATTTGGTCACCATAGTAATTTTAAAGTAAACCTTTCCAAAAGTGAGGCCCTTAACATTACTCTACCCCACGCATAGGTTGCCCATCTTGCAGACAACTTCCCATTTAAGTGGCAGATCACTTCCCTCAAATATCTGGGGATTCATATACCCCCTGACCCTTCCCACTTGTATCGTCTCAACTATCTCCCACTGCTCGAAACTCTTGCGGCGGACCTCCGGAAACACGGTACACATGCCCTCACTTGGTAAGATGGATGTGGTCCCTCGACTATTATATCTGTTCCAGCTGCTCCCTATTCACCTTCCGCGCACCTTTTTCACCCTGTTTGGGAGGTTTGTGTGGGGTTCGGCGTGGAGTAGGATAAAATATCAGACATTGACCTGCCGCAAGGACAGGGGAGGTGCGGGCCTGCCGGATCCTAGACTTTATTACCGCTCTGCGGTCCTGCTCCGTCTTTTTGACTGGCGCTACCGCAGCATGGACAAGCAATGGGTTTCTATCGAGGCTGATCTGCTATCGGACCCCCCCCTCATTGCCGTGGATTCTGGCTCATTTCTGCAGATCCATCAGGCACTCGTTCCTCTCTTCGCACTTCCTTTAGACCTGGGATTCGGTGTGTTCCAGCAAGAGAGTGGCTAGATTCCCTGGCCCCCTCAGTCCTCTCTTTTGCAATCCTATGTTCCCACCGGGTTGCTCCGCAGATAGATTTCTTTGCTGGTGCAGCGGCGACGACATTAGACTTAGACAGGTCGCTGGGGATCCGCCCCTTCCTTCGTTGACCCAGCTGCGCGCTTCTCACCCGGACCTTCACTTATCCTGGGTTGAGTACGGTCAACTTACGGCCTTCCTGCGGAAATTCTCTTTGCCCCCTCTTCTTTCCTCTACTATGACTGACCTGGAGTCTGTCCTTTCCCACGCTGACTCTTCCCCATGTGCACTCTCGGTTTTTTACAGTATTTTTCTCTGAGACGCTACCCCTGGGTCCCTCTCTTACACAGGCCCCTGGTACTCAGACCTTTCCTCGGGCCTTCCCCCGCCGACTGGGATAGGTCTTTCCTGTTTGCACATAAGCTTCCATTGCCTTGCAGTGCACAAGAAAGAAATTTCAAGATCCTGTCTCGGTGGTACCAGTGCCCGGATTTCCTCCACAGAATTTATCCTGCTATGACTGACCATTGTTGGCGCTGTGGTACTGAGAAAGGCACCCTATATCACATCTGGTGGGAGTGTGATGTTCTTAGGCTCTTTTGGGACAGTCTGTTCGCTTTGTATGCTAAAGTGTGTGGTCGCACCATCGCAGCAACTCCCTAACTGGCCCTTCTTTCAGTTATCACTGGCAGGATCTCTGCGGTGAAGAAGGACCTCCTGCGACACTTTCTCACGGCTGCTAGAACCGTCATTCCCAGGCACTGGTGGAGCACTGTTGCGCCCTCCCTGGTTAAATTTCTTCAGCAGCTTCTCCTAATAAGGAGATTGGAGACCCTGGTGGTGGAGGATTCCCCCGACCCCTCCAAATTTGATGCTCTCTGGCGGCCTTGGGTGGAATCGTCTGAGTTCTCTTCTTTCTTTTCCTGATATAGTGATACCTTGCTATTTCTTTTTTCTCTTTTTATCTCCTCCATCCTTTGGAGGAGGTTACTGGTCGTTCTACCCTCCCACAGTTAACCCCCCACCCTCCCTCTTTCTCCCCAGTATGTGTTTTCCTGATCACAGTTCCCATTGTATGTTCCTTTGTCTGTTCAGACTGTAGCAGCGACTGTAGGTACTGCAGCGCTGCCCCATAGACTTCTAAAGGACACTGCTGCAGTACCTACACTTGTTGCTACAGATTGTACAGCAAGCTACTAGTGCAGCTCGCAGTATGTAAACTTTACCGAGAGCCACAACGCCTTGGTACAGGTGATCTATGGGTACTGGGTGTTGGACCATCAATAGTAAAAACCGGATAACCCCCTTTAAGTTTTATATACAATAGAGTCTGCAGTGCACACTGTACATACATATGTATACTGTAGACAGCCAGAGGGAAAAATTGCAGATGGCAGGTATGCTATAAATTTAAGGGCACAATTAGAGCACAAAAGGACATGATAGGAATGGATGGGGTCAAAGCGGACATGGGTAGAATTAGGGGCACATCTTATTACAAAAATATTTACTGCGGTGTACTATGTGCACCCCTGAAAGTTGTGAGACATGTGTAAATGGTGATGATGGGGGGCACTTGTGTAACCAATGTGTTAAAAATACACTACACTGAAATAATCCCTATATGTAGTATTCAGTTGATATTTTGATGGAGTTCTACATCCCACTTTGTACACCCAGATCCTAAGTTACCCCTATTATAGCTAAATATAGGAGAAGGGACAAGACATGAGCATGGCTTTCTCCATTGAAGTCTATGGACAGTATAAGTACAGTCAAGCTAGAGAGGGCTACATGCACATCTCATCCTCTTCAGGGCTGGATAAGATAATGGAAGGGTCATCAGACAAGTTAGGTGGTCCCCTAATATCTCAAAGTATTGGCAGCCCCAGGGTGTGTACCTCATGTGTCCTGCCCTAACCCCATGATAGCAGACTTCTCACTAACAACACAGGATAAGAGATCAGTGTCTTATGGCTGGGAGTCTGACAGCTGGAACCCCCAGCGATCACAAGAACAAAGTTCTCCGAGTGCCCTGTGTGAATTTGGTGGTAGTACATAGGCACGACCACCACTTTATTCACTTCTATGGGTGTAAGGGAATTGCCAGTTGAGCAATTCTCCAGTACTGCTGCAAAAACCTGAGAGGAAGGGAATACAGAGACAGTGAGCCCTAAAGTTGACTCAGACCCTGTCCCTACCTACTTGTCTCACTGTCCTAATGACAGGAACAACTTGGAGCCGGTCCCTACTCTGAATAAGTGACAACACAGAACGCAGCCAGGACGCACAGACAACAAAGGGAGGTCAGCTAGCCAAGGGGTCGGTAACAATTGAGCAATGCAGTACAGAATCAAAATCCAAGAGAATAGTCAAAGGAAAGCCAGTGGTCAGAAAATCAGAAGAGCAGGTAGCAGGTAACAAGGAGTATAGCCAGTAAGCGAAATGCAATAGCAGGCGCCAATGGGAAAGTGAGCAAACAATAAATAGGGAGAAAGAACCCACCCCAGACTTGATAGGAGGACAGGCTGTCAATCACAAAGGCAGGACTAAAGTTAACTCTTAGTGGAGCAGGGGGAGAGCAAGGTGAAGGAGAAGGGTGTGGTGGAAAATCAATTAAGGAGGTGAGGGAATAGGACAGTGTTCAGACAATACAAGAAAAACCCAAGGAAAGAATTACAACCGGGCACGCCTCCTGCGCCGCAGCGTGTGCCCGGAGGACGGCGCCAAAGCCCGGACAGGCAAGGACCTTACAATGGGACTGAGGGAGATAGTCCAGTATAGTGCTCCATCAGTCCTATACTAGTAAATTGAGGGGTGGTCATGTATGTGCACTACTGCTCCATTCACACTCGCACAGTATACAAGAAACTCAGACTCTTCTGATCGCTAGGGGTCCAGCAGTCTGACTCCCAACAATCCACTCAACACCTATAGGGGATAGGTGTTGTAAGGATTATTAGGGTGACCTGAATCAAACATTGTTTTCCCCTTGCGAATTGGTGACTCCGTTGCCACGATATCACTGTTTTTGTCAATATGCATATGAGCTCTTTGGAGCAATGAGGGTGTAGCTGCTTACATCTTTGGAGAACCCTCATTGCTCCAAACAAAAACAGTGATGATATGGCAATGGAGTCACCAATTCACAAGGGGAAAACACTATTGGATTCATGTGATCATAACCTACTGTATCTATCTGCAGGGCTTGGGTTGATATGGTGTGATCGGGTCACAGGCGTCCTCTAATATCAGATCATGCTATCAGTTCTTTGTTTCCCATACTAATAGTAAGTGTATGTACTGGATAGACAACCTGGTCTAGGCAACTGATAAGGGGTCCAATGAAAGGGAGGTGGCATGGTATGAAGGTAGGCCAAGGTAAATTTTACTGCCGAGTACTATAGTCTGTATACACACTGACACATTCTCCATTCTACTAGGAATTTCTAAATTCTAGAACTCCCCTTTATTTCCTTTCCTTACAGGCTCAGTACATTATCACATGCCTAGGCCTCCCCATGACCCTTGCTCGGGCACAGGTCATTGACAGGTGTGTTCTGCATCCTCACTGGATATTCCTTAATTTCCCCTGCCTGTATGGTCTTGCCCAGTCATAGCCGTAGTACAAATGGGTTAATGGCGTCCATCATTTCTTCGAAACAAAGAATTTCTTTCAAATTTTTTTTTTTTTTTTTTAAAAAAAGCTTGAGTATTTAGCGGCATTGAGTGACATCACATAACCTGTCCCTAAAGGCATAAATTTTGAAGAATGTCATCTGACACCTTGAAATAAGAGGAATCAGTATATGTACTTTATCATATTCACAATGCTTAACTGAGAACTCCACAATAGCAACTTTGGGGATCATGCGTGGTACCCAGTAGGCGAGTGTTATTAGGGTATCACACGTTAGGTTTAGAGCTGCCCTCACGTGGCCTTTTTACGCTCACTGCACTAATTTGGGGAACTGAAGAAGGTTCTGGCATGGATTAGGGTTATAGCCGTCATTAGTACATAAGGAGAATGTAGCCTTTGAGCCAGCCATGGAGGAAAGATCCATGATCCTACCAGCATGCTGATATTTTTGCATCAGGGCTCATCGGGATAGAGGAATACCATAGCCAATTATTCCTACAGAAAGAATAATTTTCCCACGCAAAATTTTTCATATAGTGGAAAATATTGTACATCTTAGCATCCTGCCTCAGGGTAGCCTCCTGAGTTTCCTATATTGTACAAATAAGTTTTGTCTTTTTTTTTGTTTTTTTTTAAACCATGGTTGTCAATATGTGACTGTGTGTCTATACAAATACAGACATAACAACCATCATTAAGAGGTATATTAGGGAATACTCCCAAAGTATACCTACGATGGAAGAAAAAAAACAGAACTCGGAATCTATAAAGGCTGGTGTTTCCACTACCAGTCTTAATCCATTACAAGACTCCGACTTCTTAATAATTCTGGCACATCTTGGGAGGTTCTGTATGCCAAAATTGACATCTACACCAGGTAGTTTTCAGTTATAAGTCATGGCAGAATTATAGTAAATCTGTGGGGCCAAGTCATGCTCGCCTGGCTCTGTCCTGCTCTGTCCACGTTTCTAAAAAGTGGTGAGCCGGTCGGAAAATGGAGAAATACATTTTTGGACCACTTTGCGCCAGCAAATTGGCACGTCTATTTTCAAAAATTCTCCCCAATATGCGAATAGAATCTTATAAAGGCAGCACAATAATATGGAGGGGGCAGATGAGAATATCGAACTTTGTGTGACCTGTGTGGTTGTCCTGCTGTCCCTGTTGACAGAAGCTCCGCCAATGGCCTGTATAGCATTATTAGCTTACTATATACGGAGCTTTTATTTGAGCACTGCTTGAAGGTATTATTTGAGCACTGTGCAGTATATTTACTGGCATTGTGTGGCACTGATACTCCGGTACTGTATAGTGTATTATTTGTCAGTGGCCCATGTATGGCACAATACTGTATGACACCGATAATTCAGTACTAAATTTTGTAGTTATTTGCTCCATGTTAAAGAGTACACCCAAGGACATAACTTGTGTGGGTGCAGTCACACCCTGATCTAGGAACCTCTGGGGGCCCATAAGGTGTCTCTTCCCAATATAAGACCAGTAATAGAAACAATACATTACAACTGGGGGGGCTGGTACAGATTTTGCATTGGAACTCATGTTATGAATCTGAGTACACCATATGAGGATGGCAAGAAGGTATCGCACAAGCCACTGTTCACACTATGATTGGTCTTGATGATAATATAAGCTTCCTGTAATGGATGGAGGTTCTGCAGCAGCTGAGGTGTGTATTATTTCATATTGTAAGTATGTGAACCAGAGGGCGCTGTTGAGCGACCCAGGCCAGGCCAGAAAAGGCTCTCAGCCACACCTTTGGGGGGTGGCACGTAACTCCAGGAGGGCTGGAGTGTCCTGCAGGAAGTGGTGGACCACCTAGGACAGAGAGAGAGGCTCTGTCCCAGAGGGCTGGCGTCCACAGGAGTGGACCAGCTAGGACAGAGAGATAGGCTCTGTCCCAGAGGGCTGGCGTCCACAGAGGACTGTTCCTGGAGCTGAGCAACAGTCAGGACAGTTAGGGGCTCAAGGAGTGAGTTAGGACCCTAACTGTGGTCTAGGTTTTTGTTGTTTTGCTGTGTTGCAGTTAAGCTGAATAAAGCCGCTTTTATTTTACACTTGGACCGTCTGAAAGCTATCTTTCCGGCGCCCAGTACCACGAACCGCCGCTGTCCGGACCAGGAGTCTGCCGCCATTTAGAGTTTAATTCCCCAAGCTGTCACAATATATAGGACTTATTATAAATTTTACGTTCTATAGATGATACAATCGAGAAGTTACATGCGGCTATTACAAGGGCAAAGCTATCAGGGTGCAGGGATAACAGCTGTACCAAGACCCTGATACGGGGTAGGTGGGGGCCTTATTATAGATTTCTCATAACATGCACCTTTGGGAACAATTACCGCAGTAATAACAATATGGTTTATAATTTATACACAATCCATTTATTTTAATATACAGTATTGCTACGTTATTTTTTTTTTATTATTATTATTACATTTGATATACCTAAAATAAATGATTTATCAGAAAATCAGCCATATTCTGTATATAAGACATGAAATGATTGAGGACATCAGGAACGGGGGCGGAGGGAGGGGGATAATTTTTTTTTTTTTCCATATATATATATATATATATATATATATATATATATATATATACAGTGCCCTGCATAAGTATTCGGCCCCTTTTCAACCTTTTGCCACATTTCAGGCTTCAAACATAAGGATATAAAATTTTAATTTTTTGGTGAAGAATCAACAACAAGTGGGACACAATTGTGAAGTGTAACAAAATTTATTGGATATTTTTAACTTTTGTAAAAAATAAAAAACTGAAAAGTGGGGCGTGCCAAATTATTCGGCCCCCTTAAGTTAATACTTTGTAGCGCCACCTTTTGCTGGTATTACAGCTGCAAGTCGCTTGGGGTATGTCTCTATCAGTTTTGCACATTGAGAGACTGAAATTCTTGCCCATTCTTCCTTGGAAAACAGCTGGAGCTCAGTGAGGTTGGATGGAGAGCGTTTGTGAACAGCAGTTTTCAGCTCTTTCCACAGATTCTCGATTGGATTCAGGTCTGGACTTTGACTTGGCCATTCTAACACCTGGTTATGTTTATTTGTGAACCATTCCATTGTAGATTTTGCTTTATGTTTGGGATCATTGTCTTGTTGGAAGATAAATCTCCGTCCCAGTCTCAGGTCTTTTGCAGACTCCAACAGGTTTTCTTCCAGAATGGTCCTGTATTTGGCTCCATCCAACTTCCCATCAATTTTAACCATCTTCCCTGTCCCTGCTGAAGAAAAGCAGGCCCAAACCATGATGCTGCCACCACCATGTGTGACAGTGGGGATGGTGTGTTCACGGTGATGAGCTGTGTTGCTTTTATGCCAAACATATCGTTTTGTATTGTGGCCAAAAAGTTAGATTTTGGTTTCATCTGACCAGAGCACCTTCTTCCACATGTTTGGTGTCTCCCAGGTGGCTTGTGGCAAACTTTAAACAAGACTTTTTATGGATATCTTTGAGAAATGGCTTTCTTCTTGCCACTCTTCCATAAAGGCCAGATTTGTGCAGTGTACGACTGATTGTTGTCCTATGGACAGACTCTCCCACCTCAGCTGTAGATCTCTGCAGTTCATCCAGCGTGATCATGGGCCTCTTGGCTGCATCTCTGATCAGTCTACTCCTTGTTTGAGATGAAAGTTTAGAGGGACGGCCGGGTCTTGGTAGATTTGCAGTGGTCTGATACTCCTTCCATTTCAATATGATCGCTTGCACAGTGCTCCTTGGGATGTTTAAAGTTTGGGAAATCTTTTTGTCTCCAAATCCAGCTTTAACCCCTTAATGACTGGGCCATTTTTTGTTTTTGCATTTTCGTTTTTCCCTCCCCACATTCCAAGAGCCATAACTTTTTCATTTTTCAGTTCACAGAGTCACATGATGGCTTATTGTTTGCGAAACAAATTGTACTTTGTAATGTCACTATTCAATATGCTGTGCAATGTACTGGGAAGCTGGAAAAAAATTCAGAATGAGGTGCAATTGGAGAAAAACTGCATTTGCGCCAAATTCATATGGGTTTAATTTTTACACCATTCACTGTGTGGTAAAAATGACATGTTACCTGTATTCTGCAGGTCAGTACGAACACGGCGATACCAAATTTATATAGTATTTGTAATGTTTTCATACCTTTTAAAAAATTAAAAACTTTGCTAAATAGAAAAAAAAATTTTGCGTCGCCATATTGTGTCACCTGTAACTTTTTCATATTTACATGTGTGGAGCTGGGTAAGGCGTCTTTTTATGCGGGACAACATGACATTTTTATTGATACCACTTGGGGAAAGATCTGATGGTTTGATCACTTTTTATTCAATTTTTTATAGGAGACAAAGTGTTGAAAAAAACGCTATTTGGCCACTTTGATTTTTTTTCCCCGCTATGCCGTTCACCGTATGGGATAAATATTTTAATAGTTCGGGCATTTTGGAGCGCGGGGATACCTAAAATGTTTATGCTTACTTTTGTTTGTTTACTTTTATATCTGATCTAGGAAAAGGGGGGTGATTTGAACTTTTGTGTTTTTTTTTATTTTTACATACTTTTAAAAACTTTTTTTTTTTTAAACTTTTACTTGTATGATCAGACTCCCTAGGGACCTTGAAACCTAGGGAGTCTGATCGATCATACTATTCACTGCGATACTACTGTATCGCAGTGAATAGCAAAATGCCTTCACTGCTATTAGACGATGCCTCTGGCATCGTGTAATAGCTATACTGTAATGACAGGCCTGGGAGCCTTCAATAGGCTCCCGGCTGTCATGGCAGCCAAGCGCCGCCCTCCGATGACGTTCTGGAGGGCGGCGATGAGGTAAAAATGGCGGCGCCCTTGGCGGCTCCGCAATTTAGACGCCGCGGCTGGGTTAACCGATCGCTGCTGTTAGCGGCGGGCCCTGGCTGTATTATACAGCCGGCACCCGCGGTGTATGGAGAGCGCTCAGCTCCTGAGCGCTCTCCATACATCGTCATGCGACTCAGGACGTACTATTACGCCCTGCGTCGTTAAGGAGTTAAACTTCTCCACAACAGTATCACGGACCTGCCTGGTGTGTTCCTTGGTCTTCATGATGCTCTTTGCGCTTTAAACAGCACCCTGAGACTATCACAGAGCAGGTGCATTTATACGGAGACTTGATTACACACAGGTGGATTATATTTATCATCATCAGTCATTTAGGGCAACATTGGATCATTCAGAGATCCTCACTGAACTTCTGGAGTGAGTTTGCTGCACTGAAAGTAAAGGGGCTGAATAATATTGCACGACCCACTTTTCAGTTTTTTATTTTTTACACAAGTTTAAAATAACCAATAAATTTCGTTCCACTTCACAATTGTGTCCCACTTGTTGTTGATTCTTCACCAAAAAATTAAAATTTTATTTCTTTGTTTGAAGCCTGAAACGTGGCAAAAGGTTGAAAAGTTCAAGGGGGCCGAATACTTTCGCAAGGCACTGTATATATAGCAGTGTATAAATGTAAAGCGAGCAGTTAGTGCGGCGGTGGAAGTCGGCCGTCTCCTTTAATTGTGTTTGTATACTTGAGTAGAGTAATGAGCCTGCCCTTTCCGTGCTGTATATGTCAGTGACTACAATGCGGGATGCTGTAATTTAACACACTGGGAGAGTGACCCTTCCATAAATATGTAATGAGAGTCACACCGAGAGAAATGTCATTCAGTTCATACAGGATGTAATTTAATGCAGAGCCATTGACACAATGCAATGTTCTTATTTTAGATTATTATGTAAGAGCAATTTCATTGTAATAATAAAAACATATTAATTACATCAAGGCATGTGTTTATACCACGCAGGCAAGTAAAAGGTTACCCACAAAGCATACCAACAGGTTTTCTATTGTGCTCATGTGCATCTGATTCCACTATAATCTAGGTACAGGTACAAGAGAGAAATTGTTGCTGCAAATGTGTTTCATCACATGGTGAAAATACAAAAACATCCTCATGGCGCCATCCTTACACCCAACATCTCAGCCCTGCCCTCATTCTGCACAGGACCACATCAAAAATATGCACAGAACCTACCGCTTTAGGGGTCCTATCAGATAGTTGGTAAATTAAAAAAAAGGACCTTAGAGCTTCTTCTTGACAGATCTTTTCGAAGAACGTGTAGAGAGTCAACTACAACACATGTAGTGCAGGCACAGTGAAGTACACTACAGTCATGGCCAAAAGTTTTGAGAATAATACAAATATTAATTTTTACAAAGTCTACTGCTTCAGTTTTTCTAATGGCAATTTGCATATACTCCAGAATGTTATAAAGAGTGATCAGCTTAACAGCAATTACTTGCAAAGTCAATATTTGCCTAGAAAATGAACTTTATCCCCCAAAACACATTTCAACATCATTGCAGCCCTGCCTTCAAAGGACCACCTAACATCGTTTCAGTGATTGCTCCATTAACACAGGTGTGGGTGTTGATGAGGACAGGGCTGGAGATCAATCTGTCATGATTAAGTAAGAATGACACCACTGGACACTTTAAAAGGAGGCTGGTGCTTGCCATCATTGTTTCTCTTCTGTTAACCATGGTTATCTCTAAAGAAACACGTGCAGTCATCATTGCACTGCACAAAAATGGCCTAACTGGGAAGAGTATTGCAGCTAGAAAGATTGCACCTCAGTCAACAATCTATCGCATCATCAAGAACTTCAAGGAGAGAGGTTCCATTGGTGCCAAAAAGGCTCCAGGGCGCCCAAGAAAGACCAGCAAGCGGCAGGACCGTCTCTTAAAAGTGTTTCAGCTGCGGGATCGGGCTACCAGCAGTGCAGAGCTTGCTGAGGAATGGCAGCAGGCAGGTGTGAGTGCATCTACACGCACTGTGAGGCGGAGATTCTTGGAGCAAGGCCTGGTCTCAAGGAGGGCAGCAAAGAAGCCACTTCTCTCCAGAAAAAACATCAGGGACAGACTGATATTCTGCAAAAGGTACAGGGAGTAGACTGCTGAGGACTGGGGTAAAGTCATTTTCTCTGATGAATCCCCTTTTCGATTGTTTGGAACATCTGGAAAACAGCTTATTCGGAGAAGAAGAGGTGAGCGCTACCACCAGTCTTGTCTCATGCCAACTGTAAAGCATCCTGAAACCATTCATGTGTGGGGTTGCTTCTCAGCCAAGGGAATCGGCTCTCTCACAGTCTTGCCTAAAAACACAGCCATGAATAAAGAATGGTACCAGAATGTCCTCCAAGAGCAACTTCTCCCAACCGTCCAAGAGCAGTTTGGCGCTCAACAATGCCTTTTCCAGCATGATGGAGCACCTTGCCATAAAGCAAAGGTGATAACTAAATGGCTCAGGGAACAAAACATAGAGATTTTGGGTCCATGGCCTGGAAACTTCCCAGATCTTAATCCCATTGAGAAGTTGTGGTCAATCATCAAGAGACGGGTGGACAAACAAAAACCAACAAATTAAGACAAAATTAAAGCATTGATTCTGCAAGAATGGACTGCTATCAGTCAGGATTTGGTCCAGAAGTTGATTGAGAGCATGCCAGGGAGAATTGCAGAGGTCCTGAAGAAGAAGGGTCAACACTGCAAATATTGACTTGCTGCATTAACTCATTCTAACTGTCAATATAAGCTTCTGTTACTCATAATATGAATGCAATTCTATTTCTGTATGTGATAAAAACATCTGACAAACACACATAAAAACCAGAGGGCAGCAGATCATGTGAAAATATAATATTTGTGTCATTCTCAAAACTTTTGGCCATGACTGTACATGTAGTACAGGTAGAGGGCAGTACAGTTCCTGTAGTGAACATAGAAAGCAGTGCAGTACATTAAGTACAGGTAGAGGACAGTACAACAAATGTAATACAGGTAGAGCAGATAGAAAGCAGTACTGTGCATGTAGTACAACAAATGTAATACAGGTAGGAGGCAGTACAGTACATATAGTACAGGTAGAGAGCAGTACAGTGCATGTAGTGCAGATAAAAAGCAGTACAGTATATGTTGTACAGTTATAGAGCAGTATAACAAATATAATACAGGTAGAAAGCCGTACAGTACATATAATACAGGTGTAGATCAATACAGTAAATACAATACAGGTAGAGAGCAGTACAACAAATGCAGTACAGGTAGAGAGCAGTACAGTCCATGTAATACAGGTAGGGGGCAGTACAGTACATGTACTACAGGTAGGGGGCAGTACAGTACATGTAGTACAGGTAGGGGGCAGTACAGTGCATGTTGTGTACATAGAAAGCAGTGCAGTGCATGTAGTACAGGTAGAGAGCAGTACAGTACATGTAGTACAGGTAGGGGGCAGTACAGTACATGTAATACAGGTAGGGGGCAGTACAGTACATGTAGTACAGGTAGAAAGCAGTACAACAAATGCAGTACAGAGAGGGGGCAGTACAGTACATGTAGTACAGGTAGGGGGCAGTACAGTGCATGTTGTGTACATAGAAAGCAGTACAGTGCATGTAGTACAGGTAGAGAGCAGTACAGTATATGTACAGGTAGAGGGCAGTACAGTGCATGTAGTACAGGTAGGGGGCAGTACAGTGCATGTAGTACAGGTAGAGAGCAGTACAGTACATGTAGTACAGGTAGAGAGAAGTACAGTACGTGTAGTATAGGTAGAGAGCAGTACAGTATATGTAGTATAGGTAGAGAGCAGTACAGTACATGTAGTACAGGTACAGGGCAGTACAGTACATGTAGTACAGGTAGAGAGCAGTGCAGTACATGTAGTACAGGTAGAGAGCAGTGCAGTACATGTAGTACAGGTAGAGAGCAGTACAGTACATGTAGTACAGGTACAGGGCAGTACAGTACATGTAGAACAGGTAGAGAGCAGTGCAGTACATGTAGTACAGGTAGAGAGCAGTACAGTACATGTAGTACAGGTACAGGGCAGTACAGTACATGTAGTACAGGTAGAGAGCAGTGCAGTACATGTAGTATAGGTAGAGAGCAGTACAGGTAGAGAGCAGCACATTACATGTAGTACAGGTAGAGAGCAGCACATTACATATAGTACAGGTAGGGGGCAGTTCAGTACATGTAGTACAGGTAGAGAGCAGTACAGTACATGTACAGGTAGAGAGCAGTGCAGTACATGTAGTACAGGTAGAGAGCAGTACAGTACATGTAGTACAGGTACAGGGCAGTACAGTACATGTAGTACAGGTATAGAGCAGTACAGTACATGCAGTACAGTACATGTAGTACAGGTACAGGGCAGTACAGTACATGTAGTACAGGTAGAGAGCAGTGAAGTACATGTAGTACAGGTAGAGAGCAGTACAGTACATGCAGTAGAGTACATGTAGTACAGGTACAGGGCAGTACAGTACATGTAGTATAGGTAGAGAGCAGTACAGGTAGAGAGCAGCACATTACATGTAGTACAGGTAGAGAACAGTACAGTACATGTAGTACAGGTAGAGAGCAGTACAGTACATGTAGTACAGGTAGAGAGCAGTGCAGTACATGTAGTACAGGTAGAGAGAAGTGCAGTACATGTAGTACAGGTAGAGAGCAGTACAGTATATGTAGTACAGGTAGAGAGAAGGACAGTACATGTAGTACAGGTAGAGAGCAGTGCAGTACATGTAGTACAGGTAGAGAGCAGTACAGTACATGTAGTACAGGTAGAGAGCAGTGCAGTACATGTAGTACAGGTAGAGAGCAGTACAGTATATGTAGTACAGGTAGAGAGCAGTACAGTATATGTAGTAAAGGTAGAGAGCAGTACAGTACATGTAGTACAGGTAGAGAACAGTACAGTACATGTAGTACAGGTAGAGAGCAGTACAGTACATGTAGTACAGGTAGAGAGCAGTACAGTACATGTAGTACAGGTAGAGAGCAGTACAGTATATGTAGTAATGGTAGAGAGCAGTACAGTACATGTAGTACAGGTAGAGAGCAGTACAGTACATGTAGTACAGGTAGAGAGCAGTACAGTATATGTAGTAAAGGTAGAGAGCAGTACAGTACATGTAGTACAGGTAGAGAGCAGTACAGTACATGTAGTACAGGTAGAGAGCAGTACAGTACATGAGGACAGGTAGAGAGCAGTACAGTACATGTAGTACAGGTAGAGAGCAGTGCAGTACATGTAGTACAGGTAGAGAGCAGTACAGTACATGTAGTACAGGTAGAGAGCAGTGCAGTACATGTAGTACAGGTAGAGAGCAGTACAGTACATGTAGTACAGGTAGAGAGCAGTGCAGTACATGTAGTATAGGTAGAGAGCAGTACAGGTAGAGAGCAGCACATTACATGTAGTACAGGTAGAGAGCAGCACATTACATGTAGTACAGGTAGGGGGCAGTACAGTGCATGTAGTACAGGTAGAGAGCAGCACATTACTTGCAGTACAGGTAGAGAGCAGTACAGTACATGTAGTACAGGTACAGGGCAGTACAGTACATGTAGTACAGGTAGAGAGCAGTGAAGTACATGTAGTACAGGTAGAGAGCAGTACAGTACATGTAGTACAGGTAGAGAGCAGTGCAGTACATGTAGTATAGGTAGAGAGCAGTACAGGTAGAGAGCAGCACATTACATGTAGTACAGGTAGAGAGCAGCACATTACATGTAGTACAGGTAGGGGGCAGTACAGTGCATGTAGTACAGGTAGAGAGCAGCACATTACTTGCAGTACAGGTAGAGAGCAGTACAGTACATGTAGTACAGGTACAGGGCAGTACAGTACATGTAGTACAGGTAGAGAGCAGTACAGTACATGTAGTACAGGTAGATAACAGTACAGTACATGTAGTACAGGTAGAGAGCAGTGCAGTACATGTAGTACAGGTAGAGAGCAGTACAGTACATGTAGTACAGGTAGAGAGCAGTACAGTACATGTAGTACAGGCAGAGAGCAGTGCAGTACATGTAGTACAGGTAGAGAGCAGTACAGTACATGTAGTACAGGTAGAGAGCAGTACAGTACATGTAGTACAGGTACAGGGCAGTACAGTACATGTAGTACAGGTAGAGAACAGTACAGTACATGTAGTACAGGTAGAGAGCAGTACAGTCCATACAGTACAGGTAGAGAGCAGTACAGTACATGTAGTACAGGTAGAGAGCAGTACAGTACATGTAGTACAGGTAGATAACAGTACAGTACATGTAGTACAGGTAGAGAGCAGTACAGTACATGTAGTACAGGTAGAGAGCAGTACAGTACATGTAGTACAGGTACAGGGCAGTACAGTACATGTAGTACAGGTAGAGAGCAGTACAGTACATGTAGTACAGGCAGAGAGCAGTGCAGTACATGTAGTACAGGTAGAGAGCAGTACAGTACATGTAGTACAGGTAAAGAGCAGTACAGTACATGTAGTACAGGTACAGGGCAGTACAGTACATGTAGTACAGGTAGAGAACAGTACAGTACATGTAGTACAGGTAGAGAGCAGTACAGTCCATACAGTACAGGTAGAGAGCAGTACAGTACATGTAGTACAGGTAGAGAGCAGTACAGTACATGTTGTACAGGTAGAGAGCAGTACAGTACATGTAGTACAGGTAGAGAGCAGTGCAGTACATGTAGTACAGGTAGAGAGCAGTACAGTACATGTAGTACAGGTAGAGAGCAGTGCAGTACATGTAGTACAGGTAGAGAGCAGTACAGTACATGTAGTACAGGTAGAGAGCAGTGCAGTACATGTAGTATAGGTAGAGAGCAGTACAGGTAGAGAGCAGCACATTACATGTAGTACAGGTAGAGAGCAGCACATTACATGTAGTACAGGTAGGGGGCAGTACAGTGCATGTAGTACAGGTAGAGAGCAGCACATTACTTGCAGTACAGGTAGAGAGCAGTACAGTACATGTAGTACAGGTACAGGGCAGTACAGTACATGTAGTACAGGTAGAGAGCAGTGAAGTACATGTAGTACAGGTAGAGAGCAGTACAGTACATGTAGTACAGGTAGAGAGCAGTGCAGTACATGTAGTATAGGTAGAGAGCAGTACAGGTAGAGAGCAGCACATTACATGTAGTACAGGTAGAGAGCAGCACATTACATGTAGTACAGGTAGGGGGCAGTACAGTGCATGTAGTACAGGTAGAGAGCAGCACATTACTTGCAGTACAGGTAGAGAGCAGTACAGTACATGTAGTACAGGTACAGGGCAGTACAGTACATGTAGTACAGGTAGAGAGCAGTGAAGTACATGTAGTACAGGTAGAGAGCAGTACAGTACATGTAGTACAGGTAGAGAGCAGTGCAGTACATGTAGTATAGGTAGAGAGCAGTACAGGTAGAGAGCAGCACATTACATGTAGTACAGGTAGAGAGCAGCACATTACATGTAGTACAGGTAGGGGGCAGTACAGTGCATGTAGTACAGGTAGAGAGCAGTACAGTACATGTAGTACAGGTAGAGAGCAGTACAGTACATGTAGTACAGGTAGAGAGCAGTACAGTACATGTAGTACAGGTAGAGAGCAGTGCAGTACATGTAGTACAGGTAGAGAGCAGTACAGTACATGTAGTACAGGTAGAGAGCAGTGCAGTACATGTAGTACAGGTAGAGAGCAGTGCAGTACATGTAGTACAGGTAGAGAGCAGTGCAGTACATGTAGTACAGGTAGAGAGCAGTACAGTACATGTAGTACAGGTAGAGAGCAGTGCAGTACATGTAGTACAGGTAGAGAGCAGTACAGTACATGTAGTACAGGTAGAGAGCAGTGCAGTACATGTAGTATAGGTAGAGAGCAGGACAGGTAGAGAGCAGCACATTACATGTAGTACAGGTAGGGGGCAGTACAGTGCATGTAGTACAGGTAGAGAGCAGCACATTACTTGCAGTACAGGTAGAGAGCAGTACAGTACATGTAGTACAGGTACAGGGCAGTGCAGTACATGTAGTACAGGTAGAGAGCAGTACAGTACATGTAGTACAGGTAGATAACAGTACAGTACATGTAGTACAGGTAGAGAGCAGTGCAGTACATGTAGTACAGGTAGAGAGCAGTACAGTACATGTAGTACAGGTAGAGAGCAGTACAGTACATGTAGTACAGGCAGAGAGCAGTGCAGTACATGTAGTACAGGTAGAGAGCAGTACAGTACATGTAGTACAGGTAGAGAGCAGTACAGTACATGTAGTACAGGTACAGGGCAGTACAGTACATGTAGTACAGGTAGAGAACAGTACAGTACATGTAGTACAGGTAGAGAGCAGTACAGTCCATACAGTACAGGTAGAGAGCAGTACAGTACATGTAGTACAGGTAGAGAGCAGTACAGTACATGTAGTACAGGTAGATAACAGTACAGTACATGTAGTACAGGTAGAGAGCAGTACAGTACATGTAGTACAGGTAGAGAGCAGTACAGTACATGTAGTACAGGTACAGGGCAGTACAGTACATGTAGTACAGGTAGAGAGCAGTACAGTACATGTAGTACAGGCAGAGAGCAGTGCAGTACATGTAGTACAGGTAGAGAGCAGTACAGTACATGTAGTACAGGTAGAGAGCAGTACAGTACATGTAGTACAGGTACAGGGCGGTACAGTACATGAAGTACAGGTAGAGAACAGTACAGTACATGTAGTACAGGTAGAGAGCAGTACAGTCCATACAGTACAGGTAGAGAGCAGTACAGTACATGTAGTACAGGTAGAGAGCAGTACAGTACATGTAGTACAGGTAGATAACAGTACAGTACATGTAGTACAGGTAGAGAACAGTACAGTACATGTAGTACAGGTAGAGAGCAGTACGGTACATGTAGTACAGGTACAGGGCAGTACAGTACATGTAGTACAGGTAGAGAACAGTACAGTACATGTAGTACAGGTAGAGAGCAGTACAGTACATACAGTACAGGTAGAGAGCAGCACATTCATGTAGTACAGGTAGGGGGCAGTACAGTCCATACAGTACAGGTAGAGATCAGTACAGTCCATACAGTACAGGTAGAGAGCAGCACATTACATGTAGTACAGGTAGGGGGCAGCACAGTGCATGTAGTACAGGTAGAGAGCAGTACAGTCCATGTAGTACAGGTAGAGAGCAGTACAGTCCATACAGTACAGGTAGAGAGCAGTACAGTACATGTAGTACAGGTAGAGAGCAGTACAGTACATGTAGTACAGGTAGAGAGCAGTACAGTACATGTAGTACAGGTACAGGGCAGTACAGTACATGTAGTACAGGTAGAGAACAGTACAGTACATGTAGTACAGGTAGAGAGCAGTACAGTACATGTAGTACAGGTAGAGAGCAGGACATTCATGTAGTACAGGTAGGGGGCAGTACAGTCCATACAGTACAGGTAGAGAGCAGTACAGTCCATACAGTACAGGTAGAGAGCAGTACAGTACATGTAGTACAGGTAGAGAGCAGTACAGTACATGTAGTACAGGTAGATAACAGTACAGTACATGTAGTACAGGTAGAGAACAGTACAGTACATGTAGTACAGGTAGAGAGCAGTACGGTACATGTAGTACAGGTACAGGGCAGTACAGTACATGTAGTACAGGTAGAGAACAGTACAGTACATGTAGTACAGGTAGAGAGCAGTACAGTACATACAGTACAGGTAGAGAGCAGCACATTCATGTAGTACAGGTAGGGGGCAGTACAGTCCATACAGTACAGGTAGAGATCAGTACAGTCCATGCAGTACAGGTAGAGAGCAGCACATTACATGTAGTACAGGTAGGGGGCAGCACAGTGCATGTAGTACAGGTAGAGAGCAGTACAGTCCATGTAGTACAGGTAGAGAGCAGTACAGTCCATACAGTACAGGTAGAGAGCAGTACAGTACATGTAGTACAGGTAGAGAGCAGTACAGTACATGTAGTACAGGTAGAGAGCAGTACAGTACATGTAGTACAGGTACAGGGCAGTACAGTACATGTAGTACAGGTAGAGAACAGTACAGTACATGTAGTACAGGTAGAGAGCAGTACAGTCCATACAGTACAGGTAGAGAGCAGCACATTCATGTAGTACAGGTAGGGGGCAGTACAGTCCATACAGTACAGGTAGAGATCAGTACAGTCCATACAGTACAGGTAGAGAGCAGCACATTACATGTAGTACAGGTAGGGGGCAGCACAGTGCATGTAGTACAGGTAGGGGGCAGTACAGTGCATGTAGTACAGGTAGGGGGCAGTACAGTGCATGTAGTATAGGTAGGGGGCAGTACAGTGCATGTAGTAAAGGTAGGGGGCAGTACAGTGCATGTAGACAGCAGTACAGTAAATATTATACAGATAGAGAGAAGTACAACAAATGTAGTACAGGTGGAGGGCAGTACATTACACGTAGTACAGGTAGAAAGCAGTACAGTATATGTAGTACAGATAGAGGCAGTACAACAAATATAGTACAGGTAGAGATCAGTACAGTACATATTATACAAGTAGAGAGCAGTACAGTCCATACAGTACAGGTAGAGAGCAGTACAGTGCATGTAGTACAGGTAGAGAGCAGTACAGTGCATGTAGTACAGGTAGAGAGCAGTACAGGGCATGTAGTACAGTGTATATATTACAGATAAGCAGTGGTGAAAATTTCAACAGACAACACTAAATCAATTTGGTCTATTAGATAGTAATTGGATCTGGCACGTAATTGAGCTGACGTAGTGCCATTACTTTCATTATAGACAGAAGCAAAGGTACCAGTGTGAACAGAGCCTAACAATCTCTTCAGTTTTTGTTATATTTCTTGCAAATAAAATAGGTAATATAATCTCCAATACCAGCACTAAAATGACTATGATAATGGCATACATAGTATAGCACTTCACATGAATATTCTGATTGGTGTGTGCATGGACAGGTGACAACCTCCATTGGCACCACATTGCCCGCAATCAATTTTGTAGTAAAATGCTCTCTAAATTGTAATGTAAATTCCACTTTACAGGTCTGTGTGCATTTCACAAATCTCTTGTTTTATCTACAAGAATCCTAAGCTTGTGGAAGCAAAAAGCCATTTTATTAGTGTTTAAGTGGCAAATCGCTCAATCTGGATTTCTCATCACAGATACATAACAATGAGGCCTCGAATGTCATTTCCTGCTCATTTTACGACTAATATGACCTCTGCATATGGCAACCAAGAAGTATTCTGTGACTTGAACAAATGATGTGTCACAAAATGAAATACATACGAATTCATCTAAATAATTCTACATAATTCAATAAAAAAGAAAATCCTTAGACAAGACCTGACGGAGGAATTAGACATCTCTGCCTCATTGTACTTTACATAATATTAACATCTGTATAGTAATATTCATAAGAAAGATTCTGCCCACTGCTGTCATCAGAATCTTGGAAAAAAAAAAAATGCCCTACCGTTTTGTGTCATCAGCTCCTATGTAGACCTATTGTAACATCCCTGCCTGTTCGGACCTCTGCGCCATCCTCCAGCCGCATGCTACGGCGCAGGAGGCGTGACCATAAATAATCCTCTGATCCTGTTATTTTTGCACAGCTGAGTATTCGTTCCAGTGTGTCAGTTCAGCCAGTGCTATTAGTATTGTGGTTACTATGGAGTTAACTTTTGTGTGCTGGTGGTTGACAACCTATCTGCCAATCAAGCCTGGGGTAGGTTCTGGACTTCCTATTAACAGGCCATCATGTGTGGGCTATGGTTGCTGGCTAGTGTGACTCTGTCCTTGCTAAGCATTTCTCCTTGCTCTTTATTGTATTACTGACCTCTGCTTTTTGGATTTTGTCTACTTTTGGATTGCGATTTGGTACTGCTTTGTCTCTCTGGCTTTCACCCATGGCTTGCTAACTCCTCTTCTGTGGTGGTTTGTCTTGTCCGCGTTTTGTGTTGTCACATATCTAGAGAAGGGACTGTTGACCAGTTGTCCCTGTCAATAGGACAGTTGAGGAAAGTAGGCAGGGACAGAGGCTGGGACGAGTTTAGGAGTCGCTGTCTCTGTCATTCCCTTCCTCCCACGTTTCAGGAGCAGCACTAGGGAATTGCACAACTAGCAGTTCCTTAACACCTATATGTCTTCATATATGTTACAGACTAGACAATCCTGTGTAGTCTGACCCTGCAGGTATATTCCTTTCCCTTAGCTCCCTACTTTTTGCTACCCTGCATTTGGAAGCTTAGCAATAAATAGGGGACAGTTGAATGGTAGTTTGACTGCAGGATCAGACTATACAGAGTGTTTGTAGTCTGTTTCCATGGAGATGTGCATGTAAGTTGTAAAAACAAACTGATATAAAATGTTTTTACAAGCCTTTTTGCAAAGCTCCATATTTATATATTTGTATTATTATTTATTTATATATACATTTACAATGGGGCAATATTAGTTGCTAAGAGCTTTTAAAGGGGTTGTCTCATTAAGAGAGTGCAGTCCATATGCCACCTATATGAGCCTGGATGCAGAATGGCTCCTACTCTGCGAGATTCAACCCGTTCATGCACTACACAGACCCCCTTTCCTCTTTCTCTCACAAGCGCTATTGCCCAAAAGACAGACCTTTTGTGCCATTTCATGGTATGTAGTAATCCTTACACAATCTGTGAAGGAATCCGGCAGCAGATATTCAATTTCCCTACAACACCACCACAAGTAAGATAAAGCATAACACCATTCCTATTGAAATTAATAGACTATATGTACAGTGCATGGATATATTGTGTCCTCCACCGTGAGAGACGTTCCTTGAAGTACTCCCCTGTTTTTAACTTCACCCAGTTCCTGTGGCAAGTTCCCTGTTAGGCAGCTAGATGTCACCTCTGTTCCAGCTATGTCTCCGGTCTTCTGCCATGACACTACTAGATCAGGCCACAGCTTTTGCTCTGTGCTGCCATGGCAGCATTAGGCTGCCAAGGCAAATAGGTTCCAAAGGTGACAGTAAGTTCTGGTGGTCTATATAAAAAGGATTTCAGAGGTACAATATCACCTGCAGAAGGTATTTTCATTTGCCTGTCTCCTGTTCCTGTACATTGTGACTCTGATCCTGATTGACCCTGACTTCAGCCTTGACCTCAGCCTTGTTCCTGGAAATATCTCCAGCTTTACCCTTTTGATTGTTTGCTTGCTACCTGTTGTTTCTCTCCTGGCTCTGTCCCGAGACTCGATTACTGACTACACTGTTGTTGTTTTTCCCTCTCCTGGTAAAGAACCTTGGCTGGGGCTCTAAGTATGCTACTGCTTCTTCAAAGCTACTACCACCAATCTGTGACTGTGTTGAGAACTGGACCTGGAAATCTAAGTGGAAAAGTTCACATCTTCTTACAGAAGTTAATGGTGAAGAACCAGGAGCTTCAGGAGATTGAGGTTTAGAAAGCTTTGCTTCAGAATGAACAGAGCTGGAAGACCACCTGAAGTTTCTCATCACTTTCACCTAATAGGGTACTTGAGAGTATGTTTTCTATATGTGAAACACCAATGTATATAGACCCCAAGCCATTCACCTTTAGCAAACGGCATGGTAGTATTGTACATTTCCTCGACAATACATAACTAGAACCATGTTATATTTGTATGAGCTCAGCTTGCGGCATGTTGCGCGCTATTGTTCACACGAACGCAAGCAGGTGTTTATTGTTGTCTGCGCCGGTGGTGAGGGTTTGTCAGCCTGTGAGTTCACATAATGAAGACATTCTGCTTGTACATTGTGTCTTGGCTAATTGCTACAAATTAAAAGGCTCTCGGTTCGCCGTGCATGCTGTGAGTTTACAAATATAGGATTTGGCAATGGGGTAATATGTCAAAATATTGTTAGCATGTCATTTTTATTTCTTCAGAATAAACATAATCGTTATTCTAAGCCGTAAAAATGCATTCACTCCACTGTGTCACAGCACCTCTCACTGGGAATAATGCTGCTTGTGCTGAATTCTTTCTTTGACCAAAAGATTAGAGATTTATGTTTTCGTTATGCTTGAAATTAACATTTTTTGCACTGGATGAAATGGAACATTATGCAGAAAATGCTCTGATTAAATATGGATTTATACATGGAGAAGAGATACAGCTAGATTTTCCATCAGCCGGGGTCCTATATTGAAATACCCTAGCCAAGGTAAACTGGTTTTGTGAACCCCCTTTGGTGCCAAGCATGTGGAGCACATGCCCCATTAGTCCTCTGAAAAGTACACTCCTTCATAGAACATTTGGCAGAATTTTTCCATGAAATTATATGCAGTAGTATTATTCATCACTAAGATGGATCCCTTAAAAGCAGGAAGTTCAAAACAACTTTTCATAAATGAACAGTACGGGTGAATATAAGAAACTTTGTAATATATATTATTTAAGAAATATTATTCCTTCTCAACTTATCAAGCGGAGTTACTTTTTTACATAGAAGTCTATGGAGAGGGGAGGGAGAGGAAGTGGCTGCTGGAAAAAGTAGACTCTGCTACTCTGAAACTGTTATGTTCAAGATAAGAGTCTATCTCTACACAGAATGGGGCAATAAATCAATTAATAGCGTCCTTTCCCCTCCCCTCTCCATAGAGTTCTCGGTGTGAGCTGGATACAGATATGAACTCTATGTAAATATATAGTCTGAGTGAACATAAGGAAGAGGAGAGCAGCCTAATAAATTGAAAGGGAAACAGATCTCCTTAATAATATATATTACAAAGTTTCTTATATTCACATGTACTATTCATTTATGAAAAGTGGTTTTGTAATTGGAGGTACTATAGTCTTACTCGGCAGTGTCGCTTGCTACATGGTATTAAAACATCAGTAGCACAAATTCCAAGACATATGTTTTGTCCCCTGCCCCTCTCAAAAAAATAATCAGACTTTATACTGTATCTATGTATCTTTTATGGTAACATACATAGTAAAATAAAAACATAGTTTATGAAGTTGAATAAAGACACAGATCCTTCAAGTCCAACCTATAACCCTACAATGTTGATCCAGAGGAAGGCAAAAATCCCATGAGGATGCCAATAGGCCCATGTCAGGGAGAAAAATCCTTCCCAACTCCATATCCAGCACTCAGTATAAAACCCTGGAACATCTTGTCTTTACCAAAATCTAAAGCCTGTAACCCAAAATATTTCTCCAGTGAACAAAGGCGTCCAGGCCCTTTATGAGCTTGCACAATGAACTCTCCATCACCACATCCTGTGGCAGAGACTTCCATAGTCTCACTGCTCTTACAGTAAAGAATCTCCTTCTATGTTGCTGGTGAATGTTCTCTACTCTAGACGTAGAGGATGTCCCCTTGTCACTGTCACTGTCCTAGGTGTAGAGGATGTCCCCTTGTCACTGTCACCGGCCTCGGAGTAAAAAGATCATTAGAAAGTTCTTTGTGCTGTCCCTTTTATGTATTTGTACATTATTAGATCTCCCCATAGACATTTTTTTTTCTAAACTAAATAACCTAAATTTGTTACTCTCTCTGTACGCCAATCCAACCATTCCCCTAATAACTTTGGTCACCCTTCTCTGCACTCTCTCTAGTTAAGTTATGTCCTTCTTGTATACTGGGGCCCAAAATTGTGCACAATAGTCTAAGTGTGGCCATACCAGTGATTTGTATAGAGGCATAACTATGTTCTTGTCATGAGAATCTATACCTCTTTTGATGTATCCTATAATTTTATTTGCCTTGGCAGCAGCTGCCTGGCACTGGTCACTAAAGGTAAGCTTACTGTCCACCAAATCCCCAAGTCTTTTTCATTGGCAGTCTCACCCAGTAATTTACTATTAACTACATAATAATACATTTTATTTCTTCGACCAAAATGTATAACCTTACATTAAACTTAATTTGCCAAGTCTCGGCCCATGCTTCCAGCTTCCTTTAGATTCCCCTGTAATATTCTACTCTCCTCCTCAGTACTGATTACCTTACAGAGTTTAGTATCATCTACAAATATGGACACCCTGCTCTGTAACCCCTCTACCAGGTCATTAATAAAGATATTAAAAAGAAGATTCAATACTGAACCCTGTGGCACCCCACTGGTGACTGTGACCCAATCTGTCTACTTCCTATTAACAAGCACCCTTTGTTTATAACAGAGAATATACATTATCTCAGCTCTATGTATAGCATACCACTAAATAATGCAGTGACCAAATAATGGTTAGAAATCAGTTGTACACTGGTGACACAATCTCTGATTGTAGTTGTTGTTTTTCCTTTTCTTCTCTATCTGGCCCAGATCACCATGATGACTTCTCCAGACATGACTCAACTCTGCACACAAACTACTCAACTTGCTGCTACCCCCAATGTCCATATAAGTGCCAAACGCACAGTAAAAGTGACTGTTTTATATCCAACAAATAGTGGTCCTATACAGCAATAATACCTACTGAGCTTACAACAGTCTATATGTGCTCCTGGCGTCGAGGGCACAGGAACCTAGCCTGAGGCCTACTAGAGAGTCGGGGAGCTCTCTGCTCCGTGAAGGTATAAACCTATAACCACATCCCAAAAATTGAATGTGGTGCCATACATGCTGGGCACTGGTTCAAAAATCTACAACATGGTTGTACTTCAATAGAGGTAAATAGAAACCATGACTATTACAGGACAGTTGCTTCACTTCTCCATTCACTTCTAAAGAAGAGAATTCCGTTATTAAATGAGGAAACTAGTCAGAATCTTCTTTGGAATGTAATAGACACGTGCAAAGATTGCTTTCATGATCTTGGACAGTTACTGTTTTCTAGATTGAAAGGCTCTATAACGCTCCTCTTTGGTACTGCCTAGAAACATAAAAGGTTGATGGAAGAAAAAGACCCCATGATCCATCTAGTCTGCCCTTATATTATTTCTATCTTATCCTAGGATAGACTGTGTTTATCCTGGACATGCTTACATTCACTTACTGTAGATTTCCCAACTATATCTGCTGGAAATGTATTCCAAGCCTGAAATACTCTTTCAGTGAAATAATATTTCCTGACACGTCTTCTGGTCTTCCTCCCCAACTAATTTAGCTATTTGTAACAAGAAATCTGATATACTACATATAAAGTATATGGCTGTATCTATAACAACTGTTACTATAAAACCAATGCATTATTTATCCTGTAATGTGAACGCAGTAAAAAGAATTAAAAACGTTGCCAGAATTGCTATTTGTTTTATCCTGCCTCCTAAAAAGTGGCATAAACAAACCAAAAAAAATCATATCTACCCCAAAACTGTAAATACAAAGTGTAGGATGTCCTGCAAAAGCCAAGCCTCCTCAAAGCTCAATATTAAGAACTTATAGGTCCCAGAATGTGACAAAAAAAATTTTTTTCAAAGAAAAGTGATTTATTTTGTGCAAAAGTAGCAAAAAATTAAAAACTATAAGTTTGGAATTGATGTAACAGTCTAAACACATAATATTCTATATCTCATGGCTCATAGATTGTAAGCTCTTGCGAGCAGGGCCCTCAGTCCCAATGTGTGAATTGACTATTTCTTTGTAATGTATCTTTTTTTGTCTGTACTTGAACCCTACAAATTTTACAGTGCTGCGGAATATGTTGGCGCTATATAAATAAAATGTGTTGTTATTATGGCGTAGGATGGAAAAAACTGTTCTAGTATTGTTGCTTCATGTTCATCACACCATGGAACTAGCACTGTTGTCTTGCAGCACTGGGGTCCTGGGTTTGAATTCGAACAAGGGCAACATCTGCGTGGAGTTTATATGCTGATAGGTAAAATGACCCTTATGGGTATTGGGGATGAGCGCCTGTACGGCAGCCACTAACATCCCTACTCCACAATGCTCCCTGCGCTTTCAGTCTTTTGTGTGAGAAGTACATTACAAATTTTTGTCATTGTCACTATTTCTAAAAAGTAGCATTAAAAACTACAGCTTGTCTTACAAAAACACAACCCCTCACATAGCCCTGTGGATGTAACAAAAAGTTGATCTCTGAGATAGTGGCAACACAAAAACACATTTTTGGAGTGCATTTATTGTGCACAAGAAGTAAACACTATAAAATGATATAAATTTGGCATTGATAAAATTGTAATGACCTGCAGAATAAAGGTAATGTATTATTTATGCTGTGTTACAAATGGCAGAGTTGCTGCCTTTCTCATTGCCCTTCAAAAAGTTATATATACCTATAAATGGGGCAATTGAAAAATGGAACTCATCCCGCAAGAAAAAAGGAAAAAAACAAGCCCACATATGGCTACATCAACAGAAAAATAAAAAAAGTTATAATATTTGAAATGCAGAGATGAGAAAAATTGTAATAATTGCTGCATCTTAATGGATTAATCGTAGCCCATTAAATCAGATCCATTGTAATGTATAAAATGTTTCTCTACTACTAGACAAAATACATTGTGTGTGTGATAAAACATAAAATGACAGGCAGCCACTTACGGGCCCACTTATGTATCGTGCGCTTCACTACAGGTCACAGCATTCTTCTGTCTGTCATCCATAGATGGGAGAGAAGATTCTACAAACAGCCATATATAAATAGGTATTTGCTATAGAATAGTCTATGGGCTGGGCAGTCTTCTCTGCATTGCCAATTCCACATACTCAAGTGGTTATTATGGTCTTAAGAGCATGGAAACTCAAAAATGACATGGCACTGTGTGTGCGCTAAGTCCTGCAAGATACACTTGATATGAAGGAGTTCATTCATTTTATCTATGTATTCTAGTTTTTGTGACTAGTGGCTGCCATGCTGCACTGACTCCACTGCAGTCATGTTAGTCATTGTCTTCTTGCACATACATATACAAGTTCTCAGTCTGTTAAAGGGGCAGTATATTCTAGTTAGTCATAAGGGATCCTCCCCCATTGATCTGGGCCTAAGTAATAAGGTCAATTTGATTCGCGCTCTCAGCAAAGCTTTTTGTTGCTGCTTTTTCTGTTACTGACCTGTCTTGTATATTTGACCAAGTCTAGTCTATCCATCTGCTGCCCATCCTGACCTCAGCTTGTCTCCCGCTGCCTGCCTCTACCCATGCACTGTCTGACTTTGATTCAGCTCTCGATCTATTTGATATGTTGGATTCTGGTAACACTCCCCTTAAACAAGATGAGGTGGGATGAAGTTTCTTTAAAACATGGTTCTATTGGTTTCAGTATCAGCCTGTGGTCTGGGTGCCCTCTTTAGTTTTGGTTCATGTCCTGATGAGGGCACCCAGACCATGGGCTGTAAAAGGGGTTTTCCAGGCCCCCAGTGTTTTTCATACTGATAACGTATCCACAGGATAGGTCATCATTATCTGATTGGTGGGAGAACCTAGAACCCACACCAATCAGCTGATCTAGATGTTATAGAGACGGATGTAACCGGAAGCAGCTCTACTACTATTCAAGAAATAGGACCAAAGCTGCTTCCAGTCTCTCTAGCTTGTAGTGCCCCACCAATCAGACTGTTAACCTATCCTGAGGAAATCCCTTTAATTGATGTTGGACCCTTTTAATTGACGGTTTCATCTCTACTATGAAAGGGAGCCTGTCACCAGAATGGTCCCTATTGAAGTATATGCACAGTCAGATAGCCAGGGTTCACGTGAGTAAAACTAATTTTTCTGCTTCTTAATTGGTGCCTCTGTTGCTGAAATATTAGCTTTTTTTTCCTCATACGCTAATTAATAGTTTGGTGCTACAAGGAGGTCACCATTGCTCTCATTGTACCAAAGAGCTACCTACCTATTATGATTGGTAGGATCAGACAGTGTACATGTCAGTTCCAATATGGAGTCAAGGATGGACTGCGTGGTATACTGGACTAGTCACAGAACAGAGGTGGGAAATGTTGGGTGCAAGTGATTTCCCCCGTTTTCCAATTGATCGCCCCATGTATTGATCCAACTGTTAGGGTGACACTAGGTTCTTGGCTCCTCCTGGTAGACCATATGCTTCATGTGTGGGATGGGTGGATTTGTTCCCATGGGATTTCTGCTCAGCCTGGCTAGATAACTCAACTCTTTCACAATCCAGTCTTTCAGTCAAGAGCTTCTTAATCTGGAATAGTGACACAATGTCCCGCTTAAAAAAGGTATAGACAGATGGCGGCTCATTTGAGTGGGGGGGGGGGTGCCTTGGAGATTCATACTTGGAGTATGAGCAGCTACATTCTTTTATTCGACTGGCAATGGGAAGTCTTCCACTTGACATGACACTCTTGAATTTTGACTGCTTGTTCTTCCAGGCTGATCCGATGCCAAAATGCCTCTCCACCATGTATCAGATCATCCTATGCACCTGTGGGAAGAGGAGCTGAATGTTTCTCTTGGCCCCCAGGAGGTTCTTAAAACCTGTACTCTGGCTCACGGTCTATTTGTGGCACCCTAGATTAAGGAGAAGAACTACAATATCCTCTTAAGGTGGCCCAGCGGATGTACAGCACATGTATTCAGGGGTGTCGTCCCATGCATATTGGAGATGCGGGGGTGACAAGGGCACAATGGCCCATATTTGGTGGAGCTGTCAGGTGATTTGGGAGTTTTGGAAGAAGGTTTCTAGGTTTATTGGAGCATACTCTGAGAGGGATCCTGACTTTTTCCATCTTTTGGGCTAGGACACATTTCCTGGTTGAGGTGGTAGCGTTGGCACATTACCCGATGGGTGCCTGTCTGGTTAATAGCCATTGAGATGGGGGTCAAGCCAGCTCTGTCCACCTTCCTTCTCGTCTCCCTTTCACCCCTTTTTCTTTCTCCTTTCTTCCCTTTCTCTTCCTTTTAATCCTTGTGTTCCCTGACATATTAGTATTAGGGGTGTACTTCGTCGCCCATTTACATTTGTGCTGATACTCTGTATTGCCTATTGTACCACTTCATTTTTTCTATAATACTTGAGGTCCTTCAGCTGTCAAAGTGTAATATCTTGTGCACCTTACGTTTCTTGTTCATACCTTTTGTTGGGAGTTTTTTCGATTAAAAACTGAATATAAATAAAAAAAAACTAATAATAATTTCATGCTGAATTTCACTTTCCAATTCTTTTGTTTTGGCAGGGGATAAGCTATAGAAGGGCGTACATCTCCTTCCCAGAGCGTACATCTCCCGGCATTGCAGTGGTTATCAGTACAGCACGGTGCCCTATTCAAGGACCCCTTCAATCAAATATTCATGGCCTTTCTTAAGGACATGGCCATCAATTTTTAAGAGCTCAATAACCCCTTTAATAATAACATAATTACTTACTCAGGTAAACAAATTCTACTGCATAAAGATTTCATTACAAAAACGCTTTTGAGATAGAATCCATTAATATAAATGCTTTGAAGACTGCATTAAGATGGGACATGCAGCTAAATGTACATGGTTTCTTAAGGTGGCAGGTCCAGTCTTCTATATACAGGTCCCTGGCTCATGTCAGCAGTAATGTCCCGTTTTGTGCTAGGTGACCACTAACGGGTAAAGGGAGGAGATCAAAAATAACTACAAATAAATACCATTAAAAAAGGCCATGAGGAATCAATGTTACATAATAAACATTCAAATATGACCCTGCCCCCAAATGCCTACTATAATAAATAGGGTATACAGCACATGCACAGGATGTGCATATGACCCAATGTGCTAGGTAAGAAAGGAAGCAGGAAAAAAAAACATGAAATAAATACTATATAAAGAAGCCTCATAGAGACCAAAGAAGATGGATGTGCCCCAACGCACGTTTCAGCAGAATGGCTTCGTCTGGGGGAATGACAATGTGGCAAATGATACTATACCCGATAAAAGGCCAAATTACACTCGCATGACCAAAGACAATCAAAGACACCATGTGTAAAATGCCAGAAGTGATGAAAATGCCATAACCATAAATTATAATGATGGACTTTTGATTGCTTCACAGTATAAGCAGTATTACGAATACGTGCTATCGTCACAAGTATGGGCAAAATACAGCCCCTATGTGCGTTACCAAAGTGGACGGCGCCTCTCCAAAAGGGAGGCAGACACAAGTTAAACAGGTAATGAATATAATACAGTGTATAACAATGTGCTTGCGCTAAATAGTGCTACATAAAGTGTAATATGTATAGGGAATAACAATTATGCCTGATTGCAATCGACCACGACACTACCAATGAAAATACATTATGTATATATATATATATGCTAAATCTGAGGGATGGCAGTGATAATACATAATGGTGACAAACAAATCACAAAAGCATATTAGTCCATAGAAACAAGAAGGCTTAAATAGAATAGTGAAATAATATTATATGAGGACGTAATATATATAGCAAAGTGTGCCAACAAATAAGTTACATAATATAAAACACAAAAGTGCAATCAACTATGACAATACAGCGCTCCTTCCTCACCCCTGAAACTACAAAGATGCTAGTCCATGCCCTCATAATCTCCCGCTTAGACTACTGTAACATCGTTCTCCATGGCCTCCCAGCTAACACTCTCGCCCCCCCCCCCCCCAAAGTCCACCTTAAATTGTGCTGCTCGCCTAATACACCTCTCCCCCGTTCTTCATCGGCCGCTCCCCTCTGCCAATCCCTTCACTGGCTACCCATCGCCCAGCGAATAGAGTTCAAATTACTAACGCTGACATACAAAGCCATCCACAACCTGTCCCCTCCATATATCTCCGACCTAATCTCCCGCTACCTGCCCGCAAGTAACCTTCGATCCTCCAAAGATCTCTTACTCCGCTCTGCTCTTATCCGCTCTTCACACAACCATCTCCAAGACTTCTCCCGTGCATCCCCCATACTCTGGAACTCATTACCAAGACACATTAGACTGACCCCCACAATCACAAGCTTCAAGAAGGCCCTGAAGACTCACCTATTCAGGAAGGCCTACAACCCCCAATAACACTACTGTCACCACACCACCATCTGTACAGTCTCTCCCCCCACCTTCTGTCTCTATCCCTCTTCCCTCATAGACTGTAAGCCCTTGCGGGCAGGGCCCTCTATCCCACTGTGCCGGTTGGTCACTGTTAGCATTATCTGTTTTGTATATCTTGTGTACTGTATGTAAATCCTCAAATGTAAAGCACCATGGAATTAATGGTGCTATATAAATAAATTATAATAGTAATTGAAAGTGACATAATGTGAATAGATACAAAAATATAAATAGCCATAAAAACAGATGCCCTTAAAGTGCTACAGTGAAATGACCATATAAAAATGGTCAAGCTAGTCGTAATAATCTGTGAACATAAAAAATGCAGAAATAATGGAGTCCATATGCCACAAGAAGAAGATACACCCGCCATTCCATCGGACTACACCCAAACTGAAGTCTCTGGCCTACATACTAGAAAATAACAAACATAATTAAAAACAATATAATAAAACCAACCACAAAGTACAAGTATAAAAAGAAACCAGAGAACAAAGAACCATACACAAAACTGAAAAAAAAAGAGAGACAAACACAACGTAAAATAAGGGAGACAAGGAACAGGTTTCCATCAATTTATAAGAAAGAGGCATAACTGATACTCATTAAGACCAAGGGGAAGGACTGTGTTAGGGTAAAAATCCACCTACGTTCTCTCTGGGCTAAACACTTTTTCCAGTCACTGGCTCTTGGACCACCAGTGACCTGATCTATTGCTTGGATACGGAGTAGGGATGCGTCGGAAATGTGAAACAGCCTGAAATATTTAGTAATTGTGTTCAAATTATCCGTCTTCATTACATCTCGAGAGTTCAGTATCCCTAAGACGTGGTCTCTTACTTGACACTGTAATTTGTGGGTGGTCAAACCCATGTATGTTAGACCACAGGGACATGTAGCATAGTAGATCACACCTGCAGACTGACAACTGAGTGAGTTAAGAATGTTATAATGATGGCTCTGGTCAGAATTCCAGAATAGAGTTGTGGACTCAATACGTGCATGCGCAATACTGCTTATTCTGTGAAGCAATCGAAAGTCCATCACTTATGTAATTTCCGGTTATGGCGTTTTACACATGGTGTCTCTGATTGTCTTTGGTCATGTGAGTGTATTTTGACCTTTTATTGGGTATAGTATCATTTATATTTCTGCTTTTGATGCCACATTGTCATTCTCCCAGATGAAGCTGTTCTGGCGAAACACATGTCGGGGTGCGTCCCTCTTCTTTGGTCTGTATGAGACTTCTTTATATAGTATTTATTTAATGTTTTTCTATGGGTGCAGACATTTTCCTCATTTGGCATTGAAAATAGTGACTTTGCGTCCAAATGGGAGAACATTTGTAATAGTAGCCGTACGACATTTATGGTCTTCGTTATTAAGTATATTTCCAAGATGTTGGATGAATTGGCTGCTGATATTGGCAAATTGGAACAGAAATTAGTTAAGACGTTATCTTCCTCAGAGTTGGAGTCGATGCGCAAGGAACTCGACGAGTTGTCTATGACGTGGGAGAGACAAATCCAGCAAACCAAAAGCAAGAAATATCAGAGAGATCTAATGAATGCACAAAATAATTGAGTATACAAGTGGAAATCCTCAAAATTCAATTCTGCATTTAAGCGACTTTCTTATGGGCTTCTTTTTTACGCCGTTCTGCAGCCAAAATGACATGTCATCTGTATTCTATGTTTCGGTATTATTCCAGTGATAACAAATTTATATAGTTTAATTTTACATTTTAACCCCTTAACAAAAATCTAAAATTTTTCAAAAAAAAAAAAAAAAATTTCTAATAGTCGCCATATTCTGACATAACTTTTTTATATTTCCATGTATGGGGATGCATAGGGCGTCTTTTTTTGTGGGGCCAGGTGTACTTTTTAGTTATACCACTTTGGGGAATTTCTATTGCTTTGATCACTTTTTATTAAACTTTTTATCAGAGGCAAAACAGCAAAAAAATGGCGGTTCTGCACTTTTGTTTTTTTTTTTTTTTCCTGCTACAGAAAGTTTGTAGACTGGGCATTTTCGGACACAGGGATGTGTATGTGTTTCACAGTAATTTGTAACTTTTATATGTATTCTAGGGAAAGGTACTGATTTAAACTTTTAGTTCTCTTTGTTTTTATATATATATATATATATATTTTTTTTTTTTTTTTTTTCTTTGCGTTTATTAGACCCCCCTAGGAGACTTGAACCCCAGGGGGTCTGATCACTAGTGCAATGCACTACAATGCTGCCTGCCATAAAGAAGCCTGCCATAGAAATGTATGGCAGATAAGCCTGGGAGCCTTCAATAGGCTGTCATAGCAATGGGACACAGGCCCTGGATCTCGCTCCGGGGGCCAGCGATCTCTGGCAAAATGGCGGCATTCAGGTGCTGCCAGGAAATGGCGCCTCTGTCAGCTTTAAATAAGGCGTCATGGACCTTAATGCCCTCAATCAGTGCGGGCAATGACTGTGGGCATTAGCGTCGGGTCTCTGCGGCCGCCATATTTAAATACCCAACGTTGGGAAGTGGTTAAGAATATTTTTAATCAAGTCATATCTACTACTACCTTCCCTACCCCTGAGGAACAGGTGGTAGTGGGTGTTACTGGAACTGTTGGACAAACAACAGATGGCAGCCATGGGTAAGTTCCTTAGGGATATTATTCCCGGCCCTTCGAAATTTCCACTTTCTCTAATGTGGAATTGTTTGTGAAGTTAGTCAGTGAGAAAATCAACAGAATACCTATCTCTATTCAGAAAGACAACTGCACTGCCTCACAAGGTAAAGTCATCAGAGAATTGTCCAATATGACAGATCTTATTATAAAACCTTCAGATAAAGGAGGTAATATAGTACTTTGGCTGGTTTGCATGTATGAGAAAGAAGCATTGCGGCAGTAGAGAAATGTTTCATGTTACGAAAAGCTGACATTTAACCCCCTGCAGAAATATACTGTATGTCTGAACTATCCTTCATTTTACAGGGAGTGTTTGGAGCTAATGTGATTACGGATAAACAACTCACATACCTACTTCCCACTAGTCTTACCATCACAACTATCTATCTACATGCTCCTGAAAATTCATATAAATTCTACATACCCCCCTTCCTGGTCAACCTATAGTTTCAGGTACCAACATTTTATATGAACCTATCTGCAAATTCATCGATTTCCACCTTAAACCTCTTGAGACACTGCCCTCATATATTAAGGATACCACTGACATATTATTGAAATTGGACAGGATCCGTTTGGAATCTGATCTGCTACTGGTCACGTGATGTGAATATACCACACTTGAGAAAGGGCTTGCTTCCCGAAACACGTCGTGTGTTAACCTAAAGGAAAAAAGAATTTTATTTTGGACCAGCGCTCTCCCTGCCTCATCTCTTCTTCACATCTAAATGACATGTGATGTAGAGTTAATATACACTTCAATCAATCAAACACTAAGATGGTTTGGAGGCAACTCGTGCATTCCTGATGATGCCTGGCATCGACTCCAACCTTGGTGAGTTTTTGATTACTCTCTTAGAGTTTGCACTCACAATTTCTTTTTGTTTGGGGAGTCCGTCTACCTGCTCCAGGGTGCCAACATATTCCTCAGCACTTTATAAATTGTAGGTTTCAAGTAAAGACAAAAAGATATATTACAGAGTGATAGTCAATTCACACAATGGGATTGAGGGCCCTGCTCGCAAGAGCACCTATCTACATGATCTTGAAAATTCATATAAATTCTACAATCTATGAGTAAGAGGGAGTGACACAGGAGGTATCAGGGGCGGCATCGGAGGTAGCATTGCTTATACAGTGGTCCAGCCACTTTGAGATAGAGGTTACTCTCATTACACATACAGTCATATGAAAAAGTTTGGGCACCCCTATTAATCTTAATCATTTTTAGTTCTAAATATTTGGGTGTTTGCAACAGCCATTTCAATTTGATATATCTAATAACTGATGGACACAGTAATATTTCAGGATTGAAATGAGGTTTATTGTACTAACAGAAAATGTGCAATATGCATTAAACCAAAATTTGACCGGTGCAAAAGTATGGGCACCTCAACAGAAAAGTGACATTAATATTTAGTAGATCCTCCTTTTGCAAAAATAACAGCCTCTAGTCGCTTCCTGTAGCTTTTAATCAGTTCCTGGATCCTGGATGAAGGTATTTTTGACCATTCCTCTTTACTAAACAATTCCAGTTCAGTTAAGTTTGATGGTCGCCGAGCATGGACAGCCCGCTTCAAATTATCCCACAGATGTTCAATGATATTCAGGTCTGGGGACTGGGATGGCCATTCCAGAACATTGTAATTGTTCCTCTGCATGAATGCCTGAGTAGATTTGGATCATTGTCTTGCTGAAATATCCATCCCCGGCGTAACTTCAAATTCGTCACTGATTCTTGTACATTATTCTCAAGAATCTGCTGATACTGAGTTGAATCCATGCGACCCTCAACTTTAACAAGATTCCCGGTGCCGGCATTGGCCACACAGCCCCAAAGCATGATGGAACCTCCACCAAATTTTACAGTGGGTAGCAAGTGTTTTTCTTGGAATGCTGTGTTTTTTGGACGCCATGCATAACGCCTTTTTGTATGACCAAACAACTCAATCTTTGTTTCATCAGTCCACAGGACCTTCTTCCAAAATGAAGCTGGCTTGTCCAAATGTGCTTTTGCATACCTCAGGCGACTCTGTTTGTGGCGTGCTTTCAGAAACGGCTTCTTTCGCATCACTCTCCCATACAGCTTCTCCTTGTGCAAAGTGTGCTGTATTGTTGACCGATGCACAGTGACACCATCTGCAGCAACATGATGCTGCAGCTCTTTGGAGGTGGTCTGTGGATTGTCCTTGACTGTTCTCACCATTCTTCTTCTCTGCCTTTCTGATATTTTTCTTGGCCTGCCACTTCTGGGCTTAACAAGAACTGTCCCTGTGGTCTTCCATTTCCTTACTATGTTCCTCACAGTGGAAACTGACAGGTTAAATCTCTGAGACAACTTTTTGTATCCTTCCCCTGAACAACTATGTTGAACAATCTTTGTTTTCAGATCATTTGAGAGTTGTTTTGAGGAGCCCATGATGCCACTCTTCAGAGGAGATTCAAATAGGAGAACAACTTGCAATTGGCCGCCTTAAATACCTTTTCTCATGATTGGATACACCTGGCTATAAAGTTCAAAGCTCAGTGAGGTTACAAAACCAATTTTGTGCTTCAATAAGTCAGTAAAAAGTAGTTAGGAGTATTCAAATCAATAAAATGATAAGGGTACCCAAATTTTTGCATCGGTCAAATTTTGGTTTAATGCATATTGCACATTTTCTGTTAGTACAATAAACCTCATTTCAATCCTGAAATATTACTGTGTCCATCAGTTATTAGATATATCAAATTGAAATGGCTGTTGCAAACACCCAAATATTTAGAACTAAAAATGATTAAGATTAATAGGGGTGCCCAAACTTTTTCATATGACTGTAAATAAATCTGTATGAGTCATCACCAGTCAGTGTCCTTTAATGTGCAAATGGTGCCTGGACATATAAAGTTACAGTCCGATACAGCATCATATCCTGTGGGGTAATGCGGGAACGTGAACAAAAGAGGGTTAGATTTAGGGATTCTAACTGCAGAAGGGTTCACATTAGGAATTGTGATAGGCCTGTATGAAAAGATGTGCCTTGAAGCTGTAGAAATTGGGAGTTAATCTGATTGTCTGGGATAGAGCATTCTAGAGAAGTGGTGCAGCTCGGGAGAAGTCTTGTATACGAGCGTGGGAGGTTCTGATAATAGAGGATGTTAGTCTTAGGTCATTGAGTCAACAGAGAGCACGGGTTGGGCGATAGACAGACAGAGCTGAGGGAGGAAATGTAGGGAGGTGCAGCATTATGGAGAGCCTTGTGAATGAGGGGGATAAGGTTATATTGTATTCTGTATTGAATGGCAGCAAATGTAGTGACCGGCACAGACCGGAGGCATCGCTGTAGCATCTAGACTGATAGATGAGCTTGGCCACCGCATTCAGAATAGATTGTAGAGGGGAGAGTTTAGTAAGGGGAAGACCGATTAGTAAGGAGTTACAGTAGTCAAGGCGAGAGTGAATCAGGGCAACAATAAGGGTCTTTAAGGTATCTGTGGTAAGGAAAGGCCGGATTCTGGAGATGTTTTTGAGGTGGAGATGACATGAGCATGCGAGTGATTGGATATGGGGGTGAAGGAAAGGTCTGAGTCAAACAAAACCCCGAGGCAATGGGCATACTGCCTAGGAGTTATGGTAAGGCCGTAGACTGCAATGGAGATATCAGGGACAGATCTATTAGATGGTGGAAACAGCAGTAGTTCAGTCTTTGAGAGATTCAGTTTCAAATGATATTTGAGACAGCAGAGAGGAAGTCACTAGTTTTGTGTATTAGTGCAGGGGTCATTTCACAGGATGAGGTATATACTTAGGTGTCATCAGCATAAAGATAGTACCGGAAGCCAAATCTGGTGATGGTTTGTCCAATAGGGGCTGTGTACAGAGAGAAGAGCAGGGGGCCTAGGACAGAACCCTGAGGAACCCCAATAGCAAGGGGAAGAGGAGAGGAGACAGAGCCTGCAAAGGATACATGGAAAGTGCAGTCTGAGAGATAAGAGGAGCGCAATGTTCGTGAGGCCGACACAGCAGAGCATAGTGAGGAGGAGGTGGTGGTCAACAGTGTGAAATGCTGCTGAGAGATCCAGAAGAATAAGAGGAGAATAGTCCTCATTAGATTTATCTGTCAGGAGATCTTAAGTTGCAGGTCAACTTCGATGGTAGCATCCAGTCTAATTTATTTTGCAAAAAGACTGCGACTAATTCCTTACTCCATTCATCCTTTGCACATCCAACTGGCCTTGTAAGGGGAATTACAACTGGCCAATTTCTGAGAATACGCCATATTTGTTTCACAGACCAAACATCTGAACAATCAAGACAACTGGGTCATCAATTTCGACAGAGAAGCTTCTGTGAAAATTGGATCCAGAAGGGCTACATATGAGCTTGATCTACAAGTTGATGTGATCTTTTGAAAACTAAGAATTCAACTAAGAACTCAGACCATCAGATGAAGTTCATTACCTCTTTCAATTCCAGATGGTATGAGCTATGTTGTGCCCTAAATAAACTTTGGTATATTTTGATATGTGATCCCACCCTAAAACGACATGTGGGGGTTCAATTTTCTATTACATATAGACAGTCCAAGGTCAAGACTTATTAGTATGTAGCCATTTTCATGGCAATAAGACCAGGAATCCATTTGGTACAAAAGGTCCGAAACCCGGTTATCGCCCATGTGGGAAATGTGTGGCCTGTGCCAACACTGAGACCACAACTGTATTCTGGAATTCTGACCAGAGCCATCACTATAACGTTTTTTACTGACTTAGTTGTCAGTCTGCAGTGTGATCTACTTCGCTACATGTCCCTGTGGTCTAATATACATGGGTTTGACCACCTGTGAAATACGGTTTCAAGTAAGAGAACATGTCTTGGGGATACTGAACGCTCGAGATATAATGGAGATGGATAATTTCAAAACAATTCCTAAATATTTCAGGCTGTTTCACAATTCCGACACATCCCTACTCCGTTTTCAAGCAATATATCAGGTCACTGTTGGTCTAAGAACCGGCGACTGGAAAAAGCATTTAGCCCAGAAACAAAGTAGGGGACCTGTTCCTTGTCTCCCTTATTTTGCTTTGTTTGTCTCCCTTTTTTTAACTTTTTGTGCATGGTTCTTTGTTCTCTGGTTTCTTGTTATACTTGTACTTTTTGGTTTTATTATATTCTTTTAATTGTTTGTTATTTTCTAGTATGTAGGTCAGAGACTTCAGTTTGCATGTGATCAGATGGAATGACGGGTGTATCTTTTTCTTGTGGCATATGGACTCCATTATTTCTGCATTTTTTATGTTCATGGATTATTACGACTTGCTTGACCATTTTTATATGGTCATTTCACTGTAGCACTTTAATTAAGGGCATCTGTTTTTATGGCTATTTATATGTTTGTATCTATTCACATTATGTCTATTTCTATTACTATTGTAGCTAGCGCTGTATTGTCTGATTGCACTTTTGTATTGTCTTTTAGTTGTGGTTATTGTGATGCATATTAACTTCATGGTTGTTACTGTGAGTTGTTGAATTTGGTGTTCTAGGTGACCACTGCAGTCAATCACAGGCCTGTGCTTGACCATAGTGGTCACCTGGCACAAACAGCCCTTGGACCTGTAAACCAAACACTGGACCTGCTGCCACTGGAAACGGAAGACCGGGGAGAGGTGGGTAAAAAATTTTTATATTCAGCATTGCTATTGAACATTATAAAAAGAGCTGAATAACCCCTCTAATGTCAACCAAACCAAATGATTTTAGAGGAAGCGATGTCCCAACTCTCTTTGATGGCACGTGTAAGGATTGGCTATTGGATTTCAATGCCCTTTTGGGAGATAATTGAATTTCAGAAGTGTCTGGCATCTAGTCCCCTTTTCTTATTTGGGTTGGGAGGGACAACTCATTCAGCTGACAGCTATGTATGGTCAGCCTTAGATCCTACACATCTCAGAGACCTCAATCAAGGATTGGAGACAATGTGGCAGAATTATTATGCCTTGTATGCCACAAGTCATAAAAAGTCGCAATTTTTTGCACAAATCAAGGGCATGCTGGGGGGCAGGACCATTGGCTTTTCCAGATTTATTATCATTTATCCCAGGAATGTGGCATACATTATGCTGGAAATCTAGATATCCCTCCAGGCACACGTCCTAGCAGAAGGTGCACCTTATTTATGAAGAGACGTGTGCCTCCCTCATATATCAGGTGCATCCTCCACCAGTGAAGGGGTTATGAAGACTGGTGCTTATAATGCGAGTCTTCATAAATCTCCCCCACTGTGTTTGTAAAGCTTGAGAAATCATTTTATATAGTAGAGCAAACACAGGAGTTTCCAGGGACAGGTGGACGTGACTCAAGTTTAGCCACTTGAGTATTTTTTTTTTTTATAATTGTATCTAATGTGTAAACTCCATAAGATTGTTGGTTGTTTACTGTTTAACAAGCATTTTAATTGCCATGAATATAATGCCACATGTCAGCAGTGCTAGTATATCAGAAGGATAGTCTTTGTATATTGGCCTTCTAGTTGCTTTTTACTTTGTCCTCTACATACAGTGGGGAAAAAAAGTATTTAGTCAGCCACCAAATGTGCAAGTTCTCCCCCTTAAAAAGATGAGGCCTGTAATTGACATCGTAGGTAGACCTAAACTATGAGAGACAAAATGAGAAAACAAATCCACAAAATCACATTGTCTGATTTTTAAAGAATTTATTTGCAAATTATGGTGGAAAATAAGTATTTGGTCACCTACAAACAAGCAAGATTTCTGGCTCTCACAGACCTGTAACTTCTTCTTTAAGAGGCTCCTCTGTCCTCCACTCATTACCTGTAGTAATGGCTCCTGTTTGACATTGTTATCAGTATAAAAGACACCTGTCCACAACCTCAAACAGTCACACTCCAAACTCCACTATGGTGAAGACCAAAGAGCTGTGGAAGGACACCAGAAACAAAATTGTAGACCTGCATCAGGCTGGGAAGACTGAATCTGCAATAGGCAAGCAGCTTGGTGTGAAGAAATCAACCGTGGGAGCAATAATTAGAAAATGGAAGACATACAAGACCACTGATAATCTCCTTCCATCAGGGGCTCCACGCAAGATCTGACCCCATGGGGTCAAAATGATCACAAGAACGGTGAGCAAATATCCCAGAACCACACGGGGGGGACCTAGTGAATGACCTGCAGAAAGCTGGGACTAACGTAACAAAGGCTACTGTCAGTAACACACTACGCCACCAGGGATTCAGATCCTGCAGTGCCAGACGTGTCCCCCTGCTTAAGCCAGTACATATCCGGGCCCGTCTGAAGTTCGCTAGAAAGCATTTGGATGTTCCAGAAGAGTATTGGGAGAATGTCATATGGTCAGATAAAACCAAAGTAGAACTGTTTGGTAGAAACACAACTCGTCGTGTTTGGAGGAGAGTGAATGCTGAGTTGCATCCAAAGAACACCATACCTACTGTGAAGCATGGGGGTGGCAACATCATGCTTTTGGGCTGTTTCTCTGCAAAGGGACCAGGACGACTGATCCGTGTACATGAAAGAATGAATGGGGCCATGTATCGTGAGATTTTGAGTGCAAACCTCCTTCCATCAGCAAGGGCATTGAAGATGAAACGTGGCTGGGTCTTTAAGCATGACAATGATCCCAAGCACGCCGCCAGGGCAACGAAGGAGTGGCTTCGTAAGAAGCATTTCAATGTCCTGGAGTGGCCTAGCCAGTCTCCAGATCTCAACCCCATAGAAAACCTTTGGAAGGAGTTGAATTTCCGTGTTGGCCAGTGACAGCCCCAAAACATCACTGCTCTAGAGGAGATCTGCATGGAGGAATGGGCCAATATACCAGCAACAGTGTGTGCCAACCTTGTGAAGACTTACAGAAAACGTTTGATCTCTGTCATTGCCAACAAAGGATATATAACAAAGTATTGAATTGAACTTTCGTTATTGACTACTTATTTTCCACCATAATTTGCAAAAAAATTCTTAAAAAATCAGACAATGTGATTTTCTAGATATGTTTTCTCATTTTGTCTCTCATAGTTGAGGTCTACCTATAATGTCAATTACATGCCGGCCTCATCTTTTTAAGTGGGAGAACTTGCACAATTGGTGGCTGACTAAATACTTTTTTTTTTCCCCACTGTATGTCTATATAGAGTGACTGGGAAGTTAAACAGTCACTAACTTTCAACAGACTTTGCATAAATCAATAGTACAAGTGAATATAAGAAACTTTGTATTATATCTTAGCAGAGAAAAATGCTTCTTTCTCCACTTAGGCTCTTTTCATCCTTCCCCCACCCTTCTAAACTATCCACTACCTTTGAAATCTCTGCTGAACCGTTTTTGGTCATCCAGGACGGACTGCTAGCTTACTGAGGGATCAGCCTGCATCTGCGAATAGAGATCTATGGAGAGGGGAAGGGGATGAAGAGTTGGAAGGGACAGCGAAGCAGTAAGACACACACAGACATGATGCTGCACCTAATAGTAGATTAAATTTTTTTTTTTCAATCCAAGTACTTTATTCACACCAGTACTATTTTTCATGCTGAGTGAGTGAGAGAACATCAGGTAACAAGTTCTCCTGTTTTCTTCATGTGAGAGACATCATAGTATCCTGTCTGTACCCACCACCTCAAGGAGAACTCAGAATTTCAGATAGCGCAAAATCTTCCAAAGATAAACTTTTAACTATTTTGTTAAATATATAGGGGGATATTTATTATGACTGACTTCACTGAAGATTTTATACACTGGTCCTAATCTATGGCCTGCTGAGGTGCAAATATTTGTTCACTCACAAATTTTGGTCCAGACTTAAAAAGGACCTTTCATGTCCTCATGGACATGCAGTTTTATATACTGCTAGAAAGCCAACAGTGCGTTGAATTTAGCGCACTGTCGGCTTTCCCGTTATGTGTTCCTGGGCTGGAGATATCGCTGCTGTTAGTTTCAGCACCGATCTCTCCCCACCGTCAGAAGGGCGTTCCTGACAGTCTAGCTGAGCTGTGAGGAACGCCCCCCGGACAGTACTCATCCATAGATTTGTACTGTCAGAGGCGGAGTTCCTTATCGCCCAGCGATGACGCTGAGCTATGAGGAACGCCCTCCCAGTACAGGGCTATGGACGAGGGGGTTCCTCACAGCTCAGCTAGACTGTCAAGAACGCCCTTCTGACGGCACATAATGGGAAAGCCGAATTCAGCACACTGTCGGCTTTCTAGCGGTATATAATACCGCAGGTGCATGGGACATTATACTGTGTGAAGGGGCCACTATGGGACATGATACTGTGTGGAGGGTTCGCTGTGGGACATTATACTTGGGGAAGGGGCCACTGTGGGACATTATACTGTGTGTAAATAGGGCCAGCAAAGGGAGCATTTTGCCATGTGGGGGCCAGGAAAGGGGGTGCTATGCCATGTGGGAATGGGGTGGCCAAAGTCAAAAGTTTGCTATGGGACCCAGTCTTTACTAGTTACACCCCTGGACCACGGAGTTCAATAAACATAGACTTGGTGGAGGTGTCAAGAAAAATCAAACAATGATGTTCACCTTTCCTCATCTCTCCGGGACTCCAATGAGGCATCCAGTTCTGTCCTGTGATGTCTTGCAGCCTCCTCTGTGACATCACTGAACTAGGGGACCACTGAGGCCTGTGATTGGGTCTCAGCAGTCATGTGGGGCACGCTGATGTGATAACACTTTATTTTTTTCCTCGCACTTTACCCAGGCCTTCACTTATCATACTCTGGGGTCTAACGAATGATAATGATTTGCTAGTCATGAACCTCAAAAACAAACCTGGCTCAATGTGAACTGGTTTGACCATTTCTAGTCGAGATGCAGAAAAAAGACCCTTCCTTGGAAGAACATATATAGGTGACAATGTAAGAAGTGGTTCTATGCTACAAGCTGCTACTGTGTAGAAACCATACTGTAAGAGGACAGACAAAGTCACAGCAATGTACAGCTAGAGAAGACACACATCATGTAATTCGTCATGTGTAACTGGATTTCTGAAAAGACTTGACTGCCCTTTTGCATTGATTCAACAGACTTGCCTCGGATACACAATCTATGTAACTTTTAGGATTTACGCCATACATTCGCGTGCTTTCCTTGTGGCTTTTTTCATGACTTCAATCAATGTTTCCATGGCAACATCCCTCAGTTGGGAATACACAGTGATAATAATTAGTAGCCACGGTTCAATGGCTGTTTCCTCAGTAGGAAGGTTAGATGTAACCCTTAGCTTCAAGAAACATCTCTTTTAGCTAGAATTATGATGTGGTCAGGACAGGCATGACTGTAAGAAGAGATATGAAATGCCCCGGCCATGGTTTTAAATGGAGATCTTGTGATTTGAGTCACATCAGAGATAAAATGGAGAGATCACAGTCACAAGGAAATGTAAAATATCGCTTATCAGCCAATGAGATATTACACTATATAGTACAGTAACATTAGTGACTGGTGTGAGTTGCCATACAGGAATATTGGACTCTTGTTGTTGGGTATCCATAAAGATTACAACCAAAAGGAATCCTTGTAGTGGGCCATCCGGTGGTTAAGTTATCATTATGGGTGTCTACACAGGGGTGCACCAGAGGGAGGTTTCTACTACCTGGAAATCCATATGGTTCATCCTGGCACTTCTGAACTTATTATTAAAGTCTAAGAACCAGAGAGAAGTCAATCCGGAGCCAGCGACATGATCCAGTTTCATCTGTGTCTGCCTTTTCAGGATGTACCAAGACCTGTGCACTGATTCCTCATGAGAACAGGGCTAGGGGTGTATTACTTTTTTTTTTTAACTTTTAGAGCTCTATTTCTTTGTGAGGTACCCCAAGGGGAGAAACTAAGAATTCATCATACTGTGTAGGATACACTAAGGGGGCATTATACTGTGTGGAGCATTAGTAGGGTATCATACTATATGGTGAGGCACTAAAGGGTTATCATACAGTGTAAGGTGCTCTAAGGGGGCTTTAAGGAGTGTGGTGCATTAAAAGGGTATTATGCTATATAGTAAGGCATGGAGGGGCCATCATACTGTCCGTGGACACTGCAGGGGCATCATACTGTTTGAGGAACATTAGGAGGATATCATACTATGTGGTGAGACACTAAAGGGTCATCATACTGTGTGGGATGCTCTAAGGGGGCATTGAAGAGTGTGGTGCATTAAGAGGGTATTCTATATGGTGAGGCACGAAAAAGGCATCATAATGTCTGGGGGCACTGAAGGGGCAACATACTGTGTGAGAAGCACTAGGAGGGCGTCAGTCTATGAGGAGTGTATTAAAGGGCTTCATGCCGTGTAGGAAACACTAAGAGGGTATGGTTCTGTGTGATGGCACTAAGGGACATTACATTGTTAGGGGGCACTATGCTGTGTGGGTGCACTAAGGAGCCACCATCACTTTGGAGACCCCTACTGTGTGCCACACAAAGAGGGCACAGTGAAAGTTTGTGGGGGCATCATACTTCGTAAGAGGAACTAAAGGGGATATTATTCTGTGTGAGGATACAAAGATGTCACTATGGAAGTTTACTAGGGTGCCATTACTATAAGTTAAAGGGGTTGTCCAGGCTTTCTTTTATGGCCTATCCTCAGGATAGGCCATATATACAGTATATGCTCAGTAGGTCCAGGACTGGTTGATTTGTATAAAGGGGACTAAATGGGACTAAATAGGTTTAGAGGCAAGACTTAACATCCCACGCACAAAGTAGGGAACATGCTAATATTTTAGTTGTGTTCAGTTGGAAATGTGTACATTCCTACACAGTAACCTTCTCTAGTGGCAGCTGCAGGCAGACAGAAATGTATTCTTACTCTATGAATGTGTGAAGGCAAACAGGGCATTTGGAGCTTTGTATCAAAACCCAAAACCTCTTAACCACTTCAGTACCAGGCCAATTTCTGGTTCAGGACCAGACACATTTTTGGGTTTTTTGTATGTGAGGTTTTGAGGGCTGTAACATTTTTATCATATGCGTTATTCAACTAATTTCTGCGTCTTTTTTCGGTGACACATAGGGCTTTATTTTTATGTTTTTTATTTTTGCATGTGTTTTTAATTTTTTTTTATATCCGGGAAAATATAAACAAAAGAGGAGGGAAAACGTGTCCGTTTTTCACTTTTCATATTATTATTATTATTATTTTTATTATTATATATTTTTTTTTTATTTAAAAAAAACTTTTTAAAATAGTTTTTCCTCTCCGTTACAGTAATTTTTATTTTGTATGGAGTCGTCAGGGGTGGGGCTATAACCTTTAATAAGAGCGTGTTATTGACGTATTATTTATTTATTTTTTTACTTGTGTTCCCATAAGGTCATAATAGGCCTTTAGGGACATCTAATCACTGTGTTGTGTGTGGGTTTTTTTTTTTTTTTTTTTTTTTTTTGGAAGGGAGGTCGATTTCCCCTGTAACTGGGGCTAAATGTAAAGGTACATTTATCCCCAGTTGCAGGAGGAATACAGCCTCCTGCCTATTACTATAGAGCTGATCTGGGTCCTGTAAGACCCAGCAGCTCTAACAGACTCTGATTCCGGTGGATCACGTGACCGCCAGGTCAGAGGGGAGCCGCATCATGGCGGCGCCCATAGCGGTGTATACAGCGCTCATTGAGCACTGTATACACGGTGATCAGAAACCTTCCCTGCCTTTTTTCTGGGAGCTCCGACTGAAGTTACAAATCGTGCAGCTGCTGAGTTCTTCTTGGACGTACCATTACGTCCTTGCAGAACAAGACAACCACCTTCCAGACATAAAAATCCAATGGGTGGTCCGGAAGTGGTTAAAGGGGTTGACCAGTTTCAGACAAATATTGATGGACAAATGTTATTGTTTGTATAATGAAAATTTGAACAAATTTCCAATATACTTTGTATCAATTCCTCAGAGTTTTCTAGATCTTTGCATGGTGTCATTGTTTGATTACTTCCAGTGGATAAAAATCAGTCCATGGTCATGTGGTGAGCACACAGGTGCACAGCTCGTTACCAGGCAGATGTCTGATTACTGTGCTGTGACTGTATTCTGATCCTCCGGTCACACTCAGATCAATCTATTCCCTTCATACATGTGACATAAATCAATACTAATATACTACCAATAAGTAGGATATAGATGCAAGTGAGTATGTCTGCAGAATCAGATTCTACAGGGTGTGTGTAACGTCCTTGCCCATTCGGACCTTTGCACCATCCTCTTGCCGCATGCTACGGCGCAGTCCATATATGATCCTCTGCTCCTGTCGTTTTTGCACAGCTGAGTATTCGTTGCAGTGTACCATCCAGCCAGTGCTATGAGTTCCTCTAGTTATTTAAGAGTTAACAGTAGTAGTTCTTTAATTGACATCTTTGCTTGCCAATCTAGCATGGGACGGATTCTTGTTACCCTTTATATAGATTTCCAAACCTCTCTTGGTTGCTTGCTATTAGACTGTCTGAGCATGCTAAGAGTTATACTGTTTTGCTTATTATCTATTTCTGACCTTTTCCCTTTGACTATTCTCCTGGTTCTGATTCTGTACTTCGCTGCCTGATTTGGTTCTGACCCTTGGCTCTCTTATTACCCGGGTCTGTTTGTTTGCCTTGTCCGTGTTTTGTGTTTTCACTTGTATTATAGGAAGGGACCGTCGCCCAGTTGTCCTCTACTGCCTAGAGTAGTTGAGGCAAGTAGGTAGGGACTGGGGGTGGGTCCAGCATTAGGACTCCGTCTCTGTCGTTCCCCTTCCTCCCAGGTTCCAGCAGAGACTACTGGGGAATTACTTAACTGGAAATTCCCTAACAGTGTGTTTATTGTCGGTTGCCATAGAGACACATAGGCCTGCACAGAAGCTGTGAACATAAAACGGCAGGACTTTTTTTTTAAAGCAAATCTAATTGTAAAATACCTAATTTTTTATTTTAGATGACGTGACAAAATAATTATACGGTTCCTATATCATCCTTGCTATATTTTCAAAAACACTAGTCCAGTGTATCTGTATCTGAAGATACAGCAGCCAAAATGGCTACATGCAATTTCAGTAAAAACCGATGTGATAATTGGGTTATTATCTTTTCAGCGTGAAGTGTCCAGCACACATTACACCAGATGCCTCTATGCATAAAATAACTTTATCTTAATCTCAATAATCCTCTCAAACCACAAATTGGGAAATATTTAACAGATAAAATGCACATTATTAGAACTGGAGAGATTAGGAAATGACTTGTTTCTGCCAGGTTATAGTAAGAAGCATCGGCTCAGGAGTACGAGTGTAACATATGTAATTTGTATAATGCATCAGGCTGGTATTGTTGTAAATGTATTTAATCCTTTAGTGTTCTCATGGTAACCAAATGTCTAGAGAGCTTTGTGCATCATGCAATTAATCATTACTGAGCATGGGCACGCTGACATCTGTGCCCAAAGTTACCAGAGTAGTTTACCCTGGCAGGAGAAATCCCTGCTGAACACTAGTAAACATTACTAGCTGATGGAAAAATAGCACAGGAACGTGTCCAGTCTGACAGCATGAAGGCAGAGTCCATTTCTTTCATCTAGCTTTCAATAAACCAGAGACTCTGATGATCCTGCTCTTGTTTCATATGATCAGAAACATAAGCGTAGCAGAGAGAGCCTTGGGAAGTATGGTAGCTCACTGGTTACAACTGTTAGGTTATAGCTTTGAAGTCTTCGGTTTGAATCTGACTACGACTACATCTGCATGAAGTTTGTTTGTGGCGGTTTCCTATCTTCCACACTGTAAAGATATATTATACCTTAAAAGAAACCTGTCACATTGAAAATGCAGACAGCAAGGGCGAGGTACAGAATGTCTCTGTAATGGTAGCAACAAGTAGCAGTCGAAGGAGAAGTGCAACATTACATTGCAAAATCAATATCTGGTCGTTATATCAGTAACAATCATTTGAGACAATAATAAGATCGGGGGTGGGGAGGAGAAGGTGAAGGTGATGTATAATAGCTGTGCCCAGCTACCTAATTCTTACATTCTGAAGATCTCACCAGCCCCTATTATCAGGGGAGGGGAGGGGGGTCTACAATGTTGTGGTATAAGAAGTTTTGCTGTTAGCATATGAAAATCTAGGTAATTTCTAGCCAGTTTAAAAGCGGCTGAAACTTTGTAGATTAAAAGTGTGGGAAGTGGGGATGGGGCAGAGACCTCCCGCTTATGAGCCAAGTGATCTCCAAAAAGGTCTAATACAAGCCCACCAGATGTGTATATAGATCCTTTGTTGGTTCCACACCTCCAACAGAAGGTGAGATCTAATCTATGTTAATATTCCTTTCTGCTGTCCCACCTGGTGAGAAGTTTATATGAGTTCTCTTGGACCAACACACACCTGCAGAAGTCATGGGAGTTTTGTAAGATGGTGATGACATTGTTATGAGACCAAGATAAGCCAATAGAGCGAGGGTTGTTGGGAGCAGCTTGTCCAAGATAAGCCAATATAAAGCCTTGTCCAACCAAGTCTCTATATCTTTAAAAAGTAATTTGGTTGGAGGGTTGGGAAAGCGGATGAGAGTATCCAACCACAAAGGGGGTGGTAGAGTGGGAGAAAGAACATAACTTTAAATAACTTACATTACCTACTGAATATTTTTATAAAACAACTACGTGGATATGATCATAACAAACTCCATCCTCTTTGAATTCTATGGTTTTACATAACAGGACATGATAAAAAAAAAACATCTGCCCATTAGAAGGTGTTAAAATGAACACCTTCATTCTATAACACAACATGAACAACAACACATGGCAAATTATTTAACAAAAACTAGGCAAAATGCAGAAGCAATCTGTGAAAAATGAAGTACACCCTTACTGCTTCCATTGGAATGAAGAGGGTAAGTAGCAGCCAGGTGGTGGTAATCAAATGACCTTGATTAATTGATCATCAGGAACTGTGATCACCTCTATGAAAGCAAAAGTTTTGACAGTTTGCTGGTCTGGAGATTTCAGACATGAGTTAACACAATGCCAGGGAGGAAAGACATAAGCAATGATCTTAGATGCAATTGTTGCTGCCTATCAATCTGGGAAAAGTTATCAGGCCGTTTCCAAGCAATGTGAAGTCCATCAGTCTAAAGTGAGAAACATTATGTATTTGTGGAATACATTCAGGACAGTTGACAATCTAAGATTGGGTTCACACTGGTGGTGTTAATGTTTGTTGCTGTCATCCTGTGATGTTCCATTAAATGACAGATGCAGATGGAGCCCCCTGGTGTCCCTCTGCATTCATCACAATGTAAAAAACATGATGGAAGCTTACTTCCATCATGTTTTTTACTTTTCTGATGGAAGAAAAAGTTGTGCATGTGGGACTTTTTTCCGTTACTAAAGTAAACAAACTTAAAAGGAGGAAAGTGTTCGTCATGTTTTTTACATTAGTGTCAATGGCAGCGGACACAGATGGAGGGGGCTCAGTCTCTGTCTGTTACTCTACTACCGTTAATGTCTGTTGCTGTCATTGTTGTCAATGGCGGACATTAACAAAGACAATGTGAACCCACCCTTACCGAGAGTGGATGTCCCAGCAAATTCATACAAAGTGTGGATGTTTGGCCATAATGCACAGCGCCACATTGGGTGAAAACCAAACACAGCATATCAACACCAAACACTTAATACCAACTGTAAAGCATGGTGGTGGAGAGGTAATGATTTGGGCTTCGTTTGTAGCCACAAGACCTAGACAACTTGCAGTCATTCAGATGATCATGAAATTCGCTGTATAACAAAGTATGATGTGAGGTCTTCTATCCAACAGCAAAAGTTTGGCTGAGACTGGGTCATGCAACAGGACAATGATCCCAATACATCAGCAAATCTACAACCGATTGAAAAAGAAAATAATGAATAAAGGTGTTTTAATAGCCCAGTCACAGCCCAGGCCTCAACCCAGTTTGAGTTTACATATATATTTTAGGACTAAAAAATCCAGCAAATCTGATAGTATGACATCGATTAAGTTTCATTGATGCTAAATTAAATATTTTCATCACTTTATTCTATATGCTAAGGATTCCTAGGCTAAAGGACTTTTTGGCTTAGATAACCTATTCTTATAAGAGGAAAATCCCCATTTCAGGACCATCATCTATTTGTGAAAGCAGAGAGTGACTACAAAGAATTATCTTGCTCTGGAGGATTTGGCATGTCTGTACATTACATAGCCCATTGATTTCAATTAAAGTTATGTAATTCTTCATTTCCCCTGTGATGGCGCTGCAGGAAACTGAACACTTGTTGCCAAAGCTTCCTCCCAATGATCACAGATGATCACTGCTCTAGTGTCAGTATCTTTTAGTAAGACAGACAAATTATATATCTGTCAATGTCTTGAAGAAAGAGGTTTTATTATCACTTGGTAAGCGGTGCTTTCTGTAACTTTAAATGGTCGGGAACAAAAAGCCATTGATTTCAGTGTTGAGTGCGCAAGCATGAGTGGCCTCCATACTCTGCTGCAATCACTAGATGTATGAAGGGGTGAAGGTGTCCTTTCCATCTACAGACTCCTGAGATTACTTTGTTAAAGACACAGGTGGCTACCAACTTTCAAACCCCCACCAATGTAACCAAATGCCAAAGGTGGAGAGATGGGCGAACCTCTCAAGATTAATTTTGTTTCCGGTTTGGGTCCAACATTAGGGCTAGTGTATATACACACATGGACAAAATTGTTGGTACCCTTCATTTAATGAAAGAAAAACCCACAATGGTCACAGAAATAACTTGAATCTGACAAAAGTAATAATATATAAAAATTCTATGAAAATGAACAAATGAAAGTCAGACATTGCTTTCCAACCATGCAAGATCTCTGTACTCGTTGTCTCAGCTGGGGGCACCTCTGTGGGTAGTCCTTCTTTAAGGCACAGCTTCAGACGGTTTCGGTGTACTACTTGGGGCTGTCTCCCAGGTTTAGAGATCTCATACACGTCGGATTCAGGATATGGTATGGAGATGACACTGTATGGTTCTTTCTCCCAGAATGGATCCAATTTCCCATTCCGATGGTTATTCCTTAACCATACACGGTCGCCAACTTTCAGGGGCGCTGCATGGGCGCGATGGTTGTAATCCTCCTGTTGTCTCCTACGAACCTCATCCATGCGCGTTTCAACTATCTCTTTAGCTTCCTCCATACGTCGGCGGTGTTCAACAACCCAGTCTGTTATGGGTAGTGGATTGATGGTGTCAGGGACCTTCACACCAAGGGTTAAGTCTGAAGGAAGTTGACCTTGTCTTCCAAACATTAGATAAAATGGTGCGTATCCCGTAGATGTTTGGGGTGTGTTGTTGTAAATATAGGCCAAGTCCTTGATACGCTCAGGCCACTCAACACCAGGTGTAACTGCGGCTGTTCTTAGCATGCCGATGATCACTTGATTTGCCTTCTCGCACATACCATTCCCTTGAGGGTGATACGCTGTGGTTCGCAACTTCTTGCAGTCTTGGAACTGACACAGCTCACGGAACAATTGGGATTCAAACGCCGATCCACGGTCGGTGAGGATATGCTCAGGACAACCGTAATGGCGGACAAACTCTGTGTAGAAGGTCTCAGCCGTAGTTCTTGCGGTAAGATCTCTGACAGGCACGATGACAAGGAACTTGGAGTAATGATCCACCATTGTCAGAGCGTAGCTGTAGCCGGAACGTGTGGGACCCAACTTCACATGGTCCAGAGCAACAATTTCACACGGCTTTTGAGTCTTAATTGGATGTAGAGGGGCCTTCTGATCTCTTCGACCTTCCTTGGTGATACTACAGGCGGGACACTCTCGGCACCAACTCTCAATGTCACTCCTCATCCCAACCCAATAGAAGCGACGACGGATGGTAGCTTCGGTCTTTTGTACCCCGAAGTGACCGGATCTGTCATGATACGCCTCAAGTATCATCTGTGCGTCTCTTCTTGGTACGAGGATCTGATGAAGCCTTTCACCTGTGACAGGATCAAGAGTGTTTCTAAGTAGAAGGCCTCGTTGGACAAACAGGCGCTTCCTCTGTCGCCAAAGGCGTTTTAATTCCACGTCATGAAGACCTCTCTTTACACGGGTTGGTATTCTTCCTGTAAGCAGGAAATCTGACAATTCTCCTAAAACTCTGCTCTCTTCTTGGAACGTTTTCCACAGAGATGGCTCCTGGAGGGATTCGGCAGCTGTTTTCGCCAGAGATTCTCCTTCTACAGGGACACCAATAGCAACCTGTTGGGCAAACTTGTTGTAGAATGATGGCATCTCCACCTCTTCCCAGATGTCTTCTCGGGGTGGTTCTTCTCCCACAGGCAACCTTGAGAGTGCATCAGCGTTAGCGTTGGACTTGCCACTGCGATACTTGACAGAGAACTTGTAATTCGCGAGTCTTGAGGCCCACCGTTGTTCAAGGGCTCCCAGTCGAGCAGTGTCCAGATGCGCCAACGGATTGTTATCTGTGTACACGGTAAAGGGTGTGGCAGCCAGGTAGTCTTTAAACTTCTCTGTCACGGCCCAGACAAGCGCCAGAAGTTCGAGTTTGAAAGAACTATAGTTCTGGTCGTTCTTCTCCGCGCCTCTCAGACTCCTGCTGGCGTAGGCGATGACTCGCTCTTTGTTGTCCTGAACCTGGGACAACACTGCACCCAAACCTTGGTGACTTGCATCTGTGTACAAGCGGAATGGCTGACTGTAGTCGGGATAGGCTAGAATTGGTGGTTGCGTCAGAAGTGCTTTAAGCACTTGAAAGGCTTCCTCTTGACGCGCTGTCCAGTCTACCGGAAGCTTTCGGTTGTAGTTTTCTCTGGGACAACCGCGCAACAACTCGTTCAGAGGCTCGGCTACTTGGGCGAAGTGTGGTATGAAACGCCGGTAGTAACCTGCGAATCCAAGGAAGCTTCGGACTTCTTTGACGGTTGTTGGTCTTCGCCAGTTCTGGACTGCAGTGATCTTTTCAGGATCAGGTTGGACGCCTTGTGCGCTCACGACATGCCCAAGGTAGTGAACTTGGGGTTTCAACAGGTGGCACTTGGAGGGCTTCATCTTTAGGCCGTGCTGTATAAGTACCTTGAATACCTCGGACAGGTGACGAAGGTGTTCTTGGTATGTCCGGGAGAATACAATAACATCGTCCAGGTACAGTAGCACACTCTGGAAATTCTCATGACCGAGGCACCTCTCCATAAGCCGTTGGAATGTGGCTGGGGCATTACATAGCCCAAATGGCATACTATTGAATTCAAAGAGTCCCATCGGGGTCGTAAACGCAGTCTTTTCACGATCTTCAGGCGCCATAGGGATTTGCCAGTATCCACTGGTTAAGTCCAGGGTCGAGAAACAGGTAGCTGATCCCAAAGCCGTTAGAGATTCCTCAATCCGCGGCAATGGGTATGCGTCTTTGTGCGTGACGTTGTTGAGTTTACGATAGTCCACACAAAATCGTAGGGTTCCGTCTTTCTTCTTGACAAGGACTAGCGGGGCTGCCCAGGGGCTGTTACTCTCCCGGATGACATCAGCATCTCGCATCTCTTGTATCAACTTTTTCACCGGTTGGTATATCGCTGGTGGTATTGGACGGTGACGCTCCTTGATTGGATGGTGGTCGCCAGTCAGAATGCGATGTTGTATGGTCGTGGTCTTACCAAAGTCCAATGGGTGTTTGCTGAATGCCTGTTGGTAACGCTTGGCCACATTGCGAACCCCATTGATGTGCTCTATAGGGGTATTGGCGTCTCCCACGTTCAATTCATCCCACCAGGACTTCGTGGCTCCATTCTGAATGTTCTCAGCAGCTTGGGTGGAACGCTGTGTGGCGGTAGAATCACCAGAGAGAATGTCTTCTGGTGCTAACCGGTGTAGCAGGGCCACAGAGTGGAACTTGTGGAGGTTCACGGGAGCATCGCCCAAGTTGACTAAGCGGACAGGAACACGTCCATTGGAAACTGTGACAAGGCTGCGGGCAGCCATCACAAGTGGTTGGCCATCTACCTGTATGGGTTGTAGCAAGGCCTCGTAGTCCTGATTTTCTATGCCCGGACGGGCACGGCACCACACCATAGTTTCTGTTCCAGGCTGTAGGGTTACTGGACGGGTATCTTGGATCCGGACTCGACCAATTTCACCTTGTTTGTTGGCGAACTTGTGCTGGGCATTGAGTACACGAATGGCCCGCTGAATGGTCTGCTGGTCACTGGGAGAAGCTGTAAGGAGAGAGGCATGCAAGGCATCCAACACTTCTGCAAAGCAATGGCGTAAAACATTCATGCCTAATATTACAACTGCAAACCTATCATCCTCTACATCAGTGACAATTACACCCTGTCTAGGCAGTTTCAAGTCCCCAATCTGGATAGTGGGTTCCCAATAACCCTGCTGTGGTATGGGCTGTCCATTGCTGGCACACAGATTTATCCATGTGTCAGGTGTTCTATTCAACACACCTAAGTCCCAATGTTCAAGGAACACCTGCTTGCGCAGGGTTGTTACCTGAGATCCAGTGTCCACCAACGCTGTCAGAGGGACGCCGTTCACCCGGATTGTGATGTGTGGGCAGGCTGAGACGAAGCGTGACAATGGCACTGAAGATTCACCTGGGCCCTTCTTCTTTCCTCCCGAGGGGCGGCCCGCTGCCTCGGGGGTGGCCCGTTTAACTGAAAACACTGAGGCCTGGTGTGTCCATATCTATGGCAATAGGTACAGTATGGCCTCTCACTCTGCGGAGGTTTCACTGAAGACGGACGTCTGGGCGGCGACTCAGGTGAGATGTTGAGACTTCGCAAAGGATCACTGGACGATGAAGACGGCTGGGTCAGACGATCTAGACGGACGGTGATCTGTTCCATGGCACGGGTCAGATGATCCACTCGGGCCAGAAGGTCATCTCTGGAGTCTGCTGGTGTAGTCTGCGCAGTTTGGGCAGCAGGTGAGGTACCCAGAGGTAGTGACAGGACAACTGGAGCGATGCTTGTTGAGGGTCCAGGTGAGGGAGCACAGATGACTGGGCTCGGCTGGGGCTGCTCCTGTCCCAAGACCTGGATGGCAAGGGCCTTGAAGTCAGCAAACGTGATGCTGGGATGTTGTGCAGCAAGCATTCGCAACTGACTCTGGAGCAATGTGGTACCCGCCCCTTCTATGAAGCGGTCAAGCAAGATTTTATCAGAGTCCACATTTTCACGTGGATCCACTTGCACCACAGCTCTGAACGCCTCTTGGAGGGATAAAGCATAGTCCCGCAGGGTCTCACCAGGTAGTTGTCGTCTGGAAAAGAAGCGCATCTTTACCTCGGAGACAGATCGCACGTCAAAGTTCACCTGGAGTTTGTCCAGAATTTGCCCAGGGGTTCTTTTGTCAGAGGCAGGCCAGGATTTGACCTCCCTAGCTGCAGCACCCTCAAGCTGGCCCAGCAGGATCTGTATCTGCTGTTCTGTATTCAGAGGATAGAACTGGAAGAGAGACAGCATCTTCTCACGAAAGTCCCTGAGGGTATGCGCCTCCCCTTTGTAGCGCGGCAGCCATGGTACACCAGGGTAAAATGGCATGGAGAATGGTAGGCTGCTCGCCATGGGCACTGCTGGATCACTAGAAACAGATGGCACAATGTCACTTTGCTCAGTCATGTTGTTTGCAGGTATGACTGAAATTAGGTCGCCGTCTCTTTAAGAAACTCAACTGCTTGCTGGCAGGGAATGGAGACTACAACTTGGAATGCTGTAGCTATTAACAGAGTCACTGTGATGCAGGCTGACGGTGTGCTCCCCCTCTTTAATGGTGGCACTCCCCACGGACACGGAAAACACTCGCTGGGGCCGTGGGAGGACTGAAGACAAGGACAGGGAGGCACAGTACTCACCGACAGCAGCTGCAGCGTGGACCGGAGATCAGCGGTGCACAGCAGGGACGGTGATGCGGCACCGGAGAGTCAGAAATGGCGCCGGCACGTTCGCCTTTCACTTTCTTGTATGGGTGCACTGGAGCATTGCGCTCAGCATTCTGGGCTCTCCTAAGATGGCGGCAGATGGGTCTCCTGGCCTCATGGGCAGTGCTAAAAATCTCCCGCACTTTTGCAAGGTTCAGTTAACCCTTTGTGGGCGTTCTTACACAGCGATGTGGCGCAGCAAACAAGTCCTGGGCGTTTTAACTCTTCCAGGGCTGTAACACACTGAGAGGACAGTCTTTATGGCTTACTTCAGGGGTATAGGGCTCCCCCTCTTTGTTGCAAGCACTCTCAGGGAATAAACTTGATCTTAGCAAAGTCCACAATAAAGACCGATGCTCTGGAGACAATTTGGCGCACTTTTCGTGGCGACTTTCTCAAAATGGCACACACCCGTATCCTGTTCGTGACGCCAGTTTTTCTTGCGGTGACCAGATGGAAGGTAACGCTGCAGTTGGGATTGCGGGGTGCAAACAGCGCAGACTTGTCACGGTCTCTGGGCACGAGGGCGCAGCGCTGGTGCTGTCCCACGTTACCACCACTGGTACCGGTGATGAGGGGGCTGCACAAATGTTGGTGGTGATTGTTCCCCCGGGGCGCTTCCCCTATACTGTGCCGACTGGTGGTGTTTGGGGCGCCCTGATGTTGTCGGTGCAGAGTCAGACACAGAAACGGTTGTAAAGTTGAACTTTTACTTCCATGGGTGTGGAGGCACAAATGCTTAAACAGTTTCTTCAATACAAAACAACGGGGTACGCCTGGTGACACAGCAAAGTCCTGGGGTGCAGGGTAGACTTGATGAAAGGTGTTCCTAGCCCCTTATACTTCAGTGTTACAGCCCTAAGGTGCGTCTGGGCTCCTATTTGGCTCATAGGAGGATGCCCACCATGATACTAGTACATAATATTCCCCACTCACGTTATGTGGTCCTGATAGCTCAGAGTTTCGGGGTGCAATAGTCAGGGTGGCAGGATATTCCACAGGTCTGGCCTTGGCCCCTGGATCCTGTGATACTTGCTATGGAGCACGTGTTCCAGAATGTTCTCTCCACAGTCTCAGGCTGACAAGATGATGACGAGTGACTTCCTTCAGGGCGATGGCTAGGCAGACAGGGGACAGGATCTTCTGAATAGCTGGAGTATGTCAGCTCTCCAACCTTCCTGGGCCTGTCTAGGACTTGAGATTCCTGCACTAAACTCACTGCTTTCTTCACAGGACATCACACTTATCTCCTCACCTCCTCCTCCTAACACTCCACACTTCTAACTCCTCACACGCAGGACCTTCCTGCAGGGGTGATACCATGGGGACCCAGTGATCAGCTGACTCCTCCCCTTTTCCCAGGCGATGTCCTCCCATTGGACATTTGGTTACTATTCAATCCTATGGGAGGTGTAATGCATGTGTGAGGCTCACTAGGTGGCGCTGTGTTGTGTGAGACTCAGGACCCCCTGCTATGTGACACAGGCTATGAAGCAACAGGAAATAATACAATGATACAGAGATCACCCTCAGCCCAGCCATAGCCAGCTCTGGGATGCCACAGCTGCAACAGAATTTTTTTTTTAAAAGAAAACTCATGAAACAGGCCTGGACAGAAATGATGTTTCCCTTAACTTGATATTTTGTTGCACAACCTTTTGAGGCAATCCCTGCAATCAAACGATTCCTGTAACTGTCAATGAGACTTCTGCACCTCTCAGCAGGTATTTTGGCCGCTCCTCATGAGCAAACTGCTCCAGTTGTCTCGGGTTTGAAGGGTGCCTTTTCCAGACGGCATGTTTCAAAGATGCTCGATAGGATTTAGGTCAGGGCTCATAGAAGGCCACTTCAGAATAGTCCAATGTTTTCTTCTTCGCCATTATTGGTTGTTTTTAGCTGTGTGTTTTGGGTCATTATCCTGTTGCAAGACCCATGACCTGCGACTGAGACCAAGCTTTCTGACACTGGGCAGCACATTTCTCTCTAGAATCCCTTGATAGTCTTGAGATTTCATTGTACCCTGCACAGATACAAGACACCCTGTGTCAGATGCAGCAAAGCAGCCCCAGAACATAACAGAGACTCCTCCATGTCTCACAGTAGGGACAGTGTTCTTTTCAAGATATGCTTCATTTTTCCATCTGTGAAAGCTGATGTGCCTTGCCAAAAATTTTGATTTGTCTCATCTGTCCATAGGACATTCTCCCAGAAGCTTTGTGGCTTGTCAACATGTAGTTTGGCAAATTCCAATCTGGCTTTTTTAAGTTATTTCTGTGACCATTGTGGGTTTTTCTTTTATTAAACGAGGGGTACCAACAATTTTGTCCACGTGTGTATATAGTGTTTATAGATAGTGTAGAACACTGTCAGGGCTCCTAGGAACCTATCTATCCAATTTCTAGCTCTCTAAGACAAACACAGCCAAAGTTATGTCAAAGTGACAGTGACATTATTATACTCTGTGGTCTCTTGGAATATTTGGGTCAAACCTCTTCTCTAATAAGCCATTAATGTCTGGTAGATGAAGTTCTCACCTTTAGGATCAGCGCCCATTTCTAGAACAGGAATTTCCCTGACCCTCCAAGCCCTGCCTGATCTTGAGGCTGTTGTGGAAGAAGAGGTCGTCACACATGCACGTCTCTTTCCATTCACTTTTATGGAAGTTCTGAAAGCAGGACGCTGAGGTACTGTCATGGGAATGTGAACAGGGGTGTACACAGGATTTTCCAGAGAGGGGGTTCAGGGAAGGGGGAATAGGTGACATATCGTGTATCAATTTAGGAGATGCGTATCATGGGGGACATATCATCGATGAGCATATATCTTGGGGGCTCTTCCCCCACACACACTATAGTGTTCTCTAAGAGACTTAAAGTGTCCCCCTACATCTCAAACAATATAGGGCCCCCAGGTCCCACACAGTAAAGTATCCCCAAACTATAACACTTCTTGAGAGTCTAAATACATACCGCTCCTTGGACTCACTGCTTCTTCTCTGGTCCTGGAGCCTACAGAAGGGGCAAGAGTCCTAAGTAAGTACTACTCCTGGGCGCCACCACAGTCAGTGAGCGCCTCCATCACTAGTGGTTACCAGGCCACCGCTCTCTTGCATCATCATCCAGGAGAGCGGTGCTGGTCAGGGTCAGAAAGTGGACGGTTTTAAACTCACCCAATGGGTGTGTCCACGACCCCTTCAGGACATCACCACACATGCCCAAGACTTGGAAATGGCAAGAGTCGGAGACTTGCCTGTTCTTTCTTCCATAAATCACCTAAGCCCAGGAGCCTCCAGGAGAGTTGGCAAGCATGATTATAAAGGGCACATAGTATGTGGGGCCCCTGTTGCACATTTTGCATTGGCGCCCAGGAGCTTCATGGTACATCTCTGGTCAATGTACACTAATTCTACTTAAACTGAGCATCTAAATATGGAGCGTCCGTCTTATCACCTTCATTCAGCACACCAGCAACCATCCCTGGAATAGTAATGCTGGAGCCCTGAAGGACTTCCTACCGTCTGTAGCTGCCAAGCCTCTGGGAAAGAGATTGGAGGATACTTATCTTGATTTCAGAGTTCCCCAGAGACTCAGCGTTACATTGACATATCCACATATGTATTCACCTCACATTGTAATAAAAGACCAAATATGAATCAATATAAAAGTAATCTATAGGAAGTCAGAGAGTGGTTACTGAGATTAAACAGAACTTTTAACAGAGCTGTTTGTGCTGCCACAATACATAGAAATAGCAGCTTCTCAGTATAATATAATATGCATAGTATAGAAGTAGTGTTACCTAGAGGGCATAATAGGGGTTGCAGTGCCACCTCCTGGACATATTGAAGAAATTTAGTACATAAAGATTCAGGTAATCCAGGGGCTGTAAAATGCTGGATTATATGTTATTGTAAATCATGGGTTGTGATCTATCTAGTTACAGTGGGGAAAAAATGTATTTAGTCAGCCACCAATTGTGCAAGTTCTACCACTTAAAAAGATGAGGCCGGCCTGTAATTGTCATCATAGGTAGACCTCAACTATGAGAGACAAAATGAGAAAACAAATCCAGAAAATCATCTTTTCTGATTTTTTAAGAATTTATTTGCAAATTATGGTGGAAAATAAGTATTTGGTCACCTACAAACAAGCAAGATTTCTGGCTCTCACAGACCTGTAACTTCTTCTTTAAGAGGCTCCTCTGTCCTCCACTCATTACCTGTAGTAATGGCTCCTGTTTGACATTGTTAACAGTATAAAAGACACCTGTCCACAACCTCAAACAGTCACACTCCAAACTCCACTATGGTGAAGACCAAAGAGCTGTGGAAGGACACCAGAAACAAAATTGTAGACCTGCACCAGGCTGGGAAGACTGAACCTGCAATAGGCAAGCAGCTTGGTGTGAAGAAATCAACTGTGGGAGCAATAATTAGAAAATGGAAGACATACAAGACCACTGATAATCTCCCTCCATCAGGGGCTCTACGCAAGATCTCACCCTGTGGGGTCAGAATGATCACAAGAATGGTGAGCAAAAATCCCAGAACCACACGGGGGGACCTAGTGAATGACCTGCAGAAAGCTGGGACTAACGTAACAAAGGCTACCGTCAGTAACACACTACGCTGCCAGGGACTCAGATCCTGCAGTGCCAGACGTGTCCCCCTGCTTAAGCCAGTACATATCCGGGCCCGTCTGAAGTTTGCTAGAGAGCATTTGGATGATCCAGAAGAGTATTGGGAGAATGTCATATGGTCAGATGAAACCAAAGTAGAACTGTTTGGTAAAAACACAACTAGTCGTGTCTGGAGGAGAGTGAATGCTGAGTTGTATCCAAAGAACACCATACCTACTGTGAAGCATGGGGGGGCAACATCATGCTTTGGGGCTGTTTCTCTGCAAATGGACCAGGATGACTGATCCGTGTACATGAAAGAATGAATGGGGCCATGTATCGTGAGATTTTGAGTGCAAACCTCCTTCCATCAGCAAGGCATTGAAAATGAAACGTGGCTGGGTCTTTCAGCATGACAATGATCCCAAGCACACCGCCAGGGCAATGAAGGAGTGGCTTCGTAATAAGCATTTCAAGGTCCTGGAGTGGCCTAGCCAGTCTCCAGATCTCAACCCCATAGAAAACCTTTGGAGGGAGTTGAAAGTCCGTGTTGCCCAGCGACAGCCCCAAAACATCACTGCATGGAGGAATGGGCCAACATACCAGCAACAGTGTGTGCCAACCTTGTGAAGACTTACAGAAAACGTTTGATATATAACAAAGTATTGAGATGAACTTTTGTTATTGACCAAATACTTATTTTCCACCGTAATTTGCAAATAAATTCTTTAAAAATCAGACAATGTGATTTTCTAGATATGTTTTCTCATTTTGTCTCATAGTTGAGGTCTACCTATGATGACAATTACAGGCCGGCCTCATCTTTTTAAGTGGGAGAACTTGCACAATTGGTGGCTGACTAAATACTTTTTTTTCCCCACTGTATCTTCTGTCTATCCAGGAGCGGACAAATCGCCTATGCCGTTTGCTACGTTGCATTCAGGCCCGAAGGGAGAGGGGGTCTTCTTTTGATAAGAAGGTATATTATCATTAACCAGTTTGCTTCTCTAGACCACCAAGGACGTCACCTTTAACACCATCACTTCCCTAGACTATTTAGGATGTCACTTCTACCACCATAACTTCTCTAAACCACCAGAGATGTTACCCCTGACACCATCACCTCTCTAGACCATCAAGGATGTCAACTCTAACACCATCACTTCCCTAAACTATTAGGATATCATACACCATAACTTCTCTAGGCCACCAGGGATGTCACCTCTAATACATCACTTCCCTAGACCAATAGGGATGTTACCCTTTCCAAGACCACCAAGGATGTAACCATAAACCCCTTCAGTGCCATAGATCACGAGGGATGTTATCATTAACTCATTTACTACCTTAGATTGACAATGATGCTACCCATGGCTCCAGGGTAAAAATAATATGGAGGGATTTATCAAGCTTTTTCCACGCAGGTCCCCTGCACTGCTGGAGAAAATGCCTAATGTATGACGAGGCACACATCCTCGAGGTGTCCATAGCCTGAAATCCATGCCAGCTCTAGACCACTGGGTGGACTTCTGTCATCATTTACGCCAGTAAACTGGCTTAAATGATAAATCTGTCAGGGCCAATTGCACCGCCCCTGCCATTTAGAGGGTTTTGGGGTCTGTATTAATTTTGTGGGTCTAGTTAGTGATCTGTATTTATTTATGGTGTCTGGTCACAGGTCTCTTCAGGGGTCTATATTTGTTTACGGGGGATTGGTCTAGGGACTATAAAAGTTTAGGGGGTCTGGATTTATTCTGGGGTCTTAATTTTTTTTGTTACTATAGAAGAAGCAAGGGACCAAATATTTTTTAATAGTAAACAATAGACTTCTCAGGAGAAGATGTCTTGGCGGGCTGGACTAGTTGGAGAGTAAAAGCAAAGAGAACACCTACAACCATAGAAAATCTCACATGGATTTATAGAGAAGCTGGAATAGTAGATCCTCATATTCCATAAAAAGTCTCTGTGTAGCCCAGACCTAAATAGCAACTGTATATTACCATTTCCCTTATTAGTAGAATGTATCGATATACAGGCTGATACTGTCAGTGAGCACTGGACATTGTGTAGCGCCACAACCTATGGCCAAAAAGTATGGTAACAGTTGTCATTGGAGCGCAGAAAGATGGTGTTGACTATAGATATTACATTGTAAGTTAGCAGCGAACTACCCAGGGCCCATGATCTATGTAACCGGCCATTGTTTACTCCAACGTCTAAATCATCACACATGGTTTCTTTTATTCTAGACATTGTAGACGTGGCCAACGTGTCATTGTTTCTACATGGCTATTGTCATCAATGGTCATAAAACTAGTATTCTATATTGTAACAATAGGTTATTACAGCATCTTCTGTCCCATAAATGGCTCCCATGTATTATAACCAGCTCATCTACGTCAGCTTGATAAAATCATTTTAAAACAACAGTTTATCTTAATCTAAGTAATTCCCTAAAGCCACAGAATGGAGGAGATTTAGCAGATGTAAAGAATATCTGGAAAGCCATCTTCTAGAGTAGTTGTCACAGTTAATAAATACAATTAGTGGGGGAATATGATGGTCTCCAGACATCTGTCTTCATTGAAAGGAGAGTTATCCTTCTAATATCAGACGTTTAATCCTATTAATCCAGTAAATGATGGCGTGGGAATGGGAATATACTGTAAATTATGTACGTCAAATTTTACACCCTTAGATTCCACTCTGACCAAACCAGCCCCTACAAAAATCACTTATAGCGCACACAAAAGAATTCCAGTAATATAACTATATTGAATAATATTATTAAAAACTATTAAAAAGACTTCTTAGTATCACAAGACTCCACCGGTGGAATAACCCTAATGATAATAATACCACTACAAAAATGTATTAAGAGACATAGGTGAAATCATATAAAGAAAATTCACAATGCACAATATATAGTACAAGAGTTCAAATACGCACCAGAGAGAGCTCATGCCCAAACACGTTATTCCATAACCTACCAAAAACATGTTTTCTTCTGGGGTGTAACTACACACTCATGGGCCCTGGTACACTTTCTCCTTACGTCCATCAGCCACATCTCATCCATACATTTTAGCAGCACTTACATTTCCCTTTCTTTCCGTATCTGGGCCCCGACCACCATGAAAACAACATTTCTGTGCACACAAGCTTCTCATCATTCCCATCCTCTGTCAGTGCCCCCACATAGTAATCATGCTCACTTTTGTGCCATAGCTTCCCCCACAGAATCTCCATACCTCCCAACTTTCAAAGGCTAGAAAGAGGGACAGAATGTTACGCCACAGTAAATTTAGCTCCGGCCACTTCTACATTGACTCCGCCCGTTCCCATCCTATTTCTTTCTGCCCCCACACAGTATAATGCCCCTATAATTACCCTAACATTATATGCCCCCACAATATAATGTTCCCTTCCGATTGCTCCACAGTATAAAGTCCCTCTCCTGGATCCCCAGATTAAAATGGGGGCAACTAGAGGAGGACTTTAATGTCCCCCTCCAGCTACCCCACGGTTTCATGTCCTCCCCCAGTTTAATGTCCCCTTCCTGCAACCCCCCACAGTTTAATGCCCCCTTCCAGATGCCCCAAGTTTAATGTTCCCCTCCATCTGCCCTCAAAGGTTAACGTCCACCTCCATCTGCCTCCCCAGTTTACAGTCTTCATCTAATCCCCCCCCATCCCCCCCAGTTTAATGTTCGGGACAGTTGTCAGGTATGGAATCTCTCCTTGACTATACGCTGCTGACCAACTGCTATTTTTTTTTGCCATAAAAGATTTACTTTTCCACTTTCTGACAGTGGAAGGCTGTGTATTATAAATCTCCTCACTCCAGCTCACCAGGGGACAGGGGTCATAAAATTATGTACAGGCCATCAAAGAAAATCAGAAAGGGGGGTAAAAAGTTTATCCAGCCCTAATGTGTTGAGGGCGACCTGTGGGCCCCCTTGGCATCTGGGCCTGGTCACAACTGCAACCACTGCAAACCCTATAGTCAAGTCAGTGGTTTTATTTTTTTAAAGACATGGAATGGAACCACAATCTTTTTACATTAATGGCAAAATATAAGAAAAAAGGAAACTAATTTGAAGAGAAAATTCACATTTGCAGGATCAAATTATTCACAGGAAAACCTTTGTGATCAAACTACATAGGGTGTGTTTGTTGTCTGTTACCATGGAGACACACAGGTCTGCACAGGAACTGGAGACATATAATGGTGAGAACTGTTTATTTGTAAAGTTTATCATTATCCAACTATATTCACACAACCAAGCCATTCCTTGGACGTGTTTTACGGATCAGTGTGGGATCTGTTTTTTCCATGGGCCCATTCACCTCAATGGCTGAATCGGGTATGTGAAAACGGACTCTAGAGTCCAGTCTGAGAGAAAATACATTATGTCTCATGATCATGAACACCACACAGTGAGAAACTGGGTTGTGTGAATAAGCACTAAAAAGTTTTTGGTCACAGATCACTAGTTCAGATTTCACTTCTGATTTCATCCAGGATGACATTCTGTACAGCCCACATGTGATTTTGGCAGCCTGGAACCCACTGCCCACGTGCAAGTCATCAGCACTGATGGCAAAAGCCACGGTTAGCACTGACAAGCATGCTGTTTAGCCAGGGAACATAACCATGGTGTAAAAATCACACCTAAGTAGGCCCATGTACTTATAGCCAGTGTTCCCGCTAAGTTGTGTGCTCTTGAAAAGAAAGGGTTAAACCAACATACTAATGAAGGTTTAAGGGCACACGACTTAGAGGGAACCATGCTTATAGCTAGAAGGTGTACTGGGAGGGCAATACAGAGACATAAGAAGTAAACTGGGTGGATAGCACACAGTCCTGGAGAGAAGGCACAAGGATTTGTGGGAATTGTAGTACAGGGCTCACTGCTGGAGCTTCCACACATGCCCCAAAAAACAGAAGTCCATAAAGAATGTGAGTGGTGCACGGTGGGTGGAAAGGGAGGATAAAAGTAAAAATTAAGAACTGATTTGTGAGTGAAAGTTTTCTTTTTACCAGCCATTTAAAGAGGACCTGTCACCTGGTATGAAATGCCTAATACATCATCAGACAGGTACTGTCGCCCTGTGCATTTTGGTGTTTTGTTTATCCAAATCCGTTCAGCCATTCCAAAGATATAAGCCCTTTTCGTGTTAATGCAGATTAGGGTCTACTAAGTGGGCAGTAACACTGTGATTTCCCTGGGGCGGGGTCTCTGTCTGTTGCAGTGTTACCGCCCACTTGACTAGCAAACCTTAATCTGCATCAATGCTAAAAGAGCTTTGGAATGGCTGAACGGATTTGGATAAACAAAACACCAAAATTCTCAGGGTGACAGCGTCCTCTTTAATGGGTATCACCAAGTCTAGGAGAATGAGATGATTAGCTTTAGATTTAAAATTTTGTTTGCTCAATATACCCACTCCCAAAAAATCTGAAATGTAAATGTGGAAGCTGAACCAGTAGGGGGCAGAGTAAGACAAGCTTTCGTGTTTTACCTAACATAACCTTGGCTGGAGCTTTGCCAGCTTCTCTGTACAATGTGCGTTGCTGCATGGAGGACGTGGTCTTTATATGACATGAAATGACATTAGAATAATATCTCTTTATTATTACTATTCAGCAAATGGACTTATGAGAGGAATTATATTGCAGCTGACATACAGACTGAAAGTTGCCATGGAAATTGACCCAGATTTCATACAATTTTCAGCTTGTTCCAATTTTTAATTTTTATTTAAGGAAATGCTTTTGGAAATGTACCTCGACCTGCTTCTATAGACGGCTGCGTGCAGACGGGTTTTTTTTATATGTTTTTTATTATTTTACAATTTCTTTACAAGCTGAAGTCAAGACAAAAAAAAAATCACAAAATGCTCCTTTAGGCTAAGGCCCCATGTTGCGGAAACGCAGCTTTTTTTGTTGCAGATTTTGCTGCGTTTTTTTGAGCCAAAGCCAAGAGTGGATTGAGCAGAAGGTAGAAGTATAAGAGCTTCCTATACATTTCCCATTCCTTTGTAGCCATTCTTGGCTTTGACTTGAAAAACCGCAGCAAAATCTGCAACAAAAAAGCTGCATTTCCGCAACGTGGGGCCTCAGCCTTATAGTCACGATCTTCCATTGTGATTTTAAGGTGCTATTCACATGATGCAAAAAAAGGACGCAAACGGATAGTCACCGTTTACATACAGTGCTGGCCAAAAGTATTGGCACCCCTGCAATTCTGTCAGATAATACTCAATTTCTTCCAGAAAATGATTGCAATCACAAATGCTTTGGTAATAATATCTTCATTTATTTTGCTTGCAATGAAAAAACACAAAAGAGAATGAAAAAAAAAAGTCAAATCATTCATCATTTTACACAAAACTCCAAAAATGGGCCAGACAAAAGTATTGGCACCCTCAGCCTAATACTTGGTAGCACAGCCTTTAGACAAAATAACTGCGAACAACCGCTTCCGGTAACCATCAGTGAGTTTCTTACAATGCTCTGCTGGAATTTTAGACCATTCTTCTTTGGCAAATTTCTCCAGGTCCCTGAGATTTGAAGGGTGCCTTCTCCAAACTGCCATTTTGAGATCTCTCCACAGGTGTTCTATGGGATTCAGGTCTGGACTCATTGCTGGTCACTTTAGAAGTCTCCAGTGCTTTCTCTCAAACCATTTTCTAGTGCTTTTTGAAGTGTGTTTTGGGTCATTGTCCTGCTGGAAGACCCATGACCTCTGAGGGAGACCCTGCTTTCTCACACTGGGCCGTACATTATGCTGCAACATTTGTTGGTAGTCTTCAGACTTCATAATGCCATGCACACGGTCAAGCAGTCCAGTGCAGGGGCAGCAAAACAACCCCAAAACATCAGGGAACCTCCGCCATGTTTGACTGTAGGGACCGTGTTCTTTTCTTTGAAGGCCTCTTTTTTTTTCCTGTAAACTCTATGTTGATGCCTTTTCCCAAAAAGCTCTACTTTTGTCTCATCTGACCAGAGAACATTCTTCCAAAAAGTTTTTGGCTTTCTCAGGTAAGTTTTGGCAAACTCCAGCCTGGCTTTTTTATGTCTCTGGGTCAGAAGTGGGGTCTTCCTGGGTATCCTACCATAGAGTCCCTTTTCATTCAGACACCGACGGATAGTACGGGTTGACACTGTTGTACCCTCGGACTGCAGGGCAGCTAGAACTTGTTTGGATGTTAGTCGAGGTTCTTTAGCCACCATCCGCACAATCTTTCGTTGAAATCTCTCAATTTTTCTTTTCCGTCCACATCTAGGGAGGTTAGCCACAGTGCCATGGGCTTTAAACTTCTTGATGACACTGCGCACGGTAGACACAGGAACATGCAGGTCTTTGGAGATGGACTTGTAGCCTTGAGATTGCTCATGCTTCCTCACAATTTTGCTTCTCAAGTCCTCAGACAGTTCTTTGGTCTTCTTTCTTTTCTCCATGCTCAATGTGGTACACACAAGGACACAGGTTGAGTCAACTTTAATCCATTTCAACTGGCTGCAAGTGTGATTTAGTTATTGCCACCACCTGTTATGTGCCACAGGTAAGTAACAGGTGCTGTTAATTACACAAATTAGAGAAGCATCACATGATTTTTCAAAGGGTGCCAATACTTTTGTCCACCCCTTTTTTATGTTTGGTATGGAATTATATCCAATTTGGCTTTTTGACAATTCTTTTTCTGGTTTTCCATTGACGACAAATTAAATGAAGATATTATTACCAAAGCATTTGTGATTGCAATCATTTTCTGGAAGTAATTGAGTATTATCTGACAGAATTGCAGGGGTGCCAATACTTTTGGCCAGCACTGTAGATATCAATGTTTAAAAAAAAAAAAAAAAAAAAGATCAGTTGTCTTCTATACCATAATTTTGTGTCCATCCAAGAAAAAGGGACAGGAACATGTCTGTTTTTTGGGTTTATTTTTAAATTGACACTATGTACAGTAAACAGGTGTCCATCTGTTTGCGTCCACTTTTTGCATCTGTTAAATGGATCTCATAAATAGATGTAAAAAATGTGATCTGAGTCTCATCTGTGTCTATTAAGAAAAAACATAGCTAGGCTTTTCTGCACCTGGGTGCAAAAATTTCGTTTGCTCCCCCCCCCCCCTCCCGGGTCATCGTCTATGGGAGATTATCCCGTGCCTGTGTCGCTGCGAGCTGTTCTCTGGAGTATACTGGCACTAAGCTACTTGAAGGGGTTTTTCAGGACTTTAATACTGATGACCTGTCCTTAGGATAGGTCATCAATTAACCCCTTCCTGCCACAAACATTTATCAATTTTCATTTTTGACTCCCCACCTTCCAAACCCTATAAATTTGTTATTTTTCCATTCACAGAGCCATATGAGGGCTTACTGTTTGCAGGCCAAATTGTACTTAACGGCATCATTTAATATTCAGTACGGTGTACTGGGAAGGTGGAAAAAATTTAGAATGAGGTGGAATTGGAGAAAAACTGCATTTGTGCAACTTTCTTAGAGCTTTGCTTTTACAGCGTTCACTGTGCAGCCAAAATGATGTCATCTGTATTCTATGGCTTGGTACAATTCCAGGGATACCAAATTTATATAATTTTATTTATGCATAAGGTATCTTTTTTTTACGGGGCCAGATGTACTTTTTAGTTATACCATTCAAATTTTTATTAAAGGTGAAACCGCAAAAAAAGAGCAATTTGATTTTTTTTTCTCTCGCTACAGCCACGTGGGAAAAATATTTTTACATGTCTGTAGACCGGGCATTTGTGGATTTGGGAATGTATAATTTGTTTATTTTTTTTTTTTCAAATCTAGGGAAAGGGGGCGATTTTTTAATTTTTTTTAATATTTTTAAAAACTTCTTTTTTATTTTTTTTTTAACTATTATATTAGCCCCCCCCCCAGGGGGCTTGAACCTGCAATCTTTTGATTGCATGTCCCATAGACTGCATTACAACCATATTGCCATCTATAGGACTTTCACTACATAGATATTGAGCCTGATCATAGGCTCCCGGCTGTTGTAGGAACAGACAGACTCCTGACATACCTGGGACCAAGGGTCAGCTGTTTGATGCCGCAGCGTCACAGGCCATGTGTTGTCGCATTGAGTTGATTGTAGCCTGATCGCAGCTCAGTCCCATTCAGATGAAGGATAAGTCATCAATTATTTGGCTTGGAAACCCCCTTTAAGCCCAGTAGGTGAACTCCTTGCACTTGTCTCCTATGGTTCAGGGTGGCAAACCAGCAAAGATGATCCCCTCTGCATTGCTTTATCGGTTTGTGATATTGTTCTGCTCCTACTAAAGGGAAGAATTTGGACCAGATGGACTCCCTTTAACCCCTTCCTTCTCAGCGCCGTACTGTTACGTTGCACTGAGCGTACATTTAACACTCAGGAACTGTGTCTTCAGCATGACTTCCGGATCCCAGCTTTGTTACATGGCCGACTCCAGCAGGTTGACCCTTCAGATGCTGTGATCGCTATGGATCTGGGTGGTACGGGGACCTCTTAGAGGAGATCGCAGAGTCCAAGGAGTTGCCATGGCATCCAGTATGCCAAGCAACAGTGTCCTGGCTGCCTATCCCTACTGCAAATAGGGATACTATGTGCAATGTACTGCAATGCAATGTATTGCAGTACATTGCACTGGGAATCAGGAGATCCTAGGTTCAAGTCCCTAGTGGTTCAGGAAAAAAAGTAAAAAAAAAAAGTTTAAAAAGTAGTAAAGTATGAAAAAAAAAAAAAAGTTATCCTCACCTGCGTAGAAGTCCACACTATCCAAAAATAGTGTTATTTATCCTGTACATTGAACGCAATAAAAAAATATATGCTGCAATGTCCAAATGAATGTGCTTTGATCACCTCACCTCCCACCAAAAATAGCAATAAAAAGCGATCAGAAAGTTATACGTACCAAAAACTGGTTCAAATAAAAACTACAACTTGACCTGCAAATAAAGAGCCCTAACATAGTTCCATCAAAAAAACAGTAAAAAAGTTATAGCAGTCAGAATACGGTGACCCCAGGAACATCATTTATTTTCCAAAAATGAAGTTATATCTTGTAAAAGTGGCAAAACATTATAAAACCAAAATATAATATGGTATTGCTGTAATTGTAATGACCCGGCGGACAAAGTTGTCATGTCAGTTTTAATGCAGAGTGAACACCCTAGGAACAGAATGCAAAAAATAATGATAGAATTGTGGATTTTTCCACACAGACCCCCCCCCCCCAAAACATTAATAAAAGCTAATGAAAACATTATATGTACCCCAAAATGGTGCCAAATTAAAATACAACTTGTCCTGCAAAAAATAAGCTCTCGCATAGCTGTGTCGACAGAAAAATAAAAAAGTTATGAATTTTGGAAGGCGGGACAGAAAATATGAAAAAAGTCACTAAACGTTAACGATCAAACCACCCTGTGTCGTTAAAGGGGTATTCCCATCTTAAGGATCCTATCTACAGTATACTGGTAGCTTATGTAAATTGAAGACTTTTCCTACATATAATGCTTTAGAAATGCTGCTTTGTTTTCCTGCTGTGTGAAATATCTCCCATTGTTTACACAGCGTTTCCATAACCAGGGACCTGTGTGATAATCAGGACAAGTGATGTCACTCACTGCTCTCACTGTTATGTACAGCTCTGCAGTTAAGCTAATTGCAGTTTGCTGATAAAGCCCTGTCTGTTATCTCTCTATGTAAATACAGATAACACTGAGTCCTTCTCTAGAACATGTGCATGTTATTTGATCTGCATCCATTCCTAGTAATCATAATAAGTATTGTGATACTTCATAGCGTCCTATTCAGTAAGCTGGGGGGAGGTGGCTTTGAGTGTTTGATAAGGAATATAGGAAGTGAGAAGAAGAGATAGCAGGCAAAGCTGCTGAAACAGGGAGATGGGAAACCCCTTTAAATAACGTTGAAGAACTGCGCTGCTCCATAGAGCCCTTATGTAGACTTTCATAGTTCAGTAAAATTGTTCTACTGCACTTCAGTTCACCTGCACACATCCTACAGTTGGCATGCACAGAGCTTGCAATCCAAGGCAGGGCAGGGCAGCGTCATGTCAGAAACTTTAAGGAATACTCTGGACCATATTCTAGATAAATGGTGGCCACCAACAATCCAAAAAAAATCGCATATTAGAATCAAATATGTTGATCCTTTACCGGTAGATAACTGTTTACCTATCCCTATTGGCAGGGTATGCGACCCAGGTGAAGGGTGCCTGGTGAAGCACCAATATGCCATTCTGTCTTGGCCGAGATATTAAAAGGGTTTTTCTGGGACTCGGTGTATTAATTGTCGGACCAGAACAACAGTTAGGCGACACTAGTGTGAGCCTAGCATCACTCCTTGAGCCACTTCTTTATAGGCCATGGGACATCACGTTCATTGGTCACATGCTCAGTCTCATTCAAGTGAATGCGCTGAGCTGTGATACCAAGCACAGCCACTATACAAATGTGCGGAACTGTGCTTGCTAAGTAATGAAGAGGGACGAGGGTGTCAGACCCCTCACAATCTTCAATTTATGACCTATCCTAAGGAAAAGTCATAATTTATTAAGCCTGGAAAAGCCCTGTGAATCTGTTTAGCTTCTGTTGCTTTAAGACTACCGTGCCAACCTGTGAAACTCCTGCAGTTTTCAGGGTGGATCCAATTAGCAGCTGAGGAGGGATATTTAAACTCTCTTTTCTCCTCAGCCAACTGCCTGCTATTTGGTTGTACTTTAGTGAGGCTCTCATACCCTGATTGATTGTGCTGGACTGCTTTAATATAGACAAGTTCACTCTCCTGATATATCCCCCTGGTTTTGATCTGCTTTGTAAGTGAATCGTGGGTTCTGGTTAGACTCCAGTTTGTGCTCCATTTATTTCTTGTCTGAGTTTCTGTGGTGATAAATTGGGCCCCAAACTCAGTAAAAGTCCATCTGGCTTCATGGCTGGCGCTGGTGAAGATGTTTGGGTGCCTGGGATCGATCTCTGAGCAGTGTGAATTTTAAACAGCTTGTTCTACTGCTCTCTGTTATCAGCCAGATCCTGCAATTTCTGATATTTGCTCCAGAGATACTATCAAAACACCCTGTAAATTCAAGGATTGGGGTAGCAAACAAACAAAATCTTTGCTCCACATATCTGTCCTCTTTCCATTGATATTAATATAGTCCACACATTTACATGGTAGACACAGAAGATTGTGGTTGGTCGATGAGCACTTGTTTGGCCAAAACCTTTTAGTTGTATAGTCATAGAATGGACTGGGTTAGTGTAAGGTGGAAATCTTCAAAGCCTCCCATTCCATAGAGTTAGGGCTTATTCACACTGCAGTAACGTGTACTACCCATATGTCTATATTGATGTGTGTATTTGTACATGTCCAGTTTGTTCTTTGGACCATTGTTCCACAAAATGGCCATGGCCGAATAAAGCCTAATTCACCAAGCTGCAAATCCAGCAGCAGCCGAGTGTGCATGTGTATAGGGAAATTGGGATAGAGCTGTCAGCGTTCAGCCAGTTTTACACATGGTGGCAAACTGAAAAAGCTTCAGTATAAAGAATAGTGGAGGATCAGCACAACTTGAGTGTCTGATGCGAAATGGGGTGGATTTCAGATCTCAAACTCCAATAGACAATGCAGATAAGCTAAAGTCATTGGTCACAGCTCTATTCAAATTGAGTAGGGCCGAAAAAAAAAATTAATAAAAGGACGATTGTAGATGAATTTCTCCGGGGAAAGGCCAGGCCCATGTGACACAAGTAGATGCTGCATTGGGCAGAGCTATAATCTTGTCACCAGCCTCCCCTTCCAAGGTATATGCCAAATTTGTGGTCTTCCAAGGGAAACAGTATTCTCTCTCTCTTGTTTAACCCTTTAAAAGACCGAGCCAATTTTAGTTTTTGCGTATGTTTTTTTTTTTTTCTTGGTCCACAGAGTCACATGATGGCTTGTTGTTTGCGGGACAAATTGTACTTTGCAATGGCTCCATTCACTATCCTGTGCAATGTACTGGAAATCTGGAAAAAAATTCAGAATGAAATGGAATTGGAAAAAAAAACACATTTGCGCTAATTTGATATGGGTTTAATTTTTTATGGTATTCACTGTGTGGTAAAAATGACATGTTACCTGTACTCTGCGGGTCAATATGATCACGGCGATACCAAATTTATATAGTATTTGTAATGTTTTGATACCTTTTAAAAAATGAAAAAATTTCTGACACCTGTAACTTTTTCATATTTAAAAGTATGGAGCTGGTTAAGGCGTCTTTTTATGCGGGACAAGATGACATTTTAATTTTATACTCTTTTGGGGAAGGTCTAATGGTTTGATCACTTTTTATAAAAAATTTTTTAGGAGGCAAAATGTAGAAAAAAAAAAAAAAAAATCACTTTTTGGCTATTTTGGCGCCTGTGTACTTTAGATGCCGCAGTCGTGTTTAACTGCAGCATCTAAAATGATCGGTGTCGCCGCTGATCGCAGCTGCTAGCGGCGGGTGCTGGTTGTATTATACAGCCGGCATCCGCTGTATATGGAGAGAGCTCAGCTCCTGAGCCCTTTCCACACATCCCCTTGCAACCAATGAAGTACTATTATGTCCTTGGTCGTTAAAGGATAGCTGCATTCGTTGTAAGGCCAGCAAAGTCCTGGATGTCTCTACTTAAAGGGATTAGTGTAAATAACATGCTGGGATCCCCACCAATCACAAGAACAGGGTTCCCATTTGAGCAAACACATAGCCACTTCAAACACTGTCAATGGGACTGCCAGAGAAAGCCGAGTATAGTGCTTGGCTGTCTCCAATGCTCCCATAAACAGTGAATAGAGTGACAGAGCGCTATTCAGATGGGGGAATGGGAAATCTGTCCTTGTTATCCTCTATTTACAGAATTGAGGATAACAAAAACACTTGAGCCACATGGGGAATGGGAAACCTGTCCTTGTAATACATAGGGGCCCTAGAGTCAGAACCTATATCATAGAGGATAAAAAAACACGTGAGCTAACCCCATTAAGGCAAAGACCACACGTAACAAAACTCAGATAAAAAAATGGTGCGGGCAAAAAATACAGTGGAAAAAGTGGAGTTTATTCATAGCACCACCTGTTGAAAGGTAGCTCCCTATGGATTACTACCCGGTTTTCAAAAGAAACCTAAAGGCATAATTTGGGAATAATAGCCAAGCCAGATTAACTCATCCAAAAGGAAAAGGTTCCCATGGGCAGACAGCTGTTTCTAGGATTTTGCCTCTTATCAGTCATACTGGCTTGGCTATTATTCTCAGATTAGGTCCTTAGGTTTCTTTGAAAACTAGGTAGTAATCAATAGGGAGCTACCTTCCAAAAGGTTGGGATGGGCGATTATGACCTAACTCAAAATCACGATTAATTGGGTATTTTACCTCGATTACGATTCACTTGATGATTTTGATCAGACTGAACATAAAAAAACAGTGTTACTCACCTCTCCTGGGCTCAGAGTTGCAACACTGGGTGACCCATGTGATCGCTGAGGCCTAATCACAGGCTTCAGGCTGGGTTCACATTTGTGTCATAGACTGCTGAAAATCAGAGAAGAAAAAAGTCCAGCACGGAGGACTTTTCTCTCCGGGCTCCATGTGTAACCACTGTTGTAGCAGTCCAGCTCTCCGTTCTTCGGCTCCCGCAATGGAGCCTAACAACGGAGTGAGAACCTAGTGTTGTGACACCACGGTCCCTGGTGTCATTCAGAAGACCCAAAGAGAACAGGAAGTTGTGCCAGAGCCCAGAAGAGGTGAGTAACACTAGTTTTTATGCTTGATCATCTTCCCTGGACCTCTACTTCTTATACTCTGAGGTCTGAAGAGATCCCAAAGTTTACTAGCAATTCCAATTTGGACATGTTTGGCCCGAACAAAACTGCAGGTGGAACATCATTAATATTGTAAAACCTAACCTAAATAACCGAAGTAAACAAAATCACATCAGTTATCTGGGTTGACATTTGGTTTTGGTATTTTTCAATTAACTGCCCAGCCCCTAGATGGCTTATTTGCACATTCCTTACCCAGAATTCTTAATAAGTCCCTGTACCAGTCTCTTTCACCAATGAGGTCTTTATTTGCATATTTGCTGGGCAGTAGAATTTTTTTTTTTTTTTTTGTTTCTGCAAGGTATGGCAGCACCAGCATATTGCTGACCTATTGCTGATGATCAGCTGATCTGTGGGGATCCTAGGTGTTGGACCTCAACAATCTGATATTGATGGCCTACCCTAAGGATAATGTTCTAAATGTCCGTTGCTTTCATCTGTGGGCTATAGACAGAGCTCCTCTGTCTGCATCAGTTCCTATTCACTCCATGATGGATGCTGTCTTCCATCATGTTTGTTTACTTTTGTAACGAAAGAATTATCGAAATAACCCTGGTCATCAAAAAAGTAAAAAAACATGACTGAAAGGGGTTGTCCAGGCAAAAATTTAATATTTTAAGTAGGCCAGGGGAGGTGAAAAAAAAAAATCATACTAACCTTTTCCCGGTGCCTCCTATCGCAGTCCGGTCCTGCCGGTCAAATGTTGTCTTTGGCACAAGTCCCCGCCACACGTGACGCTAAGACCAATCAGTGGCCTCAGCGAAGGACATGTGACGTCACTACCTGTGACGTCCCAGGGACACTTCCTGATGTGATCAGGTGATCGCTGAGGCCAATCGGCAGCTTCAGTGGAAGGGATCCAGAATGTCACAGCCGACGAGGAGCAACGGAGACAGGTGAGAATGTTGTTTTTGGTTTTTTTTTTCACCTCCTCTGGCCTATTTTAAAAATATTTTTTTTTGCCCAGCCAACCTCTTCAAGAAAACTTCTATCCTGGTTTTGGGGTCTGCATCAGTTACTCTATTGCCATTAACCCTTTCCCAACATCCACCGTAATAGTATCGTGAATATCGGGTACTTAAATATGGCGGCCACTCGGGAGCTGAGCGACCATCATAGCCGCCGGGTCTCTGCTGTATTATGCGGACCCCATGGTTCTGGTTTAGGTATGGCCCAGTAAGCGGAGTCTACGGGATTGTCAGTTCTTCACTCTTAACCCCTTATGGAATTTTCCACTAGAAATCTTCAAGTTGCTACCCTTGGAATAGTCTCCATTACCAAGGCTGGAAATTACCATGTCATGGTGCCAGGGCAGCGGGCAGGCACGGAATGATGGGTCCTTAAAAAGCCTGGGGCACTTGACCATTGGCTGAATTCAGATGTGACTAACACGCACTGGCCCTGTTATACACGTCACCCATGGACCGTGTGGTATAATGCAGCGAGAGCAGACAGGATGAGCCAGCGAAACGTTACATCGCTGTCACCTGTATTACTTATTGCTATGCAACTGCCTAAACATATAGCAAACACTAAAGGACTCCATAATAAATTATTTAGAGGGGAAACTTTTTTTTATTTATACTAATGGCTCCATCTTCTACTACATATTTGTAGGTTGCACAACCAAAATGTCTCCCATTTGCTGCTGCATGACAATTTTATGGCACAATTTGGCAGCACCCATTGAATTGAGGAAAAAAAACAAAAAAAAAAAAAAATTAGACATGTCACAAGTCGGTCACAGCCTAACACAACTTGTATCCAAAATTTTGTTGTGTCGAAATCAGGTTATGTTACAACCACATTCGCCGTCATTACTTAAGATGTGACAAAGAGAAGTGCTCTACATGTCACATGACCAAAGCGGCAGTATAGCCTGCATCATATATAAACAGGGCAATAGACCCCCGGGAGCATGATCACTTAACTTTCTACAATTCACTAGTATAGTGTACCCACCCTGTCACCAAGAACGGAGGGGGTATGTGTATACCCCTGTTCTCAAAATTAATGGGGTCACAAAGGTTGGACTTCCCCGATCAGACTTTTTGCCATAAACATTTATGATGCTAAGGCTCCATGCACACTTGGCAATCAGGATCGGAAAATTTGCTTGGTATATTGGCTGGATTTACTGGCCCGAACCCAAGAGATAAGAAATAGTCCTGGTCTCCTCACGACTCTACACCCCATACTAAATACAGTCCAGGACAGTGACGCCATGGGCAGGCAGGAACTCCCAGCATGATAGGAGTCCGGTCTGGGATCGGGCAGGAAAAACTGGCTGAAGTAAGGACCAGTTGTTCCAGTCAGGATTGTCCTGTGTACATGAGGCCTTAGTCTCTGTCCATACACTATGTATACACCACATTTTCTGCTGTAGAAAATCTGTAGCGTGTCTGCATCAAATCCTGCAGCGTCACTATCTTGTGTGCAGTTTTTGTTGCAGATTTTATGCGAAATGACCTCAGATTTGTGAAAGATTTTACCCAATGCACCGCATACATGGTAAGGCTGGGGCTACGCGGTGACTTAAAAAGTGGTTACCCGCGGCAGGGCTGTGGAGTCGGAGTCGTGGAGTCGGTGCCTATTTTGGTGGAGTCGGAGTCGGTATAAAATGAACCGACTCCGACTCCCAAAATATATAATAAATTGGTACAGTTAGTAGTACAATGCAGTATGTGCTGAATATATTTTCATAAGAATTTGGGAAAATGATGAAATGTTGAAAATGATGAAATGTCCTGTAAAGGTCTGTTCTATTCCTCATATAATGATGGGACTGAGTTCTGAGTGAACCTATAAGGTTTAGCAGTGCCAGGGCTGTGGAGTCGGAGTCGTGGAGTCGGAGTCGGGGGGAAATTGAGGAGTCGGAGTCAGGGCTTTGGCGTACCGACTCCACAGCCCTGACCCGCGGACCCCTTGTAGGACTTTTCTCTCCGCCGATTTTAGGTGATGTGAACGTAGCCTTAGACTGATGCTCCTGTTGTACCACCAAAGTGAATGGCGTTGCACTCTGTGAGGGCGATCCGCTCTAAATATCACCATATTGAAGTCCAAATTCATAACGTTGGTGTATAAGCTAGCTTAGAGAGACACACACACAGCTATTGTGTATATAGTGGGTTCTGCTTTAATGGAGGGAAAAAGGTGGTTTTAAATACAGTGTAGACAAAGAACAGGTAGGACTACTACAATTAGCATAACATGATTGGTGGAAAGGTTGTAAAATAGTTCTGGCACATGGCTATTGGATAAGAAACAGAAGAGTAGCCGCATGCCGTTAAGGCTTCCAGGATGGGGGATGAGCTCTCTGGACTAAACAAAGAGGAATCTAAAATGGCTACAGGCATGATACTGCAATGAATCCAAAATGGAGGATACACAATCTGACATCCTCCACTACTGCAACCCTGAGTATGCTGCAACTGTGACCCTGAGGGTGCTGCGACAAAAAGGCTGGGCACCGCTGGAATTTTTTTGGTACTAGAAGTCACAGTCACAGCACCCTAAGGGTTCTGTGACTCCATTTACTTATATTAGTGAAGGAGTCACAGAGCAACATGGCAATAAAGGAGTCACAGGGCAACAGTTGATGTATAGCTCTAATCTAAAAGCCCCGGTGAAAAACTGCAGTGTATACTGACACACTGTAGATAGAATTGCAGTTTTGGATGATGTTTGTTTCCATTTCATTGCGTTTGCGCCCTGTGTGACCGCTGACTGTAAAGAAATTATCATTCTATATGGCGCCAACATATTCTGCAGTGCTGTACAGAGGTTGTCACCACTTGCGTTGGCCCCTGACCTCACAATTGAAATTCCAAAATAACCTATTATTTCAGCATGGACACCACAGATCTCTTAAAGGGCAACACGGCAATGGTCGCAGCCACAGTTGTCGTATATCCCTAGTCTAAAAGCAGCAATGAAAATCTGCAGTGTATACTGACACACTGTAGATAGAATTGGAGTTCTGGATGACGTTTGCCGCGATTGTTTCAATTTCATTGTGTTTACACACTGTCTAACCTCAGACAGTAGAGAATCCCTTTAAGGACTGCGATGTCCCAGGGGTTATGGATGCAGAGCACAGGAGGAAACCATCCTGAGGTATATGTCTTTATTACAAGCTGTTTTTACCTGGAAACCCTGAGCTGATATATCCATGGCCACCGATCAGCAGAATTTTCCCACGACACAACAGGCCTGCTTCTTTCCCCTAACACTACCCGAGCCACAGCACTGCCCAAAACACTGCACCCAGCAGCCTCCACGTGTCTCCAGCTGACTTCCGGGAAACCCTCCATGTCCAGACTACAATTCCCGGCAGCCAGCGCAGAACCCGCGCATGCGCCATCCCGGCGCTCTGTTCCTGGAGCGCCTTGGGAGGTGTAGTTCTAAACCAAAGCCTGCCTTCTATATGGGACGTCCCGCGCACTACATTTCCCGGCGTCCCCTGCGCGCTCCGTGTCGGAGGCTACAGTGCTGGCTAATGATCCCTAGCAGTGTCTAGTCACGTGTGGCTTCCGCTGATCTGTTTTCCTGGGCACAGTGAGGGGCTCCCCCTTCCTCCAGTTCCCCTCACTCGGGTTGTTTTGTCCCCTGCGCCTTTTTTGTTTATTTTTGGGGGGGGTTTATTGTAGTTTTTTCTTTGCTTTCACTACGGATCTGCCCTTGCACCCCGTGTGATCTCCGTCTCCTCCGGGTCACAGCTTCCTCCTTGTGGGTATATGAAAGCATGAGCGATAACGATGACATCGAGGTTGAAAGCGACGTAAGTGCAATCCTATTTTCTCTAAGATCGTGCTGCTGGGGGTTATGGTCTGCCATGTACTCTGCTCTCCTCCTGATTATTGGGTGTGTTTCCCTTTAAGGCCACAAACGTAGTCGGGTTGTGGCCCGCAGGATCAGGCAGAGTGTGTGTGGGGGATTGAGCAGTATAAAGGAGCCCTTTAAAGCCTATTATTATGGGGCCCTTGGGGGTTCTGCTGAGTAATAGGAAGTGGAATCTTTGTTATGGAGGAAGTGCTGCCATATAATACAATAATATGGACCTGTTGAGAAAATCCTCTAAATATCCTGCCGGACCAGTCAGGTGTGTACAGGAGAGAGGAGTCATAGAGAGGAATGTGGTGTTGGTACGCTGGTCTCCGCCGCCATCGCTCTGCCTGATCTTCTATCTTATTAACTGTATTACTATGTTCACTAGGGTCATACCAGGGCCACAAAGAGAGGGCGAGACCTAAAACTGGGAGACACTCCTGAGATCTCATTACTGGGGGTGGCCATGTTGAAATATTGATGCCTGTGTACAGGTTTTTTGATCATTATTATTTTATATAGCGCCAACATATTCCGCAGTGCTGTACAGAGGTTGTCACCACTTACATTGTTCCAAAATAACTTATTATTTCAACTTGGATGCCACAGTTCTCTTAAAGGTGGTGTCCATGTTGAAATAATTTGTTTATTTTTGCTTATTCTATGTATGTCTTAGAATATGACGACCGCTTGCGGTCAGGAGCCGGCCTATATGACTCCCGTATCCAGTACATGTATCTTTTGTGGGTGTACAGTTGTTATATGGTGTTGTACCCAGGTTGTCACCACTTATATCGGCCCCTGTCCTCCCAGTAGAAATTCTGCAATGATCCATTTGACTGTTTTTAGCATGTGCGATACTAGTCTGTGGAGTTGGTAGGCCGGACCACCATCTTTTCTATTTATCCATAGCCGGACCCCAACTCTGCAGCCCAGGTGCGACCAAACCCATGCCAGCGAGGGAGGAACATACAAACTACATGGTCGGATTCTTATCCAGGACCTCAGTCCCAATGTGACATCACTTGCCTCCATACCTGTCATGACAAAGTGCATAGCCTAATTCTGGACGTACACTTATTTTGTCGTCATCCAAAATGGCCAACAATTGGGTATTTAATGATCTGCCAAAAGACGACTGGCCGCACGGGATATTTTCAGCTGGTGGCTGGCCCAAAATATCAATGTTTGGCAAGATCAGCCAACTTGCGCAGACTGGAGGTTATCTACGAAGACTGGTATTTTGTACGCCAGTCTTAATGTAGTCACTGACTGAAACTCCTGCCTCATAGTAATTCAGGAACACTTCCATGTGCCAGAATGGAAATCTACACCAGTCAAGAACTGGCGTAGATTTCACGTATAGCTCGCACCAGCTTTTTTTGGGTGCCTCAATCTGACTTGGTCTCTGCGCCGCTCACTTTAGTAAAAAAAAAAAAAAGTGGTGAACGAGACGCAAAAAGGGAAGTAGCCCATACTTTGCCATAAAACTTGGGCCGTGTACCCGCTGCGTTGGCCAGGCCAGATGCAGCTCAGCTGTGGGGTCAGTTAAATTGCGCCAGGTTTGAGCTACATGGCCCAACATTGCTGGCCGAACTCGCTGTGAGAAACTGGCCTTAGGTGACATTTTGTATGGTATAATTCTGGTGTAAGTCCAGCTTTAGTGTGGGGTTTTGTGTACATGTTTCCGTATAGAAACTTCTACGGTACGTGTAAGAACAGGATTGTTCCCACCTTGCCAACCAGTAAGTGATGTAGCGTGGCGGTACGGTATCCAAATACTGTTAGGCTGCAGGTGCACGAGAATGGATTTATTGCGTTTTTTTGTTTTTTTTTTTTCTTCCTGTGGCCTTGCATGCTGCTTTTTGACAAATGACAGAGATATTGTTACAGATACCCAGCGGACCCCGTTACAGTAAAAGTTATCCATCAATGTCAGGCTTTCTGTTCCTAAAACGGAAATCCAGCTCAGATGTCAACTTACCCTTAGGCCTCATTCACACCTCATGTACTGTTTGTGAATGGAGCTTCTGATACTTGTTTTGAACACAAATGCCAAGGAATAACCCCATTGATTGGCGAAGGTTTAAAGGGGTTGTTCAGGAAAAACTGGTTTTTTTTTTCTCTAGAGGCAAGGGAAGGTGAAAAAAACAAACAAAAAAATCCCTATACTCTCCTGGCTCTGGTGTCCCAGGCGGCTGTCCGGTCCCAGGGGCTTGTTCCAATGGAAGTCCCCGCTGCATGTGACCGCTGAGGCCAGTCAGCAGCCTAAGGAAAGGACATGTGACGTCACTCACATACGTCACCTGTGACATCACGTGTCCTTTTCTTAGGCCGCTGATTGGCCTCAGTGGCCATGTGTGGCAGAGACTTTTGCCGGAGCAAACTCTGGGACGCTGAGGGTCCGGACAGCCGCCTGAGATACCAGAGCACCGGGCACAGGGGAGTATGTATGTTTATATATTTTTCGCCTTTCCGGGCCTCCAGAGGAAAAAAAAACCTGTTTTTCCTGGCCAACCCCTGTAAGGCCTTATTCACATGAATGTCAAAAACAACCATCACACGACATGGGACAGATTTATTAAAGTGGTCTCAGAGCAAAACAGTCTTAGTTGCCCCTAGCAACCAATCACAACGCAGTTTTTGGAAAAGAATGGAAAATGAAAGCTGCGTTGTGAGTGGTTGCTAGGGGCGACTAAGATGGTTTTGCTCCGAGACCACTTTAATAAATCTGCCTCATTGTATCTATTCACGTTTTGTTTTTTTTTGACTGTCCTATTTAATGGACCGCCAAAAATGATTTCCTGTTTTTGTCCGTTTTCATAGATCCGTCAAGTTTTTGAGGGATCTGTTTTAAAAAACAAAAAAAAAAAACAAATTTGATGCTTCACGATTGCAAAACGGCCGTGAGGGGGGAAAAAAACCAAACAAAAAATGTACCATTCTTCCGTTTTTCGAGGCTGTTTCTTTTCCAGAACGTGTGAATGTAGCTTAAATACTTGTGCAAATCTACCAAACCTCCACAGGTCAGCATTGGATTACAGCTGTGGAAAAATACAGTGTGAATAGAGCCCTACAGTGTCTCCTTATAAGTGGGTTGCAGTCAAATTTTGTTCTGTATATGGACACCTCGTAGCGTAGTATACCGTGCCCTAAAAGAAAACAAGTAATGTTCACGTACCCCATCCTCCGCTGCTGTGTCTGGTCCCACACTCCATCTTGTGCATGCACTGGTTGGGCCAGATGTTACGGGGCATAGGTGACCGCTGCGGCCCATCACCTGCCTCAGCGGTCACATGTTGGGTACCAATGATACGTCAATGATGCTAATACCTCACCGATACCCAACACGTGACGGTTGAGACCAGTATCGCCTATCCACAGGGCTGCTGGGACATGTTTCGCCTCCATTCACCTCTCTTGGGACTGACAGGCGACTACAACAGACTACGATATCCAGCTGTTTCACAGAGATGAATGGAGAGAAATCTCGCTTATGCGACATGCCGCTAAATACATACATTTGTGTGATATAGAGGGAGTGGCGGCAGTGGGACACGCACTGATTGGCGAGTTATCGCTTTTTTCCCCCTGCAAATAGGTGATAACTTGTAAACTTGGTCAAAGCCGTTTAAGGCCGGGTCCCATGTGGTGTAAACGCCGCAAATTGCCCGTGGTGGAAACGCCGCTGAAAAAATTGCGGCGTTTTACAGTCAGAGCCCCATAGCGAATCCCAGGCCCACTTTGTGGTAAAAATTGTGCTGCGGACACGCAGTGATTTTTAAAACTGGCGCGGTTTTGGAAATCGCAGCATGTCAATTATACCTACAGAAATGCCGGCGGTTTCCCTATACATATAATTGAAACAGAAAGTCCGCAGAGAAAACCTCTCTGAAATTTCGGTCTAAAGCGCTGTGGGAAGAACTGCAATGCGTTGCCGCCACGGTTTTTCCTGCAGCGCTTAGCCTAAAGGAGTTATTCCCACTGAAATTAGGGTGCATTCACACAGTCAACTTGGACGCAGTTAAAACTGCATGCAGTTTTGATGGTTGTTGGTGCAGTTTCTTGATTTTACAGATGGAAAATGTTAAATAAACATTTCAGCCATAAAATTAACAAAGTATGAAAACTGCATGCTGTTTTGCTGTGCCTTACTGCACCATGTGAACGCACCCTTATGGATGTACAGACGCTGTCGGTGTCTCCTCCTGAGGAGGATATGTTTAAGAGGTAGCACATAAACGGAAGAAAAAAGCACCGAGCAGTGCGTAGTGCATTATCGTTTGGAGTAAAGGGAGTGAAGGTAGAGACAATTCACTCCTCATCCTTTTTGGGTTGTGTTTGATAACACAATAAACTTCAACAGTATTTGCAGGAGAATATTGGATTGCTGCTGTCACTATGTAGCACCAACGGGAGGGGAAAGGGCAACGTAAGTATGTGGACCAGTAAACACGGACTGCGCAAATCCAAGGATCGTGGCAGAATATTTTATTTCTCAAAATAAACACACACAATGCGTTTCGGGACTTGCAAGTCCCTTTGTCAAGTGTATCACACTATGATAAAACATATCAACAATAGGATACATAGTTATCAATCCAGAGTATATAGAGTAAATGAATAGATAAATAAACCCCAGTCTGATAATGCCAAACATTATTATAGGGTTATTCATCAAATAAAACTCAAATGAAGCCATAAAATTGAGTCATGGATAGTGAGTATATGTATGCGTGTGTGTGTGTATATATATATATATATATATATATAATTCCAATAGGTCTTTGTATAATTCAATCAGTAAGACTAAGCCCAAATAGCAGATCAATTGCATAAAGACAAAGTCTTTAATTAGTTCAGTTCAATAGGACCAAACTCAGACTGCAGGTTCATTGCATAAGATAACATACAATGGTGCGCCTCTATCAGGTGGATAATATAGAGTTGGTAGGAGGTAAGTTTATGCAAACTCTATATTATCCACCTGATAGAGACGCACCATTGTATGTTATCTTATGTAATTAACCTGCAGTCTGAGTTTGGTCCTATTGAACTGAACTAATTAAAGACTTTGTCTTTATGCAATTGATCTGCTATTTGGGCTGATGCTTCGTTCACACCTGCGTTCCAGTCCGTCCGTTGCCAATCCAGTGAAAATCTCGGCAAACTGGATTGGCATCGGATACAGCCCGGTCAGCGGCGCATTGGTTAAAAACCCATTCATTTGAATGGGTTTTTAAAGCAATGCGCGGGTGTACGCTTACACCCTCTGCGCTGCGAAGCCGTTTTTTTTTCGTCGGACACGAAGTCCTGCGTGTCCGACTTTGTTTCCGACGAAAAAAAAAGGATTTGCAGCGCAGAGGGTGTAAGCGCACACCCGCGTATTGCTTTAAAAACCCATTCAAATGAATGGGTTTTTAACCAATGCGCCGCTGACCTGTTCTGTATCCGATGCCAATCCAGTTCGCCGAGATTTTCACTGGATTGGCAACGGACGGACACCAAGCGCAGGTGTGAACCCACCCTGAGTCTTACTGATTGAATTATACAAAGACCTATTGGAATTATTGTTATATTGGGAATATATTTTTATTTTATTTTTTTAAAACACTGAGTATAAACATATATACACTCATTATCCATGACTCAATTTTATGGCTTCATTTGAGTTTTGTTTGATGAATAACCCTATAATAATGTTTGGCATTATCAGACTTGGTTTTAATTATTTAATTTATCTATTCATTTAATTTATATACTTTGGATTGATAACTCTGTATCCTATTGTTGTTTGATATGTTTTATCATAGTGTGATACACTTGACAAAGGGACTTGCAAGTCCCGAAACGCATTGTGTGTGTTTATTTTGGGAAATAAAATATTCTGCCACGATCCTTGGTTTTGCGCAGTCCGTGTTTACTGGTCCGAATACTTACGTTTAAGAGGTTATCCAGGCATAATGTCCTTCCTGATTGGGTACCGGGCATAAAGAGCTGCCGCCGCACGGTGGGCGGTCGGGCTACTGTGGCAGGTCCTTGCCCAATACTTGTTTGGTGTTGAATGGTTGGTAAGGCGACATCACTGCCCAGCTCTCAGTTGCCAACCCAGAGGAAGAATATACATGGACAACCCCTTCAGCCGTGTCATTGGCACGGACTGACATATCCTGATGGTTTACCTCAACCGTTCATCCAATGGGGGATCCCAATATGGATGGAAGACCATCCTCCGATATTTCCCACATGCTGTAGAATAACAAGAATTGGGCAGGTTCCCTGAGGTAACAAGAGCCTGGCAGAAATATCGTGAGTCAGAAAATTCCACTCCTATAATACAACATGCTCCATGTTTGCACCAGTGTGAATTAGGCCGTACATTGGTTTCCTGATTTGATGTCGGATTACTCCTTTATGTCAGTGTGATGAAATCTGATGTTACAGTACCTGGATTTCATCATTGCATGACTATACTATTTAAAGGGGAAGTCCTGTCTTGAAATATGATCAAAGGTACTCTTCCTAGGATATTTATCTAAGTGTGTTAAGTTCACACTGCGTTCTTGGCGAAATACTGTGGGACCCCCCTCAGACAACGCAAATCTCTTCTGCCGTATTTTCTGTCTGGTTTGCACATGTCGGTTGTTGGGGTTGATGTTTTGGTTTAGGCTTTATTTTTTTTGTTTAATTGCCCGGCCCTAGTTGCTATGGACAACAGTACGGTTTTGATCTAGGCTTGAAGTCGTAGTCTCCCAAACTTTTCTCTCCAGTAGTTTATCGTATGTTGTCCCTTAGTAATTGGGAGGGGGCGTCCAAGCTCTTGTACCCTCACCCATCGTAAATGTGATGTTTGCCCTAAGTTTTAGCTAGTTTTGCTGTGCCCCATTCAGGTGATTGCGGTTCCCCATGCTGCACATTGTCAGGATCCCCATCAATATGGCATATGCTAGGGGCTGCCTGTAGTATCAACCGTATCTTGCTGCCCGTAGTAACCAAATGGCGGTGAGCTTTATATTTGTAAACTGGCAGAAAAAAAAATTAGCCGTATCCTCAGAATGGTTTCTACGGACATCGGCAGGGCGTTCACATCTGCATCAGAGGTTCCATTCACAGACCCCGTAACAAATTCTGCTATATCTTCTGGAAACAATAGTGCAGCGTGCAGCACTGTGTGATCATTTGGATTCTTTGGTCGCTGTTGGTGTCCGTCATTTTTTGTTTTCTGCTCCTGTGACGGCACAGGAAATCATAATGCAAATGTGAACTCTGCCTTAGGCCTCTTGCAGACGACCATGGCCGAGATCAGTGTGCTATCCGGGTTTTTCCCGGATAGCACACTGACCCATTCATTTCTATGGGCCCGTACACATGACCGTGAATTTCGCGAGTGCGGGCTGACAGTTCGGGTCGCAAAATATAGAACAGGTCCTATTCCTGTCCTATTTTGCGGCCCTGCTTCCGTGGCTCCTATTCCTTTAATGAAAGGGGCCGCAGAAGCGCGGTCAGTATACGGGTGACATCTGCGTGTCCACCGTGCTCCGCCCGTGCCTTTAATTCATGGTCGGCTGTAAGTCCTGTACAACCAGCCTTAGGCTGGGGCCATGTAGGACGAACTTGCAGTAGAATTTTCATCACGGAAAGTTCTGCATCCTGTTCCATTGCAAGCTGCTGAACACAAAAAACCACCTGAGACCGGGGCCCCACGTGGCGTGAATGCCGCGATTTTAAGAGCTTTGGGAAAATATCCGCAGCAAACATGCTGTGATTTCAAAAACTTGCATTTTTGTGAATCGCAGCATGCTGGCGTTTTTCATATAGGTATAATTGAAGCAGAAAGTCCGCAGAGGTAAACTCTGTGGACTTCATGTGAAAAGCACTGTGGGAAAAGCTGCAATGCGTTTCCACTGCGGTTTTTCCCACAACGCACTTTGGCTGTGGCCCACTACATGGGGCCTTAGCCTGAAATTGTATGGTTATTGCTACAGTTCACCTGAGGGTTTCTCTGTGGGCACCCTGCAGCTTTCAATGGAAAAGCTGCAGGTGAAATTTTCTCCAGTAGTTGACATGCTGCTGGTTTAAGATGCACTACGCTGCCGCTCTAGATCATAGTGGGTTACCCGCCTGTCTGGCCTAGCTGCTGTAATCCTTCCCCATGAGACGCCGGCCCCAGCCATACCCATTTTTGTGTACGATATAATAACCCCCACTTCACCTCAGCCCTAAATTACTTTAATTGGTTTATTTTTTTTTCTAATATATGTTTTTTTTACACTAACAGAGGTCTATATATGTATTTTTTTTCCTTTTTGTTTTAGGAAGAATCTTCGAGATTTTACTCCTCGGTATGTGAAATTCTCTGGTGATGCTTTTTTTATTTTTAATATTTTCGTCTCTCAATGAAGTATTTAGCTCTTATTAATATATAGGCTATACCTGCATATGGCCGGGTTCATGCACCATGGCGGTTGGGTGGTTCGTTGTCGATCAGTTTTATTTATTCGCCAAAATTTTTATGTTGCATTTCCAGCACATCACGACCATAGTGTCTGAACCCATCCTGTATGTGACTTCTATGCGGCTCTGGCCCGTATCTGTCCATAATAACCAAAATGACCGCTATACTACATACACGAAGCACTGACTTTCCATGTCTGTTACGCAATGGCTTCCTTATTCATGTTCACATTATCTGCTTTCTAGTCGGTTCTTTGTAAGATAGAAGGATTTTATTAAAGAAATGTGTTTTTTTTTTTTTTGTGTTTTTTTTTATAGGGAGTCTGTCATCAGACCTGGCATATCAACCCAGCCCCACAGATAGATAGGTTAGGGTCACCTGAATCAAATGGTGTTTTCCCCTCGCTGCCTCTGTTACCAAGATGGTGCTGATTTTGTCAATATGCTTATGAGCTCTTTGGAGCAACCAGGGTGTTGTCATTGCTCCAAAGAGGTAAATGGCAACACCCTCATTGCTCCAAAGAGCTCTTTTGCATATTGAGGAAAAAACATGATATCTCGGCAACAGAGGCAGCGATTCACAAGGGGAAAATACTGATTACGGTGACCCTAACCTATCTGTGGGGCTGAGGTCTGGTGACAGACTCCCTATAAATCATATTTTTGCCTCTTTAATAGTTTTGCAAGCATTGGTATTACAGGAGTTTTTCCAGGACTTAAGTATTGATAAGCTATCCTTGGGATAGGTCCTCAATATCAAATTGGTGTGGGGCCGATTCCCAGTACCCCCCCACCACTACCGATCAACTGATCAATGGGGTTCCAGTGCTCTTGAGTGTCTACAAGCAGCAGCTCCATGCATTTTCTAGTGGCTGTGCATGGTATTGCAGATCTTTGCAGTTCGGTCTTCTGATAAATATATAATAACTTTATTTATATAGCACCAGTATATTCCGTAGCACTTTACAAATCAGATGACACATGAACAGACAATATCAGACATTACAATGTGACAAAGAAATATATCAAACAGTAGGAGTGCTCACAAGAGCTTACAATCTATGAGTCTGATAAAATGAGCTACCTTACCAGGCATAGCCACTACAAAGTATATGGCGCTGTGATCGGTAAACGATGAACACCTCTAGGACCCCTCACCCATTGTAATATTGATGGCCTTTTTCCATTTCTCTGAATTTGGCACAAGTTTCGGGTAAAGGCTGATAACACATGGCAGCACAGTGAATGCGTACTCTGTACTGTCTCACACAGTCCCAAATATATAGACATGTATGTTATTAAATTTAAAAAAAAAAAATGTATATTGATCTAAAGACCTGGGAAAGTGCACAAGGTGACCCTTCATGTTCGCTTGTTCCAATGCCCAGATTATAATCTATGGTATCAGACAGGTCCACAGGTGCGTGTGCGGGCTATGAGTCCGTGCCACTAAACTAGGAGCATGTCCTATTGCACTCCGTGTTTGCGGCACGATCTAGCCCATAGAAGCCTATGGGACACGGAAAACAACGGGCGTAATCCATGTATTTGCAGAACAGTTACCTAGCAACCCCAATTTTTATTTTGGGTTTTTTGTGGATCCATAAATACAGATGACATTGATGCAATACTGACAGCTTTTGTGAACACATGGCACTGATATTAATGGCACATGGACCACAAGAACTGAACACTGAGCCATATTTTGCGGACCGCAAATTGCACACAGTCGTGTTCATGATGCTTAAGCCTAATAGTAGACAGATATTTTCCAATTCTGTAAGTGTTTTTTTTTTTTTCTCCAGTAGTCACCTCATTTACATTACAGACAGGATTACAATAGAAGATAACACCTGTATACTGAGCCATCATTACATCCTCTATTGAGAGTAGAGGATGTCACAGTTTATCTACTCCCCCCCCCTCCCTGCACAGATTAAGGAGAATTTTCTAGACCCAAAGAGTTGGCTCCAGTTAGAGCTGGGCGATTTTTGGCAAAAATTTCAAACTCTATATTTATATATATATATATATATATATATATATATATATATATATATTTATATATATATATATTTTTATATATATATTTATATAAATAAATAATTTTATTTATTTTTTTTCCTTTTTTCTTTCTTCCCCAACCCCAGGGATGGTTTTGGATTTGAATCTCGATTTCTTTATTTTGGAGAAATGCAAAAAAAATATATTAGTCACCAAATTCTGAAACCTGTAACTTTTTTTTTTTTGTTTTTTGTTTCTGACATTGTATGGAGCTTTTTTTTTTTTTTTTGGCGGAACAATATGTAGTTTTAATTCATAACGTTTTGGAGAATGTCTATTGTTTTGATCACTATTTTATTTTAGGGAGGCAAAATGGTGAAAGAAAGGACAATTGACTTTTCTTTTTTTTTTTTTTGTTTTTCTTCTACAGTTTTAATCATATGGCATAAACATTTTTATAGTTTGGGTATTTTTGGATGTGGTATGCCTAATGTGCCGCCACCCCCCCATATAAAAACAAAGATACATTGCGGATTAGTGGGGGTCGAACTATTGAGACCCTCGCTGATCCTTAGAAAAGGGGGTCTTGTATCCCTGTTGTGAGTGTAACTGAGGTGAACACCAACACGCCCGTGCTGCCATACACTGTGATGGGAACGTTGGAGAAGTCCTGTACTTAAGTTATTTCCAGCGCTGTCGTTGAAATGAATTGGATCAGGAGTGCGCCTGCGTTCACCGCACCTACGTTGACGGTGTAGATAGAACGCCTCCAGATCCCAGGATTGGGGGGCTCACTACCACCTATCAGAAATATATCCTCTAGGATAGAGTAAAAATCCTTAAAGGGGTATTCCCATGAACATAATCACATCTATATTTGTAGATAGTAAGTAGTTAAAAATTCTGCAGAGTTTTAAAGATTTTCTCTAACTATCTTAGTAGTGACAGTCTATTTTCCTGATCGGTTGCCAACGGATACGACCACAAATGCAGAAACTTTCTATGGTCTTGGACTTGTCAGGAACCCAGCCATGACTTTCTTATTGTAGCCGGGTTATCAGGCAGGGACACTACATGTATCAGAAGATATCCCAGCCACAATAAGGAAGTCATGGCTGATTTTCTGAGCTTAGAAAGGTCCAGCATTCATGGTCGTATCCACTGGCAACCGATCAAGACAACAGCTTGTGACCACAAGATATTTAGAGAAAATCTTTAAAACTCTGCAAAATGTTTAATTACTTATATTTGCAAAAATGTTTGACTTTTAATTATCTACAAATTTAAAAATGGTTATGTTCGTGGGAATACCCCTTTAAGGGCAAATTAATCAAATTAATTTGATTGATTGCCCAGCCTCAGCTCCTGTTTATTGCTGTCTATGGCCATGACTCTGCAGTAAAGCATATTGCTAAAATGATGTCAGCAGTGGAGATGCTCGTGCAAAATGGCCGCCCCCATAATCATGTACAGAAAATAGAATAAAAAAAAAAAAAAAAATCTAATTGGAAAATAAAAACAGATTAGAAAAAGTGATTATTTCATTTGGATTTAATAAATTCAATAAAAAAAAAAATTAAAAAATTGGCAACACATCCTTTGTAAAGGCAAATTACACAGTCCTAGTCTGTACCAGATTTATCAGTATCTGCTGATGTTTTATAAATCTGACTGTCTAGACTAACAATACACACTTTATTAGTTGGCCTAAAAATTTTTACCGCAATTTAGACCCCATAGGCCCCTTTCTGGATAGACCTTTCCTCTTCTTCGTACAAATCATAAAACGCTTGATAAATGTGGCGCACAGCATGATAGATTTTTTTTTTTTTTTTTTTTTTTGCCTCGTACAAATTATTTCTGAATATTCTGGTGCATTTTGCTTGATAAATTTCCCCCAATGTCTTTTACTAAGAGTACTCTGTAAATTTTTGATTCTGGTTTAATCTTCTTGTGGAAAATTAAAATCCTTAAAAATTCTTTAAAAAAATTGGTATAATGATAATAGGCCTCTTCTTTTTGTTACTCTTTAAGGGGATTGTCCAGCTGATAAAAATATCTAGAAACCGCTTACAATGCTAAAATTCTTTAAAAAAAAAAGAAAAAAAAACTTTTTTTTTTTTTTTTTTTTTGTGTTGAAACTTTGGAGTTTTATGTCACTCTGGATTGTATACTATACTGTGAAAAAGGGCAGCTGACTTGCTGGCCAAATTTCTGTTGGCCAAACAATCTCTCCAACGCCACAATAAACACTCTCGCCTAGCTCAGCAGAACGTGCTAGTTAATTCAGTAGGGAGAGACATCGACGTGACTGCCAGAGACATCTGGCACCACCTATGTCCAAGGAAAACAATGTCTAATCGGTTAAAACCCAGCTGCCTGACTCTTGTCTCCCGTCAGCTGGTTTTAGGCTTCATGTATGTGTACAAGTTTAGTATTGGGGCCCACTGTTTGGTGCCCCCTTAAAGGTAACGTGTCACAAAAAGATTACCTATTGTTTAAATCACGTTACATTTTTTAAGAATTTTTGGTGATTTTTAATTTTCCATGTTATTATCTCTAGTTTAAATCCTAAAATTCTTGCAATTCTCACTCTTGCCACTAAGCCTAAAGCACTCTGCGACTTACTGTTCCCTGACGGGCCATAGACATTGACTTCTATGGAAGCGTTCTCTAGGCATGTGCTGTGACCTGGACAGAGGTCATTGTGTAGAAAGGGGAGTAGATAAGCTGTAAAATCTGCTTATCTACATATGTAAGAGTGGTGTCTACTGCAAAGAAATTTCTTACAGAAACTGGATGTCTCCGTATATTATTTGGCTTACTGGCCAGAGTTAGAAATGTTAAGATATTTATTTATTTTTTTAAATCTAGATAATATGGAGAAAAATAAATAAAATTCTAAAGAATCTTTAAAATGTTTAACATAAAACTTGATTTTAAAATGCTATTTTCTGCTGACACATTCTCACGTAGAAGTATGTTTCCATGGCAACAAAAAAATGCTGCTTTACAGAGTCCGGGAATAAAAATTATATATATATATACAGTACAGACCAAAAGTTTGGACACACCTTCTCATTCCAAGAGTTTTCTGTATTTTCATGACTATAAAAATTGTAGATTCACACTGAAGGCATCAAAACTATGAATTAACACATGTGGAATTATATACTTAACAAAAAAGTGTGAAACAACTGAAATTATGTCTTATATTCAAGGTCAGGGGTAGGCAACCTTTGGCACTCCAGCTGTTGTAAAACTACAACTCCCAGCATGCATACTTGCTCTGCTGTTCTTGGAACTCCTATGGAAATGAATGGAGCATGTTGGGAGTTGTAGTTTCACAGCAGCTGGAGTGCCGAAGGTTGCTGACCCCTGTTCTAGGTTCTTCAAAGTAGCCACCTTTTGCTTTGATTACTGCTTTGCACACTCTTGGCATTCTCTTGATGAGCTTCAAGAGGTAGTCACCTGAAATGGTTTTCACTTCACAGGTGTGCCCTGTCAGGTTTAATAAGTGGGATTTCTTGCCTTATCAATGGGGTTGGGACCATCAGTTGTGTTGTTCAGAAGTCAGGTGGATACACAGCTGATAGTCCTACTGAATGGAGTGTTAGAATTTGTATTATGGCAAGAAAAAAGCAGCTAAGTAAAGAAAAACGAGTGGCCATCATTACTTTAAGAAATGAAGGTCAGTCAGTCCAAAAAATTGGGAAAACTTTGAAAGTGCCCCCAAGTACAGTGGCCAAAACCATCAAGCGCTACAAAGAAACTGGCTCACATGAGGACCACCCCAGGAAAGGAAGACCAAGAGTCACCTCTGCTGCGGAGGATAAGTTCATCCGAGTCACCAGCCTCAGAAATGGCAGGTTAACAGCAGCTCAGATTAGAGACCAGGTCAATGCCACACAGAGTTCTAGCAGCAGACACATCTCTACAACAACTGTTAAGAGGAGACTGTGTGCAGCAGGCCTTCATGGTAAAATAGCTGCTAGGAAACCACTGCTAAGGACAGGCAACAAGCAGAAGAGACTTGTTTGGGCTAAAGAACACAAGGAATGGACATTAGACCTGTGGAAATCTGTGCTTTGGTCTGATGAGTCCAAATTTGAGATCTTTGGTTCCAACCACCGTGTCTTTGTGCGACGCAGAAAAGGTGAACGAATGGACTCTACATGCCTGGTTCCCACCGTGAAGCATGGAGGAGGAGGTGTGATGGTGTGGGGGTGCTTTGCTGGTGACACTGTTGGGGTTTATTCAAAATTGAAGGAATACTGAACCAGCATGGTTACCACAGCATCTTGCAGCGGCATGCTATTCCATCCAGTTTGCGTTTAGTTGGACCATCATTTATTTTTCAACAGGACAATGACCCCCAAACACATCTCCAGACTGTGTAAGGGCTATCTGACCAAGAAGGAGAGTGATGGGGTGCTACGCCAGATGAACTGGCCTCCACTGTCACCAGACCTGAACCCAATCGAGATGGTTTGGGGTGAGCTGGACTGCAGAGTGAAGGCAAAAGGGCCAACAAGTGCTAATCATCTCTGGGAACTCCTTCAAGACTGTTGGAAGACCATTTCAGGTGACTACCTCTTGAAGCTCATCAAGAGAATGCCAAGAGTGTGCAAAGCAGTAATCAAAGCAAAAGGTGGCTACTTAGAAGAACCTAGAATATAAGACATATTTTCAGTTGTTTCACACTTTTTTGTTAAGTATATAATTCCACATGTGTTAATTCATAGTTTTGATGCCTTCAGTGTGAATCTAAAATTTTTATTGTCATGAAAATACAGAAAATTCTTGGAATGAGAAGGTGTGTCCAAACTTTTGGTCTGTACTGTATATATATATTTCTAACCTGGCTAGGCTGCTACTTCCTTATAAAATCATATGATATCCCAGTATACAGAGGTGGTAACATAGCGGATGTGGACAACACTGTGCCATTCAACTGATTTGACGTGGGGCTACTGCTTAGGGGGTGAGTGGTCCCATTGGTTTTTACCCCCCAAATGAGGTTCTGGACAGCAGGAAACCATCAGATCGCTACCTCTAGGAGTAGTCTTAGTTCAGTGGTTGCTGACCCAGACAGGTCAAGAGATGCTGGTGTGTGGCAATGAAAGGTGTGGTCAGTGGACAAGCCAAGGTATGGGCAGGTAGAGTTTGTTCTGCACAGTATTCAGGCAAGAGGTCAAGGCAGGTGGCGCAGGGTCATTGTACTTGTCAGGCAGAGGTCAGGGCAGGTGGAGCAGTGTCATTGTGGTTATCAGGCAGAGGTCAGAGCAAATCGGAACAGGCTCATAGTCAGATAATCGGACTTGAAATAACCTTATTACTAACCTTATTTCTCACTCCCCTTCCTTTGGTGGAGGGTGCCTTAAATAACCCACAGGTGCAGGGGAGTGGCAGAGTTTGCACTCACCCCAAATGCAGGGACTGGAGCACAAGGCCCATGGCCTGAGAGAGAGCCGAGAAAGATCTAACTCTAGCAGTAGATCAGTTGAAATTTTATGGGTAATCTGTTTTGTTTTCTTGGAGAACCCCTTTTAATATTTTTAATGCTGTAGACCGTACTCCCCTAATCTCTCTCCTTTTGACATCACAGAATAAACCCTAGTGATGTCATCAACCAGGGTTTCTCCTGTGATTGGACCATATTAAGTGGAAATCCATGGGTGACTGTCCACATAATGGCATGGTGTTCCATGCAGTCTTTGATGGCTTTGCATATTTCCCGCATGTAGTGACATCAGCAGGATCATTGTGACAGCCCTATAAATTATTTCAGTTCCCTGTCACTAAAAACCCCAGTGTAATGTGCTCATATTGAGCTTCGTGTTCCAAAATTTTGCTTTGGGCAAGAAGGTCATAAACACCCAGCACTCCCACAGCAGGATCCAGAACTAACCAAGCGAATGGATATAGAAGCCATGGTCCTGGAATAGATTTTTATATAGAAAATCCTAAAATTTCCTAGCTGGCACCGTGTTTTGTTTCGTTTCCTCCTGATTTCTTTACTGCTGCAGCAATGTGAATGTTTTGCCATGGTAATATCAACCAGACAAACCTTACTGTGCATAGTCAATGACCTTCACTCAATAAAAAAATCACACATAAAGGTAGATGTCTTGTGGCAGGAAGTTCATGCACTCCTACATTGCTGCAACAGGAGGAGGAAGGTAAAATGTATGAAACCTCATAAAGGGTACCTTAGATTCCATGAAAGTTGATGTGTGCGCAGGGTCTTGCTGGGCAGTCTGTCCTTTGACTGTATAAGCCTTCATACATGGTGTCCTATCAGTTTTTCTGCTACTAATAGTCACATTATGGCTGCAGTACATTTTACATTTGTCTCTCAGGCTATAGACATGTACAATAAGGAGCAGTCTGTCCCCCTGCCCTATCTATTACGTATACTGTTCTTCCGTTGTGCCAGGAGTAACTGTACAATAGCAAACAAATAACTGAGTAAAACCCAAGTGACCATAATATAGGACAGTTATGGCGAACCTTTTAGAGACCGAGTGCCCAAACTGCAACCCAAAGCCCACTAAATTATCGCAAAGTGCCAACACTGCAATTTCACCTTAAATTAACCTGCCTCCCCCCTCTTGCTGACCACAACCTGCAACCCCATTCCCCCCTCTTGCTCACACACACCGGGCACCCCCATTCCCCCCTCTTGCACGCACCCTGCACCTCGCTTCTCCCCCCCCCCCACACTACACCCTGCATCTCGCATCTCCTCCCCACACACACTACACCCTGCATCTCGCATCTCTCCCTAACACTACACCCTGTACCCCGCATCTCTCCCCCCCCCCACAGTACACCCTGTACCCCGCATCTCTCCCCCCACACTACACCCTGCATCTTGCATCTCTCCCTCACACTACACCCTGTACCCCGCATCTTTCCCACTGCACCCTACACCCCATCTCTCCCCCCTCACAGTACACCCCACATCTTTCCCCCACAGTACACCCTGCACCTCGCATCTCTCCCCCCCCCCCACAGTACACCCTGTACCCCGCATCTCTCCCACTGCACCCTGCACCCCATCTCTCCCCCCCACACTACACCCCACATCTCTCCCCCACAGTACACCCTGTACCCCGCATCTCTCCCACTGCACCCTGCACGCCATCTCTCCCCCCCCCCCCCACAGTACACCCTGCATCTCTTCCTCCCACACTACACCCCACATCTCTCCCCCCACAGTACACCTTGCACCTCACATCCCCCCCCCCCCACACACACACACACACACACACACACACACTACACCCTGCACCCCATATCTCTCCATGTTCCTCCACTGCTCAGGATGCAACTCTTCTTCATGTAGAAGGACCTTCTTACAAGTAAAGACACGCCTACCCTGTCATGTGACCTTATGACGTCAGAAGGTCCTTCCAGAGTACAGTATTTAGCCTTTACCGATTTACACTGACAGTTTTCAGCTGTATGTGCATTTGCACATACAGCTGAAAGAAGCGATCGCTCACTAACGGGGAATCCTGGACCGTATTCCCGTTAGTGAGCGATCAGGGCGACAGCGCGTGTGCCAACTGAGAGGGCTCTGCGTGCCCTCTCTGGCACGCGTGCCATAGATTCGCCGCCATGGATATAGGAGATCCAGGAACACTGGGCTGTAAGTACATGCATGCATGGCACAGGAAAATAGCATTCTGAGCACAGTCAGTAAAGCTGCTTGCTTTCTGTGAATGATATCCCATCTGTAACCACAAAAGAAGCCAGAAGTAGATACAAGTAAATAGAACAACACAACATCACTGTGAGATATGCAGAATGTTTAATTCTTTGCAGAGAGCAAGCAGTTTTTTTTGCAGATTGTGAGGAGAATCAACCCCTCCTCTCTCCATTCATAGAATGAA